>CM054061.1:348684202-349284202 GCA_028641055.1 Alopecurus myosuroides
TTCAATAACCTCAGGGATCTCAATTGCTTAAGCTCCCCGAGCTGTCTAACGGACTCATCCTCTGCTACCAATGCTTGTAGTGTCTGCAGGTTTGTCAGGTTACCAAGACCCTTGCGGATGCTTACACCACTTGTCGATCGAAGAACTCTTACTAGTGGATCATTTATTTTCTGAGCGAATAAGTGCTTTAGCTTCTTCAGTTTCCCAATTCCTCTAGGCAACAAATGTACCTCAGAATTAACGAGGTCCAGTGTCAACAAGTTTGAAAGCTTCTCAATAGACTTCGGGAGCGTCTTCACTTTTGAATCATGCAGACCCAAATGGCGGAGATTGAAAAGATCCCCAATAGCATATGGAATTTTCTCAATAGGTAGACCACTTAATTCAAGCACTGTCATGTATCTTGACTTCTTAGATAGCAGAGGTAGTAGAGTGAATGATGGCATACTATTGTCCAATGCAACGATGGATCGAAGCTCGTGCACACTTGATATTGATTTTTCAATGTCCTTCTTCATTTTGTGTATGACCAATCGACGCGCATCCATCTCAACAGATCCCCTACATTTTCCTTCCTCATATGTAACACCAAAACAATCATTCCGACACAAGTCAACCGCCAATTCTCGTACTATATCATGCATTCTGAACTTTTTAATCCTACCAAATGAGTTCCTCTCAACAAGTTGTAGCATGTTACTATGAACCAACTCCTCCATATATCCTTCGGCCACTTCTTCTAATGTGCTTGCACCCCTCTCCTCGATAAATCCCTCTGCCATCCATAACCGTGCAAGCTTATTTCTTTGGAAAATATAGTCTTCAGGGAATAAACTGCAATACATGAAACAATTTTTCAAGTGTATTGGAAGGTAGATGTAGCTCAAGTAAAGAATATTTCTGACATGCTCCAAGCTTGGGTGGTTGTTTAGCTCCCACTCGAGTTGATCATGTATTCGCTTGAATTCCACTCTCGTCTTGTCACGCACAAACATGAGCCTTCCAACAGCGACGATTGCAAGAGGTATGCCTTTACACTTGCAAACGATTTCATGTGCCAATTTTGTCAATTCAGTGGGGCATTTATGATCTGTATCTCTCGAAAACACCATCCTAGAGAAGAGTTTATGTGAGTCATCTACTGAAAGAGCTTCAATTGTCATTCTTCTGTCTTGCAAAGCATGGTGAGCTACGCCATCAATGCGTGTTGTCACAACTACTCTACTCTTCTTTTGATTTTGAACAAGAGCTCCAAATAGGTCAGTCACAGCTTCTGGAGCCCAAACATCATCCAATACGATCAGATACTTCTTGTCCTCTAGAAGTGTCTTCAATTTATCTTGAAGGTCTGTAGTGTCCATATGGTCCATGCTATCTGGTGTGCTATGTCTCCCTTTGTACAAGTCAACAATTAGACATTTCAGCACATCTTTTATGGAGTAAGTTTGAGAGATAGAAACCCAAGCATAGCATTCAAACTTTTCTCTCTCCTTCTTGTACACATTTGCAGCCAGAGCTGTTTTACCAAGCCCTCCCATTCCATGCAGCACTATCACAGAGCGTTCCAAATCATCACCTGCCAACCATTGCTCCAGTTTTTCTCTGTTTTTACACACTCCCACTAGATCTTCTTCACCAAGGGAACGTGAAATGCTTGCGAGATATTGGGACCTCTCAATAATGTAAGTTGGGTCGCCGAAATTTCCATCATCCACCATTGAAACCCACTGATCTTTATCCTTGAACAGGTGCGCAATATTGACCTGTTCTTCTTTAACAAGTGAAGCTATCCAGTTCAAAGAATGCAACACATTTGGTTTCTTGATTCTTTTCTTCAGACAGGAACCCCATCCAGTATCATGTTTATGACCAACAAGACATTATACAAATAATCATCCACAATGTCCTCGATCCGATGGGCAAGCATTCTCAAATGTCGAACCCAGGTTTCGTAGGTCTGGTTCTTCCGATACCTTATGTCCACTTGGCAGAGAAATCCATACATTAGCTCAAGCTCCCTTCTGATGCGACCAATACTGCCCTGAAGCTCTGTTAGCTATGTAACGAACTTCTGGAACTGCAAGCCCGTCTGCCTTAGTGCGTCAGTCCCTAGAGCAACTCCAATCTTAATCACAGCTGACAGAACCGCTGCCTCAGCCATTTGCTTTGATTTTTATGCAGCTAGGTTGTGTACTAGGTGACCAATGTGTCTGCACAGGTTCTTTAAAGCCTTTTCTATACAAAGGAGGGTATGCTGCAGTAAATTAACAACAAAGAGTTAAAAAACAGAACACCAAAAATTAAAATTCAAGCTACAGGTTATTGACCCCAATGTACGATCTTATTTACGCTCATGTTTCCTTTTTTCTGGTTTGTATGTCAACAATTCTTACGAGTATAATGTTGTAGAGGAACATGTGTGATGAATATAGTAGTATGGTCTATGTTTATGTGACAAAGCTATACGCTTTATTTGAAGTTTTCAAATATGATGGACAAAACTATGTACAAAACACAATATTATAACATAGTAGCCCGAATCACAGGTCAATGCTTACGTGGCTAGGTTCCTAGGTCGACATGAGTCGACATGAGCCAGAACACCGCTAGGTGACCGTGGTGGGGGCTCAAAGGGCAAAAGTAAAGTTTATTCAAGAAGGGGGGAATAATACGCGGTATTTTCATTTGATCGCAAATGGGAGACATAGGAAGAAGCGAATTTTTCAGTTAGAACGGGATGAAGGTACTATTGTAGGAGAAGCAAATCTGCGGGTTTTCATCTCTGAATATTATAAAAAATTGTTTGGGGCACCGGCTCCGAGTTTTGTGACTCTGGAGGAAAACAGGATTGGGGATATGCCTCAGATTTCTGCTGAGGAAAATAACATTCTTACATCCCTTTTTCGGAGGAGGAGGTGTTTCAGGCTATTACGCAAATGGAACACAATAAGTCTCCAGGACCAGACGGGTTTCCTGCCGAGTTTTATCAGAAATTCTGGGGAGTTATTAAAGTAGATTTAATGGCCATGTTTGTTCAACTGTATACAGAGAAATTACAATTATTTAGACTCAATATTGGGATCATTACGTTGTTACCAAAAAAAGAGGATGCTAGCCGTATTGAACAATATCGCCCCATTTGCCTGTTAAATGTTAGCTTCAAAGTGTTCACTAAAGTAGGCACGAATCGGGTGACATCTATTGCGAGTAGGGTCATCAAGCCAACTCAATCAGCCTTCCTACCTGGTAGAAATATACTTGAGGGGGTGGTGGTGCTTCACGAAACAATTCACGAGTTACAAAGGAAAAAATTAGATCGGGTGCTTTTTAAAATTGACTTTGAGAAAGCGTATGACAAGGTTAATTGGTCTTTTTTGCAACAAGTGATGCGGATGAAAGGTTTTTCGCCGGTGTGGTGCGAATGGGTTGCTCGTTTTGTACAAGGTGGTAGTGTTGGGGTTAAAGTTAATGATGATATTGGACATTATTTTCAAACTTTAAAAGGATTACAGCAAGGGGACCCTCTGTCACCTATTCTTTTTAACCTGGTGGTCGATCTTTTAGCTATTCTCATTGAGCGTGCTAAGGAGGATGGTCAGATTGGCGGGTTGATACCCAATCTTGTTGAGGGGGGAGTTTCTATTCTTCAGTACGCTGACGATACGATTCTGTTCCTTGAACATGATTTAGAAAAAGCGCTGAATATGAAGCTCATTCTTGCGTTGTTTGAGCAATTATCAGGGCTGAAAATCAATTACCACAAGAGCGAGATTTATTGTTTTGGGAGGGCTAATGATGTGCAGGATGATTATCGACATATTTTCGGTTGTGAGGTCGGTCAAATGACGTTTAAATATCTTGGTATCCCAATTTATCATAGAAAATTATTAAATAGGGAGTGGAAACCCGTTGAAGATAGGTTTGATAGGAAGTTGAGTTCTTGGGCGGGCAAGTTACTTTCTTATGGGGATCGCCTCATTTTAATTAACTCAGTCCTCACAAGTTTACCAATGTTCCTTCTTTCTTTTTTCGAAATTCCGGTGGGGGTGAGGAAGAGACTGGAATTTTATCGGTCTAGATTCTTTTGGCAGAGTGATTCCAAAAAGCGAAAATACCGGCTTACGAAGTGGAATATTGTCTGTCGCCCAAAGGACCAAGGGGGTTTGGGTATTGAAGTGTTGCAAATTAAAAATATGTGCTTGCTGAGTAAGTGGCTGTTCAAAATTATTAATGAAGAGGGGGTTTGGAAAGAGTTGCTTTCTAATAAGTATTTAGGGGATAAAACGTTATCTCAAGTGGAAGCAAAACCAACAGATTCCCCCTTATGGAAAGGGATCATGAAAGTAAAGCATGAATTTTTCTCTCGTGGGCAATTTTCGGTAGGAAATGGGTTGCAAGTTCGGTTCTGGGAGGACTCTTGGTTAGGAGATGAACCGTTGTCACAATCGTACCCATTATTATATAATATCGTTGTTCATAAGAATGTTACGGTGGCTAATGTGTTAGCCCATATTCCGTTGAACATCCAGTTTAGGCGAAGTCTGACAGGTGACAGATGGACGGGTTGGTTAGAATTGGTTGAAAGGTTAATGAGTGTGTCTCTTAACGAAGAGGCAGATTCGTTTCGTTGGAAATTGACGTTAGATGGCTCTTTCTCCGTAAAATCATATTATGTTGATTTGCTACATGGTTCCACGAGATTTTTGTGTAAATATCTGTGGAAATTAAAGGTTCCTTTAAAAATTAAATTTTTTTTGTGGTTCCTTAACAGGAAAGTTATTCTAACCAAAGATAATTTGCTGAAGAGAAATTGGACTGGTTGTAAAAAATGCGTTTTTTGCGATTCAGATGAGTCTATTGAGCATCTGTTTATTCACTGCCCCTTTACTCGTGATTTTTGGCGTCTTATTCACTTCACTTTCAGCATTTACCCTCCAACTAGCATTGCGAATATGTTTGGTAGTTGGCTAAATGGCATTGATAAAAAAACTAAAGCACGCATCCGAATTGGTGTGGCAGCTTTTATTTGGACCATATGGAACAGCCGGAATGATTTGGTTTTTAACAAAATAAACAATGTTCATTTCTTGCAGGTTGTAAACAAGGCGGTCTATTCTATTCAGACATGGTCTTTCCTCCTACCTGCGGATCAGAGAGGCCTATGGATACAGGTTGTGTCCGGTTGTTGGCGGTCGTGCGGGCTATATACAGCCGGGGTGGGTGGCTTAATGCAAGACGTCTTTATGTGTAGACTTGTTCGTCTTATTTTTGAGTGGCTTGTCTTTGTGGCCACCTTAAGTGATCCGTGATTTGTAACTTGATTAAACTGTTATTTTATGGTGATCCAAATTCATATGAAGATAAAGGAAATTTCGGCCTCCGCTACGCGGAGGCCCGTCGCCGGAGGCTTAGGGCCGAACTTCTGATGAGTGGAGCCGTAGGCGCAACGAAGTCTGAAGTTGGCCCCACACTCGCCCAGCACAAACGTGGAATGCACGGAGGGAGTGCGGGGGGACGGCAGCCCCCGCGGTACGGTACGAGTTGATACCGAGTCGGAGTTGGATACACAGTTACCGACCTAGTTAGGTCAGGACCGCCTTTATATACCTCTTGTAAGCCGCCGCACGGGATAAGCCACACATTGTAAATCCCGGCGCGATTGTAACCTCACCCCGAAATAGTGAAGTATTGCTGGCTGGCGCCCGTGGTTTTTTCTCTTCCTTGTTGGAAGGGTTTTCCACGTTAAAATCTCGTGTCCCCGTTGGTTTGATCTTGCTTAATTTCATCGTTGATTTGCTATTGTGTGTAACATAAACTGAGGATTTTTTTGGTTTTAATAAAGATCCGGCTGTGTGCATCAATTTGATGCAGAGGCCGGGGCAGAGGCTCCCATTTCTAAAAAAAAAGTTAACCGTGGTGGGAGCAAGGCTAACCGGGAGAAAATATGCAGTGATATAGGATAGATGGAGGAGGGAGAGCACTATCTGAATCGTACCACCGCTTGCAGTAGTATGTCATCCGTTGTTTTTGCATTTCTTGTTCTTAGTGGCTGCAAATATGAGCTTTCCTTCCTCTAGGCGCCACTTCATTTCCTCCTATTCACCCTGTGCCGCGCCTTGTCCTGATTTCTCAGCTTCTCATCTTCGTCCACTACTCAGGCAGTGCTTACGCCGATTGAAGGCGAGGAGCTATTGTTATAGTAGGAGTACCGAGCTCCCACGCTAAGAGAGATGGTGGGGAGGCGCTGGAGTAGAGTATGTGGAGTAGAATGATTTTGCTATCCTTGATGTCATCTATATGGATGGATGAAAATGAAGACTTATCAACATGTAGAACATTCCATGTTGAGTGTGAAACCTTACCGCTTCAGCTCACTTATTGGCAAGTTGAAAAATGATGCATGCTAATTTCCAAATGGCAGTACGCAAGTTGCATGATAAGACTTGGTTTCATTGAATAGTACAAACATTTCATTATTTGAGTGAAAGCGAAGTCTCGGTCACCAGGCATGGGACCATTCAGTACTAGGACTTGTCTGATCGATCGCCCAGAAATTGCTTTCTCACAAGTTCACCAATGGCTGACGAATCTACCCAAGTATATGGTGCTGATATACAGCTGCTGCTTCTGACTCCCCATGCATCGTACAAAACCTTGAAATACTCTTATATAATTTAAACAGAGAAGCACAAATAAGCAGTATGGAACAAGGGAAAAGAACATAAAATTCCAAGAATAATGAAATACAAAAACTGCAGGCAGAGTCTTGTACCCTGACCTGTCGTTCCTCTGTCAGTAGCAATATCTGTTGCCAAGCTCTTTCAGCAACCAATCAGATGCGCAGAAGTCCAGTTTTGAAGTTGTTTTACAAATGGATGACAACCGATGCTTCGAGGCTAGCTTGGCGTGGACGACCAGTTGCAGACTTGCAGTCTTCTAACAACTAGCCAAAGGGTCGAGTCTGCTGATTCCTTATCTTGGACGAGTGGCGTACCTACCGCTGAGTTAAAATAGGAAGACCCCAAGGCAAGCAATGGGATGTTCCGTACCAGAAATTGCGAATTAACAAACTTCGAATCTTTTTTTTTGAACAAACGGCACAACCTTTACCTTTTATATCAATATAAAGAAGGAGAAAACAGACATGACAAGCCCTGAAAAGAAAAAAAAAGGTACAACTCCAGTCGGCGACAATGTTTTGCCCTAGCAACCAAAAGCCGACACTACGACGGCGCAGGCAAAACCTCACGCAAGACGAAATCCGGAGCCGCCGCTCCGACATCTACGCCGGTCCCGAAACCACGCCCCTAAACTAGCCAACAACCACGTCGCCCTAGCAACCATAGCTAGCACTAAAACACGGTGGAGGCAATAGAGGAAACCCCGGAGCCGCCGCTCCGACATCCACACCGGTCCCGAGTCCACTCCCCTAAACTAGCCGACGACCATGTCGCCCAAGCGACCAAAGACGGCACTAAAAACACCGCGGGAGTCATTCTCAACGCATGTCTTCCAAAGCCGCCGCTCCGACATCCACGCCGGCCACAGGGCCGCGCACCACCTAGCCGATGATGAAGAATCGCCACCGCCAACCACCAGCACCCCACAACTCCCTCTGGCCGGTGGAACATCAAAGACGAGGCCCAAGAGGCAAGCGACGCAGGAGCACCTCCCTCGCCCGATCCCATGAGGGATCTAGGATTTCCCTTGAAGAACCTAACCTTGAGAAGCGAGAGCACCTTCCCGATGACGCCTTAAAGAAGGACGCGACGCCCGAAGGCGTCGCCGTCGTCGGCCCTGGCCTACCACCACGGCTAGGCCACTGGTAGAAAATAGGCCTTCGGTACGCCCCCATTAGTCCCCAAAATAATGGACCCGCGACCATAGGGGTCTTTAGTCACGGTTCGGGACGAGACCCGCGACCAATAGTCTGGGCCCAGCGCGCTCGGCCCACAGCTGGCGGAGGGGAGGGGATTTAGTCCCGGTTGGCCAGACCAACGGGGACTAATAGGTCCTCGGGCCGGCCCCACGGCCTTTAGCCGCGGTTGTCCAGGTGAACCGGGACTAAAGGCCCATCCCTATATATAGGACTCACCTCGCTGCACTTGGCCACATTTGCTCACAATATTCACAAGGGGGTGGTGGGTATGCTTTTGGTTCCTACTATGCACACAAGGTGTTCGATGAAATGCCCCATAGCATGAAACACACTTGAGCGTTTTCATTTATTTTACCTCCGTGATCGCGGTTAGCAACTTGAACCTTTCATGATTTGTATTATTTCCAGCTAGCTAGTTAGTTTAACAGATGCATGATGGTTAATTATATACTTTATATAATAATAATGCAGATGAATCGGCAATGGATGTACGGTAACCGACTCTCCGGTGAGTTCACTACGGGTTTGAAAGATTTCCTCGTAGTGGCAAATGCGAACAAACAGCGAGGTTTTATTATGTGTCCATGTGCTGAATGTAAGAATGAGAAGGGTCACTCCTCCTCAAGAGTCGTTCACATGCACCTGCTTCGGCACGGTTTCATGCCAAGCTATAATTGTTGGACCAAGCATGGAGAAAGAGGGGTTAGAATGGAAGAAGATGAAGAAGAGGATGATATCGATTTCAACTATCATGACCTTTTCGGTGATACTTTCATGGAGGATGATGCTGAAGGTGGGGAAGGGTTTGGTGAAGGTGAAGAAGAGGCACATGATGAGCCCGCTGATGATCTTGGTCGGACCATTGCTGATGCACGGAGACGCTGCGAAACTGATAAGGAGAGGGAGAATTTGGATCGCATGTTAGAGGATCACACGAAGTCACTGTACCCAGGATGCGACAATAGTCTGAAAAAGCTGGGCTCCACACTGGATTTGCTGAAATGGAAGGCACGGGAAGGTGTAGCTGACTCATCATTTGAAAATTTGCTGAAAATTTTGAAGAATATGCTTCCGAAGAATAACGAGTTGCCCACCAGTACGTACGAAGCAAAGAAGGTTGTGTGCCCTCTAGGTTTAGAGATTCTGAAGATACATGCATGCATTAACGACTGCGTCCTCTACCGCGGTGCATACGAGGATTTGAATGAATGCCCTGTATGCACTGCATTGCGTTATAAGATCAGAGGGGATGACCCTGGTGACGATGTTGAGGGCGAGAAACCCAGGAAGAGGGTTCCCGCCAAGGTGATGTGGTATGCTCCTATAATACCTCGGTTGAAACGCCTGTTCAGGAACAAAGATCATGCCAAGTTGTTGCGATGGCACAAAGAGGACCGTAAGTCCGACGGGGAGTTGAGACACCCCGCTGATGGAACGCAATGGAGAAAGATCGACAGAGAGTTCAAAGATTTTGCAGCTGACGCAAGGAACATAAGATTTGGTCTAAGTACTGATGGCATGAATCCTTTTGGCGAGCAGAGCTCCAGCCATAGCACCTGGCCCGTGACTCTATGCATCTACAACCTTCCTCCTTGGTTGTGCATGAAGCGGAAGTTCATTATGATGCCAGTGCTCATCCAAGGTCCGAAGCAACCCGGCAACGACATCGATGTGTACCTAAGGCCATTAGTTGATGAACTTTTACAATTGTGGGGCAAACCTGGTGTACCTGTGTGGGATGAGCACAAAGAAGAGGAATTTAACCTACGAGCGTTGCTTTTTGTAACCATCAACGATTGGCCTGCTCTCAGTAACCTTTCTGGACAGTCAAATAAGGGATACAAAGCATGCACGCACTGCTTACATGAGACTGAAAGTGTATTTTTGGATAACTGTAGGAAGAACGTGTACCTGGGTCATCGTCGATTTCTTCCCCGAAATCATAACGTAAGAAAGAAAGGCAAGCATTTCAACGGCAAGGCAGATCACCGGCCGAAGCCTGCGGAACGTACTGGAGATGAGATATTTGATATGGTCAAGGATTTGAATGTCATCTTTGGAAAGGGTCCTGGCGGACAATCAGTTCCGCAGGGAGTTGACGGGCACGTACCCATGTGGAAAAAGAAATCGATATTTTGGGAGCTACAGTATTGGAAAGTCCTAGATGTCCGCTCTGCAATCGACGTGATGCATGTTACGAAGAATGTTTGCGTGAACCTGCTAAGCTTCTTGGGCGTGTATGGGAAGACAAAGGATACAAAGGAAGCACGGCGGGATCAACAACTTTTGAAAGACCCAGATGACCGGCATCCGGAATGGTTTCAAGGTCGTGCCAGCTACGCTCTTACGAAAGAAGAGAAGGTCATTTTTTTTGAATGCCTGAGCAGTATGAAGGTCCCGTCTGGCTTCTCGTCGAATATAAAGGGAATAATAAACATGGCGGAGAAAAAGTTCCAAAACCTGAAGTCTCACGACTGCCACGTGATTATGACGCAATTGCTTCCGATTGCTTTGAGGGGCCTCCTACAGGAAAATGTTCGAGTAGCCATTGTGAAGCTGTGTGCATTCCTCAATGCAATCTCTCAGAAGGTAATCAGTCCAGAAGATCTACCACGGTTACAGAACGATGTGGTCCAATGTCTTGTCAGTTTTGAGTTGCTGTTTCCACCATCCTTCTTCGATATTATGACGCACCTCCTGGTCCACCTAGTCGAAGAGATTTCCATTCTCGGTCCTGTATTTCTACACAATATGTTCCCCTTCGAGAGGTTTATGGGAGTATTAAAGAAATATGTTCGTAATCGTGCTAGGCCAGAAGGAAGCATCGTAAAGGGCTATGGAAATGAGGAGGTAATTGAGTTCTGTATTGACTATGTTCCTGACCTTAAGCCGATTGGTATTCCTCAATCGCGGCACGAGGGGAGACTAAGTGGAAGAGGCACGATCGGAAGGAAATCAACGATATGTATGGACGGTCATTCTATGACTGAAGCACACTACACAGTTCTGCAAAATTCGAGCTTGGTGGCTCCGTACTTCGAGCAACACAAGAATATTTTACGCTCGAACAACCCGGGGAAGCCTGAATCATGGATTAGAAAGGCCCACATGGAGACTTTCGGCAGTTGGTTGCGAAAACATTTAATGAATGACAATGATGTTGAAGATCAGCTGTACATGTTGGCCAAGACACCATCTTCGACTATCACGACTTTCCAAGGGTACGAGATTAATGGGAATACATTTTACACGATCTCCCAAGATAAAAAGAGCACCAACCAAAACAGTGGTGTCCGCTTTGATGCAGCAACCGAGATTGGGCAAAAGGTCACATATTATGGTTACATAGAGGAGATATGGGAACTTGACTACGGACCCTATTTTAAGGTCCCTTTGTTCCGGTGCAAATGGTTCAAGCTAACAGGAGGTGGGGTAAAGGTGGACGAGCAATACGGAATGACAATGGTGGATTTCGACAATCTTGGTTACCTTGACGAACCATTCGTCCTAGCCAAAGATGTCGCTCAGGTTTTCTATTTGAAGGACATGAGTAGCAAACCGAGGAAACGGAAAGATAATAAAACGATCAGTGCATCATGCGATGATCCAAAGCGTCACATTGTTCTTTCAGGGAAAAGAAACATCGTGGGAGTGGAGGACAAGACAGACATGTCAGAAGATTATAATATGTTTGGTGAAATTCCGCCCTTCAAAGTGAACTCTGACCCAAGCATTAAGTTAAATGATGAGGATGCTCCATGGATACGTCCAAATCGTAAGAAAGCGGGGACACAAGGAAAGAATTGATGTGTAATAATTTATTGTACCAAACTTTGTTGAATGGATCATGTTTAATGGATCATTTTGAATTATATTATCTCTAATAAATTTATTGTACCAAACTTTTACTAAAAACAGAAAACAGACGCGCTAGCGCGCCGCAGTGTCGCCGGAATGCAAATTCTTTTATTAAAAAGAGAAAACAGACGAACACTAGCTACTCCTCGCCGTCGTCATCGGGGAACTCGTCGGTGACCTCCTCCGGGTCATCATCGTCGCCGAACTCGTCCGTGACCTCCTCGTCGTCGTCGGAGGTGCATGATGGTATGTCCGAGATAGGCCCCCACCTCGGATCGTCGGAGGCCCAGACTTCGCCGGCGCGGTCGGCCCGACGAAGCTCCTGCAGCGCCCTCGTCCTCGCCTCCCGAGCGGCATCTAACGCGAGGTGGCGTTCGAGGCGGCGCTCCGCCCGCTGACCCGCGCGGGTCTGCCAGAGCTCCTCGTCGGCGCTCTCCTCCCCCGGGTTGTTCCGGTAATACTCGCGGACGACGCGGTCTTCCCTGGCGTCGACTAGGCCCTGAAACGCGCGGTGGCGGAGGTGGAGGTGGTCGGCGGCAGTGATGATCTGCGGCTTCGGCGCCCTGGCCTCCGCTTCCCAGACGGTGTGGCAGTCGTTGAAGTTCATCAGCGACCGCGGGCGGTTGAGGCGCCAGGCCGCCGCGTCCCAGGCGCGGGCTGCCTCCGCCGCCGTCGCAAAGGTGCCGAGGGGGATGCGGTCGTCCCCCCAGCGGATATCTGCGCTGAACATTCCGTTCTGCCGTGCTCGCACGCCGCGGAAGCCGGTGGTGCTGTTCCTCCTCGGAGGCATGGTGGAAGCGCGACGGTGCGTGGAGAGGAGAAGACGCGCTCGAGGCGCGACAGTTTATACCGCGCCCTCCTGGCCACGCGTCACAAACTACCGCGCCACGCGTCGCAACTCCCGCGCCACGCGTCACAATTCCCGCGCCACGCGCCACCCTAACACAACCAAGCAAATAGTTGCACATTACAGCCCTACCAAATGCCCGGTAGGACGTATATATGATGGCGAATCCGGATGTTTTGTATTTGCTCGATGAACTGACCGGTGTATGAAGGTGGGCTATATATAGGGTCCTCTGGCTCACAAAGTGGTGCTAGGGTTTTGATCCAACGGTTAAGAAACCACCTCATCCACGGCTCACAACAACTCGAAAGAAACACACCGTAGCCCTGATCGAACGGCTCACAACAGCTCAAAAGAAACACACCCCGGATCCAACGACTCAGAAGCGCTTTAAAGAAACACACGATCCGTGTGATTCTATCTGATTGGTCCAAACGAAACCCTAACCCATTTAGTCCCGGTTGGTGTCCCCAACCGGGACTAAAGGGATGTTTTCTTCTCGCTATATATATGTGCATTGCCACACCATTGGCATAAACACATACAAACTCACCACTCTCTCATGGCTTCTACCGTACCCACTCTAACATTCAACCAGGCCGAGGCACTTTCCGCCTCGAACTACCCCTGCCCGCCCGGCTACAGTGTTCCCGCCGGTTGGATGCTGAGCGCCGGAGGAGTGCCGGTCCCTCCTCTTCCTCAAGGTGTGGCACGTCGGGCGGCCATCACGAACCATTACTACAACGAGCTCACGCCGGAGCAGCGGAGAGATCCCAGCTGGCATCCCGATAACCAACATACTTGGGATGCCTTCTTCATCAATCGGCGTGAGAGGGCGCTCGCCAGGTATGAGGAGGACGGCCTGCCTCCTGGGAACTTTCACGAGGCCGGTCGTCGGCTATGGTGGTCCGGCCGGACTCTACAGAGCGTCATGGACTACATCAGGGCCGGCGATAACCCCCGCCTGCGCTACCCTCAGGCCCAGTCCTGGGCTCTGAATTTTCTCATGTCGTAGGCCTAGGCAGGAGTATGACTAGCAGCAGATATCAGATCATGCATGCATCTATGCTCTCCGTTTAGGTTTAGATCCACTCTTGCCATTATGTACTGCCTTTTTTATCTATGGGAATTTTTAAGATTGGAAAAAGAATTAGTTCTATTTTTCTGAATTTTCTGATATATTATTTGTATTTTTAAGATTGGAAAAAGAATTAGTTTTATTTTTCTGAATTTTCTGATATATTATTTGTATTTTTAAGGTTGCACGCATCTATTATTTCTATTCGAATAACCACCTTTAGTCGCGGTTCGTGTCACGAACCGGGACTAAAGGCTCGTTCTGCGCGGGAACGAGAAAGCCGCGAAAATTTTCACCATTAGTCCCGGTTCGTGACACCACCCGGGACTAAAGGCCCGCGGAGGGTACCCCAGGGGACCTTTAGTCCCGGTTCGTGACACCACCCGGGACTAAAGGCTGGAACTATATATGTGGATGCCTTCCTGCCCCAAAATTTTCTAAGTCACAAACCCTCTTCTTCCCTCGCGCCGGCGCCTGCTCGTCTTTCTGCCCCGTCGCCGTCGCCCGCGCAGAGGACCGCGCCGTCTCCATCGCCGTCGCCGTCGCCGTCGTCGAGCCCTTCTCTCCACCGCCTCCACCCTGCTCCGCCCCCGTCCCGTCGCCGTCTCTCCGGTAGGTTCCCCGCGGGCCGTCGCCGTCGCCCTAGATCCAACGCGCGAACGCCATCGAACGGATCGAGACCACGAATCACGCGCGAACGCGCCGCCCTCGAACGGCGACCACGAACTGAGAACGCGCCGCCCTCGCGCTCGCTACCGCGGCCAGATTCGCCGCCGGCGAGACAACAGTGGCCGTGGCCTCGTCCCCATCTCCGTCCCCTCCCCCGTGGCGAGCACCACAGTGGCCTCCTCCCCATCTCCGTTCCCTCCCCCGTGGCCGGAATCGTCGGAATCGCCGGAGACCCGAGAGCCTGAACTGCCACCGCCGGCCACCGTGTGACGCCAGGGGTGACGTCATCATGACGTCACCTGGCCACGTGTTGACGAGTTTTTTTAATGACGTCATCATGACACGTGGGGCCCACTGTATATGGAATTACAGAACATAATTAAATCTTCTAAATTAAATAACTTTTAATTTATAATTCCAAAAAATATGGAAAAATATGCAAAATGTTCACAAAAATGTAAGCTATCTGTTTATATCATTATCATTCATGTTTGACAAAGTTTAAAATGAGACCATATTTGAATTTGAGTTAAATTCATTAAAATAATGAAAGTAAGTTTTAATTCAATAAATTCAGAATATTAAGTATAATATACCAAAATGACCAGAAAAGCAAATGCAACCTAGCTATGGGGTTCTCCAAGTCATTTGAGAGACCCTACCAATCTGTTTTCCCTCTTTCTACGACAATATTTGCTAAGTCTCCTATATACTTAATTAATTTTTACTACATGCATGTCTGCAGGAGTGACATATGGCAGACAATAGAGACCTGACGGCGGAACAGGAGGCTGAAGGTTATATATTAGATATCATAGCCGGAGGAGGAACAGACATTGACGATGATGTAATCTCTTCTTATCTGAACCTTGAGGATCAAGAAGGTGAAGGAGGAACAGACATTGTCGATGATCAAGGAGGTGAAGAAGGAACAGACATTGTCGATGATCAAGGAGGTGAAGGAATGGACATTGATGACGGAGGTCAACCGTCGACAAACGACGATCTCCAATTGCAAAGAACAACCACCTCCGGCGAGGTATATATTTTAGCCCTCGGTCTTATTTTAGCCCTCGGTCCAATTGCAAAGACTAACGCGCGCGACTCTCTTTCTTATTTTAGCCCTCGGTCGGATCTAGTATGACAAAGCGTGGCAAATCCAAGGAGATGAAAGATTCCGAAATATATACCATCGAATCAGTCAGTCAAATCGGCAAGCCCCTACAGCACACCACAAAGTTTATCAACCAATGCGGAGTCATTGTTAGAGACGTCGTCCCGATCACCGTCCAGGAATGGAAGGAGCCAAAGAAAGCACGTGTTGGTTTCACTTATGTCGACAAGAGAACGAAAAAGATTATGTTTAGAAAGCTTATTGCACATTTCATTCTACCTCCGGAATACAACAAAAAAGATGAATTCGGTCAGGACGTTCCGGGTGGACGTGAGAGGAGGAGGATAGTCAAAGAGTTCGCTCTTCAGAAGATGGCCGAAGCATTCCGGAACTTCAAGAAAAAATTGTTCCGTGAATATGTCAGCCAGGGCAAGACTCCGAATTTCACTGGACAATATGAGAAACTGAGAGATGATTGGACAGAATTTGTGACGCAACATAAATCGGAGCATTTCAAGGTAATGTCGGCAAAAAATAAGGCTAATGCGAAAAAGAAACAGTACCATCATGTTATGGGGCCAGGAGGATACCGCGTTTCGGCGCCTAAGTGGCAGGCAATGGAGGACGGCCTAAGGGCAAGAGGAATCCGTCTAGGTACAGAGGGATGGGACGAAAGAGCCAAAATGTGGTGGTACGGGCATGGGGGATCGCTAGACCCGGAGACAGGGGAGTGTGTTCACCGGCAGAAAAAGTTTGCTCCCACAAAAGAACTTGTTGACGCAATGACCAAAGCTCAACAGGGCAAGATCACGTTCAACAGAGAGAGAGACCAACTGACAGTTGCCCTCGGAAATCCTGAACACGGAGGACATATACGAGGCAAAGGCAGAATGCCGTGGAAAGTAGGGTTTTCCCAGGAGGGTGACCCGTACTGTTACAGAAGCCGTAGGAGAGGTACGGACCGGGCTGCAGATGAACTGGCGAATCTTGCAATGGAAGTTTCTGACCTGAAGAAGGTCGTGGCGGGAATACTTGAGAAAGAAAAAGCGTCGGCTGCAGGGCCGCATCAAGAACATGCAACGGATCTCGGAAGCCAGCAGCGGAGAAGCAGCGTGGCTTCCACGGAGGCCCCGACTGCAGGTGCTAATGCACCGATGATCGAGAGTCGTGCACCGGAGCCTCACTACCCCGTGGATGACGTAAAGGAGATGAAAGAATGTGATCTGCATTATCCCGTGGGGAACATTTCCATGAAGGTGGCTACCGGCAGTGCTTTACCCTATACACCTGGAGCACTCCATCACAACAACCCCATTCCATATGGCTATGCTCGTGTCACGGTGGAAGACATAGTCCAAGCGTTTGAGGACCTGGAGATTGACATAGCTACACCCGAAGGGGAGAGAAGACTTGGAGATGTCAAGCGCCAGTTCATTCTATGGAAAAAGAAGTACATAGTGTTTCCAGGCGAGACGCCAAGGCTAACAAGTCCACCCCCCTACGATGGTGCAGGTGCTGGTGGTGGTGGTGGTGCTAGTGCTGGTTCACCTACGCCTCCTTCACGCCATTCGACGCCGTCCCCCGATCTTCCTCCTCCGGTGGTTAAGCAGCCGTCGCCCACGATTCCTCCTCCGGAGGAAAAGCAGACGTCTCCCACTATTCCTCCTCCGGAGGAAAAGCAGACGTCGTCGCCCCCCATTCCTCCTCCGGAGGATAAGCGGACGTCGCCCCCCATTCCTCCTCCGGAGGATAAGCAGACGTCGCCCCCCATTCCTCCTCCAGCGAAGAAACAGAAGTAGGCGGGCAGCAAGGGAACACGCTCTTGGTCTATTAACCCGGACCCTTATGTACCTAAGACCACACGGGTACCGGAGCCATCACTGAAGCCTCTCACCCCAAGGCCTTGGGAACTTAGTGATGCTGAAACCAAATTGGTCGTGAAGGCTGACGTTGAGAAATGGAAGGGCAAACTGAAGGCGCTAAAGGAGCCTGAGCCCAAGGAAGTATTCCCTCCGATTGTAGACTATTGGGCTACGGATTTTTTATCGACAGTGTCCCAATCCGTGAAGAATTTGCCTAAAGACTATGATATTGAACTTCGTAAGCAAGCTGGAATATTGGAGGAGGAGAAAAAAAAAGCAAAAATGATACAAAGCGGGAAACAAGTTGCCCAGCTCGGGATGCAGAGTAAACAATCGATATCCCCCCTCATAGTGAAAGCCGCTCCGGAACATGACCCCGAGGTCATAAATGCTGTGACAGCAATGGGATTGACTGTAGCTACTGCCATGCAAAATGCGTCCGAGGCCGGTATGTCTCTCCGTGCCTTTTTAGACATGGACGATATGCCAGTGGCTGATGTAGCATTAAAATATGTGAAGAAAGGGCCTCTCGTCGAGCCTGCGAAGGAAAAGGATCTACCACCACTAATGCAAAGTCTGCTACGTTGGTACAAAGATTTCATAACTTTTACCGACAAAGAATATGTGTATGTGGATTATACAGAGGAGCATCACACCAAAAAGTACTCTGTAACAGTTGAGTTGAGTGAATTGTTCCAACTGTTCAATATGCGTGAGCTCGACAAATCTATCCTGAGTTGCTACGTTCTGTAAGTGATTTATTTCTACCTCATCTCGTTCTTCATTTGCCTACACTATATATATATATATATATATATTGTCCTAACTATATTGTTCCGTACGCTATTATGCAGATTGAAGATTTGGGAATGCAAAGTAAGACTCATCCATGATATTGGGTTCATTGACCCACAAATCATTAATGGAACTATGTTAGAACGTCACCCCATAGACGTGGAGAAAGACTTGTACAATTTTTTTAAAAAGCATGAATCCAAAAGATATATTCTATTTCCTTACCATTTTGGGTGAGTGTTTCTCTCATGTTCCCATTCTCTTTTGTTTACTCCATGCATGGTATGTCCAATCGATAAATTATGCATGACTCTGCATCTAATGTGTCCGCAGGTACCACTGGATTCTGCTAAAAATTGATCTTCACCAGGCCATAGTTTTCATCATTGACTCTATGAATTCAAATACAGATCTTTGGGTCGACATGAGAAAAATGATGCAAAAGTAATTATTTTTCAATCATTTGCGCTCTATATCGATCGGTCTCTTTTGTTCATTTTCTAAGCTAATAACTCCCTTGTTCATTTAATTTTATTTGCATTGTAGAGTTTGGAGACGGCTCTCACATCAACATGTCGGTGAATTCAAAGATGCGCTAAAATTTAAAAATGTGTTCAAAGGTGTGGATAAGCAGCCACCGGGGACCGGTCTATGTGGATACTATGTCTGTGAGAACATACGGAAAGAAATATCTGAGAGGAAGAAGGACGAGCAAACGCGGAACGGTCTCAATAACTTGCGGAGGGCGCTTACTCCAGAAGCTCGCTTCCGACCAATTCAAGAGGAAATAGCAGGATTTTTCCTTAGGCATGTCATCCAGAAGAAAGGATAGTTCCATGCGTCCACCGACGATGACTTTTATAAGCATGTATAAGCCCTAAGTACTTTGAAACTTGTGCGAATTTGTGTATGCTCGTCCATCTTAATTGTGTAATATGGAAACTTGTTCGAGGTTGTATATATGGTCACCCGATATTGAATATATATTATATATTCCTATTGAATTCTCCTCGTTTGATATTTCATATATATATATATGCATGAATATGTGTACTGAAATTAAAACAAAACAAATTAAAAAGGAAACAGGTTTAGGGGGCCTAAAACCCTAAACCTGCGCAGGTTTTCAGTCCCGGTTAACCACAAGACCCGGGACTAAAGGTCCTCCGCCGCAAAGGACCCCTAGCGCCCACGTGGACGGGCTTTTAGTCCCGGTCCGTAAGTGGCGGGACTATAGGGGGGGGCATTTAGTCGCGCATAGCTAGTCCCGGTTGCCCGGACGGGATTAATAGTCCTGGTGAACCGGGACTGTAGGCCTATTTTCTACCAGTGGGCTTTTGCCTGGCGGTGTGTCGCAGACCCTGCAAACCGCCCCACAGGGACCGGCCATACCACCACCACCCCGCACACACATCGCCAGCCCCACGCGCCCGACGATCTGAGGCCACCGGACGAAACAAGGCGCCGGGTCCCAGTTCCGCCTCCCCCAGAGCCACCTCCTAGCTCGGAGCGAAGAAGAGGACCACCTTCCGAGGACGCAGCCCCGACATCCGGGTACCCACCAAGGCTCAGCCGACAGGTACCCACCAAGGTTCAACCAACGACCGTCCAGGAGAACGACCGCCGTTGAAGTCGTTGGAACTCGGTGACCGAGCCCAAGCCCCCGTATGCAGCCACGCCTAGGCTCCCCGATGTGCCGACGAGGACCGCCGCTGTTCGGATCATCACCACCGCCCGCGAGATCGCCGAAAGGCAGATCGAACCCTACCAACCGCAACCACAGACGAGAAGCCACGCCCGCCTCAATTTTCGACCGTCACCCATCCGCTAGAGTTGGGACCAGATCCGCCAGTCCCGCACCTGGAGCTCTGCACCGCGCGGAGGCACCAAATGGACAAAGACGACACCTCCCAGCACCACTCCGGCAGGAGCACCGCGCCACCAACCCCGGCCGTCGGCACAAAAAGCCACACCACCGCGGCCGCTTGACACCGCCTTCGGCCGTGGAGAAGGCCGCCACCACCGTCTTGGGGCCGCCGCCCCGGCATCCAGACGCAACATACCAGCCACAGTATTGAAAACTAATTATTCGCGAGTGAATCAGCTTAATTTGATTTTGAATTGGTGATTGCAGGTCCAAACTCTGTTAAACACGTCACACGAACCTTCTGTCATTGCATATTCACTTGCCAGCAAAGTTTTCAATAGACGGCTATACCCCGGTTACAGCCTTCTGAGAGGCTCGGTGGTACGGCTAGAGCCTTCATAGCCTAAATGGATAATAGCCGATAATATCCCGTCTAAATGGATATAGCCCTTAAGCCCGGCTATTTCCCGTCAAGGTTACCAAAAAGTTTGATCCAAAATTATCAACTCGGCCAATTTTGGAGCATGTGACTATGTTATTACTAGTACATCTTAAACCAGGTCCAAAATTTGTCAACCAGGCTAAATTGTGTCATGAATAGCTGCGATGGTGTAGATCGTGCACTCGTTGGGAGACCCCAAGAGGAGGGTACGATGAGCATAACGGTAGAAAGTTTTCCCCTTAGTTAAGAACCAGGGTTATCAATCCAGTAGGAGAAAAAGGACGTTCGGAAGGTTGATGCCACTGATGGTGGTGCTGGCGCTTTACCGGTGTCAGCAACAACGTGGAACCTGCACACAACACAACCAAAATAGTTTGCCCCAACGGTACAGTGAGGTTGTCAATCTCACCGGTCTTGCTGAAAACAAAGATTAGACATATAGTGTGGAAAAACAATGTATGCTTGCACTAAGTAAAGAAAGCAGAAAATTGTTGTGGTTTGTTTAATAGTTTGGGAAATGGATCGGGGTTCATAGGTTCACTTGTGGTGTCTCTCCATAAAAGATAGCATGCTGGGTGAACAAATTACAGCTGGGCAATTGAAAAATAGAGGTTGCACCGTAGTGCATAATATAACATGAAGATTACTATCAAATTTAGTGCATGCATTACAACAAGATACATAGACCGACATCCATCTGCATCTATGACTAATAATCCACCCTCAGGTTATTATCCGAACCCCCTTAGGTATTAAGTTGCAAGCAACAGATAATTGCATTAAACAAAGTGTGTAATGTAAGCAATGATTATGCACGCGGGCACTCTCACCGTTGTTTTCTCCATAATGGCAACAACACATCCTCCCCCTTTCATGTTTCTGTCACTCGAGCAAGGAAACAAGGAGGCATGAACCCACTATCAAGCATAAATACTCCCTCTTGGAGTCACTAGCAACTACTTTGCCAGAGTAACCACTAGCAACGGAAAGCATGCAAGATCACAAATAACATATGCAATAAAGACTATAATCAACTTAGCATAAGGTCAATATTCATCGGATCCCAGCAAACACAGCATATAGAATTACATAAGATCAATCTCAATCATGATAGACAGCTCACGAGATCTAAACATGGAGTCATATGAGGAGGAGACAACCATCTAGCTACTACTATGGACCCGTAGTACAGGGATGAACTACTCACGCATCACTCCGGAGGCAAGCATGGTGATGTAGAAACCTTCGGCGATGATTTCCTCTCTGGCAGGGTGCCGGAAAACAGCTCCAGAACCCTCCTGATCTAGGGTTGACGGTGACGGCGGCTGCGGAACTTTTTCGGGGATTTTGATCAGGTACTTAGGGTTTTCCATCCGGGGGTCTTAAATAAACGAAAGGGCAAAGGCGGTGGAGCTCCAGGGGCCCCACACCCATAGGTGGCGCAGCCAGGGGGACCCGCATGACCCTATGGTGTGGCCCCCTATTGCCCCTCTTTGACTCCTCTTCGGTCTTCTGGATGCTTCCGGGGAAAATAGGACTTCCAGGCTTCGAACTTTCCAATTCCGAGAATATTTCCAGAACAACTTTTTTGAAACTAAAAACAACAGAAAACAGGGACATCTTGTCAATAGGTTAGTCCGGAAAATCGATAAAAATGACATAAAGGAGGAAGAAAACATGTAGCAATTAACATAATATCATCATGGAGCATCAGAAATTAGGGATACGTTTATGACGTATCAAGCTGCTATTTAAACACTTGATTATTCATACATCTTATCTATGTTATTACGTTATGAATATGTGAATAATTATGAATATGTAAATAATGCTATATATATATATGATTATATGTTGTCTAAATATTAATATTTTTCGATATTTTAGCAATACGACTATATGGCTATAGCTCAACTGGTTGTGGGAGTGGTTGTACGAACCCAACACCCAAGTTCAAGTCTCCAGGGGCACGAATTTAGATTCCTATTTATACTTGAGGACTTTATCCTGTAGGATCAGGCTTGGTTTGTAACCAAGATAAAAATCCTGATACTCATGCATATATGGCTGTGTGCATCCCTAATTGGTGCAGAGCCCAGGGAAGTGAAATTCTCCCCCAAAGTTTTAGGCGGCTCTCGAGGACCCCAACCCCCAAACCCTAGCCCCCTCCCCTGAGGCCTCCGGCCGCCGTTGCTGCCATCCACGGCGGTGGTGGAGGCGCCCATCCCGTCCATGACGGTGGGCAGGTGAGGCGTCCACGGCGGCGCGTCATGGGAGGAGGTGGTGCGCCGGCTGGGGACATGGGGCGGCGCGGCTTCTTGCCGGCGCCTGAGGAACTCCGGCAGGGGGCGAAGAGGAGGTGGCGGTGCACCGCCGGCATGGCCGTCTCGGCCTACTGCAAGGCGCCGCCAGATCTCCAGGCCATGATCCGCGTTACGGGCTCCGATCTGGACTTTTGGGCCAGTCTGGGTATCTTCTGCGTGGGATCCGGTCACGCATTAGATCTCGCAGCTATGCGCTAGGCTGCCCATCTTCGTCCTATAATACATGGAGTTGACTAGCGGCGTGGGGGCTGCGAGTCTTGCGAATAAAGGCGGTGGTCCTAGGTTTCTTCTCGCTCGGCAATGATCTGCATGTTGTGTTCTTCTTGATCTAGCCACGGTGTCGAGTTCCGGAAGGCTCTGCTGGTGAACTCACATAGGCGCATTATGGCTAGAGATTGCTAGATCGGGTGGGATTCGGTCGTGCGCACATGTTTCCGATCGCTTGGTTTCAGAGGGAGCGCTTCGAAGGTCTGCTAGCTCCATGGTGCTGGCGGAGAATGACATAGAAGCGAGATCGGAGGACTGGCAATGGTGGTTCGAATCGGGCAAGGATGAATTTGCTTGGTGTTTCATGATTTGTAGCATCGGCATGTATGAGGGCGCGACATCACACGTGAAGGTCAAAGTCCTATCTTTCAGGGTGAAAACCCAAGGTCTGGCCTTAATTGGTTGTGTCTGACAGTGGTCTTGTTGGATTCATTGTTTTGAGAGCGAGGATTATCTTTAGGGTGAAACCCAAGGTCTGGCCTTAATTGGTTGTGCCTAGCACTGTTCTTCTTGAAGATGTTGCTTTGGAAAAATTGGACATCAGGTGCTGTTTTGGTGGTGGTTGTGCGGCTGCACAAGGAATGCAACTCTGTAGCGGGACATTTCTTTTTTATTTCTTATTCTTATTGTCTTTCAGCTGTGTGCATCCGTAATGACTATGGTTATTATGTTGTTGCAGAGGCCGGGTGTAATTTTTATCTCCGCGATATTAATATACATTCTTTATTAATAAAAATGTGGTTCTAAATGCAATAGCCCGCTATTTTAAACTATGCTTGGCATGGGAGCTGGCTTGCTTACCCAGGTCAATGGGGCCATGCCAGCGGTTGCAAGGAGAGCCCTCGCCGGCGGCTTGGCCGACTCAGCCCTTAGCTTTTGTTGCGTAGAAACTGGTCGCATGTCCGGAAAACCCGTAGGTGGCGATCGGGGGCGATTTTGGTGCCTGGCCTCCGACAATGAATCAGAGGAAGATGAACGAGAGTTTGTGGACTTGGGTGCTGGATCCAGTGATGAAGGGGCGGGCTCGTATTAATAAAGACACTGAAAGCAGTAGCGGTCAGAAACTGGTCGCATGTCCGGAAAACCCGGAGGTGGCGATCGGGGGCGATTTTGGTGCCTGGCATCCGACAATGAATCGGAGAAAGATGAACGAGATTTTGTAGACTTGGGTGCTAGATCCAGTGATGAAGGGGCGGGCTCTGACCTCCTCTACCTCTGCCGGACGCCGGAGGAGGATGGTGGACGGGATCTGCTCGCCATTTCAGTGCGGGAGGAAAAGAGGAGGAGAAGAAGGCTTCCGTAGCACTGCAGATTTCGACCCAAGGTAAAACTTCTGATCTCTGTAGCCTACCGTCTAGTTGCTTGTCTCCAACGGGCGATCGGCCATTCAGCTTTTCGCGTGGTAAAGAGATCCGATCGGAGGCGACAGAGGAGACGTTGTTTCCAACAACATTTATGTTGGATCATTTTGATCCTTCAGAATGGATCCGCATGGAGCGCCAGCGGCGCTGTAGAATGCATGATCTACGTGATCATGTACTACATGGGATTCATCAGGGTAATTCGTCTCCGATTCGTTCGAAGTCTGCTGTGAGATCGTTGGATGAGGTACGATCGGGCGGTGGATCCGTTTTGAACTCGTATACGGTGTCTGGCCATACGGGACGGGTACAGCGTATCAATATGGGCTGGTATAGACAATCTATATACAGAAAAAGGGCCATACGGGCCCTAGACCGTCGGGGCGGGAGGTATCTCTTAGATCGGGGGCTTCTCGTCTAGGGTTCGCATCACGATCGAGAGGTGCGGCGCCCCTCGTGTCACCTCCTGTCATGGCGAATAATGGAGGTGGAAGGGGGTTCGGTGATGATCAAAACCGTGGCGGATTCCCTAACCGCGGGGGGATGGCTGGCCGTGGGTTTGGAAACAATTTTCATCAAGGTGGCCTGAGTAATGGTGCGGGTAACGAAGATCTCTAGCCCTAGGAGGGTTTCGGTGGAAACAACAATGGCGGCGGTGGGTTCGGTAACTTTAATGCAGGCTCTGGGTTTGGCAATCAAGGGAGGTTTAATGGTGGTAATGGTGGAGGGGATTGTTTCCGCCAGCCGTATCAGCATGGCAATGGTTACTGTGGTGCGTATAGAGGGAGAGCCGGCTATGGGTACATTCCAAGAGGGCGCGTCGGAGTGCGACAGCCGACTGTTCAAACAACGGCAGTGCCAAGTACGGGCTTGCAGGAGGACACGGTGGCCGCGATGGTCCACCAGGTGACAGAGGCATTGCGTGCTCAGGTTGCACCGGGGGTCATGGCTGCCGCTCCGGGGACAGTGGCTACTGGCAGCACTTTGCAAATTGGGCAAAATTCTCTTCCGGTGGTAAACAGACCGGTTGCTACGGTGGCGATTCCACCTGTTACGTTGCCACATATGGTGGTGTCATCGCAGGGTGGAGTGGCTGTCGTGAATGAGCTTACGGATGGGGCTGCGAAGAAGGCAAAGAAGGTGGAGAAATCAAAATGCTACCAGTGTGGTTCACCTGGCCATAGAAGTGATGAGTGTCCAGTGGAGGTTTGTGAGTATTGTGAGGGCTCTGGTCACGTTCCAGAGGATTGTCCTCTCTTATCGGTTGCTAAGCAACATGTGGTCAATCATGGCTTTCTTCACGAGGGGTTAACGTTTTATGAGGCGATTCCGACGGCTACGTACCGTCCTAAAATTGACTCAGCAAGATTGGCTAAGTTGACAGTGTCTGGTGGTCAGCTTTCGGAGGATCAGATTATGGCTCAACTCCAGAGGCTCGTACCCGTAGAGGATTTTAAGTGGGATGTTGTTCGAGTGGGCGACAATGTTTTTAAGGTGTCTTTTCCATCTAAGCAAGAACTAGAGAGAATGAAAGTATTCGGTGCATGTCATGTTCCTAATAGTCCATGCATCATTACAGTTGAGTCATGGGCAATGGAGATAAAACCAATGTGGTTACTTCCAGAGATTTGGATTCGGGTATCTGATATTCCACCTATTCATCGTGGGGATTTCTTGATTTTGTGGAGCCTTGGTTCGTTGTTTGGTAAAACTTTGAAGGTGGACATGAAATATACAAGGAGGCATGGAGTTTTGCGGATCCTAGTTGGATGCATGGATTATACCCTAGTGCCGGATAAATGGATCATTTTCATCAAAGATGGACTTTATGAGCTTAAATTTTCGGTTGAGAACCCTAACTCCAAAGGGTTTGGTGATATGGCTATTCACAAGGGTGACGATAATGACCGGAAGGATGGGGGTACTGAGAAAGATAGGAAGATGGATTCTGATGCGAATAGGAAAGAGAAAAATGTAGGCAAAGTCGTGGATACTTCTTCTAAAGTGTCCGATCGAGAGCCCACATCTAATGGTTCTGCCTCGAGTGGTGTTCAATGTGGCTTCACCCCGGGGGTCGTATTTTCACCGTCTGTGGTCTCTTCGATGGTCTTGGCTCGCAAGGAGATTGCTTCTATAGCTCAGATGGTGTCGCCGTGGGCCTGTGATGCTTTACAGCAGGCTAATGTGAATGTTGTTGATGTGGAGCAGCAACTTGTTGGTGTGGTGCAGCTGGCTGAGCGGACAGCAGCGGTGCAACGAAATGTTTTCGTTGACGACCAGGCTGAGTCACAGCTGCCACATGTTTCTGTAAATGCTGTCGGGCAGAGAGTTGCTGCCGCGGTGAATAGCTTTGGAGTTGGGCGCACAGCCGGGCAGAACTTTGCTGCTGCGGTGTGAGCTGGACCCGTATGCACTGCCAGGCCGACCGATGCTGCCGCGGTAGGTGATTTCGTCCCAGGGCAGGCTGTCACGGTGAGCGTTTCCGTCCCAGGGCACACTGCCGGGCACGGTTCTGCTGCCGCGGTGGGCGCTGCTGTGCGTTTTGCTGCCGCGGTGGGCGCTGTTGTGCGTGATGCTCCCACTGGCTCGGCTGGGCTTGGTTCTAAGGATCCTATGACACTGCTGAAACCTAGGCGTGGTGTCGATGCGAGGTATGGGCTTGCCCCTCGTTCTGCGGGTACTGTTTTGGAGACCGTGGCGACCAATATTATGTCGCCTGCTTTGTTCACGCACGGGGTTCTACCTCGGTGTTTGGAACACGATTTTGCGGAGGACTACACTCACTCATCTCAACCAGACGGGTTGGGATTCGAGGTGGGCTCTAATCTAACAGGGTGTGTCACTCTTTCGCCTCAACCAGGCGGGTTGGGATGGTGGGAGGTGGGGACTCCGTGCGCTCGCTATTCCGAGGCCGAGGTCATGGCGTTCGGGGGACTTCAAGACACGGCGATGGAAATTCGTTCTAGCCCTCGTCTGCGAGCTCAGGATGACGCTGATCTGCCCAACCACAGTGTGCGATTGCTTTGGTTGAGCGTAGAGATGCTGCATTCTCATCAGGTACTTCACCACGTCCCTCTTTATCTCTTCGCTCTTTTAATTATTCCGAAATCTTGACTAGAGCGAGCAGACTTGGTATTTCTTTGGGAAAGGATAAAAATCAAATTGATTCATCGATCTCTGTTATTTTAGAGCGAGACAATATTAGAGTACGGTCTTTTCTGGATATTAAAATTATTGATAATATTGATAGAGATGTTAGCACGTTGGAGGAGGATGGTTTTTAGGGGGGTGTTTTAGAATCTTTGGTTTCTCCTTTAGTTCTAACGGGTAAACATACCCATAAGAAAGTTACTGGCTGTTATTCCAGACCAAGAAGAAGTGCTAGGATTAGAAAATTAAATAAACAATGAAAGGAATGATTTGGAATAGTGATGGATTTGGTGATCATGCAAAACATTTAGCAGTCAATGAATTTGTGAAAGAACATCGACTTGATTTTGTAGCATTGTTGGAAACGGGAAGATCTGCGTTTTCTTCTCATTTCTTGCAGTTCTTAGCGGGTGGTAGAGAGTTTACGTGGTATTGTATACCTCCTCATGGTTGTTCTAGTGGCATGCTAGTTGGATTTAACAACCAATCACTGGTTGCACAAACCGTTGTGTCAGGTGATTTTTCTGTGAAATTCCATGTCAAAACTAAATCGGATGGGTTTCTATGAAGTCTCGTGATAGTTTACGGAGCTGCACAAGATTCTAAAAAGCCAGAGTTCCTAGCTGAGTTGGTTCGCGTGTGTGAAAATGAATCATTGCCACTTCTAGTTGGGGGGATTTTAATATTATAAGGCATCAAAATGAGAAAAGTAATGACCGTTTTAATAACCGTTGGCCATCGATTTTTAATGCCATTATTGAGAGCCTTAATCTGAAGGATTTAGAGATGTCGGGGCGTCAATACACGTGGGAAAGTAGGAGACCTATTCCAACGTACGAAAAGTTGGATAGATTTCTTGCTAGCATAGAATGGAAACAAAAATACCCTTTATCATCGGTTCATGCTTTGACCCGTGCGGGGTCAGATCATACACCGCTAGTTCTGGATTCTGGGGAACATGCTCATGTTGGGAATAAAAGACACTTTTCATTTGAGCTTTCTTGGTTACATCAGGAAGGTTTCTATGATATCATCCTTCGCGAGTGGAATGCGGTCACTACAGGGGCATCTCCTATTGAACGGTGGCAGAACAAGATTCGTCACTTGCACCAGTTCTTGAGGGGATGGGAAAAAAAAACTGTGTGGACAATATAAATTATTAAAAGATCAATTTACGCAATTGATAGATACGCTAGACATTAAAGCTGAGACAATTCCTTTAAGTGCGGCTGAGCGAGCAGCAAAAAAGGAAGCGGATGATGGGTTAGCTAAGTTGAGACGGGACGAAGAGGCTAAATGGGATCAAAGGGCTAAGGTTAAGCATATCCAGCAGGGTGGTAGTAATACGAAATATTTCCACCTTATTGCTAATGGTAAACACCGCAAGAAGAAATATTTTTGAACTCGAGCAGGATGAAGGAACAATTGTTGGGGAAGCAAATTTAAAAGTTTTCATTTCTGAGTACTATAAGAAACTGTTTGGAGCACCGGCTCCAAGTTTTGTTTCACTAGTGGAGGAAATGAACGATGACATGCCTAAACTCTCTTCTGAGGAAAACACTATTCTCATAGCTCCGTTTATGGAAAAGGAGGTGTTTGAGGCGATTTCTCTAATGGAGCATAATAAAGCCCCAAGACCAGACGGGTTTCCTGCGGAGTTTTATCAAAAAATTTGGGAAGTTATCAAAAGCGATTTGATGGCTCTGTTCTCTCAGTTGTTTAAGGGGGAACAGCAATTATTTAAACTAAACTTCAGGGTCATTACGTTATTACCTAAGAAACAAGATGCTAGTCGTATTGAGTGGTTCAGACCCATTTGTCTCCTTAATGTCAATTTCAAGGTTTTTACTAAAGTGAGTACCAATAGGGTAACATCTATAGCGAGTAGAGTTATCCGACCGTCTCAATCAGCTTTTTTGCCGGGGAGAAATATTTTAGAAGGAGTGGTTGTCTTACATGAGACTATTCATGAACTCAAAAAGAAAAAGATGCACGTTGTGCTTCTTAAGATGGATTTTGAGAAAGCATACGATAAAGTTAATTGGTCTTTTTTGCAACAAGTGCTGAGAATGAAGGGTTTTTCCCCAAAGTGGTGTGATTGGGTAGCTCGTTTTGTTCAGGGAGGAAGTGTGGGTATTAGACTTAACGATGACATCAGTCATTATTTTCTAACCTTAAAAGGTTTAAGGCAGGGGGATCCGTTGTCCCCTATCCTCTTTAACCTAGTGGGGGATATGTTGGCTATTCTTATTTCTCGTGCAAAGGAGGATGGTCAAGTGGGTGGGTTGATACCACATCTTGTCGATGGTGGGGTATCGATTCTCCAATATGCGGACGGTACGATCCTTTTTTTGGAGCATGATTTGTAGAAGGCTCTAAATATGAAACTTATACTCGCGTTATTCGAACAACTATCGGGTTTAAAGATTAATTTTCATAAGAGTGAGCTTTTTTGTTTTGGTAAGGCCAAGGAGGTTCAAGAAGACTATCGTCACATTTTCGGTTGTGACGTAGGATGCCTACCTTTTAAATACCTTGGGATCCCGATTCATTATATAAAATTGTTAGATAAAGAATGGAAACCAGTAGAAGATCGTTTCGAACAGAAGCTAAGTGCGTGGGTTGGGAAACTACTGTCATATGGGGATCGCCTTATTTTGATCAACTCAGTTTTAACTAGCCTCCCGATGTTCCTCCTTTCATTTTTGGAAATTCCGAAAGGAGTTAGGAAAAGAGTAGATTTTTACAAATCACGTTTTTTCTGGCAGAGTGATAGCAAGAGGAAAAAGTATAGGTTAACTAAGTGAAATATTGTGTGCCATCCAAAGGATCAAGGGGGTTTGTATATTGAGGTGCTTGATGTGAAGAATAAATGTCTTCTTAGTAAGTGGTTTCACAAGATTTTGCATGAGGAAGGTGTTTGGCAGGAGATTCTTGCGAATAAATACTTAGGGGATAAAACGTTGTCCCAAGTTGAAGCCCGGGCCTCGGACTCACCTTTTTGGAAAGGTTTGATGAGAGTAAAGAACGATATTATTATAGATGTTCGTTTGTTTTGGGTGATGGACAATCGGTGTGGTTTTGGGAGCATATCTTGGTTTTGGGAGCATATCTGGTTAGGGGATAATGCATTGTCTCAAGAGTATCCTTCATTGTATACTATTGTGCACCATCGGAATGTTTCCGTAGCAAGTGTGTTAGCAAATAATCCACTCAGTGTCCACTTTAGGAGGCTCATTACCGGTGAGAGGAGAGTGCAATGACTGCATCTCGTTGAGCGTCTGATGGATGTTTCGTTATCCTAGGTATCAGATGCCTTTAGATGGAATCTCACACCAAGCGGGGTGTGTTCTCTGTCAAATCTTATTATGCAGACCTGATGCATGGCTCCACAAGATATTTACGTAAATACTTGTGGAAGCTAAAAGTGCCTCTCAAAATAAAAATATTTCTCTGTTTTGTTAATAGAAAGGTGATCTTGACTAAAGATAATTTGGCTAAGAGAGGTTGGAATGGTGATAAGAAGTGTGTTTTCCGTGGTACCAATGAAACAGTGGATCACCTATTTATTTCTTGTTCTTTCGTTAGAGATATATGGCGTTTGATTCACTTCACGTTTAGCATTCATCCACCAAATAGTATTGCGAATATGTTTGGTGGATGGTTGAATTAGATAGATGCCTCAACTAGAGCATGTATTCGGATAGGCGTGTCTGCGGTTTTATGGGAGGTATGGAATTGTCGAAATGATATTGTGTTTAAGAAAAAGCCATATGCTCATTTCTTTCAGGTTATCAATAAGGTGGTGTTTTCTATCCAGACTTGGTCCTTCCTACTGCCTGCCGATCAGCAAGGACTTATGGATATAGGGTGTGCTCGGATGATGGCGGTCGCTCGGGCTATCTACAGTCGGGATGGGTGGCTTAATGATCGGTGTCTCGATGTTTAGGGCTACGTTGTCCTGCTATTTGTTTCTCTCTTGCAAACTCGTGTGATATGTGACTGTAAGGGGTTCTCCCCGAGATATTCATCTTTATGTTTAATAAAATCATGGTTGTGTGCATCATTTTGATGCAGAGGCCGGGGCCGAAAGGTTTCCATTTAAAAAAAACAATCGAAAGAGCAATTGCAAATCAAACTTTTTAATAGCCCGACTATAGCCTTTCGAGAGCCTCGGGGCTACGGCTAGAGCCTTCATTGACTGAATGGATAGTAGCGGATAATAGCCTTACTAAATGGATATAGACCGGACTTAGCCTCTTAGCCCAGTTATATCCCGTCCAGGGGAACAAAGATTTCGGTCCAAAATTTGTCAGCTCGGCCTATTTTGGAACTTTGTGAGGTGCAAATGCGACACATGACGGCCTGATATCAAAACTACTGCTAAACTCTGTCATGAATAGCTCCTATTTAAACTTCTGATTATCCCTATATTCTCTATGTTATTACGTTATGCATTTGTGAATAATTCTATATATACTGTTATATGTTGTCTAAATTTTAATATTTTTCAGTATTTTAGCAAAACCGCTATATGGTTATAGCCCGGCTGTAGTCTTTCGTGGTTTATGAAATCGCAGGTGCTATATGCAATAGCCTGCTATTTTAAACTTTTTGCAAATACGACATCTTAAATACCAGCGATACAAACAGGGATGCACAGTCAATCATTATTTCTTGGGCATCTTCATGAAACAACAATAAGAATGTCAACTTATATACGAGAGAGTGGAAGATCAGATACTAATTCGGTAGCATCATGGTCGGCATCTCCGGTTACAACATCTTTGACTTGGGCAAGGAAAATGTATTAGAGAACGGTGAGTATTCAATGCCGTCTACTCGATTTAAGAACACGCCTCAATCTACCCCTCAATCTACGTAATCCTTTATGAAGAACTAAATTGCAAACAAGATATCTCTAATGACTGAAAAATCGATCCACAACACTCAGAGACAAATCATCCATCATCTGCAGCTGCCACTGGTGGACTCTTGGGAAATTAAGGACAGAGTACCTAAAATCAATGAAGGATTCTAGTTTACGCCTGAATTCAAATGCCAGACGTTGCTGGGAGAGAATATACTTGTAAGTACTCACCAGCAGAAGAATTGTTCGCACATACAGAGAACTAGGAGTTCTCTCGCTTTCAATGTCCTTTGGGATTTCGCCTTGTTACTGGCCGATTCTAGTCAAAACCAATGTGGGTCGGTTGGGGTGTGCGTCGGCCATGCTCTTGAATGTGTCCTCCGCAGCCTCCACATCTGCAGCCGCCTCACCATAGCACCACATTTCGACACGAAACGAAGACAGGCTGGAGAGGTGCTGGATGCCAAATTTAATACCACTGCCACCTGATTTGAGATTATGTAAGGAAATACAGATGTGAAGCATGCTAAGATTTGGGATTGCCCCTGCTTCAAACGTCAGGTTTGTGCAATCAGACCTCATCTCAAGCTTCTGTAACCGTTGAAATCCGCTACTAATGATGATGGGCTGTCCTCCTACAGGCGTACTGCCCAATCTGAAGTGCACCAGAGTAGATATTCCTCCAACAATCTCAATGTCTTGCGGCTCTACCTTCACAATAGGAGAAATAAATAATTTCTCAAGGTTGACTAGAGAATGCAACCAGTTGTTAATCGAACAGACTTTCCCATAGAGGACGGAAACCTCTTGGATGTTTTTCAGAATAGGGAGCGGACACTGTCCAACGAAGTCATCTGTCTCTGGCAACAAGACTCCAACACGGAGATTCCTAAGGTTGTGTAGTGTTTCAAGCTCATGAAGGGAGGACACAAGTTTTTTCTTACAGTCATCGGCTTTGTCAAGTTCACCAGTTTTCCAAAGAACTCTCAGTTTCCTTAGATTTGTTAGTTTGCCAAGCTCTTTTGAAAAGTTTGGTGATTGCCTCAAGATTTCTATATCCCCAAGATCTTGCAAGCTCTTCATGTTTCCAATCCCATTGGGAAGTTTAGTTGACTTTAATACAGTCAGACGCGCCAATCGCTTTAACCGGCTAATTGATTCCGGCAACTCAACTAAACTTACGCATCTTGCATCTAGCGTCTCTAGGCACTCCAAGTCCCCGATTTGACTAGGAAGCTCGGATATATCTGTCCAAGAGATGTTCAAGTACCTCAGCTGACAAAGTCTTCCAATATATTTGATATGATGATTTCCCACTGCAGTACACATGCATAAATCCACCACACGTAGAGTACTAGACTTCGGGAGGGCAGGAAAATATTGGTGCCGGTTATATCCAAAAGCCCCAAGTGTTCGAGCACGTGATAAATCCAAGTGTTCAGCACCTCCTTGTTCCTCACTCTTTGCCAAAAAGAGACGACGGATTATTCTATCTTGCTTTGACCGACTCCCTAGGAATGCACAAAAGTTCTCTTCAGTAGCCTTAGAAATAAGGAAATCAAGAACAGTGTCATGAACTCTACAGAGTGATGCCTTTCCATCGTATTCTAAACAAATCGGTTGTATTAAACTTCTGTTAATAAGCTCATTAAAATAGGTATCTCCTAAGTCAACAAGATCTTCCCCATGTTCGCCATGAATAAAACCCTCATAAATCCATCTGTCTACTAACCGTTGCCTCTCAATCTCGTAATCTTCAGGAAACATAGTCAAATACAACAAGCAACTTCTTAGATGAAGGGGAAGGTCAAAGTAACTCAGGGACAATATGTATTTCATGGCGTAAATGCCAGAACTTTTTCCTTGTGAGTAGCCTACAGAACATATCACACGCTCCCACTCTTCTTTTGATTCCCCGTGCAATGCCAGTAAGCCGGACATAGCATTGATGGCCAATGGTAAACCATCACATTTTCTTAACATAACTTCTGAGAGTTCTTTCAATGTAGAAGGGCACTTTTCTTCGGAACCAAATATTTTCTTGAAAAATAGCTCCTTAGAGTCGGTAACACTAAGTGGTTTCATTTCGTAAACAAGGTCCCCAACTGAAGAGCAACATGATTTAGCAACGTCATGTATACGTGTTGTGGTCATTATTACATTTCCACAATCATTGTTGACTAATGCGCAATCCAATGCTTTCCATGTTTCTACATCCCATAGATCATCAATTACGATAAAGTATCTGCAATATAGTTATGAAAAATGAAAATAATGAGCTACATCTTAGAAATTGGAGAATGCTTCATATGACATAAACACTAATTAAGTGCTTGGGTACAGGTAACACCAAAATTATATTTTATTGATTTTTGTGTTTATTATAGAGGGATGGATGTATTGAAATGAAAATTATCATGTTACATCAATATCGAGGACACATTCATCTTTGTATTTCAGTCCAAAAAACTAAACCTCTATAACTATTGAACTGATAGTCCAAATCAAGGATCAAGTGAGATATCTGTTAGTTCCTTGTTCATATAAAACATAAAAAATTTGTAGTTTGGTAGGAGCTATTCTCAGTATTTTAATTTAAAGGATTTCAATTTATGAAAACTTCGCAAATCCAACTTTTAGACGGGGTTATATATAGTCCTCAAGACAAATTCAAGAAAATCTGTTGCTATCCTATGGTTTAGTATTCCACCACTAGATCCATCCGAGGTTAATGCATTTAGATTCACATATTTAATCATCTTTGTTGTAGCAAATGTTAATTTAACACCTTGATGATGTCACTTTTACAGAGGAGAGATATGTTTTAAACAAGGGAAATATGATCAAGCTTTCACCACCACTAAATAAACAATTCAGTTTTGACGACCAACATGAATAAAACTAGATTAGTACAACCAAAATATATATTGGGGATAAAAAAGAGTGAATGTTTTTTTTGGAGAACACTAAACTTTACTAAAACATCACACAACCATTACAATTACCGCGGAGGCAGTTTTGAAGGAAAACAGGGCTCGCGTCAGTGCATTCCTCCGACATGTTATGCAGGCACGTAAGAGAGAATGTTGATTGAAAATTTGTTTTTCGAATAAAGGGGGTATTCTAAGAGGAAACAAGATTCCTTCAATCGATGCGAAGGGGTTTATATGCAAATTGACAATGACTATAGAGAGTTCAAGTTCTTGTTCTTGCAGGGGTAACTCTCATATAACTTGTCACCTCAACAAAATTATATGAGATATTTGTTTAGGATCCTTCATCCAGCACTTAAAATGATTTTTAGGATTCTTTTTTAGCTATGTCAAATAGCTTAAGGATTCTGGACGCATTTTAATTTTTAAACTATTTATTCTGGTTTGCAAAACTTCAAAGGGAAACAGATCACCAACAATTTTGGTCACATCTTTCGGAGGTTGGGCCTGATTTATTGCTTGTTCGTAGGGGCAAATTGTGGATAAATAGTGTCACTCTCAATAATCTTAAGAAGTGTAATTAACAAGAGATATCTTAACTTTTAATTAGATTTGCACAAGCTGGCAAAAAAGCGATTTTTATAGTATTTCATCATCTTTGTTGTAGAAAATTTTCATCGAACACCCTGATGAAGTCTCTTCTACAGAGGAGAAATGTTGTAATTGTCTAGCTTTGACCACCACTCAATCAGTAATTCACTTTCGATGACTAATATGAATAAAACCAGATTAGTACAACCTAAATATATATATACATTGGTATAACAAAGACTATAATGCTAATTGTTCCTTTTTTACAAAAAAAGGGGTATTCTATGACTAAACGGAAGTCCTTCAATCCATGCGAAGGGGTTTATGTGTAAACTGAAAATACCTAGAGAGTCCCGAGTCTTGTTCTAGTAGGGGCAACTCTCATATAAAGAGTCGCCTCGTCAAAATAATAGGAGAGATGTGCTTAGGATCACTCGTCCATCACATAAGGTGAGTTTTAGGATTTTTTTTTGCGTCGTCGAATAGCTTAAAGATTCTGGACAAATTTTTATTTTTATACTACTCCTATTTATTTTGTGTTGCGGAACTTCAATAGAGAACAGACCGCTAACAATTTTGGAAACAACTTTCAGGGGTTCGGCCTGATTTAATGCATGTTAACAAACACAAATTATGGAAGAAATGTGTCACCCTCATTAATCGTAAGAAGTTGTAATAACAAGAAATATCTTGATTTTAAACTAGATTTACACTTGCCGGACAGAATGCAATTTCTCTTGTTGGAATAAAAGTATTGGGTCACGACAAATAGTGGCAACCAGGATTTGTTAGTATATATTGATATACTCCCTTTGTCTCACATTAACTTTCGCAAAAACGAATGTATCTACATGTATTTAAGTGCTAGATACATCAGTTTTTAACAGTTTTTGCGATGGTTAATATGAGAAGAAGGTAGTACAAAAGAGAACTAGCATACCTTTTATCTTTTAGGAAGTCTCTGATGTGGTCAATGATATCTTGTGTATTCCCTTCATGGGAATAATAGCAGTTTTGGAGTTGAGATAATATAGAACTTAAGATCTTCTTCATATCAGGACTACGTGAGATTGAGATAAATGCCCGATGTCTGTAATTTGTTTCAAGACTTTCATTTTGAAGTTTTGTTGTTGGAAGAGTTTCATAGACCTGTTTCGCAAGGGTCGTCTTCCCTAACCCTCCGAATCCAACAATAGAGACAACTTTTCGTTGACTTGCTGGTTCACCGTCTTTTTTTCTCAACCACTTCACAAGCTCATCTCTCGGGCCATTAATGCCAACAAGCTCTGAAATATCTTTATAAGTGGCACAAACTCGAGGGTCAACCTTTTCATTTTTTTGCCTAGGGGACCCATTGATCGTGTACCTTTAGGTGTGGACAGAGAAATTGGAGCAGAAGAACATTAGTGTTTGTTCACATAGAGGGCATATGCATGTATGGTACATATAGTATAGTATGGTGTTGAGATACAAAGGATTGTACGTAGTAGCTATTTAGGAGCCTGAGATGGTTCCAGGCTTGGATTTGTACCTTGTATATCTCTCGCTGACCACCTTGACTTGGCTCAGGATGTCTTTGACGTCTATGGCGATCTTGTGGCGGGTTTTGATGTCTGCAAACTTTTTCATACTTTTGGTGAAAACACTCGGGAAACCATTAGAACTGGAACTGGATTCATGGTCCACTAGCAGCATAAATTTGTCGATGTTATCCTCGATCTCATAGGACAGCTCTCGCACGGCATCCGCACGAAGCCTATCTTGATGGTCAGGATTCTCCATGTCTGCCATCATGAGGAGGAACGCATGCATGGCCTCGAGCTCGTCCTTGAGGAACTTGATGTCACCACGGACATCCTTGAGAAGCTTGTACTCGTCGCTGAGCATGGTGCCTAACTTTCTGAGGAGGGAGCCCATGGCCCCCGTGAAAGCACTCACCAAAATTTTCTCCATTGCTGTGGGTATTCTGTTCTCTCTTGCATAGTACTCCCTCCGTTCCTAAATATAAGATGTTCTAGCTATTTCTTACGGTGACTAGATACACACTAATATGAGTGAACATGTATACTAAAAGTTGTCTAGATACATGTAGACATATGTGAATGTGGAAAAGGGCTAAAACATCTTATATTTAGGAACGGAGGGAGTAATTGTTACTAAGGTGGAGAAAACTAGGAATCAGCCACACTATAATATCAGCTGAGCCATGGTGCTGGACGGCATCATACGATAAAATTGAGAACCATAGAAAGTGATGTGCTGTGTACCACTTGCTAAATGACTAAATGATTGTTAGTGGAAGTTAGTTTTTAGAGGCCATGCGTGCGTGGCGGCCATATCGTTTGGCTTATTGCCTTGGCAAGCTGGAAGACGATGGATACTCGTGATTTTAATATTACAACATGGTTGGAGAGACATATGCTAGCTGATGGTACATACAAAAGGCTCTTATCGTTTCTAAGGAACAACATGCATGTTAATTGCATCACTAAACTTTCTAAGTTATTAGCTCGGTCGAATAGTTCTATATTTATTTAACACATATACTGATGGTACACTACGGTATGAGAGATGTAATATGGCCGAGTGTTAGAATATATAACCGTATTGTATTTGTATAGATATACGATTGTATATGTGTAGTCCTTGTATAGTTGTCCGTGTGCACGGTACGAACTCTCTTCCTTGTATCCTCTATATAATGAACAATACAAGACACCACAATGCGTGGTTTTCATATTCTTGCATGGTAGCATGGTATCAGATGCAAAACCCTAGCCTACATTGGCCTGCCCCCCTTTCCGCCGTCGCCGAAGCCACCACTCCTGCGCGCCGCCGCCACCTCCATGTCTCCTCCTGCCGACGACGAAACGACCAAGGCGCTGGCCGCGGACAAGGAGCGCTAGGACGCCGAGGAGGAGGCCGCCAAGGCCAAGCTGGCTCTCGCGCCCGCCGCTGCTGGATCCACGTCAAGCACGGGGTCCTTCTCCCTAACCTCGCTGCACGCCCAGGACATCGGGCTGATGTAACAACATTAATTTTTGGAAGGCAGAAAAAATTTGTTTTCAATAACCCAAAAATCATGGCTAACATTTTTTTTTTGAAATGTTTGAATAACGCTTTTACTTCACTTCTATTTGCTTGATGTTTGTGTTTGTGTTTGAGTTTGTTAACACCTAACAGTAACCTACTAAAAACTTAACCCTGGTGATCATGTCCTAACAAGAAAACTTATCACCTTCATTTATCACCCTATTTTGGCCGAACACTTTTAAATATGTTTTGATTTAAATAACAACTCAAAAGTCAAGTTTTTGAGAGAACAAATGGTGTTTTCTAAAAATATATGAAATTTTTTATGGAGGTAATCATCCTCTACCCGTTTTCAACCAATATTGCTATTGCAAGTATTCCAAACACCCCGTCTCAGTTCGTGTTTTGCAAAAAACATAAGTGGGTACTATATTACCCCTGTGTTTTGCCTCAATTATATTCTTTTGGAAATAACAAGTTTTGAGTTGAACTCCATTCCAAAATCCTCTTGTCATGGTATAGCTTGATCACTACCTTGAATTATCACTTGAGAAAACACCTCGGAAAGTGAATTAAAGAACCCTATTGCTTAAGTGAACTTGTTAGTCTTGTTATTACCTGCTTTATCTGTGATCTTCCCTTTTGTTATTCCTGGTAGTGGGTATATTTGTTCTATTATGAATATGTGTTTTTAAATGAATAAAATCAATAAATAACAAGACCAGGCATCGGTATAATATTCAACCATATTTCACTCTCATCCTTTGTTCTTTTTAAACTCTCCAACTTCGGCCTCAAGACATAATGGAAAATCCTAATCTATTCATCAATACATCATCATGAATCTCATAGACCGTATGTATACTTTTCCATCCAAGTTGTTAATTTGGATATTGAAACTCTTTAGCATTTTCCTTCAAAGCCCTCTTGAGGTCATTCCAAAACAATGATCATGTCACTGTTATCTTGATGCATCTTGGCAATCTACCTAAAAATCACTCCTCTCTATTTTTTAACTCCATCAACCTCCCCTTGCAATCTTCATGATTTGAACATCACATATAGGTGGTCCAGTTATTTTTCATTGGCCATTTGATTATTTTCTCCCAAGGTTTTTGGCCTAATAAATAGTCCCCTATTTTTACCATTTTTCACTTGGAACCTCAAATATTTTGAAAAGAGTTATTTATTAAAAATCACTTTTGTGACCTATATTATATATCTCTCATCCCAACTCAAAAATATTTGTTTTAAAAACATTTTACTATTTATTATATTTTATTTGCCAAAAGGCCAGAAATGGACTTTTAAATATTTTGTGAATAAAAGTGTTTCCTATATTCATGGAAAAATTCCTTAACATTCCTATTGGCATAAAAACTTATTTATTCAAAAACATTTCAACATTGTGTTCAAAAAAATTATGCAAACATTTTAAAACAGATGCAACCCTTTTTTCATCCTCTATGCACTAGACATAATTCTACTATTATGTTATGTTCAAAAAATTGGGGAAAACAACCAAAAACCCTTCCTGCTCTTTCGGACCATTTTTTTGTTCATGTATGTTCTGGTCAACACCCTCACTCTGTACACTTCTCTCTTACTCTATGGCAGAGAAAACATCTCCCTTAACATCCTAGACATGGTCTACCTGCTCCTACCCCTCTCTCTCATAGCCACCAACTAGTGGGCATGGAATTTATCAACCCCTCCTTCTAAATCCACCACCTCGGTCCATCTCAGAAGAAAGCCTTGCTCCAAAAGGCTTCTCTCACACCCCGTGACTCCCTCGCAAAGCTCCTCTCTCTCTTACTTGTCTTCTTCTCCTTGCCCGTGTGCTGTCCATGGTGCTCAGGACGTGCTAGACACGTCGCTCGCGTTCCGACACCTGGATCGTGCACCTCGCCCTCACTCCTTGTCAACTAGCCCCACGGGACATCTAGAAGCTTGAGCGTGATCTCCATTTGCCCCTTCTCAATTTCATAGTTCCCCAAAGACTTGTCTAAACACCTACGTGGGTGGAAAGAAAATCCTGGAATCCGGTAGTCTCGGACCCTTCCCTTCCTCTCTATATGAACCTGGAGGACAGCATCACCTCCGTGAGTGATGACCCACAAGTATAGGGGATCGCAACAGTCTTCAAGGGAAGTAAAACCAAAATTTATTGATTCGACACAAGGGGAGCCAAAGAATATTTGTGATCCTTAACAAGTGAGTTGTAAATTCACTTGCACCTGAAAGTGGACTAGTTCGCAGTGGTTTATCAGTAGTAACAGTTTTATAGCATCAGCAGTAGTGAAATAACAACAACAATAGTATGAAAACAGCAGCAGTGATGTTTGCAGTAAACATCGGGATTAAATACTGTAGGCATAGGGATGGATGAACGGGCGTTGCATGGATAAGAAAGTTCAGATAATGATCATGTCACGGGCATTGCAGATAAATAAGATAAAGCATCCAAGCACTAAGTAACCATATGCATGTGTTCCGTAAATAGTCGTACGAGCTCGCAATAAGAACTTGCACAACATCTTTTGTCCTACCAGCCCTTGTCAGCGGGGCCTCAAGGGAACTACAGGTAATTGAGGTGTTCCTTTTAGTAGAACACCGGAGCAAAGCATTAACACTCCGTGAATACATGTGATCCTCACATCGCAGCTATTCCTTCCGGTTGTCCCAATTTCTGTCACTTCGGGGCCTCGGGTTCCGTACAACGATATGTGTAAACAACTTGTAGGTATGATCAAGAAACAATAATTATCATCATGATTCAATAACATGTTCAGATATGAGATCATGGCACTCGGGCCCAAAGTGGCAAGCATTAAGCATAACAAGTTGCAACAATGACAATAGCACTAATAGAGGATAATAGGCAATATGCCCTAAGAATCACATAGTTATTACATGAACGATCTCATCCAATCCCTACCATCCCCTTCAGCGTACAGCGGCGAATTACTCACACATGGATGGGAAAACATGGATGATCGATGGAGAGGCGTTGGTGATGACGGTGGCGATGATCTCCTCTAATTCCCCGTCCCGGCAGTGTGAAAAAAGCATTCGTTGACATAAGCATGCACCATTCTTAAAACTGTTTTCAATATCTCTGTTTAACAAAATAAAAAGCTCTAGAACATGAGTGATCCATGCTTCCCTCTGCGAAGGGTCTTTCTTTTACTTTTATGTTGAGTCTCCGCCAAATTCTTTGAGCACTTTCTTGAGAGCATAGTTATCATTCTTAGTGGAATATGTTTGTCCCAAAGCACGGTTGATTGTGGTATATTCTTGATACTTGCATCTTTGATATCTGTACTTCTAGTCTTCCCTTGAACTTCAGAGGTGCCCTGACATTTATGTTTTGCCCCACATTTAAGGGAAAGCGAGATACCACTTTATCGGATCCTATTATGAATACTTCAATCTTGCAAATAAATATGCTTCATGTTGTTTGTTATTAATATGTTGTTGTCTCTACATGGTTTGCATAGCTATCAATTGACAGTATCTTGCACGTATCTTATCATGAGCATAACTAAGTACCTGATCATATAGTGAGTATATTTACATCATATGAAACAAATGTGTTCGTAAAAGTATTTTATCGCACTCAGTTGTCACTCGATTTCTTGAGGACAAGCAATAAGCTAACCTTGGGGGAGTTGATACGTCGAAAACGTATCTCCTTTTCCGAACACTTTTCTTATTGTTTTCATGTAAGCATAACAAGTTGCAACAATGTCAATAGCACTAATAGAGGATACTAGGCAATATGCTCTAACAATCACGACATTATTACATGAATGATCTCATCCAATCCCTACCATCCTCTTTAGCCTACAGCGGGGAATTACTCACACATGGATAGGGGAAACATGGATGGTCGATGGAGAGGCGTTGCTGATGACGGTGGCGATGATCTCCTCTAATTCCCCGTCCCGGCAGGGTGCCAGAACAGGAACTCCTGATCCCCGAATTGAGTTTCGGGATGGCAGCGGGGCTCTGTTGTGTTTCTGTGGAATATGACGGACCCCCCCCCCCTCGGGTTTTAGGGTTGGAGGCTACTTGTAGTCGAAAGGGGAGTCCGAGGGGGGCTCTGGGGGGGCCCAAACCCTATGTTGGCGCGGCTAGGGGGATCCGCACCAGGGGGTGTGGCCACCCTATCGCTCCTCTCCTGGCCCCCTTCTGGCTTCCGGGGTCTTCCGGGTGAAAACACCAATGGGCTCTTTTCTGGGCATTTTCCCGATAGTTGATTTTTCTGCACAAAAACAAGACACCAAGGAAATTTTTCTAAAAACAACGTTAGTCCGTGTTAGTTGTATCCAAAACACACAAGTTTAGAGGAAAACAATAATTAATGAATTCGGAAAAGGAGATACGTTTTCAACGTATCAGTGAGCCTCCCCGACGTGCCATACGTGCATCATTGTGCTCGAGGCGAGCGCACACATGGCTACCATAGACGCCGAGCGCGAAGCTCTTTGGACATACCTCACCGAGCCTCCCCCTTGTTGTCCACCTTGGCACACCACCTACTCTTGTTTTTAATCGACTCCCAGGACCAAATGCCCCCTCCTTTACTCGTCCTACCATCGAAATTGAGCTCAGAGCTCCGCCAGTGAGCATCTCCTCAAGTCTTCGCTCCAGGTCCTCATCAGCCATGTCGCCTTCTCTCTCATCTTCCCCTTGACCCCTCCGAGGTCGCGCCCCCTCTTATTTGCACTTCTACCAACTGCAAGGATGCTGCCATCCACGACTTGGATCACCCGCCGCGGGACCTCGTCGAACTCCGGCATATAGCCTTCTCCAGCAAGCGATGGTGGGTGCATCTGCTCCACGACGTCGCCCTGGTCCTTCGTGGCTCTTTCTTTCATCTCAGAGACCTCTCAACTGGCGCACGGCGACACTCCAGAGAGATCTCCGCCGCAAAGCCCCGTCCCGCCGCCAATTTTTTGTCATCGTCGGCCAACGATGACGTGGCTGCTCGGGGATCCTTCGATCCGCATCGAACGATGGAGTACCGGTTCTTCTTGAACCAATCACTATTGAACGGTCCCCGCGATGGCCCACTGTCAGGTTCAAAACTATCTCCGGCGCGGAAGACGCTCTGCTGGGCCAGCCCAACGTTGCTCGGCACATTTCCGAAGTGGGTCAGGCCCTTTGTCTACTTTTTTATGCAAGTTTTTATTTTTTTTCTAGAGATCTGTTTCTCGTTGTTTAGTTTAAATCAAAATAAAATATATAAATTGATTGTTTGTCCAAACCAATCCAAGCAGTGATAGTGATACATTTTGTTAACCACTTCCAACTTGTAGATCTATGTTTTGTGCTTTATTTTAGGATAACTAAAATAAATGGCACAGGTACTTATTTTCACTAATAAAATCATAACTTGAGTTTTACTTATCCAAATCTTTGAAAATAATTTTTTTATGAAAAAACTCCTGATTTTAACTATTCGTATAAATTTATCTTGTGCCGACTTGAGCTTTTGTTTGAAAATGACATGCATGTTTGTATTAGGACCAGAGAGCACTTCTGTGAATTATTTAATTTATTTGGTGATGAATTTTGATGTTAATCCAATTGTGTTGTTTGTTAGTGATTAGAAGCACCTAATCCTTGGTTTTCATAATTTTAGGAGTTACATAATAGATTTGGTGAATTATCTAGTGTTTAGACCTTTTTTGCCTTTTTCTTTTAGGCCTTTATTAACTATTGTGTTATATTGTTATTGTTATAAATGTGATTCCTAGCATATGTAGGGTGGTAATACATTATTGTGATGTGTTTTTTTATGCTACTAGCATGTTAGGATAACTAAGTGCATGTCTTGGTTTGATAAGCTTTCACCCCCTATCTAGTGTTTTCCTAGTAATTAGGAACTACCACATAAGGCTCAAGAGTCATGACTACCACATATGGCTCGAGAGGCTACTCCCAGTAATGATTCGAGGCTTCATCCCCAGGGCAGACTGGAGGGTCCTCGCGGAGCTGAGTTATTTCTTACGTGTTCTCTGTGCTAAGGAGATATCTCCAACCGTTATTGAAGACATGGAAAAGGTGGATCCAGAGTTGATCTGCAAGTTAGAGGCAACGATTCCGCCTAGCACAAATGATATTACACCTCCCCACCGAATGGGAGGTCCCGTGCAAGGCCGTTGGATGTACGGAATGGAGAGCCTACAAAAGACCCTACGGAGCAAAGCTAGAAACAAATGTAAGATTGAAGCATCGATAGCTGAGGCATTCATAATCGAGGAGGTGGCGAACGTCATCACAATGTTTATCCGCCGGATGTTCCCACCATGCATAATCCAGTGGCTCGTTATAATACTGGCGCCCTCAAACACTGATCCGATCCTAGCCTCTTCAAAGTTAAACTTGGAACTTATGGCAGCCACAAGATGCAAGAATTGAGTCACAACGTGTGGACCGATATAAGCTTATGTGTCCTGAAAAACCTAGAAGAAGCGACAGAGTACCATTAGTAAGTGCTCTCAATGGTTATTGTATCGCAAGTCTTCACAAAATTTTGGGTACAACTCCAGATTTCCTTATTTTTTGTAGAGAATTTGTGGCTCAATATTGGTAGAGTGCCGACGAACCTACCGCACGAGAGGAGGAAAAGTTGCTCCGCGAGGGTGCCGGTAACAACCAACCAAATTAGATTGATTGGTTACGAGGCAAAGTACTTTCAATTTCCCCTCACTGGTGTTTAACAACCCAATCTTGTCTTACTTGTCGCTAATTAATGCTTTTCAGTTGAACCTACAGGCTAATGTAGACCATGAAACGAACGAGGAGTTGAGAACTGTTGCCATGGGTTTTCACTATAAGGTCCGTAGGTACGACACGTACGACGTCAATGGGTATCGCTTCCGAACCAACATATACGAGAATCTTTGGCCTAATCGAAACACAACCAATATCGGAGTGTTAACCGTATGCAATGGAGTAGGATACTACATAACCTTTGAAAAAATTATACGAACTATATGGAAAAGATTAGGAGGACCGCATCCTAAGATTGTTATTTTTAAGTGCAAGTGGTTCGATCCGATGCATTATAGAGGAGAATCGGCTATTTGGCTAGTCAAAATTAATCGAGAAAAGATATTGGGCTGCCAGATGTCTATATCGTGGCTCAAGAGGCGACACAAGTATATTACCTTCCATACGCGTGCACTATTCATTTTCTGCGGGATTACGATGCCCCGTACAAGGTGTCACCATATGGTAAATTGCCTATGCCAATCCACGGCGATTATAACTCTCTCATAAACATGAAAATATATGAGGGAAAATTCTTCCAAGAGGACGATGGGCTTACGGGCCATTTCGTGATCGACTCGACGGGAGGTGAGGATATGGAACTAGAGGTTCGCGGTAACAACGTCGAAGAAGAGGTTCAAGACCTTGAGGAGCTGGCATTTCTTGAGCGATTAAGTGCACAAAACAACCACGCCCACGAATATGGGGAGGCCGACGTTGATGAGGCTGATGCTCCATTGGTCGGTGCTAGTGCTCCAGATTCAGATTATCCCGACATAGACCAATATATGTAAGCTTTCTATTTCATTTACTTAGTTTATTTTCTTTCCATCCTTTCCATTTATTTTTATTTGCTTAACATGCTTTCCAATTATTTTTTGTTTGCTTCACATGCTTTCTATTTATTACTAATTGGTTTAATGTTTGTCATTGCAAGCTACAACAACATGGTAGGACCTAGAGCCGGCAGCAAGACCACCTCGGGAGAGACCGAGCCGTCCAGGGGTGGCAGAAGGGGCAGGAGGAAGGGCTCGGGGAGAGGGAGAGGTCGGACATATGCGACGAGGGAGATCGACGCGGTGTACCAGGAGTCCCTCCGCCTGGACCAGGAGCGGAGGGCACTGAGGGAAGAGGCGGAGAGCACTAGTGGGAAGACGCGGAAGCGTAGAGGCAGCGGACCTACTTGTGGGACTCTGACTCGTACAAGGCCAAGAACGCTGCCGGCAGGAAGAACTGGGTGATGGTGAAGTCCTCGCACCATCAGGGTAGCCAGTCTGTTCAGGGATACCCCGAGATCTACGTAAGTCCAATTTTTTTCTGCAAGTTCTTTATGCATTCTTACTTATGGGCGGAACAAGATGTGCTCTTCTAACCGTGTTAATTTTTATTGCCGGCGGCTCACAATAAGGTGGAGGTGCCAAACACCTACTAGGCCTTCTTCATGTCCAAGGTGGAATCCGCCAAACAGGCCAAGCCCTTTGATCCCAAGCTCGACGAAGAGGCGTACGGTAGGCCCACCTTCCTGCGCAAGGGCAAGTACGACGGTTCGTTCAAGGGCAGAGAGGGGTCGCACGCTGAACCGAGCTCCGTGGACTTGGACCCGGAGCCGGTCATGGTGTCTGGACGACCTTCTGTTAGATCCAGCGCCTTCCCATGGAGACCGAGAGCCTAGCTACCATCAGGGCTCGGGGGACAAGCTCCAGCCTCTAGATCCAGACCCGCGACGAGCCTGCACGTGACCTACGAGCGGTTAGTTTTGTCACTCCTCTTGTTTTTTTTGTTTACATATTTGCGTTCTAACTACTACAAACCATGTCACCTGATCAGGAGTTGGCGGAGGTGAAATCCATGAATGAATTCCTGGAGGAGCAGCAGAGGCAACAGGCCGAGGAGCAGCGGCGGCAAGCCGAGGCGCAGAAGAACCAGATGGAGGAGCAGCGGGAGCAGATGGCAGCGATGCAGGCATATATGGCGTGGCTAGCGGTGAGTGTCATTCACATTACGTGGTAGCGGTAGTATTTTCTTCTATTTACTAACCCGATTTCTAAAACATACTATGCACTCGCAAATGCAGAATATGTCGCGGATGCCGATGGCCGGAGCTGGACCGATGGTGATTCATGGATCACCGAACGCTACCGTAAGTTACCATTTCCTTCTAATTGGTGTCATTTGCTTCTAACCGGCGTCGCTTCCTTCTAACCGATCCTAACCATCTATTTATTGTGCTTGTAGGGTACTGGTGCCTCTGCCGCCGGGTCGAACGCATCGCCCATGTCCACTGCCGCACAATCATCACAGCCACCATGAGACCGGTCAAGACAACAGTGGTGAGTTAGCTATACTCCAAGGCAAAACATACATTCATGTCTCACTTAGACTTAGGTCAATCTGTCAAATTGCTACTCATCAGGTGGACAAATTTTTTCGCTTCACTGTCACGAAGTTAGCACGAGCTTAGCGGGTGTGCAATATTTCTCATGTATGTCAATACCTCGTTATTTTGCATTCAAATGTTTCAGTTCGCATGTCTTTGTTTCTTTCTCTCGAGTTCTAGATGGATGGGAGCTAGGAGCAGACATCGATGGCATGAGGACTTCCCGAATGCTTCCATTGTCATGCTACATCGATGTAATGATGAATTCGTTGTAAATAATGATGTTATGGATGATATTTGTTGTATTTTGATGCATTTTGGATGATATGTGTTTTGATGTGATGATAATGGTTGATGAAATACTATATTGCATCTGATGTTTGAGCAAAACAAAATGAAAAGGGAATTTTTTGACCTCCACACGGCAAAGAGGACAAGTGGAGCTAATCTGTAGAATCTGCCATTTTTGGCACACGGCAAACACGACAAGGATTCGCACGGAAGACACAACCTGGGAAGGGGGTGGGTCCCAGTATTTGCCGTGTGCTAGCACATGGCAAATGCCTGGCAAGAATGGCCCACATGCGAGGCCCACCTGTCAGCACGTTACTGTGTGACAGCACACGGCAAAGAAACTGACTCTTTGCCGTGTGGGGCCACACGTCAAAGGCAGACATGTGGGGCCCACGGACTCCGTTTTCCGTCTATTGCATGGCCAAGTGACAGTGGGGCCCACCAGCAGTCTTTGCCGTGTGCCCCGATATAATGCACAGGGCAAAGACGCCTTCGCCCTGCAATTGTTCTCCGTGTACTCGTTGCCGTCTCCGGTACACGGCAAATGCTTTACCTGTGCACTTGGCACACGGCAACCAGCTTGTTTCCCGTAGTGTCTTAGTTCACCAATTGAGTCATATTTATGTGGATGTCTCCTCCAGAGAACATATGGAGGCTCGGGCTGTACGGCCACTCGATCAAATTGCCACGGTGGATCCACGGTTTCAAAAAATCAGTTCAATCTCAAGCTACGGAGCTCCAGGACAGAGCCAATAGCCTAAAACTGTCACTTCTCGAGTAAATTTTTTGGTTCAGTGCCACTTTTAGTTTTGATCGGAAAAATCTACCATATTTTATTCAGTCCGTTGCGAAAACACTGATAACAGAACTGATGCAAATCTGAGAGGTGGGACCCTCCGGCCTCCTTGGCGCGTCGCAACCAGAGCGAGCCCCACTCCTCTGCTCGTCCTCGGCGGCAACCTACTCCCTCCGTTCAACAATAGATGACTTTCATTTGTCTAGATATGGATGCATGTATACACTAAAACATGTCTAGATACATCCATATATAGACAAGTGGAAGTCATCTATTGTTGAACGGAGGGAGTACCTGTTTGATGCACACGTGAGCTGTGAATGCATTGCGCACCAAACTGCTGCCGACTCACAGCTGTACTGCGCACAGTGAGTCAATCGATTGTACTCCTGTAATCATGCTGAAAAATATTATGCTGCTGCATGCAGACCACTGCACTGTATGTCCAGTACTGCAGTTTTGTAATCGCCAGCGTGAATTTTTGTTAAGAGGTTCCGACGGATGGCATCATATTGCTCTCTCCCTGCTCCCAGTGTAATTTACTTCCTTGTATTTCACGGTGTAATCTTCTTCTCTTGTGGTTGAGCCCTGCGCTATCAAGTTCACCACTGTCAAAATCGACCACCCAATATTGGTTCATATTGGTAAATGTGTACAACTATGACCACGCAATATCGCTATCAAGTTCATCACTGTCAAAATCGACCAACCAAATATTGGTTCATGACAGGAATGCATGAGTAACAATTTTTTCCGCTCAAGGACTTGCAGTGTGGATGACGACGTAGTTTCTCAACCACTAAAAAGAAACTAAATTTCTACCGTTGAAGAAAAATGTACTAGTTCATATTGGTAAATGTGTACAACTATGACAAGATGAACTGGATAAGATCTATAGAAAGTTCTTACCACGAGTTACATAGGAGAATTTGTTGATCTCAAACATATATATATTTTTAGTCAGCATTTTGAACTCATATCCTAATCATCTCTGAGACAGGGCACGTCTGGGCTGGTACCATTTCAACGATGCCAACTGGCTAGCTGAGTTACATTAGCCAAGGCCGTGCCATGTATATATGTCAATGAAAATGAACGCTCCAGAGAACAGGAGAAATGCAATAGTATATGATATAGCGGTCACAAATATATTGAAGAGGCACAAATGCCATAGTATATAAAGATTGATCAACGAGTGGTGGACTTATATATTGAATCAAATTACAAGTTGTAGTCTAAGAAAGAAGCTCTAAATATTTGGAAGTAGCAGGAAAACCTTCTTCGGGACGAACCTTTCCGCTTCCAAACCCACATACTACACTAAGTGCAATGCTATTTTAAAAACATGTAGACACATTTCACAACCACACCAGTAGTAGTACGTACGTAGATGCTATTTCTGTAAACACAAAGCGAAGCACGTATGGAACAAGAGATGCAACAGTCGAATCTTTGGTAAGAGGGAGCTAAAGAAAGTAGTATTGAAACATCAGATGAAGATATTTCCCTTCCATCCTTCCTTCTGCCAACCTGCATATATAGCCAACAACTCTCATCAAAACATATTAAAATACTAGCTAATGTGAATGAGGGAACGAGGCACTAAGGCAAATATCTTACATACACATTTATGGATCACCAAGCAGCAGTCACTCTCGAAGAGTGCACTCGCATCCGCAACGCATTCTGCCGAGTCTAGGACATTGGCTCAGCAACTTCAAAAAGTCTGGGGTCATTTCATGAATGCCTAGATATTGGAGGGTCTCCAGATTCTCAGTTCCAGGTGGGATCCCCGTCATGCTGTTGAGGTTGATTAGGATCATTTTTTGTAGAGTCGCCATGGAACCTTGCTCTATCTCTACCTGTTTCAGATGAGGAAGGTCTTTTAACTGCAGGATCTTCAGGTTGGGGAACCAATCCCTCCGAAATACCAGGTGCTCTCCGTTATATGCTTTGATCAACATTAGCTCCGTCAAATTTGTCAACCGAGAAAGGAATGGCAGGGGGTCTTCTATCAGTCGTGACAAAGTTAGACGCAATGAAAACAAGTTTTGACCTATAGCTTGTATAGATTCTTTATCCAATTTTCCTCCCAATCTTAGCTTCCGTAGGTCCTGTGGGAGGGCATTCAACCGGAGAACCTCATGCTCATCACTTGCATTCACTTCCAGGAAGGACATAAATTTCATTTGTACTAGAGACTCGCAGAGGGGTTCATAGTAGATTCTCTTTACATTGGATAACCTTAGGCTTCTCAGTTGCTTCAACTCACCAAGTTCTCTAATAGACTCATCCTCTGCTACCAATGCATGTAGTGTTTGAAGGTTTGTTAGGTTACCAAGACCCTTGCCGATCCTTATACCACTTGGCGACAAGAGAAGTCTGTTGTTTTGATAATCAAATTTCTCAGCAAATAAGTGTCTAAGCTTCTTCAGTTTCACAATCCCACGAGGCAACTTACGTATATCAGAATTATGAAGGTCCAGTGTCAACAAATTTGAAAGCTTTTCAATAGACTTCGGGAGCTTCTTCACTTTTGAATCACGCAGACTCAAATGGCGGAGATTGAAGAGATTCCCAATAGCAGATGGAATCTTCTTGATAGGTAGACCACTTAATTCTAGCACTGTAATATATCTTGTCTTCTTAGATAGCAAAGGTAATAGAGTGAATGACGGCATATTATTGTCCAATGCAATGATGGATCGAAACTGGTGTAAACCTGAGATTGATTGTTCAATGTCCCTCTTTAGTTTGTGCACTACCAATCGACGACCATCCTTATCAAAAGACACCCCAAATTTATCTTCCTCATATGTAACACCAAAACAATCATTCCGACACAAATCAACCGCCAATTCACGTAGGATATCATGCATTCTGAATTTCTTTATCCTGCCAAATAAGTTTCTCCCAACAAGTTGTAACATGTTTTTCTGAACCAACTCCTTCATATATACTTCTGCCACCTCTTCTAATGTGCTTGCATCCCTCTCCTCAATGAACCCCTCTGCCATCCATAATCGTGCAAGTTTTTTTCTTTGGAAAATATAGTCCTCTGGGAATAAGCTGCAGTACAGAAAGCAACTTTTCAAGTGTGTTGGAAGGTAGATGTAGCTCAGATGCAATACATTCCTTACATCACCAAGCCTCGGATTATTGGTTAGCTCCCAACTCAACTGTTCACTTATTCTTTTCCATTCTTCCACATTTTTCTCACGCGAATGCAAGAGGCTACCAACTGACACAATAGCAAGAGGCAAACCTTTGCACTGGCGAACTATTTTCTCAGACAAAGCTTTCAAGTCTTTGGGACATTTATGATTTTTGTAGCTTGCAAAAGCTGTCTTGCTGAAGAGATCCCATGCCTTTTTTGGTGGTAAAGCTTCTAGTGTTAACATACGATCTCGAGAGGCAAGTGCACCAACACCACCCTCCCGTGTTGTGATTATCAATCTACTGCCCTTATTATTGTGAATAAGCGACCTAGATAAGTCATGAAATGCTTCTGGAGTCCAAACATCATCCAATACGATCAAGTACTTCTTATCCCTTAGGAAGGTCATCACTTTATCATGAAGACCTAGAGTGTCCAGGTTGGCGATATCACTTGACGAATCTTTTCTCTCTTTGTGAAGTTCGGTAACAAGGCTTTTAAGAACATCTTTTCTGGAATAAGTTTGAGAGATGGACACCCAGGCGTGGCAATTAAACTTTTTTTTCTCCTTCCTGTAGATATTTTCAACCAAAGTTGTTTTACCAAGCCCTCCCATTCCATGCAACACTATCACAGCCGAGCGCTCCAAATTCATACCTAGCAACCATTTCTTAAGTTGTTCTTTCTCTTTATCCAGACCGACAAGATCTTCACCAAGGGAACATGAAATACTAGGGAGATATTGGGATGTCTCAACAATGTAACTTGTGTCACCAGAATTCCCACCACCATCCGTGGAAACCCACCGATCTCTAGTCTGGATAGCGTGCGCAAGATTGTCCTCCGCCTCCTTAACAAACAATGATATCCTGTTCAAGGAATGCAGCACATGTGGTCGCTTGAATTCTTTTTTCAGATAGGCGCCCCATCCAGTATCATGTTTAGGACCGACAAGATACAAATACTCATCCACATTATCCTCGATCGCGTGGGTAACCTTTCTCAAGTGTCGAACCCAGGTTTCATAGGCCTGATTCTTCCGATACTTTATGCCCTCTTTGGAAAGAAATACATGCATTAGCTCAAGCTCTCTTCTGATGCGACACATGCTTCTCTGAAGGTCTGTTAGCTGTGTAATGAACTTTTGAAATTGAGAGCTGGCCTGCTGTACTGCTTCATTTCCTATAGCAACACCAATCTTTGACACAACCGAAAGAACAACTGCCTCAGCCATTTACTTTGACTTCGATGCAGCCAGGTTGCACACTAGGTGACCAGTGTGTCTTCACAGTTTGTTACAACGTCCTCTAAAAAGTAGGGTACGTTGCGGTAAGATAACTACAGAATTGAATAACATAACACCAAAAATTAAGAATTCAAGCTACAGGCTGCGGACCCTATGGTCCAATGTCAAAAGCACTTATGTTTTCCCTCTTCTAGATATATGTTAATAGTTCTTAAATATTGTAATTTTGTAAAGGAACATGTGTGATGAAGATGGTAGTGTATTTTCATGTGATAAAGCTATGTACTTTTTTCGAACGCAGGTTTGTGGTACACTTTGACATCTGGTACGGTGCATCCAACCTTTGTAGCCCGAATCTGTAACATCTAGAAGTTTGAAAATAATACGCCAAAATTGTGGACAGAAACACAATATTATAACATAGTAGCCCAAATCACGGGTCAGTCCTTGCATGTGCATGTCAACCTTATTCGATGGTCAGGCACCATCCTTTTTGTTTTTGTGCTGCTGCTGCTTTGTTTCCTAAATTATTTTTTTAGTTTTCTATAGTGAGGTGTGCGGTTTTAAGTGTTTTGTTAGGGAAACAAAAGTTTGATGTATATATCTATGTTAGGGAAACAAATCTTAGGGAGTATACCCTGTTTTGCAAAATCCAAAGTGAATAAAAGCGAAACAATGAGTAGCAACTAAGAAATAACTGACACAACATATCAATACCCATGTGAAGGTCTAACCGTAGATTCACGAATTCTAATAAGAACCATTCCCAGGCTCAGAAAGAGATATATGGAGCAAAAAAATCAGTAGAGCTATCGATGCGTATCTACATATCTTGTAGTGATTCTATCGCAAGATCCAGAAGGTGATGAGAAATTGTGCAGTCCTTTTAGAGTTTATAGTTGAATAAATGTGGTCTAGCCATCCATAGTTTGTTGTAGCTACCGCCTACCGGTCCTAAACAAAGAGATACTTGAAAGATATATGAGTCAAAGACGTAATGTGAAGCATCTTCAGTACAAAAAGAGTTCAATCCTATTTACACAGCATATCTCTCTACTCCTCTTTTATCGAAAAACATCTGTCTACTCCTCAAACTATTGTTAAGACATTTCCTTGCTGCCATTGAATGGATAAAAGTGCAATTATTGGCCATAATTAATCATCATAGATGATGCTTCGGTTCTGTTGGACATTTGACCGTGATGTGCTCGATATGATTAAATAATTTAAACGTAACTGATGACGACATGCTCGATATTAATCTGATTAAAATGGTCAAATGGTGTTGTTGGTTACAACTTACAACTCTAAATTCTTACCCACAAACATGAAAATGATAGCGAAATGGAATACAAGAGAACAAGCTCATCCTATGTGAATCAGCATCACAATTCAAATAACACAAGTTAATTTTGGGATGTTCCTCAATTAGCACTACGAAGTTCCAAACCGTTGACTGAGGTTAGCTCCGTTGGAAAAGATGGGAAATGGAAACTAACGAGTGACAAGCATTATTAACACATGGATATACACTGATTCCAAATATTTGTGAATCTAAGGTAAATGGTGACTAAAGGTCTAAAGCCTGCATATATATACCTGCCAGCTCACGGACCTTAACAATGAATTAGGAAGATCATCAACTCATCCTTCTTTTTCAGTAAAAATAGCATGGTTCGGTGAGAATGGTGAACGATTGTCTTCTTGTGTCGAAGCCAATAGAAAAAATAAAAAACCTGCAGAAAGGTTGGAAGTCAATAACATTCAATCTCCAGCTACAGCAATCTTCAACTCTCATGGATGTGGAAATCAGCATGTCCTTTTGCATTACAGTAAGCTAGAGAATAATCAATCTTGAATTAAAAACATATCCAAACAAAACGGGCACATGTTTGATAACTATGGCATACATGCTTGCTAATGACTTCAGATTTGACTTTCAACCCATGGTTTCTTGCTTATCCCGTTGAATCCAAACAGCCTCGGTGTCTCTTGTTATTTGATGAAAGACAGTAGACTACCGTCTAAGCCACTAATCCTGTTGTCCTTCACAAGAATTAGCAACATTAGAGATCCAAACATATTAACCACATTAGAGATCTAAAATAATAACAGAGCAAGTTCAGATGCAACATTGACGCCGAGAAATTCTGGCAAACTTACATTAGAAAGCCATCTTTCATAAAAGGCTTTTGGTAGTGAGCAAGTCTTAAATTGAGATGTCGTTTGTTTCCCTACTGGATTTTAGTTTTTAGTTTGCTGTAGCATGTGGTGCGTGCATGTCAAATAGAGGTGTGTACTTTTAACATCTTTGTTACATTATCTGATAATGGTATGCAAATACACCTCATTTTGGAAATATAAAGTGAATTACCATCAACTAAATATCGAATTTACATGATTTGTATAAATAAGTTTGTGGTTCTCATAAATCCGCACTTTCAAGGATTTACATTGCATCTTGTCTCCTGCTGACGCAATAGATACATTTGGCATGAAATCACAATTCAGCTATGAATGCGTATGTACGTACCTTGTATTGGTGCCACAATCAGATCCCGAAGCTCTTGCGGCCCTCGTTCGCCTATGAGAGAAATTGTGCAATCTCTGAGTCTAGACTTGCATAGAAGAAGGTAATGGATAGTTTAGCGCTGCATGTTATTTGACAAAGTATTGCTCTGTCTTCTCCTAACAACTAACACAATCATTGAGTTTGACTTATTAGTTTTTTAGGCAAAGAAAAAGATGCTGTAGTTACCAGCAAGTTGCTGTTCAAGAAAGAGATCCATCAAGGGTATTTGACATTGTATGAATGCCCTCAAACTATTCTTAAGACATTTCGTTTTTGACATTGAATTGATGGAAGTAAACAAATCTACAACTATTGCCTTAATTAAACCTTAAAATGATGCTTTGCAGCTGGCAGACATTAATTTGACGCGTATGGGTCGACCCCCTGATCTAGGCATGTTGTTGACAGCTGTAGCCATAGGGTTTAAACAATTCATAACTCACTAGCTAGCGACAGCAAGCTTAATCTGATCAATTATGATGGTTAAATGGTGCTGCTCCAGGAGGTGGTATTCAAACAAACAATGGGCAACAAAAATGTGTATCCTTCCATTCCTGAACGAGAATAGAAAGATCATGAAGCTTTGTTGGTTACTCAAGAATAAGATTACTGTTGGGAGGTGTTTTTCCTGTACTTCAACGCTGCTGAGAATGTATACCAAATCGGAATATACATGTGTAGCGACATTTAATGGAACTCCAATCCTCCTCCTTATCATAAATTCTAATACTATCATTTATATGTAGGGCGTCCATTACCGACAATGAGATGTCCGGATGAACGAATTATATTCAAACCATGCATCGGGAAAGGAAAAAAAAAATCAATGGGCTGTTCTAGCCTCCACCTGCTGAACTCGGCCTCTAACGTGCTTCTGCCCAAGCGAGAGGATGCCGCCAGATTGGTGATTTCAATCCTAGCAGGTTACTTCAACGTACGTAACATTCCCCAACTTCTCCTAACAAGTAACCCCATACTTGAGTTTAATTTGTTAGTTTCACAGAACATGGCGCAGCTATCGGTGGGTTGGTGTTAAGAAGAGACACATGAAGGTAGTGGGTCAAGTGGGGCAATGGGAAGAATATTCAGTGCAACCAGTTGCATTCAGTAACATGTCTGTGTACCACTCAACCCGTTGTTAAGACAATTAGCTTCTGGCATTGAATCAAATCAAGTGAACAATTTGCAGTCAGTCATTGCGCATAGTTTAATCCTCTTAACTAAAGCTGCGGTGCTGGCAGACATTTGACAATGAACACAATAGTTGGGTTTCAGTGCGGTTTGAACGAGCATGCCATGGCTACCTTACCAGCAAGTTGGTGCCGGAAAAAAAAAGATCTGAAGGTGCTTGATTGAGCCGTGCTTTAGAGCAAATGGTCACATCCGTGGGAGCTTCAGTGTTCCTACTACAAGAAGAGAGCTTTGCAAGACGAAATCAACAACCGCCCAACATGGTATATCTTTCCAACGCCTAATTAACAGAAATCTATCTCGAGATCTCATCTAGCTTAATTAAGTTCTGACTACAAAGGCGAACGGATATCTTGTGTAATGGCGGAGCAGGGGTGGTGTCTTGGCTTGCTTACCTCGTCGCCGGCGAATGCCGCCAATCTACCGCACACCGAGCACCACGGCCAGGGGTGCGACTCCAAGGAGACTCCAGTCGCCGCAACGCCGCCGCGGCCGAGACGAGCCGTCTCTGGCAGCATGGATGGTTCATCCCTAATCAGCAAGCGCATGTCTCCGTCCCAAGACTTAGATCTGCGGGGGTGGGGCTCGCCGGCGACGGATGAGGAAATGGTGTTGGGGGGCTTCGAAGAGTGGCAGGGCCGGCTGCGGAGCAGCGAAGGCGAAGCTTTGTGCGGCATGGCTGGCACCAGCGTGGTAGGCGCGTTGGCCGGCTATGGTTGATTTTTTTGGGGGGAGAAAACTTCCGATCTATTCAATCAATTATCATGACACTACAAAGAAAAACAGAAGTAAAGAAAACTACATCCAGATTCATATACCACCTAACGACCACTATAAGCAATGGAATGAGCCGAAGACGCGCCACTGTCATCGCCCCTCATCAAGGGAGTCCGACAAAACTTGTTGTAGCACATAGTCACGAAATCGTCGTGCTAAGGCCACACAGGACCAGATCAGCATAATAGCAACCGTCGCCGATGAAGAGAAGTGTAGATCAGAATGATTCGACCTGTAGACACACGAACACGTACGAGCGAAGACCAGATTCAATCAGATCCACCGACCGAATCATGCGAGATCCGCCGAGATACACCTCCACACGCTCTCCAATGATGCTAGATACACCACCGAAACGGGGGCTAGACGGGGAGGATCCTATTACATCTTCCGGGAGCCGCTGCCTTGCTATCCTGAATAGGAGACAAAACTTAACAAAAAACGAGAAAACAACTAAGAACGGAGGCCTCCCACCGGCAGCAACCGAGATCCACCACGCCTCTATGGCCTGAGGCCACGGGAAACGGGGCAGATCGGTAGCAGCAGCCGGCAGGAGGTGGAGATCGCTTTTTCCTGGTTGCTATGTCGCTAAATTCACTGATTATGATTAGAAGAAAAAAGGGGTTACAAAGCATCAATTTACTGTTGAAATTTTGACTGTTCCATGTTAGCAGCTACTTGAAAGGGAAGAAAGGAACTCAAATCTCACGGATACATTGGCGTCAGATACATCTATTCGTTCATCCGATTTCCTATTCGTCAACTATTACATTCTTATCCTTTGATACTTATAGCCAGCCATTCACTCTCGAAATAGGCTTTTAATTGTCGCACTTGAGCATTCAAACTCTTTTAATTGTTGAAATTTCACGAAATTGCGATGAATTGTGCTAAATGTTTATAGTTTCAGTTTTTCAGTTTATGGGTTGAAAACCGATGCGTCGTAGCAGTCCCCATAAACCCGATCCCAATCCCGCGTTTACGGTTCATCGGGTTAGGTGCTCTCAGTATAGCTGCATTCGCCGATGTGCATACGGATGTTAACAATATATCTTCTTCTTCTTTCAATTTTTTTAGAAGGAGCTATATTAATATCGTAGAGATATCAATTACACTCATTCTCTGCACCAACTCAATACTCATAATGGTTTTACGGATGCACACAACAGAACAAAAAAGAAACTAAAAAGGAAAAAGTCCTGCTATAGAGAGCAGCAGCACAACCACCACCAAGACAACATGTGATGTCCAATTTCTCCGAAAGAAACGCCTATAAGAAGGAAACAGTGCACAAGCGCCATCGTTGGATGATTGAAGATGTTGATTTTTCATCCTAAACATAGTCCCTGCTCTCAAAACAATATCTTCAACAAGACCATTGCCAAGCACAACCAATTAAGGTCGGGCCTTGTATTTTCACCCTGAAAAGTAAGACTTTAAACTTCACCTATGCTGCCGCCCCCACTTCCATACCGATGCCACAATTTCTGAAACTCCAAGCTAGTTCCTCATTGACACAAATATTTCAATCACCATTGCTAGTCCTCCATTCTCAGATTCCATGACAATCTCAACTTCTCAACTTTAACATCTTGTCGGATATATACCGAATAGGGGTATATCAGGTGGTAGTCTAAAGTGCCGGATTACCAGGGTGGCCCAAATGATAGTGGGCTACGGTCCATTGGGCGGCCCAGTAAGCTGACGCGCAGAAGCCGGATTCTAGAAGAACCCGGATCACGGCTCACGTGATCTGGCTTGGAGTAGAAGGCGGATTCCTTACTTTCCAAGTTAATAGTTGCCGTAGTCTTCTAGGTTTTCTTACTATGTATGCCCTAACCCGGCTATTATATAAAACCGGACGAGAGATATGATAGATAGAAAAGGAAGCTACAGGCTAACTCGCCGAGAAGTTGATCCTCTGCGAATAGCTAAATAGAACCTCACGTTGTACTTGTTTACACAGGCTTTAGCCCTGATTAGTGAGATTGCAGGAGTAGGAACGCCGCATTACTGCGGCGTACCGAACCTGGGTAAACCCTGTGTTTTTGTCCTTCGCACAACCACGTCCCCCCACGTCTCTACCCGTAGTCTCATGGCACCCCCGTCTATGAAAACTACTACGATGTCTCGACAGTTGGCGCCCACCGTGGGGCCCACCGTGGGGCCAGCGACGTCAGGCGTTAAGTTTCGATCTGGGATACTCGGCGGAATCGGCAGTTCCATAACAGTCGAAAGCCTGGAATTCGACGATGACGTTGGACGCTTCCTCGACAATGGATCTTACATACCGGCGCAAAATCATCTGGTAAGTGCCTGCGTGTTACCGATTGGATCTGCAAATATCTTTATCAGAATAACTGCAGAGGCCATGGGTTTTGCGGTGGAAGCAAATTTTTCCCACCCGCCCTATACCTAGTCGAAGACGACTATGATACCGGAATTTGCTCAGATCGCCAACATAAAAGTAATACACACTTTATCGGTATGGTGCAATCCGAAGTCGCCGAAAACACGGATGACGGAAACCCCGTGCAGGAGGTAGAAAACAGCACACCCACTACAGAGGTGGAAGATCCGACATCCGTCAATATGACGATGAACTCGGAAGCTGACTCTGTGCTAGCCGCCATTGAGGCGAGATTAGAATCAGAAACCGGATCGGACGATTTCGATTCCGAAGATGAAGATGAGGACACCTTTGAAAGAAAGGTAAAATCTCTTCAAGAGGTATTCCATGAAGTACTAATGGCAAAACCGGCTGAAAACACGGATGCCGGCAGTCAGAAAAGCCCTAAAACTCCTTCGCCAGAGGAAGAGAGAGAAGATGGAGAAACTTCTCCGATATTTCCCAACGTCAAAGAATTGGCAGAGGACGAACCTGCCAAAAAACCTCCCTCTTCCAAGAAAAAGCATAAGGCCGCTAAAAAGCTCCAGTATAAACTCCGGAAGAAAAAATCGGCTGATCCAGCTGATGAAAGCCCGGAAGTAGGAGATGCAAGCGGAATAAAGCCCGCGGAGAAGAAAACCAAGGAAATCCTTGTTCTGCCAATGACAGAACAAGAAGAACAGGATTTGTTACAAACACCAGTGGGATTAAACGAACCCCCTGAAGTGCTGGAAGCCAGGAGATGAGCTCTCCAAAGGCAACAGCAACATCTACTCAGATCTCGGGAACACCTCCAAAAAACCCAGGATGACATTAAGCTCATGAAGGAAGAAATCGAGGAGTGCGAGAAAAAGAATAGATCTGCCATCAAACCTACAAGGTTACCCGGAATCGTAAGACCGGAAGTACTGCCGCCAAAAGAAAGGTTTCATAACCCATCTTGGCAAAATCAGGTAAACGGCAAGGATGCCAGAGGTGAACCAATATACAAAACCGCAGCAGAAAACGCGGAAGCAGCGTTCGCCATTCTCAACAATGACATGTACTCCAACGGTGAAAAACTTCAAGGGGTGTATGCTTTCCTAGGAAAAGCATTGCAACAACAACAGCGGGGCCAAGAGCGATCAGGGAAGTTGCACGACGACTCAGCCTTATGCAAAACAGCTACTTGCGCCGCTGGAGCACCTGGACCGGAAGAACCTGGAGATTCAAACAATTCAAAAGATAAGAAAGCGGATCCGAGAAAACACAAGAAAAATCCCGACAACAGGGATGAAGCGTCTAGAACCGGATCCCATCTCTCGAAAGGTGGACTCAAACCCCACGATCGGGAAGAAAAACACCGGAATGACGGCAAAGCAATGCCACCTCCGAGACACCCAGCTGAAAAAGCTGGAAGACAGGATATACCTCACAGGCGTGAGAGATCTCGACACCTCCCAGGGATAAGGAAAGACACAGGAGTAAAACTCCACCTCATCCAAAGGGGCGTGATCTCGGAAGAAATAGAGACGATCCCGGAAAAGCGCGTCCACGCAACAATGGAAAAGAAAGGAGCAGATCCCCTTCTGTCCATTCAGCCGGCAGATACTCCGCACACATGGATAGGGTGGAAAGAGATGATCTGTACTTCGGACCTAAGTGTTTCACTGATAGGATCCGAAAGATAACCCTGCAATTCTGGCTTTGCCAAAGTTGGTCCAACGTACCAAAAATATACCGGTAGTACGAATCCGGATACCTGGCTCTCAGACTACTATACAGCCGTCCAGATTAACAATGGGACAGACCTGGAAGCTGTAAAGTTTCTTCCCCTAATGTTATTGGATGGAGCCAGAGATTGGATCAATGGATTACCATCAAGAACTGTCGACAGCTGTGATGATATGGCTCAAGTATTTACTCAGCATTTCCGGGGAACCTATAAACGCCCGAATAGCATCAACCAGCTTAACCGTTGCATCCAGTTTGAGGATGAACCATACGTGGATTTCATCTCCAGATGGACTGCAATGAAGAATAGCTACTCTGGAGTAACTGACGTACAAGCAATGCATGCTTTCGTTAATGGCCTAAAACCCGGACTTGTACCGTTCATGGTTGGTTCCAAACAGCACAAAGATCTCGGATCTATGCTTACAACCGCTAATGAACATGCTGCAGCCGAAGACGACATCAGAGCTAGAGGAGGCAATATCGATACACTGATACAGGCTAAGAAAAATCCTCGCCCTGAGAAAAAAGGAACTCCAGATGCAACACAAAAGCCCAAAGAAGTCAACATAGCCTTTGGAAGTGAAAAAATGAACAGGTGGAAAGGACGCAGTTCAGAACCAATCAACTACACTAAGGAAGAGTGGGAAAAGATTAAGTCCGAACCCTGCGTCCACCATTCGCAATTTGGAAAACCCACCCATACGAACGCACAATGCCGGCTGAACAAGCACATGAAAGGCACTGCATGATCCGGAAATAAGGGGAAGAGTTCCAAAAGGGAATTTTCCAAGCAAAAGTCAGAAGCTGAGAAAGAAGACAGTGAATCGGACACTGATGAAAAAATCCAGGAACAACAGCGAAAAGGCGAACCCAAATTTCCGAGAGTTGATGGAGAATGTGCCTTAACTTTCTTAGCAACTCCGTCAGCAAAGGTGGCAAAAAGAACGCTTCGAGAAATAAACGCGGTTGTTCCGGCAACCCCTAAATTCTTGAAGTATTCAAACACGCCAATCACCTGGGATCAGACTGATCATCCTGGGAATATCCCTGAACCCGGAACGCAAGCTCTTGTTGTAAGCCCTATTGTCCAGAAAACTAGGCTAAAAAGAGTGCTGATGGATGGAGGATCCAGCATTAACATAATGTATCTGGATACGCTGAGGCATCTAAAAATCTCCGAGACCCAGCTCAATTACATCAACATACGCTTCCATGGCATTGTCCCTGGTAGGCAAGCACGATCCCTAGGAGAAATTTCCCTACATGTCACTTTCAGAGAAAAAGATCACTTCCGTCAGGAAAAAGTATCCTTCGAAGTAGTGCCGTTCGAAAGCGTGTATCACGCAATACTCGGACGTCCAGCTTTCGCCAAGTTCATGGCAAGATCATGTTATATCTATAACAAGCTGAAGATGCCAGGGCCAAAAGGAGGAGTAATCACCATAACTGGAGACTTCAAGCTGGCAAACAAGCTGGAAAAAGAAAAACGTCCTTTGCGCTGAGAAGATCATAGCAAAGGAGGAGCTGAAGGAGTTGGCTAAGGAGGTGTCGCCGACAGAAATGCCGGCAGGAAAAGAAAGCCGGAAGCCCGCAGATAGCTTTAAGGCATCCGAGAACACAAGACAGGTAATCCTAGATCCCAAAGATCCGAAAAAAATTGTCGTGGTGGGAACTGGGATGACCGACAAATAGGAAAGCGAGCTCATCAAGTTCCTCCGTGAGAACTGGCATATTTTCGCTTGGTGTCCAGCTGACATGCCAGGCGTACCCAGGGAACTTGCTGAGCATCAACTTAAGGTGATTCTAGGCTCCAAACCCGTCAAACAAGGTCTCCGTCGATTTGACGGAAGAAGACGGAAGCCTATAGGCAAGGAAATTATCCGGCTTTTAGCAGCAGATTTCATCCAGGAAGTCATACATACTGAATGGTCTGCAAATCCGGTATTAGTACCGAAGAAAGACACGACTGCTCTTAGGATGTGTATAGATTACACCGACTTGAACAAGCTGTGTCGGAAAGATAGGTTCGCGTTACCGCGAATCGATCAAATAATAGATGCCACTGCAGGCTCTGAGCTTTTATGCTTTTTGGATGCATATTCCGGGTATCACCAAATACGCATGAAAAAGGAAGATCAAATTAAGACTTCTTTTATAACCCTTAGAGGAAGTACTATTACATAACCATGCCATTTGGCATGAAGAACGCAGGTGCAACTTACCAGCATTGCATGCAACGTTGTTTGCATAGTCAGATTGGCAAAAATGTTCACGTTTACGTGAACGATATTGCTGTCGTAACCAAGGAAAAAGATACACTCCTTGAAGATTTGCGAGAAACCTTCGAAAATTTACGCACTTATAAAATAAAGTTAAACCCATCAAAGTGGTATTCGGGGTTCCCTCAGGAAAACTTCTGGGTTTCATCGTTTCTCACAGATGAATAGAAATAAATCAAGAAAAGATCAAAGCAATCTTAAACATCTCTAAACCTACGTATGTAAAAGATGTCCAAAGATTGACGGGTTCCGCTGCAGCCGTTAGCAGATTTATTAGTCGGCTAGGAGATAAAGCCTTACCACTCTACAAGTTGCTGAAAAAATCTGACAAATTCGAGTGGACAGAAGAGGTAGATGCAGCATTAACCCAGTTGAAGGAAAGTTTGATAAAAGCTCCGATTTTGGCATCCCCAAAAGACGAAGAACCTATGTTATTGTACCTTACGGCTACAAATCGGGTTATTAGTGCAGTAATCGTTGTGGAACGGAAGAAAGATGAACAGAGCATACCAGACCAGCATCCGGTATATTATATAAGTGAAGTTTTCTCTGAGTCCAAACAAAGATATCCACACTATCAAAAACTGGCATATGGCGTATTTTTCGCATCTAGAAAATTGCGCCATTACTTCCGAGGATATTCCATAATAGTGGTATGTAAAGCACCACTAGGGGATATAATAAACAATGCGGAGGCAACTGGTCGAGTAGCCAAATGGGGCATCGAGCTAGCAGCTTTTGACATTAAGTATCAGCCAAGAACGGCAATAAAATCCCAGGTTTTGGCAGATTTTGTCGCCGACTGAACGGAAGCAATGGAGAAAACACCAATGCCGGAGTCCGAGTACTGGATCATGCACTTTGACGGATCCAAGATGAAGGAGGACGCTGGAGCTGGTGTAGTTTTAAAATCCCCTAAAGGAGACACAATGGAGTATGTATTACAAATACACTTCAATGCCAACAACAACGTGGCAGAATACGAAGCCCTGCTTCATGGCTTGCATATTGCAAAAGAAATAGGTGTCAAGCGCATTTTGTGCTACGGCGACTCAGATTTGGTACAACATCGGCTCAACCAAACTTGGGACGCAAAAAGCCCTATAATGGCCGAATACCGGAGAACGGTGGACGAGTTTGCCATCTGTTTCTTCGGATTCGAAGTACTCCATGCTAAAAGGGAGGAAAATTGGAACGCGGATGCATTAGCCCGCATGGGGTCAGAAAGGGTAAAAATCCTACCACCAGGTGTATTCGTCCAACATTTGTACGAGCCATCCATAAAAGGTGGAGATATTGATTATCCTCTGGCTTCCGAGTACATTGAAGTTATGCTCGTTAACCCGGATTGGACAATTCCTTTATTAAACTTCTTAGTTAATCAGAAGTACCCGAAAGGAGCAGACGAAGTCTTGCAAAGACAAATTCAGCGTCGATGCAAAGGATACACGGTAATTGACAATTGCCTGTATAAGCGCAGTACTTCCGGAATTTTTCTGCGGTGTATTTCGCCAGAAGAAGGACGAGAAAACCTGCAGGAAATCCATGCTGGAGATTGCGGACATCATGCTCAATCAAAAAGCATAGTTAAGAAAGCATTCCGTGACGGGTTTTTCTGGCTAACAGCCAAGACAGATGCTGAGCACATAGTAAATACATGTGCATGGTGTCAGTATTACGCCAAGCAGACTAATATGCCAGCCCTAGCACTCAAAACTATCCCCATTACATGGCCATTTGCGGTCTGGGGCTAGATATGATGGGACCATTCAAAACTGCGAGAGGCAGACTCACACATCTACTTGTAGCTGTGGACAAATATACTAAGTGGGTGGAGGCTAAACCCATCAAAAAACTTGACGGTGTAACTGCCAGGAATTTCATCATTGACGTAGTCATGAGATACGGCGTTCCACACAGCATAATAACCGACAACGGGACAAATTTCTCCATTGGAGAGCTAGCAAAATATTGCCGACAAACGGGAATTCGCCTAAATCTTGCATCTGTGGCACACTCGCAATCCAATGGACAGGTTGAAAGAACGAATAGCTCAATCCTGCAAGGAATACGTCCAAGACTCGAATCTCCTCTTCATAGAGCAGCTGGAGCATGGGTAGAAGAGCTACCTTCTGTGCTTTGGAGTATTCGAACAACACCAAACAGGTCAACAGGGCAAACCCCGTTTTTCCTAGTTTATGGTGCGGAAGCAATCCTTCCAACGGACATGATCCATGATAGCCCAAGAGTGCAAGATTTCGAAGACTCGGATGCCGAAAAAGCACGACAGGATGCCGTCGATCTCTTAGAAGAGGAACGAGAACTTGTGCTACAAAGATCCGCCATCTACCAGCAAGGTTTACGACGTTATCATAGTCGGAAAATCATGCATCGTTCTTTTAAAGAAGGTGACCTAGTGCTAAGATTGGTGCAGCAAAGAAAGCACAAACTGGACCCAGTTTGGGAAGGACCATTTGTCATCAGTAAAGCCATGAAGTATGGATCATATTATCTTGTTGACATTCGAGACACGGAAGATGATCCCGAGAAGCCGAATCGCAAAAGAAAGAGAAAGATAGATGATGAACTAGAAGAGACAGAGAGGCCCTGGAGTATCCAGCAGTTACGTCCCTTCTATACTTAGTTCAATTTCTATGTAAACATCTTTGGGATCATGAAATAAAGTTGTCGGAATTCTTATCTCCATGTTTTTTACAAGTTCATTATAGTGCAAAACATGATTCCGGCTTATCTATTTCCCAATGATCTTACAAAATACTCAATGTTAACCCGAATTGTGCCTGCGTGCTCGGCGTTTAAAAACTGAATGATTTTCAGCCTACTAAAGGCTAAAGGAAACTCGGATTGTGGCTGCGCGCCCAAGTTTCATTTAAAAAATTCCTTACTGTTCTCTAAGCATTATCTGATTGTTTGTGTGTTGGGTCACTGGAGCTAGTTAGTAAAAATGCCCTTAGTATGATCCATGTTTCCGAGTTTGAACTGATTGGTTTTTCCCAGTAACTCGGCATGACGATTCATAATACTATCGAGCTATTTCAAACACTAAGGACAGTTAAAACACATAAGCCAGAGTACTTAGAAGATAAAGGAATATCAAAACCCGGAAAGCTTGCAAAGAATTTCATAATTAAACTGCAAAAGGCGAAGTACTTGTTATTATACAAAAGAATAGAAGCATTACAATATAAGTTTACATTATAAAGTGCAGTAATGCTCCTATTTTCTACATCCACCATCCAGGTTAAGAAGTCCTTCAGGCATCCGAGTCCTCTTCGCTGCTATCATTCTCGGGGGCTTCGGGAACTTCTTCTTCTGGGTAGGTGATGGAGATGTTCACCATGGAGGCGATCCTGGTGGCGTGACCCTTGACTTCGTCGAAGATGGTGGTCCGCTGGGTCTCCGAGTATCCAAGGGGGGATACCGGACGCCACGCGCCAAGATTTGGCACTAGGGCAATGCATACGCATAAGGCCTAAGGCCTAAGGCCATGCGTGCACCACCCCGTGCCGCGGAACGCAAGGTGGACTCCTTGGATTCCGCCACCTCCAGGATAGCTCCCGGAAGTTTCTCAACTTCCGAGAATTCCCCAGTCCTTGTGGGAAGGAACTTGTTGACCAGCTGCATGCCAGCAGCTCTGATCGCAGTCCACACCTTTCCAAAGGCTCGGATTCTCTCAATCCGAGTAAGATCTGGATTATCTCCTGTTTTTTCAGACAAATAACCAAAAGGTTAAGCGAAAAAGCAGAGAAAGAAAGCAAGACATGGAAAACCCAGTAAATTAAATAAACTTACCGAGAATCTTGTCGATTTCGGAGCCTTCCTCCAGGCGCAGATTTAAGGCATTTTCCAAGTCCTGGATAGTGGACTTGTCCTTATCCGCCTGCTCGGAAGCCTTGGATTGAGCAATTCCAAGGGCCAGATTGCTGGCTTCCAGATCTTTTTCACTTTCATAAGCTCCTTATGAAGGCCCAAGTTCTCCTCACGGAGATTTGCGGCGTTGCCGGCATCTTCAGCTATTTCCTTGGCCTTAGCCAAAGCAGCTGGAAAGCAAGGAAAAAATTCCGAGTTTAGTAAAACTCGAAAAAGTACTTAGACAAAAATCTGAATAAAAAACTTCAGAGAATAAAGCATACCTGTTGTTTTCGACAGCTGTAGCTGAGATGATGCCAGCTCATTTTTCTTAACATCAATAATAGATAGAAGGGTTTTCACCTCCTCATTCTTGATGTTAAGCTTGTTAAAAATTTCCAAGTTTATTGTATCAGCGGTATGCTGAAACACGGAAATGAAAGCAACACGCTTAAGTTAGAACAAGCGTAATGAGAAGCATTAAGTGGAAAGCATGCTTTCGACTTGTTGCTTGGGGGCTAGAGATATTACCTGGCTCATTTCCCGCAAATTTGACAAAGTTTCGTTGAATTCCTTTATATATTCAGAAAAAAGAATTCCAACGTGATGAAGGCCGTCTTGCACGACCCTGACGAGGTGAAAATACGAAATCATTTCGGACAATTAGCCCGCCTTATGGCCAAGGACGGATTAGAGGGGCAGGAGCGAAGAATTTCCTACCTTCTGGACGAATATATCCGAGTTCATCAAATGGTTCTTCCTTTACCTGGAAATTTCTGTCTAAAGTGGGAATAGGTTCGTCCTCCCCTGATGCTCGAGGATTTCTACCAATCTCTGATCCCGCCCTTTCCCTCGCACCCATGTTGGGTGCAATAGGCTGGCTGGATTGCTGAAATTGAGTATCCGGGTTCGTGGTTTTATCCTCCCTGCTAAGCATAGCTAAATGGGGAAGAAACTACAGCGGAAGAAGGTTCTCCTTTGATAGCAGCAGCTTTATGTTTCTTCAATTTCTTTGTCTCCAAAGGAACTTGAGTAAGGCTGAAAGGGGAAACATCCGAGAAATAAATATCTCGAAGAACCGGAGGGGAATGATAATTAAAAAAGCTCCAGTACAATACCCGGATGTGGCGATGGGAGTTCCGTCAATATTTATTGTTTCTTCGAAGGTCACTTGCCTCTTGCGTTTCCGGCCGCCATAAAAGCTGGCATGTAATTCGTCAAGCTCGGCGTCGGATGCAAGATCAGCTCCCTTAAGTTCGTCGAACTAGGGAAATAGCAAAGATTCGTTTAAATCAAAGAAAAGAGATAATCCGAGAGAAACCCAAAAGCGAGGAAAGTAAAAATACCTTGGGGACTGGGTTTTCCTCGTGATATATTTCCCGACTTTCTGTATACTGGTCGCGAGTAGCGACCAGTTGGTTGACTCGTTTCTTGAAATCCCTTTTGGAATAGGATTTTTCCGTCCCTCTCATGCTATCTTCTGGCCCTTCATACTCGCAAAGAAGTCGGGAACGAAAAGCGATAGGTTGAATACGGCGTCCAAACCAGCACAAAACAGTGTCTGTTCCAGTTAGGGGAGGCTGAGAAGAGGTAAGTTTGGCGATACGCCGTTTAATCTTCATGAGGTCTTCCGGCAAAGTTTGCACTGCTTCGGCTGCCCAACTCTCTTGAGGAACGGCGGCGGAATTGACGAATGGAGGAACCCCGTTTTCTTTCCCGGGAAACGGGATGTCGTGATGGTAAAAGAAAGAACCCATCCAAAACTTGACGGATTCCGATGTTTTTATCTTTGGGTACCAATCTTCCCTTAATCTCCGAAGAGTGAAAGAAATGGTCCCACAGACGGGAAGGACACCCTCTGTAGGGTTACGCTTCACTCCAAAGCAATATTGCCAAAAATCTAGTCTGGGAGTTATTCCTAAATACCCTTCGAAAAGGGTTTGGAAGCCAGCTAGGTAGAGAATGGAGTTTGGGGGAAGATTATGTGGCTGAATGCCGTAATGGTTAAGGACTTCCAAGAAAAAGGCGGAAGGCGGCAAACCCATACCTCTCGCAATATGAGAAGTAAGGAGAACGCGTTCCCCGTCTTCTGGCATAGGCTCGGACTCGTCTTCCGGGCTCCGCTATTTGTCCTTAACCAAAAGCCCTTCCTTCTCCATTGTCGGAAGGAGGGATGGTAGAATATTACTCGGACTCCAGTTGCCGGTAGATTCCGGTGGCTGCGGAAGCTGCGGCCTCCGCGGCCGCGAGCTCGTCGCCAACGAGCGTGATCTTTTCCTCCGCCGTTTCGGGAGCAAACGGCGGGGTCTGCGGTGGCGGAAAGATTTCCTCCGTCCGCCGCGGTGCCCGTGGTCTTTGCCGGCTCGTCGCCGGTAGCGTGCACTGGGGAATCCAGTTGTGGATCCATAGTGTTGATTATCTCGTCGATTTCAAAGCATCAATTTACTGTTGAAATTTTGACTGTGCCCTGTTAGCAGCTACTTGAAAGGGAAGAAAGGAACTCAAATCTCACGGATACATTGGCGTCAGATACATCTATTCGTTCATCCGATTTCCTATTCGTCAACTATTACATTCTTATCCTTTGATACTTATAGCCAGCCATTCACTCTCGAAATAGGCTTTTAATTGTCGCACTTGAGCATTCAAACTCTTTTAATTGTTGAAATTTGCCGAAATTGCGATGAATTGTGCTAAATGTTTATAGTTTCAGTTTTTCAGTTTATGGGTTGAAAACCGATGCGTCGTAGCAGTCCCCATAAACCCGATCCCAATCCCGCGTTTACGGTTCATCGGGTTAGGTGCTCTCAGTATAGCTGCATTCGCCGATGTGCATACGGATGTTAACAATATATCTTCTTCTTCTTTCAATTTTTTTAGAAGGAGCTATATTAATATCGTAGAGATATCAATTATGAGATCGGTTTTTATGTCTGGAAGCCAGATGTGGTTGGCGATGTCTTCTTGGTCTCAGCAAATTAGATTCAGCCTGCAGCGAAAGTAAAAGCAATGGGAGAGAGCAGCGGCGGAGCAGGCTGTACTGCATAACACGGCGGCGAATTGATCCATCGGAGTATCATTGGAGCTAAAATTGTTGGAGGTGGAGGGGACGCATGTGGCATGTTGCTCCATGCAGACTAAGATAAAAAAGAAAGCAACCCGGAAGATATTGAAATAGAACCTAGAGACGTTAGGGTGGGAGCATCAAAGCTGTCATTGTTATTCGTCTTTGATGCAATGGAGAGTACGTGTATATGATGGACTCTATGGACCTGAAGCAATGAAGAGTACATGTATATGGACAAAGTGGAAGGAGCGATGTGCAAATCAATCGCCGGACTGTGCTGTATATACCATGCATGAAATTTCAGAATTAAGGTGATACCGTAGAGTTGGATGCAGCCGGTGACACCATTAATCTGGAGTCTCAGGTATGCTCCATACCAGAAAAAAGAGAGTCAACCCGCAGATCCAAGATAATATGCTACACAATTGAGCATACATGTATCTGTGATACTGTGCGGAGGTGTCAATTGGATAGCTACAAAATTAATTTAATATGGCCTCAAGATATTAATTTGAAATTGACTATGCAATTGGAAAAACATTACAGTTTGTCTGATCAATGCATGCTTTTAAATCCTTTGATCAAGCAGTTAACAACATAAAGTAACATGAATTAGTAATCCAAGACACTTCCCGGTATAGAAAAAGTAGACATTAGCATGAGGCCACGTAATACACTGATCCTGAATTTCATCAATAATACATGGACAGAGCCGGACATCAATGAAGGAGGAGCGATCTGAGGAGAGCGTATTGTCAACCACAATGATTAAGGATGATTACATGTGACACTATGCACCTGAGAAGAAACAGTTATGCTGACGGTTGGTGCTACTTCTGCTAGTATTACTCTACCAACTGTGAATAAAAACTATCTTAGATCAGTTTTTATGTCTGGAAGCCAGATGTGGTTGGCGATGTCTTCTTGGTCTCAGCAAATTAGATTCAGCCTGCAGCAAAAGTAAAAGCAACGGGAGAGAGCAGCAGCGGAGCAGGCTGTACTGCATAACACGGCGGCGACTCGACCCATCGGAGTATCATTGGAGCTAAAATTGTTGGAGGTGGAGGGGACGCATGTGGCATGTTGCTCCATGCAGACTAAGAAAAAAAAAAAGCAACCCGGAAGATATTGAAATAGAACCTAGAGACGTTAGGGTGGGAGCATCAAAGCTGTCATTTTTATTCTTCTTTGATGCAATGGAGAGTACGTGTATATGATGGACTCTATGGACCTGAAGCAATGGAGAGTACGTGTATATGCTAGACTCTATGGACCTCAGTTTTTTTAATCTTTACAACATTCAAACCAACCGTATCTATCTGTGTCGTGGTGGTGTCACGGCAGATGCCATAGGATGGCTAAAGTTGTGGGGGAAATGGACGCTGGAGGCGCTCAGGGAGGGATCACGCAGCGAGTAGCCGCGTGAGTGTGAAGCTAGCACTGCAAACAACAAGATCTACCCAGGTTCAGGGCCCTCGTGTGGAGGTAAAACCCCTACTCCTGCGTTTCTCTCTTTTTATTCGAGTATCACCGAGTAGCCACAGTACAAGTGTTTCCTACTACCGAGTAGCCACTCTTCTCTCTATCTGAAGAGCTAGGTCAAGAATGTGAACCGGTTCTGGGATCAGATCGTCGTCCCTCGCGCAGGAGGGGGCAGGGCACCTTATATACTGGTGCCTAGCCGGATACAGCCAAAATGTCGACATTGTGTGCACACTGTGTACTTCCGGGTTCCCGCTGACCACTTTGGCTTCCCAGCTTGTCTTCATGTGTAAAGTCGTTGTGCAAAACCAAGGAACCGATCTGTTATCACTGCCACGAACACAGAGTAGGTCCCCCTATCCTGCGACGCCCTGCTGACACACTGTCGCGGTCAGGCACGCGCTCTGCAGATGAACAGTGCCGTGAACAGTGCCAAAGTACGGACCCGGGATACGCGGGATCCTGTGTCAGAACGGCTCCTTTGACTTCTGGCCCGAGTAGGAAACCGTCATTTCTACTCGGGCCAATTCCTCTACCCGGCGGAGAATAACTTCCTCGATTCTTCCTCCTGGCCATCAGTGTGTACGGCCGAATAGCGGACGACCGGGTAGCGAGTACCGGGTAGCCGCTACTCTGCCGAACGTCTCTTCTGTTCCTGTCTTTAGCACTTGCCTTTACCCTACTCGGGGGTAACCTCCCGACATTAGTCCCCGAAGCTGGTAGAGTCCTGCGAACTTGTTCACTGGGCTCTGCCAGCTTAAAAACCAATCTTGCCTTTGAGCCTTAGGTTGCTGAGTAGAACCTCCGAGTAGCCCTTCATTCTATCTCAAGTTTCCTCTTTTCCGATTAGGGCCACTTCTCTTCCCTGTCGCCGAGTAAAATGACTTGGCGAGTTTTCCAAATAGAATCTCTGCGTGGCAGAGCGAAATCCGGCTTTCGGCAGCGCAACTGGGCACGTGTCACGTTCCCGTACTCCCGACGCCTCGGTGCCCGGGATCTGACAGGCCACGCGCCCAGTTTTCACGGCCCGGGCCCACTAGCCCGTTATGTCCCATCAACGGCAGTTATTACCCACGATCGCGTCGTGGGATCAATTGTGGCCGTTACGCGCGCGTTCTGCGCTGTGTGCGTTTCTAACCGGCCCACACACCCCACGCCGCACGATCTCAGGGCGTAACTGGTCCCATTACTTTCAATCGTAACGGCAACCCGAGGGGAGGTATAAATACCCCCTCGGTAACTCCCTTCTCCTCTTCCTGCCTTCACTTTCCCCTCGCCTCTTCGTTTCTCCGCCGCCGTCGAGCTCTTCGCCGCCGTGCCTCTCGTAGCGCCGAAAGGCTAATCTTTTCCGCCGAGTTCCACCAAATCACCACCAAATTTCCTTCCCTGCTCGATGGCTCGTGATGACGGCGCCCGCGCCGGGTGGGCTGGATCCACCGTCAATGCAGAGGAGTGCCAATGGTTGGTGAACACGCGACGAGTTCCTGCCGGCGTCCGCTGCCGGCCTCCCGCTGGCGAGCTCGTCCCCGCTCCGGAGGCGGACGAGCACGTGGTCTTCCTCGCGCACTTCGCGCGGGGATTCGGGCTTCCGGCATCTGATTTCTTCCGCGGCTTCCACGACCACTACGGGATCCTGCCGCACCACCTGCCGCCGAATGCGGTAGTGATGCTCGCATACCACGCCGTGGTGTGCGAGGCATTCTTGGGCGTGCGCCCCACGCCGATGACCTGGGCACGCTTCTTCTTCTTCAGGAAGCAGAGCAAGGCCAAGCCGGGTAGCGCGGAGAGCAGCCGCGGCGTGACCGAGACCGGCAGCGCCATGATGGTGCAGCGCAGCGGGACCAACCACCCGCGCATCAAAGGTCTTGATTCCGTGCGCAAATGGCAGAGAACGTTCTTCTACGTGAAGAACATCTCTGTCAAGGAAGACGAGCCCATGGTGGACCGGATCAACCTCCCCCGATGGACCAATTCGCCTCCTACCGGGCAGAATTGGGGATTCAAGCCCCCGCTAGATGGCGACATCAAGCAGATCAACGCGCGCCTCGCCAAGCTGAAGGAGAATGGACTCAAGGACGACGACCCCATCGCCTGCTGGATCTCCAGGCGAGTGCTCCCGCTGCAGCGCCGCGCACACCTCATGTGCTACATGGGCGGCAACCGAGATTGCACTCGGACGACCACATTCGAGCTCAGCAACGCGGATGTGGCCGTCTGGGCGCGCTCCATCATGAGCACCGGCCTCAGGGACAACTGGCAGTACGGCTTTGTGCCGTACAGCCGCACGAAGCCAATCAAGCGGGTTAGTACTTTTCTCCCTGTTTCCTGCATACAGATTCCGAGTAGATAGCCTTCTTAGCTTGGGGTGCTTAGTATTCGCACTCTGTGCCGAGTAGGACACTTATTCGTATTTCTTAGGCTTCATGTGCTTTATGTTTGCACGCTACGCCGAGTAGGACGCTTAGCGGTATTGCTTAGGCTTCATGTGCTTTATGTTTGCACGTCACGCCGAGTAGGACACTTACTACTATTTGTTAGGCTTCATGTGCTTTGTGTTTGCACGCCTCGATGAGTAGGACACTTTACTCTATTATGCTTTGTGCTAGCATCCCGTTCCGGGTAGAATCCCGTATGCCGCTCATCTGATTCGTGTTGCCTGCTTATATCTCCAGCGCCTTTCTCGCCAGCTCGCTGAGAGCGAGGAGCGCTTCGAGGCCAATTGGCACGCAGATCGGACAGAGGACGCGAGGTTTCCTACGACACCGCGGACAAACTCAATATCCCTCATGCCTCCCAGATGGATAAGCATCATGTCGACGCGTCCGTTCGGGACTGGTCCGAAGACGACGACGAAGGTGATTGAGTTCACCTTTATGGTCGTGAGTAGCGCAACCCGATTCCCTCCTGTTTCCGGATTGTTTTCTTCTTCTCAACTCTACAGAGGATGTTGATGCTGATGCTGAAGAGGAGGGCGAGGACAAGGACGAGGACGCCCTTGACGTCGATCCGCTTGCAGTTGCTGCTCCCGCCACTCGCAAGAGGGCGGGTAGTGGTGCTCAAGAGCCCACCGCAAAGAAAGCCAAGAAGACCGTGAAGAAGGTAAAGCAGGGGAGATGGCTACCCCCTTCTCGTGCCGGGTAAGCGATTTTCTTCCAAGTTGCAATTTGTTGTTGCTGCTTTCTAGGAACTCCTTATTCTGCTACTGCTTCTCGATTTCTTCTGTTTCTCACACTCTTCTTATGAACTTCTTTCTTCTCTTCAGCGTCCCCTTGGACGCTAATGCTGCTGCCGCACCTACCAAGTCCAAGAAAAGATCCGCCATCGACATTGACAAACTCATCGATCTCTCCGACAAGGACGAGATCGCAGCACGGGACAGGGCGTGCGCGCCCTCTCCTGTGAAAGGAGAAGACGAGGACAACGCCCAGGACATGGATACTGGTGCCCACGATGCCGACCAGGAGCAGCAGGCCCGCGCAGAACAGGAAGCGCAGGATGCTGCTCATGATGAGAGACCACCTTCTCCCCCAGCTGCCACCACCGGGGAGAACACAGAACAAGGCCCCGAGCAACAAGACCGTGCTGCCCTTGAGCGGCAGGAAGGAAACCAGGAGCAGCAGGACATTGACGCTGCTGCCCGAGATGACCCCGCGGCCCAGCCGTGGGTAGAAGGACAAGAAGAAGCACAACCAGATCCTGCTGCCGAGCAGCAGGTTGAGACATCTGACATGGAGCAAGACCTGCAGAGCCATGCGCAGCCGGACGCTGCGCCGGGTAGCGAGCCCTTGGTGCCGCCTACCCAGCAGGGCACCTCATCCACCGCACCGAGCTCCCCGCCGGTGAAGAAGACCAAGATCACAGCCAGCCCTCCAGCTAAGAAAGATGCGGCCGAGAAGAAGGCTGCTAAGAAGAAGGCCGCCGAAAAGAGAGTCGCCGAGAAGAAAGACACTAAGAAGAAAACAATTGAGAAGAAGGCTTCCGAGAAGCAGGCCGTCGAGAAGCAAACTGACCAGCCAGATGCCAACGTCCGCAGGAATCCTCCTCGTGGCGCTGCGCAAGATTCTGCCGCGATGCCGCCACCTAAACCAAAGGCGAAGCCTGCCGTGAAGAGTGGGCAGCTCACTATTGGTGCTTCCGGCAGCACTGAAGGCATACCTGCTGGATCAAGCCTTCGTGATCCGCCTGCCTACCCGACTTACATGTTGCAGACGAGCAAGCAGTACCGCATCCCGCTAAGCGCGGCCGAGAAGAAACTTGCTATTACCAGAGGCAAACAGGCCCAGGCTGTGGATTCCAAGCCGCCAGCCAAGAACAAGGATAGGGCCCTTTCAATTTTCTCGCGCGAGGTCCAGGAGACCGAGGTGACGTCCACGGGGCTTGAGCAGATGATCGACCGGGTAGGCTTCATTGAACCTGACTGGAACAGCGACGTCCTTGGCAACGAGCCCTGGCACGGCCTTGCCTTGGGCAAGCTGGACCACTGGCGCATTGACAGGAACAAGGCGGACATGGGCTACAATCCCATGACCATCTCGTCTTCCACCAGTACGCTTGCCGCGAAGCTGTTCGTCCATCGCAAAGCTGCAGAGGACATCGAGCAAACCTACGCGGTAAGTTTTGCTTGTCTGTTCCGAGTTGCTTTTTTCTTCTCTTCTACTCTTCTCCTTCTTCTTATCCATCACCTAGTCCCCGAGATTCGGGCCGAGTAGACGGATACTTCAACCGAGTTGCCGCCTTCTCGGGTTGAATCTTCAAAATTTCGTCTGATTCCTTTTCTTTCTGCCTCTCAGAATAGCCTCTTGAAGAGAACAAATCTGTACCGGTCGCTGCTCTGGAATCACAGCATTGCAAGAAGGCGCCTTGAGGCCCTAGAAGCAGAACTTAAAAGTGATGTCGTGACAGAGAAGGAAACCGTGGCTCATACTCTCAAGATTTCCGAGATCGAAAGTAAGCTTTTAGCTACGCGGTTCATGCGTTTTGTGTTTACGCCCGCTTATGCTTTCTGCTTTAACTGATTTTACCCTGCAGGTAAGTTTAAGGCGCTGGAAGATGAGCACAAGCACTGCCATGTGTTTGTTGAGAATGCTGAGACCACCATCAAGAAAATGGAAGGTGAGTTGCCGTATTTTCGGCTTGTCTTTCTTCTTTATTCTTCGCTACTCTGCTAACCTTGTTCCTCTCTCCGCAGAAGATCACAAGAAATTTGTTGAAGAGCATCTCGACTGCCTCAAGCCCGCCGAGGTGCAGCAGCAACTGGAGAGCCAAGCAGTAGAGCTCAAGAGAGAACATGCCACCGAGTTAGAACCTCTCCAAGTCCAGCTGCGAGCCGCCCTTCAAGATGCCATTGACATTGCTGCCGAGAAGAACCAGATAGCTGCCGAGAAGGACAAGATAGAGGCAGCTGCCAAGGCTGAGAAAAGGGCTCTTGAGCTGGAGTGCGATACGCTGAGGAAGAGCAACTCAGATCTCATGCTCCAGCTGGCCCAGTTCCGGAGGGTGGAAGAAAGGCACGTTGCTGATGAGGAGTCACGGGAGAAGAAGCTGCAGTCGCTACTTTGCGAGCTGAATAGTAAGTACCCGCTTCTCTGAGCTTCGCTGTCTCCTTTTGCTTCTCTGTTGCTTGATTCGCTTCTCTTCTCTGCCTCTGTCTCTAATCTTTTTGATAGCTTTTTCATAAATTTTCCCCGACCTCAGCTCGGCTTGCAAACCTGCTCTGTCAAAGGCCCAAGCAGCTCGCACCGAGAAGGGCGAGCCCATGGACACTAAAGCCTCGATCGAAGACAGCTTCACAAACATGCAGGGGCAGCTCCAGCGTCTAAGGGGCGTGGGCACCGATCTGGTGTCCACTGCCTTCAAACTCCATGCCTTGTTTTGGCCTCGAGACTCTGCGCCAGCAACCATCCGTGGGCTCGCCGAGAAGCTGAATGGCGTGAAAGCCGAGCTGAAGAAGTGGCGGGCATCCGGAGCTCGGGCAGGTGCTGATATGGTGCTTCTCTTCGTCTGCAGCTGGTACGATAATCTTGATCTCAACCTTATCCTCGAGATGCGCCGGGATTCGAGGTGGGAGAAGGATCCCGACTGCGTGGCTCGCCGCCAGTTGGTTGCGTACGAGATCGCATCCTACGCGGATACCGCGCGCTACGTCGAAGGCCTCACCGAGCCCGACACGGATGTGGAAGGCGAGGGCGACGACGAGGATGAAGACGATGATGAGGAGGCCACTGTGTCAGACGGGCTGAGCTTCTTTGCCAGCACCGATGAGAAGTCCGAAAAGGGCAAGGGCGCGGCCGTCGCGGATAGCGACGAAGAAGCCGAAAGCGTGGAGATGACCATCGACACCGCAGCCCTTGAGTTGGCACTTCATCAGGCGCAACCCTCGATGACACGGCGCGACTCCGTGATCAATCTGCTGCCTCCACTTCAGCGACGGATCCCATCTCGGTGGCCACAGCCACTTCTGATCAGGCTGCCACCAACCCGGAAGCGGATGTCGCCAACCCGGAAGCTGACGCTGCCAAGGCCACCCCCGAAGCTGATACCACCAAGACCAACACTGAAAGTGCTGCTACCTCCACCTGATTATGTCCTGCCACACTTATGCTTGAAACTTTTATCAAATCCCCGGAATGCCGGGTGCAGATGTACTGAACAATTTATCTTCCCGTTGCTACTCAGTTTTATTTCATTTGAAGTTTTTATACTTAGTAATTTGAGCAGCTTTGGCTTGATGCCGGATTGCGTTATCATGCGAGTCCCCGAGTTGCATTTTTCATCCACCCTTCCTTTTCATCTCAGCTCTTACCTGCAACTTGTTGCTTTTTTGGTATTCGAGTCACAAGAGTTCAAAGTTGAGGTTTCAAATACTTAGCCACTTAGGAAACGGTCATAGTAACGCTACCCACCACATAGCCGAAAAGTATAACAACAGACAGTAAGAAACACTCTATTCGGCTGCCACACGCTTCCTTCCCTTTGCAATTTTTCATGTGTTCATTGACTCTTTGGCTTGTTCTCTGGCTTGCCATGAAGCCGGTTTGCGGACAGCAGCAGAGTCACAGAGTGTCCGGTGAGTATAAACAAACTACTTTGTATGCTTTTGAAATTCTAAGCGCAGCAACCGAGTAGATAAAGAGACAACAGAGTAGAAACACTTAGAGCAATTTTGGACGAGGGCAGTCCCCGAGTTCAATTTCAGATTGCAGAGTAGGAGTTTAACTCGGATAAGAGGGTACATACACACTCTTGCTCATGAATGAAAGCGACGTAGTAGAGCTACATTCCAGGGGCGCTTGGATTCCTCCCTAGCTTTATCCGGCCTGTTCTTCTGTGCTGGTTGCGCATCTACAAGGTAGTACGCATCATTATGTAGAGCTTTCCTCACAATGAACGGCCCTTCCCACGGAGGGGATAGCTTGTGCATCCCGGCAGTGCGCTGCACGAGCCTAAGGACCATGTCTCCTTCTCGGAAAACCCTTGGATTTACTTTTCGGCTATGATAATGCCTCAGGTTTTGCTGGTAAACAGCCGAACGTGAGAGAGTAAGCTCTCTTGCTTCTTCTAGCAGGTCAACGTCATCTTCTCGAGTTTCTCTCGCCTCCGCTTCTGTGTAGAGGGTTACTCGGGGGGAGTCATGCTCTAGGTCGATTGGCAACACGGCTTCAGCCCCGTAAATCAAGAAGAATGGTGTGTAGCCGGTTGACCGGTTAGGGTTAGTCCTTAGACTCCACAACACAGCTAGCAACTCGTCTAGCCAACACCCTGGTGTTTTTAGCAGCGGCTCAATCAGCCTTGGATTTATGCCTGCAAGCAGCATGCCATTTGCTCTTTCCACCTGTCCATTGGACGCAGGATGCGCGACAGACGCGACATCTAGTCGGATGTGCTTATCTCTGCAGAATCTCACCATGGCTCCCTGAGCAAAGTTAGTGCCGTTATCTGTGATGATGCTGTGCGGGTAGCCGTATCTCAAGATCACATCCTTCAGGAAACTCACAGCAGTAGCTCCATCACACTTCCGAATAGACTTCACTTCAATCCACTTGGTGAACTTGTCAACCATGACCAAGATGTGTGTCATGTTGCCTCTAGCCGGTTTGAAGGGACCAACCATATCCAGACACCAAACGGCAAATGGCCAAGTGATTGGAATTTTTTTCAACTCGGAAGCAGGCATGTGGATCTTACTCGCGAATCTCTGGCAGCCGTTGCACTTTCTTACGATATCTTCAGCTTGCTTCAAAGCAGTGAGCCAGAAAAAGCCATGCCGAAAAGCCTTCTTGACTAGAGCCCGAGAGGAGGCGTGGTGGCCGCATTCCCCTTGATGTATTTCTACCAGAATTTCTTCTCCTTCCTCCGGTTCCACACAGCGCTGCAGCACGCCGGTGGCACTTCTCTTGTGTATCACTTCTCTGAAGATGGTGTAGCCTTTGGATATTCTCTGAATCTGCCTTGCGGTAACCTCATCATCTGGCAAGGTGCCGTCCTTTAGAAAGGGTAATATGGGCATGGCCCAACTCGGCGTCTCCCGCACGGGAAACACTGGTTCGTCCACTTCCATTGGAACAGGCACTGTTGCATCATTTTCTGAGTTGGGGTTGACTCTCTGCAGCCCCGAGCGGTTGGCAAGGACTTCTTCAAGGAATGCGACAGTCCCCGAGCTGAGAGGGGCAGTCCCCGAGTAAGGAGGAGCAGTCCCCGAGTAAGGAGGAGCAGTCCCCGAGTAGGGAGGAGCAGTCCCGGAGTAGAGAGGGGCAGTCCCCGGGTTGCAGGCGCCAGTCCCCGGGATGGAGACGGCAGTCCCCGGGTCTCCTTTTGCACCTTCCCAGTCAATCTCCATTGGGAAAGCTTCTTCGTCAGGCAGGGAAGGAACGAAGATAGACTCCGAGTTGGGGGATGGCTTGATGGATGGCTTTCTCAAATGCTCCAGAGCAACCCCAGCCGGGATGAACTGCCGAGAAGATCCCAACTTGGACAGCTCATCAGCTGCTTCATTCTCTGCTCGGTGGATGTGCTGGAACTCGCAACCTTCAAAGAATCCTGTCATGGTTTGAACCAGGAAGCGGTATGACGCCATGTTGGCATCCAAAGCATCCCAAGTGCCAGAGACTTGCTGCACAACCAGATCCGAGTCGCCATAGCATATGATACGCTGCACGCCAACTTCCTTTGCCACCTTCAAGCCGTGTACCACGGCCTCGTACTCTGCAACATTGTTGGATGCCTTGAAGTGAATTTGCAGCACATACTTGAGTTGATCTCGCTTGGGTGACGTAAGCACTACGCCAGCACCCAGGCCTTCTTTCATCTTGGAGCCATCAAAGTGCATCTTCCAGTAGTTGGATATCGGAGTGGGAGGCTCATATTGCACCTCAGCCCAATCCACCAGGAATTCTGCCAGGATCTGAGACTTGCTGGCTTCTCTTCTCGCATACGCGGGAGCGTACGCGGCTAGCTCGATTGCCCACTTGGCTACTCTGCCGCTCGCTTCCTTGTTTCCCATGATATCCGAGATGGGAGCTGAGCTCACCACTGTGATGGGGTGTTCTTGGAAATAGTGCTTCAGCTTCTTGGCACCCAGGTACACGCCGTAAGTCATCTTCTGGTAGTGAGGGTAGTTCTGTTTGGAGCTGGACAGTACCTCACTGAGATAGTATACAGGCCGTTGCACACTCTTGCCTTCCTCTTCTCGTTCCACCACAATCACCACGCTGACTACCCGGTTAGTAGCAGCAATATATAGCAGCATTGGCTCCTTGGGTAGCGGACTAGCCAAGATGGGAGCGCTACCCAGCATTGCCTTTAGCTCTTTGAATACCACATCCGCTTGCGGTGTCCAGACGAACTTGTCACTTTTCTTCATCAATTGGTACAAAGGCAGGGCCTTCTCGCCCATTCTGCCCAAGAAACGGCTCAGAGATGCCAAGCAACCAGTGAATTTTTGCACATCCTTCAGGGATCTCGGCAAAGACATGCTCTCAATAGCTTTTATCTTTGAAGGATTGGCCTCAATGCCCCGACTGGATACCAAGAAGCCGAGTAGCTTGCCAGCCGGGACGCCAAAGGTGCATTTACTCGGGTTCAGCTTCATCTTATACTTGCGCAGGTTAGCGAAAGTTTTCTCGAGGTCACTAAGCAGAGTATGTGTTTTATTCGTTTTGATGACAATGTCATCTACGTACACCTGCACATTCTTGCCGAGTTGATCATGCAAGCATTTCTGCATGCATCTCTGATAAGTGGCACCCGCATTCCGCAACCCGAAACACATGACACCCTAGCAATAAGCCCCGTACGGGGTAACGAAAGCAGTCTTTATTTGATCAGCAGGATTGAGGGCTATCTGGTGAAAACCAGAGTAGGCATCTATGAAAGACAGCAGTTCACAACCAGCAGTGGAATCGATCACCTGATCGATGCGAGGTAGCGGAAAGGGATCCTTGGGGCATGCCTTGTTCAAGTCGGTGTAGTCGACGCACATACGCCATGCGGTAGCAGCCTTGGGATCCTCTTTCTTCTTCTCGACCATGACCGGGTTGGCTAGCCAATCCGGATGCAGCACCTCCATGATGAAATTGCTTATCAACAACTTGGTGATCTGGTCACCGATGGCCTTCCTTCTCTCATCTCCGAAACGGCGCATAGCCTGTTTCACTGGTTTGGCGTCAGGACGCACATGTAGCGAGTGCTCAACCAACTCCCTCGGGACACCTGGTAAATCCTCATTGGACCAGGCGAACACGTCCCGATTCTCACGGAGGAAGTGGATGAGCTCGCTTTCCTATTTCTCCCCCAACCCGGAACCAATGATGGCAACACGGTCGGGAAACTCAGGGTCAACCTGGATCTTCTTTGTCTCCTGAGATGCCTGGAACGCCGTCCCGTGCTGGGAACTCGGCACCCCAGGCGCACCAGCTTGCGCGGATTGCGCCATAGCTACCACCTCGTACATCTTCTTCTTCTCGGCAGCGATCACCATGGATTCCGCCAACTGAGAACCAGCAGAGGCACACTCCATAGACTTCTTGTAATCACCAGAGATGGTAATCACGCCATTGGGACTAGGGATCTTCATCTTCAGATATGCAGTGTGGGTGGAGGCCATGAACTTGCTCAGAGCAGGCCTGCCGAGAAGGGCATGGTAGGGGCTCTGGTGATCAACCACCTCAAACTGCAGGCTCTCTGTGCGGCAGTTCTCCCTGGTGCCGAATAGCACATCTATCCACACTCGGCCAATCGGATTGCAAGAAACTCCCGGCACAATGCCATGGAAAGTGGTCTTGCTGGGTAGCAGCATGTTCTCAGCCATACCGAGCTTCTCGAGTGTGTCTCTGTACACAATGTTGATGCTGCTGCCGTTGTCGATCAGTACCTTGCTGAACCTCACATTCTTCTCGGGACCCAGGAAGGTAGGATCCAGCACCAAGGCGTAGCTACCCGGGTTGGGCATCACCTTGGGATGATCTACTCGGGACCACGTGACCTCTTGGTTGCACCAATGCATATAGTGAGGAACAGCAGGGATCACAGCATTGACCTCCATGGCACGCCTGTGCTGGGATTTCTTGTCAACAGGCTCAGAGGTGAAGATCATGTAGCTCTCGTGGTGCTCCTGATACCGATTGCGGTCTCCGCCACCATTGTTGCCATTGTTGTTGTTACCTTGGTTGTTGTTGTTGTTGTTGTTGTTGCCTCTGTTGTTGTTGCGGGTGTAGTAGTTGTGGTTGTTGTTGTTGTTGCGGTAGCCATCGTTGTTGAAGTAGCGGTTGGCTCCTAAGGCCACCTGGTTCACATTCTCTCTTCTCGGGAAGGCTGGAGGCCGAGCAGGAGGTGCGCGGGCAGGCTGTACAGCGGCATTCGCAGCTGGCAGTGGAGGAGGAGGAGGCAGGCCCTCGTTCTTGATCTCTTCCCACCAACTGCACTGCCGAGTAGTGTGGTTGGCGGGTCTTGCGGGATGCCGAGTGTGGAAGCTGCATGGGCCATCCTTCATGTCCTTGAACACGAAGTTTGGAGCAGGACCCGAGTTGCCGCTACCCTGCTTCTTGTTGCCTTGGCCCTGATTCTGGTTCTGCCCGTATGGAGGTCCAGCAGTTTTCGGCCTCTGGCTACTCCCAGCTCCGGTAGCCACTGCATTCACCTCCTCTGGGTCATACCGGGTGTCGATCCGGTCACCTCTGCGCTTGTTGCGGAACTCATTGCGCTTGCTGCTGTTGATGTTGTAGTTCCTTCTCGGCTCAGGAGCATCAAGAAGGGGCTGCGTCGGGTCGTCGAGTGCGTACTGATCCGCAATCCGGATGGTCTCGGCAAGAGTACTCGGCATCTCCCTTTGGAGCCTTTGCCACAACATGCTGCCATGTCTGCAACCCTGCGCAAACCAAGTGATGGCCTGGGCCTCACTCACACCCTCACAGGTGTTCCTCAGAGTGCCCCACCGAGTAAGATACCCGCGGTCTGTCTCCTCTTCCCGCTGCCTGCAAGCGGATAGCTGCTGCGGCCTATTCGGCCTCCGGTAAGTGCTGGTGAAGTTGCTGACGAAAGCCTCCGCGAAGTCAAGCCAGCAGTTGATGCTGTGCTTGGGCAGGTTGTTGAGCCAGGTTCTTGCCGGTCCCTCGAGCATCTGCGGGATGTACCGCACGGCCCACCTCCGGTTGCCGCCCGCAATGTGCACGGCTGTGACATAGTTATTGAGCCAATCTTCCGGCTTGGTGCTGCCGTCATAGCACTTGGTCCCCCTTGCGAGCTGGAACTGCTTCACGGATGGCTCCGTCATGATGCGGGGACCAAAGCACTCTGGGCCAGGCGACCTCTTGCTCTCGAGTTGCGCGGATAGAGAAATCCGGTCTAGCTTGTGCCTGGCGTCACTGGGCTCCAGCATGCGCTCACCCACGCGATCCAGGATGTCATAGCCAGCCAACCCCATGGCCGAGTAGCCATCATCATATCTGTCCACCTGCACGACTGCAGGCTGCTCCACCGGGTTGGCGGCTGGTGTGACTGCGCGCGGCTGTGGCCTCTGCCGAGTAGGCTGAGCAGCCTGATGCCTAGAAGGTCCTGGGCGCTCTCCATCCCGCGGCTGGCTGTGAGCTCTTTGGCTTGATAGCCTGCTCCTGCAGTGTTGTGTTTTTGACCGGACTGTCGCGGCACAGCGAACTGTTTCGCGGCGACAGCCGGGTCGTACACCTGCATCTGCCTGTCTCTGCCGGAGTGCCCACTTCGGTCCCTCTCGCGACTAGGATGCGGAGATGAAACCTGATCATTAGATCTAGCCGCATGCGAGTGCACCACCTGAGAAGCTCCAGCACCCGGATTGGCTTTCCGGAACTCCTCGTTCTGCCTAGCAGCCTCTAGCACCAGCTCATTGAGCCTCTCCTGCTGCCTAACGCGCGCGTTGCCGTCGAGATGCGGCAATTCTGCGGCTACAGCCTCAGCAGCTCTAAGGGTTTTGGCGGGGGTACTGTATCTGGGTCTAGTGGAGGTGTTTGCGGTGGCGGACTGACTGGGAGCCTCTACAACCGTTGCCATCTCGGCGCCTAAGTTGCGACGCGTAGCACCTACTTTGCTAGCTCTCCTAACAACTGGTGTAAAACCGTGAGCCTTGTTGTACTCGTTCTGATCTAGACTAAGCTCTAGCCTAATCTTCTCCAACTCCGCCTGCTCGGCGAGCAGCTCCTGGCGCTGCCGGTCGAGCTGGGCCTTTATGGATAAGAGCTCAAGATCAGTGGGAGGCGACATACCCATCCGCACGGCGGACGCGGGTATTGTCGGAGTAGTGGAGGGAGCAAGGTTGCAGTCCTTCTCATAAGGCTTGTGCGTCTTCCCGCCTGCACTCGGGCCAGCGAGATCCTCGATGACGCCCGCTTCGGTAGCAGCCGCGCCCTTCCCGACGTCAGCAGCAGGGCCGGTCATCATCACCTCCGCGACGTCCGCAGAGCGGCCCAACGGCCTCCCGCGTGCCGCGATGACGGCAGGAGGATCCTCCGCGACATGCACCTCCCCGGGGTACGCGCGGTCGATGATGGTGGCGACGTAGACGAGGTGCGTGCCGAAGGAGATCACCGAGCCGCCCTCCGGCATGGCCCTGCCGCCGAAATCGCCGGCGTTGTCGGTGACGAAGTCGAAGGAGCCGAATCTGTGGACGAGGCCACAGACCACGCGCTCTCCGGTAGCAGAAATCGATCCCGTCCGAACGGAAACTCCAGCCAGCGCCGCTGGTTGCCCCACGGTGGGCGCCAACTGTCGTGGTGGTGTCACGGCAGATGCCATAGGATGGCTAAAGTTGTGGGGTCGATGGACGCTGGAGGCGCTCGGGGAGGGATCACGCAGCGAGTAGCCGCGTGAGTGTGAAGCTAGCACTGCAAACAACAAGATCTACCCAGGTTCAGGGACCTCGTGTGGAGGTAAAACCCCTACTCCTGCCTTTCTCTCTTTTTATTCGAGTATCACCGAGTAGCCACAGTACAAGTGTTTCCTACTACCGAGTACCCACTCTTCTCTCTATCTGAAGAGCTAGGTCAAGAATGTGAACCGGTTCTGGGATCGGATCGTCGTCCTTCGCGCAGGAGGGGGCAGGGCACCTTATATACTGGTGCCCAGCCGGATACAGCCAAGATGTCGACATTGTGTGCACACTGTGTACTTCCGGGTTCCCGCTGACCACTTTGGCTTCCCAGCTTGTCTTCATGTGTAAAGTCGTTGTGCAAAACCAAGGAACCGATCTGTTATCACTGCCACGAACACAGAGTAGGTCCCCCCTATCCTGTGACGCCCTGCTGACACACTGTCGCGGTCAGGCACGCGCTCTGCAGATGAACAGTGCCGTGAACAGTGCCAAAGTACGGACCCGGGATACGCGGGATCCTGTGTCAGAACGGCTCCTTTGACTTCTGGCCCGAGTAGGAAACCGCCATTTCTACTGGGGCCAATTCCTCTACCTGGCGGAGAATAACTTCCTCGATTCTTCCTCCTGGCCATCAGTGTGTACGGCAGAATAGCGGACGACCGGGTAGCGAGTACCGGGTAGCCGCTACTCTGCCGAACGTCTCTTCTGTTCCTGTCTTTAGCACTTGCCTTTACCCTACTCGGGGGTAACCCCCCGACAGAGGTACAATTGACATACAAACGTGCCAACGTGAGACATTATAACGTGCCAACGTGACTGCCTATGGGACATTATAAGTTACGACTCCTGTATTAATCCTAGCCATTAATTTTAGATCTAATTGTTTTAATTATTCTAATGATGTGGATTAATCTGGAGGCTTGTAGGAAGTACTAGTCATCAACCCGTGCACCTGCACGGGCTAGCTATTTAAGAGCAACTTATATACTCACTCCGATGTTAAAAAAGTGTTAGGAGGTAATACCTATAAGTAGTATGTGATTAGTTCAGTTATAGGGACACTTTTTTAGGATCAGAGGAAGTACTAAATTTATCTTTATCACGTATTACATGTGGAAATCGAAGTTAACTTATACTTTTTGAAGAAATATATGTAGTAACCCTGTATACAATAAGGTCCTAAAGAGTTACTTTTCAAAAAGGGAACTAAAAAGTAGCATACTCGGTGGTGATCAAGAGAAACATAACTATTTTGTACAAAACGTCATTTTATTTCTTATAAAGCAGAGCTTGTATCACAATAGAAAATCTGCAACAACTTTTAAACTGATCACATGAGATCCTTTGATTTTATGAACTATATATAAAATAATCAACATGTATACCCCGTCGAACTGGTTGTTATTCAAGAAATATGAGGTGGAAAGAGTCATTGATCTTGATAGATGTAGCGTTGCCATTAACAGTCAAGAGAACTTGTGAAGCAATTGAAAGATTCCCAAATTACCTTGATCGACTGATATTTCCACGGATGAAAACACCCATCATGTCCAAGCACTTCTCTTTCATGTGTACGACTCTGTGACAAAGGACAGACTATTTATGCAACCTGACTATTGGAATACATTATTGCATACAAAGGTATTGATTTTTTTGCTTTTCAGCGGTTTGAAAATGAAGAGTTCTACACACCTAATTGTAATTCATCAGGAAAAAAAACACCAACGTTCTAGATTCATTCCTCCAGGCCCTAATAAAAGTATCCTGGTAATTCGCGTACAATACGGCATTCAGGTTCACTTGTTAAATATGAGACAAATCTGTGAGAAAACAATTGTTTTGAGCACATTTCCTTTTCTCTTCGGTAGTTTTTCTACTTGGCTCCAATTTTATCCGCAGATATGGTGTAGTCTTATATAATTACTCATATTAAGATAATCTTGCAAGAACAAAAGAGAAACTTTAGAAGATTGATGTAGCTAAGAAATTAAATGGCGTGTGATTTTGCATAAGTGCTGCGTACAGCTGACTAATTTTACATTTATCATTTAAAGGAGAATCCAGGCTGCACATAGCATCCAAGTCTGTTCAGTCAACAGTATGACATTTGTAGAGTACACCTGACTAATTTTACATTTATCATTTAAAGGAGAATCCAGGCTGCACATAGCATCCAAGTCTGTTCAGTCAACAGTATGACATTTGTAGATAAAAAATAGTACATGTAACCGTAACCTAGTTGATGCAAGGTACCTAGCAATGCTGGCAGAACAAAACCCCGCAGATTCCAACCTTTATCCATCAATATATTCAGTTCATCTGACAAATCAATACAGTGTCCCGATAAATGATAGAAGCTTATGAATAATCATCCTCCAGGAAGACCCAACAATTTCTTCTCCCTGCTTATCAATTTCTGCATCTTCCAGTTTAGGAAAAATTATGAGGCTCGTTGACAATTGTAACTATATAAATAATACCTAACTTTCTCGTTAATACACATAGTATGTTCTCGAAATCGATTATGCGACTGAAAGTGGCTTACTGAATAACTGACCGAAACATCTAGTCTCATTTCTTGCAAAATATTGATGGACTTTTCTCACATGGGTTTCACTGCATCCCATCATGAGCTGCGGCTACTGAAAGAACATGCTGGCATCCCCTCACTAAACGTGATTGCATCCGGTCATATAAACTGCACTGATCTTGGTCTGATAATTTATAGCAACAAAATAAGCCTCCTCATGCATGGTCCAATCATCTCTGATGTAACGTTCAGTGGAAATAATGCAATGGTATGAATTACATTAGATGAATGGTACTGACAATCAATGCAAATGTCCTTAGTTCAGAATGGTGCGAGACTTTGGGATGCAATATTTTAGATTAGGCTCGTACATTACCAAACTGCCTGAGAAAAAGAAGATCGTTGTTCCAAGCATGCTCAACCTCCTTCAACATTGCTAATATACATCTCACCAAGCCATGCTCCCGCTCCTAGCTCTTCTCTGCTTTGAACCTAGTTAGTATGACAAACATTTTATATATTTTAGAAGCTATTTGATCCAAAAAGTATGATATTTTTTTCGATAAAGAAGACTATGATATTTACATCTTCTGCAAAATAAGAATTATTTGAACCTTTGTTATAAAAACTGGTTGTGTAAAAGATCAACATAAATTTGAACCTAATTAGAGATACCAGTCCAGCACCAGTATAGCTCTGGATTCACCTTGTGCATGTGAAGATACATGACAGCAGAAAAAGGATCCAAACGACCTAGCCTCCAGGCCATGTCCTGGTAAATTAATTAAAAAAATATCAGTATACATTACATGCTAGCATCACTGAATTCCAGCCGCACCACTGCAACGTGATACCAAATCCTTCTGAGCACATCCGCGTCCAAGCCTCATCATGCCGCATCAGCTTACAATTCTCAGATTTAATTTATTACTACGTACTCCTACGTGATAAGATAAAAAAAGTGAGCAGCTGTTTGCCAAATCAACCATCGATGACGATGTGGGTAGGCAGCCTCCCACACGATTTATTAATAGCTGTAGAGCTACTCACGGGTCTGAGAGTACATGATTGGAAAAGACGACTGGGAAAATCAGCGGCCGGCGGTATCTGGCACGCAAGGTCGGCTAATAGGCTTTGAGACCAATGGAGTACCGTGTCCTGCCGGAGAAATCAGCGGCCGCGGCGGCAGCAGAGAGAAAACATGACACGGCAGGCAAGATTAATGTTTAACTTTTAGCTCTAGGGAGGTACCAAACAGTCCCGCACGTGGAGAAGACGACCTCTCAATCGAAAGGGCAAAGGCTATTAATGCATTAGGGATATATCGGACGGATATTGTTTTTTTTTAATTTGACGATTAACGTGGTAATTTGTAACGAGTATCCAATTAGTAAATATAAGATTCTCTGCACCAACTCAATACTCTAATGGTTTTACGGGATGCACACAACAGAACAAAAAAGAAACTAAAAAGGAAAGAGTCCTGCTATAGAGAGCAGCAGCACAACCACCACCAAGACAACATGTGATGTCCAATTTCTCCGAAAGAAACGCCTACAAGAAGAAAACATTGCACAAGCGCCATCGTTGGATGATTGAAGATGTTGATTTTTCATCCTAAACATAGTCCCTGCTCTCAAAACAATATCTTCAACAAGACCATTGCCAAGCACAACCAATTAAGGTCGGGCCTTGTATTTTCACCCTGAAAAGTAAGACTTTGAACTTCACCTATGCTGCCGCCCCCACTTCCATACCGATGCCACAATTTCTGAAACTCCAAGCTAGTTCCTCATTGACACAAATATTCCAATCACCATTGCTAGTCCTCCATTCTCAGATTCCATGACAATCTCAACTTCTCAACTTTAACATCTTGTTGGATATATACCGAATAGGGGTATATCAGGTGGTAGTCTAAAGTGCCGGATTACGAGGGTGGCCCAAATGGTAGTGGGCTACGGTTCATTGGGCGGCCCAGTAAGCTGACGCGCAGAAGCCGGATTCTAGAAGAACCTGGATCACGGCCCACGTGATCTGGCTTGGAGTAGAAGGCGGATTCCTTACTTTCCAAGTTAATAGTTGCCGTAGTCTTCTAGGTTTTCTTACTCTGTATGCCCTAACCCGGCTATTATATAAAGCCGGACGGGAGATATGATAGATAGAAAAAGAAGCTACAGGCTAACTCGCCGAGAAGTTGATCCTCTGCGAATAGCTAAACAGAACCTCACGTTGTACTTGTTTACATAGGCTTTAGCCCTGATTAGTGAGATTGCAGGAGTAGAAACGCCGCATTACTGCGACGTACCAAACCTGGGTAAACCCTGTGTTTTTGTCCTTCGCACAACCACGTCCCCCCACGTCTCTACCCGTAGTCTCATGACACCCCCGTCTATGAAAACTACTACGATGTCTCGACACATCTTCTACTGGGCACAAAGAAAGCTGCACGTCAGTGACAGCTGTGAGATCAGACTAGTCATCTTTGATGTAGTACTGATCTTGCCAACAGATTCAATATACCGATGAACCGAGAGCAAACAATGTACATTGCATGATTGGGCGATTGATCATCTCAATCGGGAAAAAGTAAACTAGAAGGAGAACAGATTAATTTTTACCACAGTAGGATTTTTTCTCCTCAGTAAGGTAGCATCGACATGTAAACTAGAGAGGCCACAATCGGAAGAGAAATTATAAAAATACATAATTTCGATTACCAGATATACAAATAGGATGCAATATCAATCATTACTTCTTTGTCTTCTTAGGAAGATACCCATAAGACCATCACCGTAGGAGAAAGACGAAGAAAAATCAAATAGATCGGTTGCACTATGCTGAGCATCTCGAGTTACAAGTTATACCATCTTCAGCTTGAGCAATGGAAATGTAGAGAACGCTCAGCACATGAGTATTCACCGCCATGCACTCAATCTTCATAGGGTCAAAAAAATGAAATGCAAACAAAGAATACTAGTTTCTTTATATCTAGAGATTCGATATCTCGGTTAATCATCTCAAAAGTATACATACGCAACTTGAATATCTACAGCTGGATTGTCTATAATAAAGCACCATCTGGTGATCTGCACCACTAGAGAGGAATTATCCAACACCCGTAGACTCGACCTATTGTTCAGAGTAACAAGGAAGCGTTTTATTTTATTGCTGAAATTTAAATTCCAATGGTTGCTGGGTGAGACTATACTTGTAAAGCTCACCTATGGAGCTAATTGCTGGTGCTCTTTGGGCTCCCACCTTCAATGTCCTTTGGGATGTCATCTTGTAACATGTTCATTGTGCATAGTCTAATCGATTTCAATGTTGGTCGGTTCGGGTGTGCCTCGACCATGATCTTGAATGCATCCTCCAAAGCTTCAACATCTGCAGCCGTCACGTCAGAAGAAGTAATATAGACACGGACCAACGATAGGTTGGAGAGATGGTGGATGTCAAAACTAACACCGCTACTACCAGCAGACTTGAGGTTACGCAAAAAAAATGTGATCATAAGCTCTTTGAGATGCGGCATTGCTCCCGCTTCCAACATCATCCCTGAGAAGTAGCAGAACTCAAGCTTCTATAATTGTTGAAATCCTCTGTTGATGATGATGGTCCCTCTTCCAACAGAAATACTGAGCATGTCTATGTGCCCTAGAGTATGTAGGCCTGCAAAAGTCCCAAAATCTTGTGACTCTACCTTCACAAAAAGACCAATCGATAATTTTTCTAGGTTATCCAAAGAATGCAACCAATTGTTAATCCAACAGACTTTCCCATCCTCGACAGTAACCTCTCGGATGCTCTTCAGAACAGGGAGACGAAACTATCCAACAAAATCATCTTCTTCTGCCAAATGGATTGTAACACGGAGGATCTTAAGGTTGCATGTTTCCAGCTCATTAAGGGAGGATACTAGCTTTTTTTTCCAAGTAATCTGCTTTGTCAAGTCCACAGGTTTTCCAAGAAAGTTGCAGCGTCCTAAGATTTGTTAGTTTCCCAAGCTCTTCCACAAAATTTGGTGATTGCATCGATATTTCTATATCCCCAAGCTTTTGCAAGCTCTTCATGTTTCCAATCCCTTTGGGCAATTTAGTTGTAGAACGGATAGTGAGATGTGTCAATCGCTTTAGCCGGCAAACTGATTCTGGCAACTCAAGTAATCTTTTGCACATTGCATGTAGCGTCTCCAGATACTCCAAGTCTCCTATTTGACTTGGAAGCTCAGATATATCTGTCCAAGAGATGTTCAAGTACCTCAGCTGGAGAAGTCTTCCGATAGATTTGACATGATGATTTCCCAGTGTACCACAGCCATATATATCCAGAACACGCAGAGCACAAGACTTTGGGAGGGTAGGAAAATATTCCCCAAAATCCCCAAGTGTCCGAGCATGTGATAAATCCAATTTCTGAACACTTACTTGTTCCTCATTGCCCGTTAGAGAGAGTCGACGGATTTGTCTATCTTGCTTTGAATGGCATCCAAGGAATGCACAAAAGTTCTCTTCGATAGCCTTTGAAATGAGGAAATCAAGGATAGTGTCGTGAACTCGACAACTCGATGCCTTGCTTTCATATTCTATATCATCTGGCTGTATTAAACTTCTGTTAACAAGCTCATAAAAATAGGTCTCACCTAATTCAACAAGATCCTCACCATGTTCGCTATGAATAAAACCCTCTTAAATCCATCTGTATACTAACTTCTCCCTTTGAATCTTGTAATCTTCAGGAAACATAGTCAAATACAACATGCAACTTCTTAGATGAAGGGGGAGGTCAAAGTAGCTGAGAGACAATATGTATTTCATGGCGTCGGTGCCTGGACTTTTTCCTTGTGAAGAGCCAACACAACATATCACACGCGCCCACTCTTCTTTTGATCCACTGTTCAATGCTAGTAAGCCAGATATGGCATTTATTGCCAATGGTAAACCATCACATTTTCTTAAAATATCTTTTGCTGACTGTTTCAGTATAGAAGGGCACTTTTGTTCACAACCAAATATTCTCTTAAAAAATAGCTTCTTCGAGTCAGAAACACTAAGTGGTTTGATTTTGTATACAAGGTCCACATGAGAAGAACAACATGATTTAGCTATGTCATGAATACGTGTTGTGGTCATGACTACACTGCCACAAATGTTCTTGAATAAAGCACAATCTATAGTTTTCCATGGTTGTATATCCCATCACTCGTAGAAAAAAGGCCTTCTATACGCCCTCTTTAGTCCCCAAACTATACGAACCGTGACTAAATGAGTTTTCTCTAGCAGTACCGTTACAAGGTCCGTAAACATTGGCAAGGTAGAATGATTCTTAAGAAATAGTGGACTGAAATTGGACAATCAGTCCAACAATTTCTGACTGAATCACCACCCCTCTGAATTCAGAACCTATCCACAGAATAAGAAGACCACCCGAAGCACCCTCGGAGGGCACAAAAGCAAATTGGTTAAATCTTTTGTGTGCAAAATTCTTCAGAAATCGGTGATCAAACTCCCCCTTTTTTGTTTGTTGAAAACAAATAATCGAGGCCATGCTTTCATCAATTTTGTTACGAATAAGAGGCCATTTCTCAGAGTTATTAATACCTCTGATGTTCCAACACAGAATTCTCCAAGTACGATTAACACGACTCATTGATCAAGGTACGAGTACAATAACCAATAAATGGGAGGTAGGCTCTGTCGCACCCAAGGTTTCTAGAGGATACTCCTCGCACGAACTGGAAGTCAGGGGCTTGGATTATGGGGCATAACTGCTCCCACGTCCCAGCTTCCTGGTAGGCCTGCGCTTATGCGCGACAACACAAGCCCTGCTTCCACCGTCGAGGTAAACTATCCGCTAGGAACCTAAGGCACTACTGTCGACGTACTTCATATTCAAACACGCACTGTACGTCAACAGCTTTGAACGAAATGATAGCACAAACTGTCTCTAAGACACAAAAGAACGAAATAAGTGCAACTGGCCTTCACTAAGGCAGAAAATATCGAATACAGTCATCCAGAGGAAACATGTCCCAACATATCATTCATTACAACAGCGGAAGCAATCAAAGGGTCTGAGTACAGACAAATCCATGGCTTAAGAAGCCGGAGAAAATAAAGAAAAGCGAAGCCCATCCACGTAGGTCTGGATCCTGCCCTGGTCCAGCTAACTACTCGTCTGCAGACTCGTCGAACTCCACAAAGTAGCCATCCTGGAAAGCATCGTAGTCGTAGTCGTACTCTGCGTAAACCACAGCCCCAACGGGGTCAGTACATCCAAGTACTGGCAAGCAAGACTCACAGTTCATCAAGGAGTTACCCGTCAACACAAGCATTGATGCTTGGGATCAACGGAAGAAAGGGGGTGATATAAAAGTTGCTGCTGGCTGCCTAACCCAATACAGAATATAACTACAAGTTCCGGCTAACAGAAAAGATAAGATCGAGGATTGTAACCAACTGAAAGATAACTTCAACCAAACCCATCCTGGATCTCGCCCCTTATCCGAAGAAGCAATCCGAGGATAACTCACACAGTTGTGATAAGGTGAATCAAGTTATTGTGTGAAATAACCTATTACTAGTCAGGTTATTAATCATTGGGTGAAACATGGTTGATAGTTATGTTGAAGTTGTCCTGAGTACTTGTTAGCCAGTACTTTCACCAAGTAATCCATAACCGCGGAAAACACGGCTTCTCGAGAAGATTATCCCTGCAGGGTTGCACCAATTTGGCCGTACACTCAAGAATAACCCGCCAGATGGAAATGCACTTCCACCAAGCGGGGTACTCTACACAACCAACCATTCCTCGCATCAAGCCCAAAGCACCTTGGGCGCACGGCTAATCGAGCCCAGAAGAAAATGGACCCTCATAGCACTCTAAGAACGTGTCCCCCTATATGCCGACTACGAAAGTTCCACCCTGCGCTGGGCTCGCAAAAACATGCATGCGGCAAATGGAAAACACGAACTAAATGAGGCGATTTGGACGAGATGCGAATCAGGTCAAGTTGAGGGGGGCGCCCATACTCGCTTCCCAAATGCGGGTAGTGCGCTCATCATGGATCAGTAGACAAGACCCTTTTCCTATTAGGGTCGACACTAGCAGGCTCCAAAACCACTCATGGGCCTCCTGCCGGTGCCTTATCATCAAATTATTATTACCATTAGCAATTAACAGGATTGATTGATTAACAACGAGCCCCGGTACAAGATAATAAGATAGTAACAGTAGTAACCGACAACAGACTCGAGTAAAAGCAACCCTAAGCATGCTAGATAATAACAGGCACAAGCAATGGCTGTAGGTATGGCGGTGGTGGCAATATCATGGCTCAAGGTATCATGTGATGGGTTCGGAGAACAAGCAACGATACATAGGGCTAGCAATAGTAGACAAAAAGATAGTATCGACAACAAGTGTGGAAAGGAACCCGATGATTCATGTGAGTGATAACTTGCCTGGCAGCTCAGCCTCGTACTGGGCTAGGTCCTGAGTAGTGGTGTCGTAAGGCTCGTCGGTACCAACGTCGTCGTCTAATCGGGAAGAAGCAAAAACAACAACGAAGGAAGACGGGCAATCAATACATGGCATAGGTGCACAAACATTGGATGATGCATGTCATGTTTAATAGATGCACCAAACTAAACTAGTTGAGATGAGACACAAGTTTAAATGGATTCCATATGCAAAGGTTGCATATGGAAGCCCATGCTTTAGAGTTGAATTAATTGTTCTATCACTAAGCATCATGTGTAAGTGACTTAGTATGATGCATGCATGATGAGGAACAATAAGATAACAAAATTAAATGCAATTGGAATGATAGTTAACAATTTAGAAAAGCATTTATTAAATTTGGAATTTTGTTACTTAACATGGTACACCAACAATTATTGTTTTCATCAAGTTAGGGTGTGCAAAACAATTTACAAATTTTATATTTGAAAAGGTTATCAAATTTTAGTTGAGTTACATGTTTCACATTTTGAAATTGGACTTTGGATTAGTTAATTAAGAATTAAACAATTTTAAACAAGTTTTTGTTGAATTTAAAACAAGCTTAATTATTAATTGAATTTTATTTGTTCAAACCATAAATTCAAATCCACATTTGAAAAGTTCACACTTTGGTGGTTTGAAAACATAATTTGCATGTTCAAAAATATTTTATATTAATCAAGTTATAATTTCATCAAATTTTATTGAATTAAACAAGGTTTAAATTGTTTAGGCAATTTAAATTGTTCAAACCAGAAAACAAAATTTATATTTGAATAGAGTATTCAAAAAGGTGTGGAAAACATATTTTATTTGAATTATTTGAAAACAGTATGAATTTGTGATGAATTATTACAAATGGCATTTGAATTATTTGAATTTGAATTTAGATTGCATTTTGAAAATTCAAAACAGAACACAAATTGAATATTTGGAAAGAGTACAAAATTTGGATCAGAATAGGTATAAAGTTTGTGTTTATTGGTATTATAAAACCCAAGATATTGAATTTTAAAGTTTATTCCTTAATCTGCTATTTTAAATAATTAGAAAACAAAAACAGAAATTGTTTTAATCTTTTTACACGCACAGAAACATACACCCAGCCACTGCCAGGGGGGCCCGAGTGTTGCTGTGCTTACGTGGCCACATGAGTGACTGACAGGGGGCCCTCCCTGTCAGCACTCGGGAGAAAAAAAGGTGGGTATTAATCGCGGGTGCTGGGGTTCGAACCCAGCACCTCTCCCTCGCGCGCGCTCGACTGAACCAACTGCGCTGTCGCGCTGCGTTTGACAGATACGGACGCGCAAGGTGGTTAAAGGTTACCACTTTGCAGTTTACTGAAACTGCACGCGATGCCTGAACTGAACCTGACAGAACTGTCGCCGGCGGCGATTCCCGCGGGAGAGCAACGCCGCGAGAACCACTGGGGTTGCGTGGACGCGTGCAGAACGTACACGGATGGGTGGAGAGGATGCATGGAGGAGGAGGAGTCACGGTGGAGGCTCACCGCGGGGAGATCAGACGTGGAACGCCGTCGAGGTGGATGCCGCGGCAGCGACGGGGACGGCGGCGTGGTTGTGGTTGCTCTCCGTGCCCGCGGCGGTGTCCAGGAGCTTGAGGTTGACGCGGCGGAGCGTTTCCAGCAAACGAACGCGGTCGAGGTGCTCTGCAACGGAGATGATCAGCTCGGGTTCAGGCAAAGGCGCCACGGTGGCCGGAGGAAGAGAGGACCGCGACGGCGAAATAGCGGCTTACCGGTGGGGATGAGATGTTCAACGGGTAGAGGGGAGAGCGGCGAGCTGATTCCAGGGTTTGGTAGCTAGGAGGGAGTCGAGGGTGGCGAGGCCATGGCGAACTTCAGAGGATTGGCGCCGGCGATGGAAAACAGAGAGGGGGAGCGAGGAATTCCGGCGAGAGAGAGAGATTTTTGGCGGCGCTGAGGAACCCTAGGGCGATAGGGGGTACAGGGGTGCCCTAGGCACGCTTATATAGGGTGGGGCGAGGTGGTGGCCGCCGTGGTCGCGTCGCGGTCGCCGTGGAGGCCTCCGATGGCCGCCGTACTGCGCAACGATGAAGGAGAGCGCTGGCACGAATCTTGGCGCTCCGCGAACCGGTAAGTTGCGCTGCTGCGGCTGGGCCTTGCGCTGTTAGTTGTTAGGTGGGCTGGGCCAGGCGGTAGATTAGGTGCTGCTGCTCGCTTCTCCTTTTATTCTTTTCTGTTTTTATATTTTTTTTTGCAGATTGCTTTTGGAAGAAAGTTGTTAAGGTTTTAATCAAGAAAAATTACAGAAAAATTTAGTTAAGCTTTTTAGATAATTAGAAACCACATTGTAAACTTGGATTTCAAAAATTGAAATTTGAAATTATAGTTTGTGTTTGAATCCAAAATAGAGGGATTTTGATATTAATAAATTCTTAATAAAAACATGCATTGGATAGGGTTACCCCCTAGGGTTTTAGGATGAATTAGAGAGGGGAGAAAGTTGGTGAGTTGTTATTGTTTCCAAAGTACTAATTTGAAACTTGGAAAAGATTTGAATTTAATTGGTGGAATTAAAGGAATGATTTGAGGCAACACTTTAATAGTTAAACATCAATGAAATATTTGGAAAACAATGAAAGGTTTTGTTTTGCAATTCTTTGTTTGAAAGATTGTAACAGACAAGTGTGAAAACCAGGTTTGATTAAGTTTGAATTTTATTATGAAAACAATGCAAACAGAAATAAAAATGAGAATGATGCCATGATGAATTGCATAAATTAAACAAATAAGTAAAAACAACTAAGGTTTTCATACTTGGATGTTACAAAACGCCCCCCCTTGAAGGAATCGCGCCCCGAGATTCCCTACTGAGAAATGAACAGGTCCGGATACTTCTTGCGAAGATCCTCTTCGGTCTCCCATGTTGCCTCTTTATCAGAATGATGCGACCATTGGACTTTCAAGAACTTGGTGCTCTTGTTGCGAGTCTTACGCTCGGTCTCATCGAGAATACGAATAGGGTGCTCCTCATAAGATAGATCATCTTGCAGTTCGATAGAATCATGATCAACTGCACGATCTGGATCTTTGAAACACTTCTTGAGCTGTGACACGTGGAACACATCGTGCACCTTGGATAGTTTTTCTGGCAGTTCAAGACGATAAGCATTCTCTGCACGTCTTGAGAGGATGTTGAAAGGGCCAATGTATCTTGGTGCAAGCTTTCCTTTCACACCAAAACGATGGGTGCCTCTGAGGGGAGTTACACGGAGATATGCCTTATCACCAGGTGCATAGACCATATCCCTGTGTTTGCTATCATAATAGCTCTTCTGACGAGACTGAGCAATCCTGAGATTGTCACGAATGATACGAACTTTCTCCTCGGCTTCCTTAACAATGTCAGGGCCTAAAAGTGAACGTTCACCAGCTCCAGACCAATTGATTGGGCTCCTGCATCTGCGACCATACAGTGCCTCAAATGGTGCCATGCCTAGGCTTGCCTGGTAGCTGTTGTTGTAGGAGAATTCAGCATATGGAAGGCAATCCTCCCATTTCATGCCAAAGGAGAGACCACATGCTCTGAGCATATCCTCGAGAATCTGATTGACTCTTTCGACTTGCCCCTGAGACTGAGGGTGATAAGCTGTGCTGAACAGAAGTTTAGTGCCCAATGCTTCTTGAAAGCTTTTCCAGAAATGAGAAGTGAAAATACTTCCACGGTCTGAGCTTATTTCCAATGGAACACCATGAAGGGGAACAACCTTTGCTGTGTAGAGCTCTGCTAACTGGCTAGCTGAGATAGTTTCCTTTACAGCATAGAAGTGAGCAACCTTAGTGAGACGATCAATAACAACGAAGATTGCATCGTTGCCCTTTTTGGACTTTGGAAACCCAGTAACGAAGTCCATTTCAATCATGTCCCACTTCCACTCAGGAATTTTCAGAGGTTGGAGTAGACCTGCTGTCTTCTGATGGACTGCCTTAACACGTTGACAAACGTCGCATTCAGAAACGTATTGAGCAATTTCACGTTTCATGCTAGGCCACCAATACAGAGTCTTGAGATCCTGGTACATCTTTGTACTTCCAGGGTGAATGGATAGAGGAGTTTCATGAGCCTCCTTGAGAATGATATCCTTGAGACTTTGAATCTGAGGGACTGCAATGCGTCCTTCGAAGAACACAGTTCCCTTGTCATCAATTGAGAAGGACTTGAACTTATCATTGCCCTCCTTGATGTGATCCACAATCTTCTTGATTTCATTATCACGAAGTTGTTCAGAACGAATCTTGTCCTCGAGAGTTGGACTGGCTGTCAAGCTAGCAAGGTATCCCTCAGGGACAAGACCAAGGTTCAGCTTCTGGAATTCCTCATGAAGTGGAGGTTGGCTTTCCATGATCATGAGATTATTGCAATAGGATTTGCGACTGAGAGCATCGGCCATAACATTAGCCTTGCCTGGAGTGTAAGAAATGGTGAGATCAAAGTCTTTAATCTTCTCAATCCATCTCCTTTGCCTGAGGTTCAGATCTGGCTGAGTGAAGATGTATTTCAGACTCTTATGATCGGAAAAGATTTCAGTTTTGTTACCCAACAAGTATTGTCTCCATTTCTTGAGGGCAAACACAACTGCTGCAAGTTCAAGATCATGAGTGGGATAGTTTTGCTCATGTGGGTTCAACTGACGTGAAGCATAAGCGACAACTTGACGTTCTTGCATAAGAACTGCTCCTAGGCCTTGGAGAGATGCATCACAGAATATCTGGAAAGGTTTGGTGGTGTCGGGGCCAACTAGAACAGGTGTGGAAGTGAGTTTAGTCTTCAGCAGGTTGAAACTCTCATCACATTGTGGAGTCCAAATGAACTTTTTGTCCTTCTTTGTGAGATCAGTGAGAGGTTTAGCAATCTTGGAAAAGTTTTGGACGAAACGACGGCAATAGCTAGCCAAGCCAAGAAAGCTTCTAACTTGTTTCACCGTCTTAGGGGGTTTCCAATCAACAATTGCCTTAACCTTTTCAGGATCAATGGCTATGCCTTTGGCAGAGATGATATGACCAAGATATGCAACTTCTGGAATCCAGAACTCACATTTGGAAAACTTGGCATACAGACGATGCTCGCGAAGTTTCATGAGAGTGAGACGAAGGTGTTCTCCATGCTCTTCCTCGGATTTGGAATAGACTAGAATGTCATCGAGATATACCACAACGAACTTGTCGAGGTATTCATGGAAGACAGAATTCATGAGTCTTGAGAACGTTGCCGGTGCATTGGTGAGACCAAAGGACATGACGGTGTATTCATATAGACCGTAACGAGTGGTGAAAGCTGTCTTAGGAATATCTTCCTTTCTGATCTTTATCTGATGGTAACCCATCCTCAAGTCCAACTTTGAGAATATTGAGGCTCCAGCAAGTTGATCAAAAAGATCATCGATACGAGGAAGTGGATACTTGTTCTTGATGGTTTTCTCGTTGAGAGGACGATAGTCAACCACGAGTCTTTTTGTTTGATCCTTCTTGGCAACAAACAGAGTTGGGCAACCCCAAGCGGAGGAACTAGGTTGAATGAAACCTTTGTCCATATACATATCGATTTGCTCCTTCAACAATTTCAGTTCAGGAGGAGCTATCTTGTATGGATGCTTAGAGATTGGAGCAGTACCTGGCTCAAGCTCGATCACGAACTCAACTGCTCTGTCCGGAGGCATCCCTGGCAACTCTTCTGGAAAGACGTCAGGGAATTCACAAACCACCAGAACATTTTCAATTGCAGGAAGGGGTTTGGCATCGAGGCTGAACAGCTGAACAGAAGTTGATCCATATGGAGAATAGACTATCTGGCCTGAAGTGTGGGAGAGAGTTATTGACTTTTGAGCACAGTCAATTTTAGCTTTGTGGGTCTTCAACCAATCCATACCCAGAATGACATCAATGTCAGAATTTCCCAGCAACATGAGTGAAGCAAGGAATACACGACCTCCAATTAGGATCTCATTGTCCATGCTTATCTTGGAAGTCAACATTTGCGGTCCCGGAGAGTGAACAGTCATCTGATTGCTTAGCGGAACCAGAACTAGGTTGTATGCTTTTGCAAAAATCTTTGACACAAATGAATGCGATGCTCCAGTATCAAACAACACTTTAGCTGGAATAGAGTTTACGGGTAATATACCGAGAACGACGTCAGCAGCCTCCTCAGCTTTGTCGGCCTTGATATGGTTCACCCTCGCGTTCCTCCCGACAGGCCTATTGTTGGAGTTGAAGGCTTTAGCCGGGGGAGCACGAACCATAGCCTGGTTGGTGTTGGGGCGAGGAGGTAGGGGTAGCTGCTTCTGAGTGCACTTATCAGCATAATGTCCAGTATCCTTGCACTTGTAGCAAGTGACGATACGAGAAGGACCTGGCCTTGGCTGCCCCATCGGGAACCTCTGACCCTGCATCTGAGATGGGTTGGGTGGGCGGGGACCAAAGCCTGGAGAAGCTTGGGCATTTGGAGCCCGAGTGACAGCACCATTTGGCACCCAGATGCGGCGCTTCTGCGGAGGGGTGGTCATGTTGGAGGAGGAACCACCCTCACGCGAGTGCTTGCGGGACTCTTCGAACGCCTTGCGCCCATTCTCCTCATTGAGCGCGGTGTTCACAAGCTCCACGAAGTCCTTGCACTTGATGTTGGTGAGAGCGTACTTCAGTTCCGGGTTAAAACCTCGGCGGAACCTTGCCATCTTCTTGGCTTCGGTGGACACTTCGTCACCAGCGTACCGAGCGAGACGATTGAACTTGTTCTGGTAGCCGAGAACGTCCAGCTTGCCCTGTCTGAGAGAGCAGAATTCCTCACGCATCTTTTCCATGAGACCATCCGGGATGTGGTGCTTCAGGAAGGCATCCTTGAAACATCCCCAGTTGATAGGAAAGCCAGCCCTCATGGCCTGGTAGTTCTCCCACCAAGTGGCTGCCTGACCCTTCAGTAGGTAGGTGGCGTACTTGACCTTATCCTCTTCTGCAACATGAGCAATCTCCAGAGTTCTTGCTACATCACGGATCCAGTCATCAGCATCCAGGGGCTCACGTGTTGTCACGAAAGCTTTTGGGCCCAAGCTGAGGAAGTCCTTGATGGTGACCCTTGGAGCATTTTGGTTGTGTTGCTGGTTTGCCTGGATCTGGGCCATCTGTGTCACCACTTGGGTCATCTGAGCCAACAGTTCCCCCATTGGTGGTGGCGGAGGCGGGTTGTTCCTGGTTGGAGGCATCCTGAACAGAAATTCATTTTAGCACAACAACAGAAAAGGATAGACTTGGTAACCGAAAGATAGATTATTCCGACGCATGAATAGATAACCAACAGGTACATCATCACATGTTCAAATACATCAGAATATCCAACAGACCAAATACATGGTTCGAAAACGAAAGGATAAACTAGACACAGCTAGTAATGGATACAACGGTACTCCCATGCTCATCACGCAGGACGGCGGTGAGTAGTACGACGAGAGATACGGTGAGGAGGAATCCCACGGAAGTAGGTATCACGACGATCCATGTAGATAGGAACTGCTCTGAGAGCAACTCTCGGTGTCGTGAAGTAGAAAGCGTCCTCTCCCTGTGCTCCATAGCGGGGAATCCCTGTGTAACCAGCTCCGAGGTCGAGGAGTGGGCCTCTGATCGGCTCGTAACCTCCAGCATCTGGCAACGGAAGACCAGCTGGCTGAACGACACGTGCGAAGCGCTCGTCTCCAACAAAGTCTGTGGTGTACGTCGCCAGACGAGTGAGAGCAAGGTGGAGCTGCTCCCTGACTGAGGCTAACTCCTGAGAAAGTGCGGAAGCAACGGCATCACTGTGACTAGCAAACTGGGCAGTGATCTGGAGCCTGGAGCTATCAGTCTCGTAGGTATCCATGTCGCGGTGGACAGTGAAGTGAACTCCCGCTGCCGTGATGTAACCACGGGGGATGTGACGAAAACTGGACTTATCAAACCCCCAGTAGTCAGCACGGAGAACGGTGATACTCACGTACGCTGCCTGCTGCACTGCCATATCCACTGTGGACCCTACTGCCTCGTACTGGTGTGCAATGCTCCTGCCATCATCCGACAGAATGTAGACGATAGCCCGGTAGCAAGTCTGGTCAAACTCTCGCTGGTGCTCGTAGACCTGGTACTCTGGTGCCCAACGGAACCCCAGAAAGGTAACCATGTCTCTCAGCAACTCCGGAAAACCGGCGGTGCTCTCACAGCGAGTCATGCGAACCACCTGCGGATAGTAGTTGAGACCCATCTGCAGATGATTTGGAATGTTTTGATTAGACTCCGGTAGAAGGAAAAGGATGTGGAAAACAACAACAAGGTTCAATGGACGAAAAGGATGTTGAAAAGAACATGATATTGAAGCAACATCGGGAAAACGAGACCAAAAATCCTGAGGTACTACAGAGAACCCAAAACACGTGAAATCCTAACTTGAAAGTTTAGGTGAGAACAGAAAACAACGTTTCACTTCCTTACCAGAAAAGGGTGGGTGGGTGGGGAAAGAAGAAAAATGGCAGAATTCCTACTCTCACGTTTCATTTTTTCCTATATAGCTACAAATTAGTTTCTAGACTCAACTGCGACCAGTAAAAAGGGATCCTACAGGCAGACAGGCTCTGATACCATTTGTCGCACCCAAGGTTTCTAGAGGATACTCCTCGCACGAACTGGAGGTCAGGGGCTTGGATTATGGGGCATAACTGCTCCCACGTCCCAGCTTCCTGGTAGGCCTGCGCTTATGCGCGACAACACAAGCCCTGCTTCCACCGTCGAGGTAAACTATCCGCTAGGAACCTAAGGCACTACTGTCGACGTACTTCATATTCAAACACGCACTGTACGTCAACAGCTTTGAACGAAATGATAGCACAAACTGTCTCTAAGACACAAAAGAACGAAATAAGTGCAACTGGCCTTCACTAAGGCAGAAAATATCGAATACAGTCATCCAGAGGAAACATGTCCCAACATATCATTCATTACAACAGCGGAAGCAATCAAAGGGTCTGAGTACAGACAAATCCATGGCTTAAGAAGCCGGAGAAAATAAAGAAAAGCGAAGCCCATCCACGTAGGTCTGGATCCTGCCCTAGTCCAGCTAACTACTCGTCTGCAGACTCGTCGAACTCCACAAAGTAGCCATCCTGGGAAGCATCGTAGTCGTAGTCGTACTCTGCGTAAACCACAGCCCCAACGGGGTCAGTACATCCAAGTACTGGCAAGCAAGACTCACAGTTCATCAAGGAGTTACCCGTCAACACAAGCATTGATGCTTGGGATCAACGGAAGAAAGGGGGTGATATAAAAGTTGCTGCTGGCTGCCTAACCCAATACAGAATATAACTACAAGTTCCGGCTAACAGAAAAGATAAGATCGAGGATTGTAACCAACTGAAAGATAACTTCAACCAAACCCATCCTGGATCTCGCCCCTTATCCGAAGAAGCAATCCGAGGATAACTCACACAGTTGTGATAAGGTGAATCAAGTTATTGTGTGAAATAACCTATTACTAGTCAGGTTATTAATCATTGGGTGAAACATGGTTGATAGTTATGTTGAAGTTGTCCTGAGTACTTGTTAGCCAGTACTTTCACCAAGTAATCCATAACCGCGGAAAACACGGCTTCTCGAGAAGATTATCCCTGCAGGGTTGCACCAATTTGGCCGTACACTCAAGAATAACCCGCCAGATGGAAATGCACTTCCACCAAGCGGGGTACTCTACACAACCAACCATTCCTCGCATCAAGCCCAAAGCACCTTGGGCGCACGGCTAATCGAGCCCAGAAGAAAATGGACCCTCATAGCACTCTAAGAACGTGTCCCCCTATATGCCGACTACGAAAGTTCCACCCTGCGCTGGGCTCGCAAAAACATGCATGCGGCAAATGGAAAACACGAACTAAATGAGGCGATTTGGACGAGATGCGAATCAGGTCAAGTTGAGGGGGGCGCCCATACTCGCTTCCCAAATGCGGGTAGTGCGCTCATCATGGATCAGTAGACAAGACCCTTTTCCTATTAGGGTCGACACTAGCAGGCTCCAAAACCACTCATGGGCCTCCTGCCGGTGCCTTATCATCAAATTATTATTACCATTAGCAATTAACAGGATTGATTGATTAACAACGAGCCCCGGTACAAGATAATAAGATAGTAACAGTAGTAACCGACAACAGACTCGAGTAAAAGCAACCCTAAGCATGCTAGATAATAACAGGCACAAGCAATGGCTGTAGGTATGGCGGTGGTGGCAATATCATGGCTCAAGGTATCATGTGATGGGTTCGGAGAACAAGCAACGATACATAGGGCTAGCAATAGTAGACAAAAAGATAGTATCGACAACAAGTGTGGAAAGGAACCCGATGATTCATGTGAGTGATAACTTGCCTGGCAGCTCAGCCTCGTACTGGGCTAGGTCCTGAGTAGTGGTGTCGTAAGGCTCGTCGGTACCAACGTCGTCGTCTAATCGGGAAGAAGCAAAAACAACAACGAAGGAAGACGGGCAATCAATACATGGCATAGGTGCACAAACATTGGATGATGCATGTCATGTTTAATAGATGCACCAAACTAAACTAGTTGAGATGAGACACAAGTTTAAATGGATTCCATATGCAAAGGTTGCATATGGAAGCCCATGCTTTAGAGTTGAATTAATTGTTCTATCACTAAGCATCATGTGTAAGTGACTTAGTATGATGCATGCATGATGAGGAACAATAAGATAACAAAATTAAATGCAATTGGAATGATAGTTAACAATTTAGAAAAGCATTTATTAAATTTGGAATTTTGTTACTTAACATGGTACACCAACAATTATTGTTTTCATCAAGTTAGGGTGTGCAAAACAATTTACAAATTTTATATTTGAAAAGGTTATCAAATTTTAGTTGAGTTACATGTTTCACATTTTGAAATTGGACTTTGGATTAGTTAATTAAGAATTAAACAATTTTAAACAAGTTTTTGTTGAATTTAAAACAAGCTTAATTATTAATTGAATTTTATTTGTTCAAACCATAAATTCAAATCCACATTTGAAAAGTTCACACTTTGGTGGTTTGAAAACATAATTTGCATGTTCAAAAATATTTTATATTAATCAAGTTATAATTTCATCAAATTTTATTGAATTAAACAAGGTTTAAATTGTTTAGGCAATTTAAATTTTTCAAACCAGAAAACAAAATTTATATTTGAATAGAGTATTCAAAAAGGTGTGGAAAACATATTTTATTTGAATTATTTGAAAACAGTATGAATTTGTGATGAATTATTACAAATGGCATTTGAATTATTTGAATTTGAATTTAGATTGCATTTTGAAAATTCAAAACAGAACACAAATTGAATATTTGGAAAGAGTACAAAATTTGGATCAGAATAGGTATAAAGTTTGTGTTTATTGGTATTATAAAACCCAAGATATTGAATTTTAAAGTTTATTCCTTAATCTGCTATTTTAAATAATTAGAAAACAAAAACAGAAATTGTTTTAATCTTTTTACACGCACAGAAACATACACCCAGCCACTGCCAGGGGGGCCCGAGTGTTGCTGTGCTTACGTGGCCACATGAGTGACTGACAGGGGGCCCTCCCTGTCAGCACTCGGGAGAAAAAAAGGTGGGTATTAATCGCGGGTGCTGGGGTTCGAACCCAGCACCTCTCCCTCGCGCGCGCTCGACTGAACCAACTGCGCTGTCGCGCTGCGTTTGACAGATACGGACGCGCAAGGTGGTTAAAGGTTACCACTTTGCAGTTTACTGAAACTGCACGCGATGCCTGAACTGAACCTGACAGAACTGTCGCCGGCGGCGATTCCCGCGGGAGAGCAACGCCGCGAGAACCACTGGGGTTGCGTGGACGCGTGCAGAACGTACACGGATGGGTGGAGAGGATGCATGGAGGAGGAGGAGTCACGGTGGAGGCTCACCGCGGGGAGATCAGACGTGGAACGCCGTCGAGGTGGATGCCGCGGCAGCGACGGGGACGGCGGCGTGGTTGTGGTTGCTCTCCATGCCCGCGGCGGTGTCCAGGAGCTTGAGGTTGACGCGGCGGAGCGTTTCCAGCAAACGAACGCGGTCGAGGTGCTCTGCAACGGAGATGATCAGCTCGGGTTCAGGCAAAGGCGCCACGGTGGCCGGAGGAAGAGAGGACCGCGGCGGCGAAATAGCGGCTTACCGGTGGGGATGAGATGTTCAACGGGTAGAGGGGAGAGCGGCGAGCTGATTCCAGGGTTTTGGTAGCTAGGAGGGAGTCGAGGGTGGCGAGGCCATGGCGAACTTCAGAGGATTGGCGCCGGCGATGGAAAACAGAGAGGGGGAGCGAGGAATTCCGGCGAGAGAGAGAGATTTTTGGCGGCGCTGAGGAACCCTAGGGCGATAGGGGGTACAGGGGTGCCCTAGGCACGCTTATATAGGGTGGGGCGAGGTGGTGGCCGCCGTGGTCGCGTCGCGGTCGCCGTGGAGGCCTCCGATGGCCGCCGTACTGCGCAACGATGAAGGAGAGCGCTGGCACGAATCTTGGCGCTCCGCGAACCGGTAAGTTGCGCTGCTGCGGCTGGGCCTTGCGCTGTTAGTTGTTAGGTGGGCTGGGCCAGGCGGTAGATTAGGTGCTGCTGCTCGCTTCTCCTTTTATTCTTTTCTGTTTTTATATTTTTTTTTGCAGATTGCTTTTGGAAGAAAGTTGTTAAGGTTTTAATCAAGAAAAATTACAGAAAAATTTAGTTAAGCTTTTTAGATAATTAGAAACCACATTGTAAACTTGGATTTCAAAAATTGAAATTTGAAATTATAGTTTGTGTTTGAATCCAAAATAGAGGGATTTTGATATTAATAAATTCTTAATAAAAACATGCATTGGATAGGGTTACCCCCTAGGGTTTTAGGATGAATTAGAGAGGGGAGAAAGTTGGTGAGTTGTTATTGTTTCCAAAGTACTAATTTGAAACTTGGAAAAGATTTGAATTTAATTGGTGGAATTAAAGGAATGATTTGAGGCAACACTTTAATAGTTAAACATCAATGAAATATTTGGAAAACAATGAAAGGTTTTGTTTTGCAATTCTTTGTTTGAAAGATTGTAACAGACAAGTGTGAAAACCAGGTTTGATTAAGTTTGAATTTTATTATGAAAACAATGCAAACAGAAATAAAAATGAGAATGATGCCATGATGCATTGCATAAATTAAACAAATAAGTAAAAACAACTAAGGTTTTCATACTTGGATGTTACAGGCTCCAAGTATAAAATAGATATGATAGATAGCAACACTGTCATGAAGAACAGACAGACAATGAGAACTGAAGGTAGACATTAAGTGCGGCGTGCAATCTTCAGCTCCAATACGCTGCATCTCGGAGATCTGCAGCACTGCAGGAGGCGTAGGAAGTGGCACATAAGATGGACGCCGACGAGGAGCTCTGTCCGGAAAAGCAACATGCATAAAACCTTCATTATTATTATGTGTACATCGTTTAACCTGATTAGTCACCAAAGGGGTATATTGCTTACGTGGCCTGCCACGGGGGATAGCACTTCTATCAGAGGTTTTTGCAGCTGCAACATCCAAAGAGGAGCTTGGTGCATCAATATGAAGAGCGGTGTGGGGAGCAGTTGGGATCACAAAGGCCAACTCGAGGTCTGCAAGTGTTGATATATCAGGAAGTTCAGAACCCACAGTGTTGGTCCATTCAACACAAAGATCAGAAGAGATCAGGCGCATGATAACTTGTCCCTGTTGAAGCTCCATAGCCAAAGGCAGAGCACAAGGAGTAAAATCCAATGCAGGGGCATTCGGTGCATAGCAGTACAGAGAAATGGTACGGGCACCTGACATAAGGCCCATCAGACAAAATTCAACAGCTGCTCCAGCATCAGAGGGGTCAAAAGTCGCGGACAATAGGCCACGGGTGTAATTTTGACGCATGGCCATTCCCAGAAACGTGAGAAATTCAGGCATGAAGTCCCATTGAACAATGAGATCACCTCTAGCTCTCGCAAAATGGATGTCACCCCTGTGATTACCATCCATAAACCTCTCAGCTGCAGCCTCGACTTGTCTGACATGATTATCCCAGGCGTCCAAGCCATTATCCTGCACATTATCTGATCCAGAGATGCCATCCATCATGGAGGGACCAGAGTACCCAAATAAATATCTCATATTAACAGTCACATTGGAGAAATCCATGTCAGCTGCAGAGTGTTCAGATTCATCGGACAAAGTTTCCTCCTCACTTGACTCAAGTTCATCTTGTTGGTTATGGATGTTGGATCCATGCATGGCATTCTGATGATTCCATAGTTGCTCCTGCAGATAGTATCTCTGAAGCTCGTTGGCATAAAGAGGAACAAATGGGTGTGGAGTGGCATTATTAGCAGGTGCTGGCTCCTCATTACCAACCAAATTAGGGTAAAGGTGACGGCCGTTGAGGATGTAAATGGGGACAGTACATGATCTCCCCAATCTAGCGATGGAAGTGATCCTATTAATAATCAAGCTCCTAGGAACGTTGCGTATCTCATTGATCATGACCCTCACGAGGACCCTGGACTTGCTTTCATTAGGACGATGCCAAAGTATCAGTCTACCAAAACAGTTAACAACCCTATTGATAAAAGATTCAGTCTGGTAATCCAAAGGGAAAGCACGCATCATGACCCATGCCTCATACTCAAAAACAGGAGTTCTCCGTGGCGAACAAGTAAAAAGATAGTGTGCTCATCAAGATAATGCGAACTGCCAAGAACAATTTGATCCCTAGTATTCGCATCCTCGAACTCAATCAGACCCACCCCTACTGGATTAATCTCAGCCCAGACTACATCGTAGTTTAGTTCTTGTTCAATAACAGAGACAATACGATTGAGAGTAGATCTCTTACGCTGGTCCGGTACCGGGGGATCCACTGTGACAATCGCAAATTCCTCATGCACGCGAGTAGGAACCTCCACCACCAGAATGTTCCTCTGCAGACGGTCATTTGGCACATCGATCAACTCAGCATGTGCAGTGATGAAGGGGAAAGGCTGCATCGGACAATTCGCCATGGAATCGCGGACGAGCGGGAGCTTGGGTGTGGAGGAGGTAACAGCAGGCGGAGCTATCTGGAGCGATTGTGCCGAGACGGGTGGTTCCACAGCAGGGGAGGCAGGGGCCGAGTAAGGAAACGAATCGTTAGGGACGATACATTCCTTCGGCGGTTTCGCAATATTTTTGGCACCCAGATTTTCCTTGATTGACAAGAACTTGCCATGTGTCCCCGCGCGTCACATTACGAGCAGGAGGCCTTAGGGCAGAGGTATGCTTTGTGGCCCATACCATTACAAAGGCCACACATAGGCGAGACAGGGCATGCCCTGATCGAGTGACCAAAACCATAACAACCAAGGCATTTCATATGGTTCGTACAATTCCGACGCAGATGACCCAGTTCCAACCAGCGGAAACAGCCCATGAATGGCCCACTAGTAGCCAGAATCTGGAAGAGGTCCCTAGGCACATAGGATGGGACATTAGCGAGATTCAAATTCAGCGCACCACATGCAGAAGAATTATGACTAAGATCATGACAAAAAGAACAAATGCCAATAATTGAAACCTTGGGACCAAAATAATTTCTGCGATTATGACTAAGATCATGACGTGTTGCTATCATATGCAATTTTCATCATAAACCTATGAATGGATCAAGTGCCCCAAAACGTACCTTGCCCATCGGAAGACCAAGAAATTCTTTTTGAAACATAGTTTGATGACGAAAACATTCTTTTGATTGCGTGTGTACTCAAAATAAAGCCCTATGAACCCCTCTTGTTCCTTCTCCCTTTCAAGTCATCCGTGCAATTGGGCAAGATAACCCGGCATCATGGCGTTGTCGTTGGTGTAGACGACACTAAGCACGTTCCTGCCATGTACGCGAACAGGCGCTATGCGAGTGATTGGTTCATCCATGGTGGATATGGGAAGAAGAGAGGGAGAAGAGAGAGGAGGAGGGAGACGAACATGGAAGAAATGGCGTGCATTGTAGCAGTTTCATGACTTTCATACGCGTGGGAGGCAAACCGTTCGACCGAAGGGGCCCTTTGGTACCGGTTCTATCCACCAACCGGTACAAAGGTGCTCGCACCAGGCGAACGGTCGCTGCACCCACGAACTGGTACCAAAGGTCAGGTTCAAACCGGTATTAGCCATGCCCGGCGCCCTGCATGTTTGAATCGGTACCAGAGCCCCGTTGGTACCGGTTCGTAAGCAAGCCGGCAAAAAGGTCCAGACCGATGAGACATTTTCTACTAGTGTATCGGCTATCTCACCATATATACAGATAGATGCCCTCTCTGTCGTTCATTTATATGTCAATTTTCCATCTGTCACAAAAACCAGGCTATTTTCTTGATCCATTGTACACATTGCAGGAGCCGCATAAGTACGCGTCAATGGTTTGGATCTCTGGTGCACTAATGAGATTCTTCCTGAGTACGTATTTTGGTTAAAATTCTAGCGTAGTTTTTTCTTAGCACGTCGGAACAGTGCCATTGTACTGGGTGGATACTGAACTTGTGTTCGCTGTCTAGGGGTGACACTCCCTTACATCTTTAGATGTGCATGCGGAAATTTATCTCTTATGAAGTATCATTATCTAACCAATTTTAATTAGTAAAGTGAAAATTCCATTCTAAATTTAAATTTGATTGGAGGGGTTTATACACGAAAAAATAAACTTTGTCACGGATCGTATGGTTCTCGATGTGAATGTCATATTAACAAGAAATTCCCTCTTTTTAGTGTAGTGCAAAATAAGAAATCCCCTCTTTTGAAAATGCCTATTGCAAAAAATAGTGGCCAATTAGCAGCAATGAACAATCAGTTTTCTTGTCCTACAAGCTCCAATATAATGCTATATATTAACTCGTTAGTGAATTGAAAATTAAAAAGGCGTGGAATAACAAAACATCAAAATTGGGATCGATCAATCATAATTTTGCTAATTTGTTGCCCAGGTTAATCCCATTGTGGGCTATTATAGTGACCGATGCACCATGAGGATGGCAGGACGAGGCCTTTCATCATCCTTAAAGGTTTAGCAATATGCATTGCAGTAAGCTCACCATGCCTCATGGTCTGCTTTCCTATTGTACCCCATTTTACTCGCAATTTAACAAGAGACAATCCTTTGGCTGTGTGAGTTCTGCTATGTGCAATAGTTCAAAGAACTATAGCTACCCCTTCCTTTCTTCTTGGTATCACCTCTAATGTTCGTGAGAACGTGATCCTCGATCCTGAACTTCGTCTTACACACATCTCATTTCAGTTTATTCTAAGATCTCAGCTTAGTACCAAAATCGAAAAATAAAAAACATGATGACCATGGGAATTTATGCATCCACAAAACCGAGGAAGTGGTAGGTATATATAAGAGGGAGCAACTTGATTTAAGATCTAGTTAACACGTAGCATGAGCTGTGTGATGCTCAAGGTGAAACCCATGAAGAGTAGCAACAATCTGAATGACCATATTAAAAGAGTTGCATGAGGGAACTAGTAATCCCACCTTTATTTGAATCTAGATGATCCACAACCACGTTCTGGCCATTTGTATTCGTCTTAGCCAAACCACAACCACCTTCATTGCATACATACTCATTGAAAGACCACCTTTATTCTTCTATCTGGTGAAGTTCTTCGTCCTGGAGATGTTTGATTTTCTTCTTTTTTTTTTGAAGAAAGGGCGAAAGTTTTGCCTTTTATATTGATATATAAGGAGTAAACATTGGAAGACCTAAGCCAAAGAAAAAAGAGCTACAAAGTGATTTTTCGCGAAAAAATCACTTTTTTGCGGAGCTAAAGTAGTACGAATTTGTCACGAAACTCATGTGTCGCGCACTTGTTTTGTATTACCTATGCATTTGATTTTGTTTCGGATTTTTTTTTACATTTTAAAAGAGGTATGATACACAGCTGTAATAGGCAGGAGCATATGCCTCCTGGCTCATTACATTCACTCTCCCGTAACGATGTGCATAAGATAACTTGGCATCGATATATGGTAAGCATCTTTTAACGATCATGCGAAATAAGAGGAAAATACAGTGACCCCCTAAAACCGTGATCACACGTTTCTTCAGATTACATAGTATGATGAAACGTATGGAAGGCTGGACCGTTTGCACATGGGGAGAGCATGTGCACCCTTCCTCTGCTGCTCAACATAGCTAGAAGAAATTATCCAACCATCGGCGCTCATCGATAAAGAATGGAACATATATATCATTCTGTGCTATTATCGAACTGATACACAAGTTATTAGTACGGTATTAAGTTTTAAGTACATACTGATCCCGACTGTCCTTGTAAAATTTCTTCTGCACTTGGTCTACGCACATGTTGGAAGTTCTGAAAGCAACCTCTCCAACCTCCACAATAGCAGTTCTCACTCATGTTCAGAAACTTTGAGCCGAGATCTAAATTATTTCTGAAATTAACAGGGCACTTTAAGCCGATATCCATGTTCAGAAATCCCAACTAGTGAGTACAGACATAGGCAGTGGCCACATATACATATGACACCGAAAATGAACGTCTGAGCATTATGAAATAACACGCCAATAGTAGTGGTAAGTAGGTCATATATACAAATGAAATTACAGAAGAAATATATAGTACACAGATATCAAGTTGATAGCTGTATGTAGATGGAAGAAGCCACACGAAACTAACAGTGACCAATATCAAACCATAACCCATTTACCGTCTTACAGCAAGTGCCCCTTTATTACAAAGCTTACTAATCTGACTTTCATCGACAGCAAGTAGCAGTACAAATATAGCGAAGCATGTAGAAGAGTAAAACATGAGATACAGTTTGTCGAACTTTGACAAGACGAGCTAGCGGCAGGAGTCTTGAAATATCAAATGAATAACAAAAATGCAAACAAGGAATAATAGTTTCTTCACATCTAGAGAATGCACATCTCCATTAATCATCCGAAAAATTCACATGCTGAACTTGCATCTCTGCTGCTGGACTGTTCTGCAATGAAGCACCATATGGTGATCACAACACTTAAAGAGGAACCATCCGTCCCCGCTGCTCCTACCTAATGTTTATACAATTCCAATGTCGGTTTGTTGGGGTGTGCCTCGACCATGCTCTTGAAAGCATCCTCTGCAGCTTTCACATCTGCGTCCCTCCCACCAGAGCAGTCCATGTTGATAAGGACTGAAGAAAGTTTGGAGATGTGCTGGATGCCAAAATTAACACCACTACCAGCAGACTTGACCTTATTAAGGGAGATACGGATCTCAAGTATGTCGAGGTTTGGCATTGCCCCTGCTTCGAACATCAGATGTGTGCAATCAAACCACAACTCAAGCTTCCGTAACTTTTTAAATCCTCTGTTGCTAATGATGGGCCCTCCTCCTACATGCCTACCGACAAAGGTGAAGTGCACAAGACTAGGTATACCTCCAACAATCTCAAAGTCTTGGGGATCTAGCATAAAAGGAGAAATGAATAATGTTTCAAGGTTGTCCAGAGAATGTAACCAGTTGTTAATCCAGCAAACTTTCCCGTAGTGGACAGTAACCTCTCGGATGCTTTTCGGAGCAGGGAGCATACACTGTCCAGCGAGTTCTGGTAACACGACTGTAACACATAGGATCCTAAGGTTGCTTGTTTCCAGCTCACGGAGGGAGGACACTAACTTTTTTTCCAAGTAATCTGCTTTGTCAAGTCCACATGTTTTCCAAGAAATTCTCAGCTCCCTGAGATTTCTTAGTTTGCCAAGCTCTTCCACAAAGTTTGGTGATTGATTCCAAATTTCTATATACCCAAGCTCTTGCAGGCTCTTCATGTTTCCAATCCCATTAGGCAATTTAGTTGACTTATGAACAGTCAGACGAACTAACCTTTTTAGCCTGCTAACTGATTCAGGCAGCTCACCTAATTTTCTGCATCTTGCATCTAGCGTCTCCAGATACTCCAAATCTCCGATTTGACTAGGTAGCTCAGATATACCTGTGTAAGAGATGTTCAAGTACCTCAGTTGGGAAAGTCTTCCAATAAATTTTACATGATGATTATCCACTGCATTACTTAAGTATACATCCAGCACACGCAGAGCACTAGACTTCGGAAGGGTAGGAAAATATTGGTGCCGGTTATACCCAAAAGCCCCAAGTGTCCGAGCATGTGATAAATCCAATCTCTCAACACTTCCTTGTTCCTCATTCCCCGTCAAACAGAGCCGGCGGATTCTTCTGTCTTGCTTTGAATGACTGCCCAGGAATGCACAAAAGTTCTCCTCAGTAGCCTTAGAAATGAGAAAATCAAGCACAACGTCATGAACTCGACAACTCAATGCCTTTCCATCATATTCGATTTCAACCGGTTGTATTAAACTTCTATTAACAAGCTCGTGAAAATAGGTCTCTCCTAAGTCAACAAGATTTTCTCCATGTTCACTGTGAATAAAACCCTCAGAAATCCATCTGTGTACTAACCGTTGCCTTTTTATCTCATAATCTTCAGGAAACATAGTCAAATACAACAAACAACTTCTGAGATGAAGGGGAAGGTCAAAGTAACTCAGAGACAATATGTATTTCATGGCGTCAGTGCTAGAACTACTGCTTTGTGAAAAGCCAAATGAACAGCTCACACGCTCCCACTCTTCTTGTGATTCACTGTGCAATGCTAGTAAACCAGATATAGCATTGATCGCTAATGGTAAACCATCACATTTTCTTAAAATGTCTTCCGAGGATTCTTTCAGCATCGAAGGGCACTTTTCTTCTGAACCAAATATTCTCTTGAAAAGTAGCTTCTTAGAGTCGGAAACACTAAGTGGTTTAATTTTGTATATAAGGTCCATATGTGAAGAGCAACATGACTTAGCTATATCATGTATGCGTGTTGTGGTCATGATTACACTGCAACACCTGTTCTTCAATAAAGCACAATCCAATGTTTGCCATGTTTGTAGATCCCATATATCATCAACTATAATAAAGTACCTGCCATATAGTTATCAGAAAAAAGTCATGCTGCCATCTAAGTGGAGAAATTGCACCTTTGGAACTATAGCAAAGTTACTGTGGAATATCCACAAGAGTCGTTTTAGTAATGACATATCAATTAAACCCTAGTTTTAAATAATCTTTAGTATTAGTTTTGTGAATAGCATCAGCTAACATTGATCATGTAATAAAATTAAAAAACAGTTGCCATGTCCATGCTATGTAGCGGGAAACATGCATCTGATCGTGTCCGATGCACTGACTTATGAGTGAGAACGAAACTAAGTTTTGTGCAACTTATAAAGTATATCAAAACTAAGCACGGTGGGTAGCAGTCCCTTACCTTTTATCTTTCAGGAATTCTCTAATCTGGTTGATGATGTACTGAATATCCTCTGATCCAGCATTAGCCTCTGTTTTGTTTTGTATTTGTGACAATACAGAACTCAGAATCTTCGTCATGTCAGGATTTCGTGAAATTGACACAAAAGCACGACATTCAAAATTTGCTCCAAGCTTGTCATAGACTTGTTTGGCAAGAGTACTCTTTCCTAACCCTCCATATCCAACAATAGAGACCACTTTTGGATGATGTGTGGACTCAGTCTCCTCGCTTCTCAACCACTTTACAAGCTCATCTCTTGGGCCAGAGATACCCACAAGTTCTGAAGGATCTTTATAGATTGCAAGAAGTCGAGGGTCAATCATTGCAGTTTTAGGATTGGAGAAAGACTCCTTGATCTTGTACCTTCATTGTGGATGAAGAAGTTCGGTATAAAGAGCGTAAATTATAAGCTATAATATTTGATAGAATTTTAACACCAGTGCAAGTAAAATAGCTACAGTACTAAGAATAATCTACGTACCTGGCATATCTCTCACTGACCTCCTTGATTTGGCTCTTGATGTCTTTGACGTCTTTGGCAATCTTATGTCTTGTCTTGATCTTGGCTATCTTTTTCATGCTGTTGCTAAAAAGATCCCTGAAGCCGTCAGAGTTGGAGCTGGGCTCATGGTCCATGAGCACCATGAACTTGTCGATTTTATCCTCGATCTCATAGGACAGCTCCCGCACAGCATCGGCTCGAAGCTTGGCTTGGTGATCAGGATGCTCCACTTCTGCCATCATGAGGAGGAAGGCTTGCATCGCCTCAAGTTCAGTCCTCAGGAACTGTATGTCGCCACGGACATTCTTGAGCAGCTTGAACTCATCGCCAAGCATTGTGGCCAACTTTCCGAGGACAGATGTCATTGCCCCAGTGGCTGAGCTCACCAAGAATCTCTCCATTGTTGATACCCAAGACTTCGAGATGAAACAGCAAACCCAGGGGTGTTGTAGTCAGAAGCACAAGGTAGCCGAAAACCAGACTAACCATATACCTTGCCTTCTTCCTCCATGAGCTTCCTCGATCTACTTATGAACTGCTAAATATAATAATTACAGAATGACATATCGTGAAAGCTGCAGAACAACAAGGAAATTCACCAGTTTTCACCTTAGAATAGAAGAATCCAAATGGTTGCATTCACCATTCAACAAGGAAATATAATGATTACAGTAACCATCATTGCTCATTTTTTTGGGACCGGGTTCAACCCAAATGGCTTGTACAAATTGTATAACACATTCAAGGTTTGGCTAACGTGCATGAAAAATGACTGAATAGTACAACAGGTTCAAGGCTTTTGACTAACTTAAATGTAAAAAAAAAGGGCTTGTACTCCCAACAATAGAAATCATCCATTACTTTGGAGAAATTTTTCTTTTATCTGCTTAGGTCACTGAGTTTAGAATTTGAACATATGATGCGAGAACCACAGATATGAAGTCTCTACTCGGCACAGATTAGGGAGTAATGAACGATGATACAACAGATATTATCTATGCTTTTGACTGTTGTAAATGCTCAAAAACTGGTTTATGCTCCCAACAGTAAAACAAAAGAGGAAAAGCAGCAATAACTTTTTAAAACCATCCCCTACATTCGGGTATCTGAATTTAGTATTTGAACATCTAATGCAAGAACTACAGATACGAAAACTCTGCTCTCTACCAAGATAACTACCGATACGACAGCTATTATCTATCCATTTGTAGGCAAACAGAAAAGGAAAATACGCTCGTGATGTAGTGCTTACCTTTTATCAAACTCTCGGTCAGCTGTTCCTAAGTTACATCGTCAGAGATGCAACGCTCTCTCGGATGTAAATCCTGGAGAAAAAATCGAAAAAACAGAGCAGCACACGCCGTAGTCAGCTCTCTGTTACAGATATTAATGGTAATCAAGCGAGCAAAGTAAACCAGATCCGTCGGAGCTTTTGTTAGAAAAATGATGGGGCGGGAGAACATCTACCGAATCTGCCCTGCCGCTTTACCTTGCAAATCTGAGCCAGAGCCCTGTCTTCACTCACAGATTCACCCACCCAAGGCGTTACCATGGGTTGGACTTTGGAGTCGGAGCTGCGGAGGCAGCGGCGGCGGCGGCGGACGGACGGAGGAGGATGAGACGAAGAGATCGAGGGAGGGGAGAGAACCTTGCTAGCTGCCTCGTCAGGTTCAACTCTGAGTGAAAAGCGAGAGTGAGGGTAGCAAACTGGTCAACACGATCAACTGATAATTTTGTTTTGGACAGTGCTGCGCGTTTCCCGGATCCAAAATTTCCATCCCGGTACCGTGCTGACACGTGTCCACTTTTTATTCTCGTTTTTCTCCCATGTAGCAAAAAACGGTTCACTCTCAGGAAAAAAAAAAACAAATCTCGCCGGAGACCCGTAGCAAAAGAAATTGTTAGCAGAAATCAATTTTCGCTGGGACATGACTGGGTGACTTTGTCGCCGGAGAATACCATAGCAAAAAAATTATACTGATATAGCAAACATATAACCCTATTGTAGCAAAAACATCATTCTATTATAGCAAAAAAATTCGACCTCGCCGGAGTTGTAGTAGCAAAAAATTTGTACGAAAATAGCAAAAAAAAAACGGTATGTACCAACTTTTTGTCGGTGTTGCAAACTACCGGAGCTTCCTCCATGGCCGCCCGCCAACGAGCGCCTGGAGGAGCGACGTCGCCGTCTCATGGCGGTGCACCACCGGCCCATGGCGGCGTCCCGTAAAGCCTAAACCAGGTGGGGCCGTGCTGTGAAGGTCAATGCGGAGGAGGAGGCCGACCATGGCGGAGGCCGGCAGCAGGGGACGGTGGGCTCGAGGAGAATCGACGCCGGGCATGTATCGAGTCTGCCGCCCGCCGCGGAGGAGGACGACGGCGGGGAGATGCCCGTGCTCGAGCAGATCTCGAAGGCCAGGGACGAGTAGCTCAGGCAGAAAGGGGTTTTCGAGAGGATGGAGAGGTGGCAGACCGCCATGGGACCGCGCCGGCGGTACATGGGTTCGCCGCTTGGTGGTTGATGGGTCGTGCTCCATGTCCTCCATGGCCAGTTCTGTGTGGAGAGAGGAAAGGGAAAGGAAACTAGTGGAGGTGAGGCAACGAGGGGAGAAGATAAGAAACAGAGGTGGGCCTGTGCGTGTCTTTTCTTTTCCCGCATGGGACGCGTGGCAGACAACGAGACCGAAGAATGGATGGGTGTGATCCCCCGGATGTTCCGCAGTGTTTTCCTTTTGTTTTTGAAATCATAGGAATCCACAATAGACAGGGCTGGGCGTCCCCCTGGATCAAATTTTTTCATCCCCGGGTCCCATGCTCACACGTGTACTTTTCCTGCCTAAATACTATACTGCCTCTGGAGCAAAAAAAAACCCCCGCTTTTGCTCCGTGTAGCAAAAAAAAACGGTTCACCACAGAAAAAGAAAAAGAAAAGGCAGACCTCGCCGGAGTTACTGTAGCAACAAAAAATATCGTGCTATTGTAGCAATAATCAATTTCGCCGGAGACATCGCCGAGGGCTCGCCGGCGACCTCGCCAGATATTTTCATAGCAAAAAAATCTACTAAAATAGCAAAAATTTAGAATTATTGTAGCAAAGAAAATATTGTATGGTAGCAAAAATTTGACGTCGCCGGAGATATCGACAGAGTTCTCGTAGCAAAAGAATTATTAAAAAATAGCAAAAAAAATTACAAGAATGTAGCAAAAAAAATGTCTTCAGGAGCACCATTGCCGGCCACGGGAGCACCGCCTCCCAAAAAGAAAAACGTCGTCGTGGCGGCGCTGCGTCCTTGCCCCCGCATGAGGACTGCCTACTCGGCCCTGGCCTCGAAGCGGCAGCTGGCGACGACGTCAACAACCTCCCGCAGCGCGGAGCCAGGGAGGGAGTGGCCCGTGAGCACCATGACCTCGTGGAGCGCGAAGAGGGAGGCGGAGGTGACGGCGGCATTGGCCTCCTCGGAGCGCACGACGTCGAGGAAGGGCCGCAGCATGGGGCCGGGAGCGAGGGCGAGGCGGCCGCGGCGGGGGAGAAGGACGATGGCGGCGGCCGCATTGCGTGGGCGCCGGGCGCGAGCAGCAACATCCTGACCGCGTCTTGCCTGCACCGGTGCCGGTGGCGGTGGTGTCTCCGCGTGAGGGCACCAGGCGCGCAGGGGCGGGGGCCCGCCATGGAGGCAGCGCACTAGCTCCGCATCGGTCGGTCGCCGGGTCTGGGAAAATCGTGGAAGAAAAATAGTGCTCTACGTCTCAAGGAAGGGGATAAGGATGCCGTACGGTGTGGTCCCACGTGGACAGGCGTTGCGCGAGCGACCCGGGGGACGGGACGCTGCGATCCCCCGGCTGATCGAGAGTGTTTTCCATGCACAATCCAAGTGGATTTAGAGCATCTCCGGAGAGCCCCCTACCGTTTTTCCTGGTAAATAGCGCATTTGGAGGGCACCGGCCTTACAGCATCTCCGACGGTCGTATAAAGAGGCCGCGACAAAAAAAATTACGACGCCATTTTAGCACTTTTAGCGCGCCGCAACCCACACTGGTTTTGATGACGCGCTAAAATACGGCTCGCAAACTGCATCGCTTTTTCAGACGCGCTAGAATATAACAAGCAGCCTGCAGTAATATAACAAATATGTCCTTAAAATGTACGAAAACAACCCTATGATAGTTTTCAGAAAAATAATCGGGTCCTAGAGTCGACCTCCACCACCACACCATGGCTAGCGGCGCGATTCCGGTGGCTATGAGCCGTTGAGCTCGTGGTCACGGAGGTGCGGACGAGAGGCCGCGCCGGCCCCCTACGTCGGCCGAATCGAGCTCCTCCCGACTCCGGCCACCTCAAGCTTCTCCGATGCGGGCCGCCTCAAGCTCCTTCCGATGCCGGCGAGGGTGAGCCCGAGCCACGGTTGTGGAGACGGCGGTGGCGGTCGACGAGGAGGAGGCGACGACGGTCAACAAGGAGGAGTCCGTTCCCGAGATGCTCTCTGTCACCACCGTCCTCGGTACCTGCTTCCGTGTGAGGTGCTTCCGTGTGAGGTGCTGGGTGTATGTGGGGCATGCAGCGCGAAAGGTGCAACAGACGAGAGACGTGGCGTCGTGGTCGAGAAAGTGGGAGTACTTGGGGCGGAGGAGGAGGGACATGTACAGGAGGAAGAAGAAGGCGAGGAAGGCCGCGTTGAGCTTCCGAACGAAACAAGAAAATGGCGGTGTGGCTTCGTGTGGAGGAAACTTCCGGATGGCAGTAGCTCCTCGCGCGCCTTTTCTAGATTGGCCAGCGCGCGCTAGCGGACGCCCAAAATTTGCAGCCTACTATACCGCACGCCGGACTTTTTTTTGGGCGCGCCCTATTATTGTGCCTCTGCTGGAGAACTGGTCTGAAGCTCTACGCGCGCTAAAAAAGCAGTTTTTTGGGCGCGGCTCTATTTTAGAGCCTCTGTTGGAGATGCTCTTAGAGCATACCCCAAACCACCCCTCCCCCAAAATCGGACTGTTCCATTTAGTGTGGTCCGCGGATGGGAGCTAGGCCGGACACTCGATTTAGGATCAAATCATCCCAATAACACCCCTCCCCCCCCTCCCAAATCCGGTTCCTCCAATATGAACCTACATAAATACAGAGGTTTTAAAAGACACATACACATGTTTAAATTACAAAATATTTCAAATTGTTTGAATTTAAACATGCCAACAAGCGAATAGAAAATCACGCCTCGCGGTCCCGAACATCCTTTTGCCTCTTGATCATCCACTCCTTTTGCACCGGGTCTATGGAGCTCAAATCAGCCATCATGATCCGGTTCTCCTCGGTCATGATACCAAGCTTGTGCCGATTCTCCTCGGCCATCAAAAGCAAGCTTCATGCGGTTCTCCTCGGTCACCAAAGTAAGATGAACCTTGTCTTTCCTTGCTTCGGCCGTGGCGGCATAAAAATCTAGCTTCTTCTTTTGAGTATCGAGGTAGATCTTCGATGCCTCGTCCTTGTCCTTCTGTTTCCTCTCCTCCTTCTCGACACTTGTCTTCTACTTCTCGGCGAGCATCCCCTTGAGAGTTTTTCCAACACGAGTGCCGAGGCCTCCCGCTTTTCCACAAGATTGGTAGCCTTCTGCCCCCTCGCCTCGTGGTGCTTGGACCACCCTCAGCGTCGCCCACTCCCTCCTCGTCATTGTTGGGCTTAGACGCCCTCTTCAAGGAGTTGTAGAGGGACTTCCACTTGGGACAATCCTTGATCTCTTCCAACAATGGATCAAGGTGAAATTATTGCCATGACAAGCCTTGAAGTATTTTAATGCTTGAACGATGACGTCGTGCACGCCAAGGCCGCTCTCGGCCCTAGCAATGGTATGATCATAGGCTTCATTAAACTTGTTCCACTCCACTTGGATGTGCATCGATCTCTTGTTTAGAGAGTTCATATTGCGATCACTATCGCTGTTTCATTTCTTCCACATGCGGTGTTCATGGAAAGCATCGCCAAACCTTTTTCCAAATGCCTTTTCATTTTGCTGCGCTCCGATGTCTCTCGAGCATCCAAGTCCCGCACAACACACGGTCCTCGATCTCTGTGTAGCTGGCTGACCTCATGCTCTTCCCCATTTCCACAAGCTCCTCCTCATCTACATCTACCATCTTTTGGCTCACGTCACCATAACGAAACAATGTTGCCCCGTCGATGTAAATGGCTCAATAATGGGTGCCTGGTTGGGTCTCGTAATCTTCGATGGTATGCCACTGATGGAGCCTATGGCATCCTCGTTGCGCTGGAAATCCTGCAGGTGCACTCGATGATCACAAACAACGCCCAACTCCCAATGCACAAAACAATGAGTTGTGTGAACATACCGGATCGGCCATGGCCATGGAGGGCATATCCTCGAATAGTTGCCGTCCATGGGGCATGTTACAGGAGGCAACTCCCGCGGCGCTTTGCTGTGGACTAGCAGGACATCGTCGGTTCTAGGAGTCGCGTCAAGCAAAACGAGGGTCACGTTGAGGTCGACGGGCGGTGGCATGGTCGCGAAAGGCTGGGAGTTTATCTCCAGCGACGTGTCCTCTAAAGACATCCCGAGTCATGACATAGTCGGCCCGAACTGCGGCATGGTCGCGAATACGCACGGCGGAGTGGCCGCCGATAGCGGACGCGACCCCGAGAGCGGCAGCCTGGCCGCAGAAGCAACCGAGCTCGAAGAAAGCACCGGCATCGGCGCGCACGGACGGAGGGACGTGGGCACGATAACGTCGTAGGTCTGCCCCTGCATCATGATCACTCCCATGGGAGTGGCGTTGCCACCGCCGTTGGCCTGCCGCTAGGCTAGGAGCAGGGTCACGGCGGCGGCAGTCTCTTGCTCCTTCAAGCTCAACTTGTCAAAAATACCGTCGAGAATATACCATGTAATTTAGTTTGCACTTTGCAGTGATATGTGCATGTGAAAAGGAAGATAATCTTCTGTTTATCATGTAATCAATTTTAATTGTTATTTTATGTGTTAATTGATTTAGTTGCTGATAGCTAATTATGTGTCGTCGTAGTAAAAAAAAATATAGCACTGTCGAGTGCGAGTACAACGCCAATACTATTTATAGTATTACTGACGTGGCAAAATACACGCCAATTGTAGCAAATACAACTGGCCAAGACCCCGACGTGTTACTTTGCCGCCGGTAGTAGGAAAAACCTAGGCCCTTTCCTTGTAGTGAGAGTATTGACGTCCATTAAGTGGCATCTCATTTTCCTTGTAGAAACTAATTCATCCATCGATCAACCCTCGACGAGATATACGACGATGTCGTCGACTACGGAAAGGCCTTGGGAATCCTTAATGGACGTCAATACTCTCACTACAAGGAAAGGGCCTAGGTTTTTGAGAGTATTGACGTCCATTGAGCGTTTTCCTTGTAGTGAGAGTATTGACGTCCATTAAGCCGACACATATCAGTATTTTGTTTAGGGGAACTGACACGTACAATCAAGAAAACAAATCCATATCTCAGCTTTCCAACAAGCTGCCCCGCTAGTAGAAACAAGCCTTTTGGTTCAGACCCCCATTGGGCTCTAGTTCAGGATAGGTTTTCGACCGGGACTAGAGGGGGGACTAGTCTCGGTTCAACGACTAGGAGGGCGCACCGGACTAGTCCCGGTTGAAAGGGACCTTTGGTCCCGGTTCGTAATATGGGTCGGACTAGAGGTGTATCACCGGGCATGGCCACGTGCGAGAACCTCTAGTCCCGGATGGTATCATGAACTGGGAATAGAGGTCCTATGTTCCTATATCATCGCCCCTACTCTTCCCACTCTCCTCAGTTTTTTCATTTGGGAAGGTGAGAGGTGTGTGCTAGTTTTTTTTTTGTTCCCCTAGCACAAGAGGTGCTCGATGAAATGCCCGAGCTAGCCCGCTTTATTCTCCTTTGTTCTTCACCACCGAGCTCGAGTGTATCCCCATTTTCTCCACAATTTGTAAAGATTTGGCAGTGCCCCTTCTATTGAAGTGTTCCAAAAGGTTAGCACCTAAATCCTTTCATCCTTCATTGATTATTAATCTCATTTTAGACCTGTACTAATTTTTGCATTGTGATTGTTTTGATATACTTATATAATGCAGATGAGCCATCCATGGATGTACGCCGACCGACGCTATAAAGAGTAAACTCATGGCGTGCGTTCTTTACTCGATGTGGCTGAGGCAAACACGCGGAGTGGTTTTATGTGTTGTCCATGCCATGTCTGTCAGAATGAGTTGGATTACTCTTCCTCAAAAACTCTACACATCCACCTGATTCGGTCTGGTTTCATGTACGGCTATAATTGTTGGACCAAGTATGGAGGAAGTGGGGTTATGACGGAAGACAACGAAGAAGAAGAGAACAATGACAGCTATCTTATGTTCCCTGAATACGGTGGTAATGCAAAGGGGAAGTTGAAGATGAAGAGGCACCAGATGAGCCCATGTTAGATGATGATCTTGGTCGGGGATATCATTGATGCACAAAGAGAAGCAGAAAGTGCAAATGAAAAGTTGAAGTTGGAGCGCATGTTAGAGTATCACAAAAAAAGTTGTACCCAACTTGCGAAGATGGCAACATAAACCTCGGTACCACACTGGAATTGCTGCAATGGAAGGCAAATACCGGTTTACTTGACAAGGGATTTGGCAAGTTATTGAAAATAACGAAGAACAAGCTTCAAAAGGATAACAAATTACCTAACAATACGTATTTTCGGATATATGCCAACTTGGGATATATCCGGCATCGACCAAAGGCCAGATTATCAGGGTGTCCCGCAGGTAGTGGAACAAAGTCCACTGGGCGGCCCAGTAAGCTGGCGCACAGGAAGCCGGATTCTAGAAGAACCCGGATCACGGCACAATACGTAGTCCGACGTGGAGAAGAAGCCGGATGCCTTACTTTCCAAGAATAGGAATATTTTCCGTAGTCTTCTAGGTTTCCTTCCTATAAGCCATTGTCCGGCTATCAATATAAAGTCGGACGGGAGCTTTCGAAAGACAGAAGAGAACAAAATAGACAAGTTCGAATAGCTAGAAGCCAACTCGTTGGGAAGTTCATCCTCGCTTAATTAGCTAAAACCTACTCAAATTTGTACTTTGGCTTCAGCCCTGATTTAGTGAGATTGCAGGAGTAGAAACTGAAGGAGTTATGCCCTAGAGAAAAATAATAAAGGAGTATTTATTATCATAACTCAAATATTCATAATGTTTTAGACCATGCTATAACTATATTAAGCGGAAACATTAATACACGTGTGGTATGTAAAAAAACCAGGTCCCTAGTAGCCTCTAGTTAAACTAGTTTGTTGGGCAACAGATGATCAAGGTTTCCTTATAATGGGCATTTATGTCATTGACAACGGAGTCATCTCATTGGAGAATTATATGATGGACACACCCATTATGTTTATCATAAAGAGATTAAGTCATTAAAATTTCAATGTTATGATAACGAAAACATAGTAACATGACCTTTGACCATGAGATGGTATCTGAATTTCTATCCTCAAAGTTACTTTGATTGCATCAAACGTCACCCCCGTGATAGGGTGATTATAAAGGTCTCTCTTTGGTAATGAAAAGGATATGTTGAGGCGAGCCATCAAGAGTGGGACTTGCGAAAGTGCATTTAGTTTTCCCTAGAGTTTTGTGTGTTAGTAACAATACTAAGTACATTATTTATCAAGGTTCTTAGTGTGCAGGTGTTTAGTTGAACATCCTCACCGAACACAAAAAAGTGGTGAAGACAGATCAGTCTGTTTTGGGACAGAGACCAACCGGAAATCTCTAGGGCAACCGGAAATTCCGGTTGGGAAAATCCCAGCTCAGTTTGACACAGAGATCAGCCGAAAATTTCCAACCGGAAATTTCTGGAACAACCGGATATTTCGGTTGTGGACGTTCGAGCTCAGAATCGACTAAAGACTAGAAGTTGAAGTTACAGAGAGTGACCAGAAATTTCCAGGTCAATTGGAATATCCGGTCTGGAGGCATGTTTGGGACAGAAGTGAACCAGAAGTTTCAAACCAGATATTTTGCACCAATCATATATTCTGGTAGAAGTCAACACAGTTCGAAATCAGATCTGAAGAAAAAAAGCGTACCGGAATATCCGGTTCAAGTTTGAACCGGAAATTCCGGTAGAAGATTCCTGCACAACGGCTCTATTTTGGGAGGAGGTATAAACACCCCTGCTTCTTCTCCAACTTGACTAGTTCGTCCAAGCCATTAATGTGCATTTATTAAGATCACCAAATATTAGATCTCTCCCAATCCCTCCACCCAAACTCGTTGATCTTTGGAGGATTGAAGGAGAAGGTCCTGATCTACGTCTTCACTAACCGGATTTCATTTCCCCTCTCTTTTTCTTGAGGAATTTGTGCCTCAAGTTTCCTTGTGGAAAACCTAGGCCTCATTGCTACTCTCTTGGTGATTGTTGGTGTTTCTTGAGAGCCTGCAGTTTGGTTCTTGATGTGTGCCTCAAGCTTGTTGTAAAGGACTCGATTCACGCCTAAAAGGGGGATCAATAGTGGACAAAGGTGAACTAGGCCTTTGTGGCGAGGTTCATCGAAGAATAGGGTGAGGCCTTTGTGGCAAGCTCACACCCCTCTAACAAGACGTACTCCCCTCAAAGGCAGGAACTCGGAATTACATCCTTGTCCTCGCGTGCTTCCTCTATCGGTTACCTCGTTCCCTTTCCTTTACTACTTGTTTGTATCTTGTATCTTCTTGCTGTTTCCATATAGGTAAATTCACCATAGTTGCATATCTAGAGAATTTACCTTTGTGTAAAGCCTTAATTTGAAGAAAAATTAAAATTGGTCGTAGCACCTATTCACATCCCCCCTCTAGGTACCCATACTAGTCGTTCAATTGGTATCAGAGCCTCGACTCTTTTATTGGGCTTAACCGCCTAAGAGTTTTAGTGTGGCCAACGAAGGGGAAGCCTCCGTGTCCACGGCTAGCGTCACTATGGATGATATCAAGGAATTGAAACATTCCTTTACCTCATCCATCGATGCCAAAATGAATGAGTTGTGAGAAATGTTATCGCGATTCATAAAAGCCAAGGGCACAGACTCCTCATCATCTAACCCTCCGGAAGAAATTCCGAAGAATAAGGAAGATGAGGAGTAGGATTGTGGACAATCTAAAAGTGAATCCCATTCTAAGAACAAAACTTCTAAGGGATCGGATGAGATGGGTGATTACCACAATGTCGAAGGACAGTACTCTCCCGATCCTCCCGTCCCACATCCTCATATTAACGCTAGAGGCGAACCTCCTAAAATTGATGCACATCCTTTTGATAATTGGCAATATCTTATGAAAAATCACTTGAACTCTTCTTGTATTGAGCTTTGGAGGGTCACTCAAGATGGATACAAGCCTCATGACCCCCAAGAACTTTACAAGAAGAGAAGTGGTAGATTGCCAACTCAACTACACCACATTGTCGATCATTCAACAAGCCGTGGGTCCAATCCACATGCCTCATCTTTAACAATACTTCACCGCCAAGGAAATGTGGGACGCGCTTGTCACCATGTTCATGGGCAATGAGAGCATGCAAAGGAATAGGTATGAGACCTTGTGCAATGAGGTCGAGGGGTTCTATATGCTTGATGGTGAGAGCCATGAGGAGATGTACCGAAGACTCAAGACCCTAGACACTCCCTTTAGTGCTCTTGGTGCTAAATATGTTGATGATGCTTGGGTAAAGAGGAAGTACATCAATGCTCTCTTGCCATTTGAGCCCGTGGATGTGAAGAGCCTTCAAGGGAAGCACAAATTTGCTACAATATCCTCAACGGAGGTGATGCAAGAGATGGCCTCCTTCAAGGTGCAATCAAAGATAGCCCATGACACACGTGCTCGTGCTATTGGGATGCACAAAGTAGTCTATGTTGCTTTGAAGGCCAAGGTGGTGAGCAAGACGATGGATCAACATGAAGAGTTTGCCTTGGAAGAACACTTGTCCCCGCTAAAAGATCAATAATATGATCCCGTGCTCAAGGAGTAACTTCAGAAGGTTGATGCAGCTGAGATGGCAGGACGCACTACCGGTTCAGCAACAACGTGGTACCTACACAACACAAACAATTCACTTTGCCCCAACAAAGCAGTGAGGTTGTCAATCTCACCAGTTTTGCTGATAACAAAGATGTTAAATGTATGGTAAGGAAAACAATATGAGAACAGTATGAAAACAGTAGCAGAAGTGTGAAAACAGCGGAAGCAGTGTGAAAACAGTGGAAGTAGTGTGTATTATCAGTATGAGAAAATGGACCGAGGTCCACAGTTCACTAGTGTTGTCTCTCCATAAAAGATAAATAACATGTGTGGTGAACAAATTACAGTTGGGCAATTGACAGAAATGAAGGCTGCACCGTAGTGCATATGCAAGACATAAAGATTGAAGGGTTTGTTGCATAGAAAACAAAAAAATTCTTACGCGAGAGACACCCAAAGGGCCAAGATCTAACCTAGGAGATGTAAGCAACGGGCATAGAGAAAGTCTTAAGGAGAACATACCCTCGAAGACACAAAGCGTTACGAGATCGAATCTCATTATTGATGTAGTCAAACTCACATCGATCTCAAGACCACGAAGAAGAGCGCTGCAATCCGGCAGTGCTTCCGCACTCGGTCACACGTACAGCTCGATGACGACCTCCATTCCATCGATCCAGCGGGGCAGCGGAAGTAGAGGATCCATCGGAAACTCCAACAACACGACGGAGTGGTGTGGTGGATAAATTAGACGGCCATGGCTTCCAAGCAGATGACCAAAAGGTGGAGTAGCGGGAGGAGGGAGAAAGACATGACACCAAGTTGTGTGGGGAGAGGGAGGTCCAACACCTCTTTATATAGGAGGAGGAGGAAGCTACGAAATTTTGGTTCCTCCACCTCTCCCATGATCATGTGGGTGGAGTCTCCACTCAACCCACTCATTCTCTCATCGATTCCCACTCAAAATTCCAAGGGTTTTCTTTAATAAATAAATAAAAAAATTATATCTTTATTTAATATTTGTTAATCATATTAACAAACTTATTAGTTACCCCCTTGAGATATTTGTTAAACATTAACATATACCACCTTGAACTATTTCACTATTCGCCGAAACAATTCCGATGACTATTTCAATATTCCCCGAAACAATTCCGGTGATGTCCAATCTTTTCTCCGATATTCCGTATCCTCTCAAATGCGTCATCGAACCTTAAGTGTGTCACCCTACGGTTCGTGAATAATGTAGCCATGATTGAGACACCTCTCCTATCAATAGTCAACGACGGGACCTGGAGATCCGTAATGACTCCTACACATTCAAGGATGAATCTAGTGATTGTGTGAACCATTAACGTCACAACTAATTACCTTTGTCTCGCAATATTTTACTTGTCCGAGATCCGATCATTGTTATCAATCATACCTAGTTCAATCTTGTTACCGACAAGTACTCTTTTACTCGTTCCGTGATATGGCATCCCTGTGACCTAGTCATGTGCTTGCAAGCGGTGTTGATGTGATATCATCGAGAGGGCCCAAAGTATATCTCTCCGTCATTTTGATGGACCAATCCCACTCTTAATCCATGAGCCTCAACTAATACTTTCTGAATACCCAACGAAACCTTTATAGTCACCCTGTTACGGTGTGACGTTTGATGACATCAAAGCACTCTTCCGGTGTTAGTGATTTACATGATCTCATGGTCTAAGGATTAGAGTTACTTCGTATGTTTGATATAGAAATCTAAACTTAGTGACTTGATCGCATTGCTATATTCACTTTGGTTCTATGTTCATCACATCATTCTACCAATGATATGACCCCGTTATTAACAACAACCAATGTTCATGATCAGGAAAACTTGATCATCATTTAATCAACGAGCTAGTTAAACGAGAGGCGTTACTAGGAACTCTTGTTTGTTTATCAGACACACATGTATCAATGTTTCCGGTTAATACAATTCTAGCATGAGAAATAAACATTTATCATAAACAAGGAATAAGATAATAACGACTTTATTATTGCCTCTCAGGCATATTCCCTTCCAAGATTACTATGTGATTCATGCGGGCATTACAACAAGATACATAGACCGTCATCCAACTGCATCTATGAGTAATAATCCACCCTCCGAATATCATCCAAACAAACGTTGGGTATTAAGTTGCAAGAAACAGATAATCGCATTAAGAAAACTATGTAATGTAAACAATGTAAACGAAGTAAACACCGTTTTTTGTCCCTAATGGCAACAACACATCCTCCATCTGTCACGTTTCTGTCACTCGAACACAGATGCAAAGGAGGCATGAACGAACTATCGAGCATAAATACTCCATCTTGGAGTTACTAGCATCTACTTAGACAGAGCTTCTACTAATAACGGAGAGCATGGAAGATCATAAATAACATATGCATGAAGATAACATGATAGATTGATAATCAGAAGACATAACATTCAACATTCGTCGGATCTGATCAAAACAACATGTAGCATTACATAAAGATGATCTCGATCATGTAGGGCAGCTCACGAGATCTAAACATGAGGCATAAAGTGGAGAAGACAACCATATAGCTACTGTTATGGACCCGTAGGCTAGGGATGAACTAATCATGCATCACTTCGGAGGAGGGCATGGTGGTGTAGACCCCTCTGGTGATGAATTTCCCTCCCGGCAGGGTGCCGGGGAGAGCTCCATAACCCTCCCAATCTCGGGTTGACGATAACGGCGGCCTCGGGTGTTTCTCGGGAAAAAGTGGTATATATTTAGGGTTCACATATAGGGGGGGTTATATAGGCGAAAGGTAGATGGCGGTGGACGCCCGAGAGGCCCACACCACCCCAGGCGCGGCCAGGGGGCGCGACGCCCTATGGTGTGGCCCCCCTGTGGCTCCACTCCGGGCCTCTTCAGGACTCCATGGAACCTTCCGGAATTCTAAGACTTTCGGGCTTCGAATTTTACAATTCCGAGAATATTTCCAGAACAATTTTTATGAAATTAAAAACAACATAAAACAGAGAACTGGCTCTGTGGCATCTTGTCAATGGGTTAGTCCCGGAAATCGATAAAAATGACATAAAGTGTATAGTAAACATGTAGGAAATAAGATGAAAACAACATGGAACATAAAAAATTAAGGATACATTTATGACGTATCAACATCCCCAAGCTTAGTTCCTACTCGTCCTCGAGTAGGTAAACGATAAAAACACATAATTTCTGAGGTGGCATGCTACCAACATAAACTTGAACATCTAAATTGTAAGATCATATGTAAGTTGAGACCATAGTAATTTAAACACAAGCATGATGGATATAATTCTAGCAATAAGACATAGCAATCACTTTGCATCATGAGAATTAACACAAATAAAAGATCATGAATAATAGTGCACTCGAAAGATATACGTTTGTTTCAAGCATAGAGATAACATGGCAAAGTGATATTTCGCTTGTCCTTAAGAGTGGGGAAAAACATAAATGCCAAGACACCTTTAAAGTTCAAGAGGAAGACTAGAACAAATAATTTGAGAACAAACAATAACACCTCATGAATCAATTAATAATGTTTCTGGGACAAATGCACATTAAACTCAGAATGGAAATATGCTCTCTCAACTATGCATAAAGTTATATAAGATGGAGACTCAACATAAAAGTAAAAGAAAGGCCCTTCGGAGAGGAGAGAAGGGATTAACTCATGTGCTAGAGCTTTTAATTTTATTAAACAGAGGTATTGAAAACATTTTTTAGAAAGGTGTATGCTTATGTCAATGAATGGAAAACAGAAAATACAGTACGTCACAAGCCAACAACACTTCACAAGAGTGGCTCCCATGGAAGGACGCAACTGGTGTAGAAGGTCATCCCTCTTTCTCTTTTGTTTACAAAATTATGCTTTGACTGATAAATAAGGGGCAAAAATAGTCAAGAGAATTTGTTTGTATTAATTTGGGGCTGGGCACCCCGCTGCCAGCTCTTCTATCAATTGGATAAGAGGATGAAGCTACTAGTCTAGGGTGTGAAATCCAATCAACAAGTGAGATAAATATTCTCTATTTACGTCCTCATGAGCTAAAACAGGAACACAAAACATGAGTAATTTTGAAAGTTTTAAAGGTAACACATGAGCAATTTACTTTGGAGTGGCAGTTAAATACCACATGTAGTTAGGTATGGTGGACACATTTGGCATACTTTGGTTTTGGGGAGTTTGATGCACGAGTAGAGCTCATACTCAGTACAGGTGGAGGCTAGCCAAAGATTGGGAGCAACAAATCAAGAGAGCAGTAATGGCCATAATCATGCACAGCGACAAAAACATCATTAATCAAAGCGTAACTGGTACCACAAGTTCAAAAACTAAATGATCATAGATGCTATAGGTGACTGGTTTTTAGTCATAAACATGGTGTAAGCATGCGCCAAGTGAACCAAATAAAACATTCAAAGGAGAACACCACAAATTTATGCTTCAATATGACTAGAACAACTCATGATTGTTTCAATGGAACATTAAACACTCTCAGATATTTGAGAAAAAACATGCTACAAAATAACCACTAGGCACTAAAATTAAAATAACATCTAGCATGATATGAAAAAGTCTAGCAACGGTCTCTACAAGCTTCTATTTGCATCGTTATAAATTCTACTACATGCAACAGTTTCTTTTCCCAACAAGCACCATACAAAATATGTTTTGACAAAAACTCTCTAAATGATACGGAAAGAAAAAATGAGAGTACTCACATAATACTACTAAAAATAACATCTCTGAATAAGAGATGCATGAAAACAGGAGCTAAAAAGGAATTTTGCAGCGGCTAGAAGAAAAAATTAAGAATACGAGCATAACGAGTATTCGAATGAAAAAGCGGAAGTATCCAAAGTGTCTGAGTACAGACACGATCCAAATAGGCCTAAGAGGCCGGAAACGAAAAGACGGAGCCCATCCACGATGTCTCGGATCCTGCCCGGGTCCGCTATCTACTCGTCAGCAGCCTCGTCATACTCCACGTAGTAGCCACCATGGGGATCCTCGGAAACGTAGTCTGCGGAAACCACAGCCCCAAAGGGGTCAGTACAGACAAGTACTGGCAAGCAAGACTCACAAGATACCGAAGTGTACCCGGCAACACCAAGTACAGATGCTTTGGGTTCAACGGAAGAATAGGTGATACAAAAGTGCGGCAGCAGGCTGCTCTAACCAACTACAGAAACACGCTACAACTTCCGGCTAAAAGAAGGGGATAAGACAGCGTATCGTAACCAACTACCACTATCCTCAAACAAACCCATCATGGATCTCGCCCATTATCCAAAGAAGCAATCCGAGGATAACTCACACAGTTGGATTAATGATGGTTCAAGTTATTGTGTCAATAAGACTATTACTAGTCAAGTTATCATTAGTTAGGTGTAAGTTGTCTAATCCTTGTTAGCCAGCCCTATCACAAAGTCATCCATAACCACGGACAACACGACTTCTCGAGAAGATTTAACCCTGCAGGGGTGCACCAATTTGGCCGTACACGTAAGAATACCTCGCCAGACGGGGATCAAACCCACCAAGCGAGGCACTCAACACAACCCAACTCTTCTTCGCATCAAGCCCAAAGAACCACGTGTTGTGCGTGCGCGGCTAATCGAGCCCCCACGAAGAAAAGGGGGACCCTCATAGCACTGGAAGACCACGCCGCCCTAAATGCCGACTACAAAAGTTCCACCCTGGCCTCGGGTTCGTACCTGCATATGCGTGCATCAAATGGAAAGCCCGAACTAAGTGTGGTGATTTGGACGAGATGCGAATCGAATCAGAGTTGCGGGGGGCGCCCATACACGCTTCCCACATGCGGTTAGCACGCTCAACATGGATCCAGAGGACAAGAACTTTTCCTGAGTTCGACACTAGCAGGCCTCAAAACCATACCCGGCCTCCTGCCGGTGCCTTATCATCAAATTAGCATTACCTCAATCATTAACAGGTTGTTGTTTAAACATCGAGCCCCAGAACATAATAAAATATGGTAACAGGAATAACGTACAACAGACTCGAGCATAAACAACCCTAAGCATGCTAGTAAGACACAGGCAACAAGCAACGGGGTTATAGGTGTGGAGGTGAGGCTATATCAAGGTTACAGGATAACATGTGATAGGATCAGAACCCAAGCAATGAATCTTAAGGCTAGCAGAATAGACAACGGAAAGTATCGATATCCGGTGTGGAAAGGACACAATGGTTCATGTGAGTGAATACTTGCCTGCAAACTCAGTAGCCTGGTACTGGGCTAACTCCTCAGAAGTAGTGTCGTAAACCTCGTCTGTCTCAACGTCGTCGTCTATTCGAGAAGAAGCAAACAAACAACGCAGAGAGACAAACAATCAATAACATGGCATAATGCACAAACATGGGATGATGCATGACAATTTAATTAATGCATCAATGATAAGTTAGTTGACATGGTAACATAATTAAATGGACCCATATGCAATTTGGATTGCTTATGGAAATCCCATGAATTAAGGTTGAATTAAATGATCTACAACTAACCATCATGTGAAAGTTGATTAGAATGATGCATGGATGAAGAAAACAAGGAGAAAACAACAATAGCTTCAATTTTGAAAAGGTGTTTACCAAGTTTGAAATTTTATTTATTAAGTTATGAAAATTGGCTTCTTAAAGGAGTTACACAAGCATTTGTTGTTTTCACCAATTTTAATTGTTCAAAAAATATAACAAAATTCATATTTGGAAAGAACACAAAATTTTAGGTGGAATACATGTTTCATTTGTTGAAAAAGGATTTATAATGAATTAATTATGAATTAAACAAGTTTAAACAAGATTTAAATGAATTTAATTCAAGTATTAAACTTATTTGAATCTTATTTGTTCAAAACATTAAATAAAATTCATATTTGAAAAGATTATAATTTTCTGGTTTGAAAACATATTTTATATGTTCAAAAAGAAATTAATTTGACCAAGTTATGAATTTAGCAATTTTAAATGATTTAAACAAGGTTTAAATTATTTAACCAATTTTAATTATTCAAAACAGGAAACAAAGTTTATATTTGGAAAGGTGGTTCAATTTAGCATGGAAAACATATTTCATATGTGCCATTTGAATTAAATTTGAATTAGTTATGAATTTGACCAAATTTGTAATGAGTTGTTTGAATTTGAATTTTGAAAACATTTGAAATGTTCAAAACAGTAAACAAATGATTTAAACATGTAGAGAATTAAATTTGGTACAGAAAACATATTTTATTTATTTTATTTGGATTTGAAATACAAAAGTTATTTGGATTTGAAATTGCAGGGGCTATTTTGTGAATTAAATAGTTACAGAAATGTTCCAGGGGCTTAGGTGCGAAAAAGGACTTACAGAAAGGCCCCTGGGGACCTTTTTCACGCAGCAGATCCACCCCTGGGTCACTGGCCTGTGGGCCAGCGCCCAGCTGGCGCTGCGTGGCGCGCGCGTGGGTGCCTGCGTGGCCACCACTGCCAATGGCAGGTGGGGCCAGCGTGCACGAGTGGCAAATAGCGCAAAAAGGTTGGTTTTATCTGCGCGGCGGGGAATCGAACCCGCGACGCAGCGTTGCGCGCCGTTGGATCTTGCCAGTACGGTATGGATGCGTTTGGTGACAGTGGAAGCGCGCGCGTGGTTTTGAGGCAGATCTGCCCTGGCTAACTGAAACTGACGGAAACAATTCAGTCTTTCTGAACCTGCAGAAGAGGGCAGTGATCGCCGGAGGTGCAACATCGCACGGTGACCACTAACGGGCGGCACTGGGTGTTTGGCGTGTGCGTGTTGGCACCAGGAAGAGGTGGGGTGTGCGTGCGCGTGCTTGGAGCAGCAGGGGCGCACGGGATCGTGCTCGATTCAGGTCATGGCGGCACGGCGGCGCTCGGTTCAGACGAGGCCACCACGACAGAGGCCTTACGGGGTCGAGTGAGCGAGGGGGAAGGAAGCAGGAGCTCACCGTGGGTGTGTTGAAGTAGCCAGGAGAGGTTGCCGTGGACGAGGACGACGAGATAACGACGAGGTTCAGAAACGGCCGGCGAAGGAGAAGAAGACGGCGTGGACGATCCTGGTCTCCGATGAGCGAATCGAGGCGACGAGGAGGTAGACGTGGTCGCGGTGGTCGCCTCCGTGTGCTCAACCGTGCCCGAGGTGCTCCATGGCGGCGTGTCGACGGCGAGCTCCCCTGCTGTTCTTCCCCCCGAAACGCCGGCAAGAAAACAGAGAGGAGGAAGGCTGGAGAAGAGGGCTGGCGGCGGCAGGGAGGAAGGAGAAAACTAGGGCTAGGGTTTGTGGAGCTCGGGGCTAGAAATAGGGGAGGAAAAGGTGGAGGGAGCAGGTGGAGGGCGCCCTGCTGCGTGCGTGCTGGCGTCAGCTACGGAGGAGGGAGAAGGGGGCCGCGGGCCTGCGCTGCGCGCGCGCTGGGGTTAGGTGGGCTGGGCTGGCCCAGTCTGCCTTCCCCAGCCGTTTTTTTTTCTTTATCTTTTTTCTTGCTGAAAAGAAAAGGTAAGGAAAAGAGAGAAAAAATTAGAGGGTTTTTGGGGTTTTTAAAATTTGGTGTTAATTTTTATAGTTTGTTATTTACAAAACCCCAACTGTGCCATTGTTTGGTTTTCAAAATTTTAAACTTGGTTGCTGTTTGAAAATTCAATTGAATTTGAGCAAATTTATTATTAAGTGAATTATTGAAAAGAAGCAATTTAAATAGTTTGAACCTTCAAGTTTATAGGAAACAATTTGATGTTTTGATTTGAATATTCATTTGAAAATTGTAATAGAACAAGTATGAAACAAGAATTTGAAATTTGGTTTGAAATTCAAATGGAAAAACAAGGGAAAACAAATGAAAACAAATGGAAAACAAATGCAAAACTTATGATGACATGATGCAAAACATGAATTAACAAAAAACAAACATTCTAATGGAGTTTTTCATACTTGGGATGTTACAGATCGTTTGTGTGGTTGCCTTTCTATTGTCTTGCTATATGATTCCATATCCTTGACTTGTGTGCACTTACCTTATGCTTCCATCCTATATGCTATATTCACAGGAGGCTAAGAACTTGCAAGCGACCATCCTACAAAGAGACTAGTGGTGAGGAGTCTCGGCCTCTAAGGAAAGCTGTGGCCAAGGGGAAAGAAAACTCCATTGCAAACAAACCAGCCTCCAGGAAGAAGAAAGGGAAGGAAACTAGAAGGAACTACAAGCATAACGTGACCACTCATGACTATGCTCGGATTCGTCAAGGTGATTGGTACAACACTGTCAGATATATACCGATTAGGGGTATATCCGGCATTGTCCTAAAGAGCCAGATTACCAGGGTGGCCTGATTGGTAATGGATCACAGTCCATTAGGCGGCCTAGTAAGCTGACACGCAGAAGCCAGATTCTAGAAGAACCCGGACCACGGCCCAAAGTTGTGCGGCTTGAAGTAGAAGGCGGATTCCTGCTTTCCAGGTTAGATACTTTCCGTAGTCTTCTAGGTTTCCTTTCTGTAAGCCCTAACCCGGCTATCTATATAAAGCCGGACGGGAAAGAAGAAAGATAGACAATTAGCTAGAAGCCAACTCGCCGAGAAATTGATCCTCGTTGAGTTAGCGAAACCCTACTCACATTGTACTTTCTATACTTCAGGCTTCAACCCTGATTTAGTGAGATTGTAGGAGTAGGAACGCCGCCTAGTTGCGACGTACCGAACCTGGGTAAACTTGGTGTTCCTGGTTGTCGTACTACCACGTCCCCCCACGTCTCTACCAGTAGTCTCATGGCACCCCCGTCTATGAACTCTACTACGATGTCTCGACAGTTGGCGCCCACCGTGGGGCCAGCTACGTCAGGCATTATGTTTCGATCGGGGATACTCAGCGGAATCGGCAGTACCATAACTGTCGGAAGCTTGGAATTCGACAACGATGTTGGGCGCTTCCTTGACAATGGATCGTACATGCCAGCACGGAATCATCTGGTAAGTGCCTGCGTTTTACCGATTGGATATGCAAACATCTTTATCGGATTAACTGCAGAAGAAATTGGATTCTGTGGTGGAAGTAAATTTATCCCACCCGCCCTATACCCAGTTGAAGAAAACTATGATGCTGGATTTTGCTCAGATCGCCAATACCCCGCTGAAATTGCTGCCTCTTCGAAAACGTCTGCAATCAGATCACACTTTATTGATATGGTGCAATCCGAGGTCGCTGAAGACACGGATGAAAGCAATCCCGTGGAAGAGGCAGATGAAAACAATCCCACAGTGGAAGTGGAAGATCCGACACCCGTCAAGGTGACGACGAACTCGGAAGCCGATTCTGTGCTAGCCGCCATCGAGGCGAGATTGGAGTCGGAACCTGGATCTCAAGAGTTAGATTCCGAGCACGAAGATGAAGACGCTTTTGAAATAAAGGTCAAATCTATGCAAGGGGGCTTCCATGAAGTGCTTATGGCAAAACCGGCTGAAAACACGAATGCTGAAATCCAGGAAGACCCCATAACACCTCCGCTAGATGAGGAAAGAGAACACGGTGAAACCAGTCCAATTTACCCTGATGTCAAGGAATTGACAGAAGATGAACCTGGTAAAAAAAACCCCTGTTCCAAGAAGAGAAACAAGACTGCCAAGAAACTCCAATACAAACTCCGGAAGAAATAAATGGGCAGATAGTGCTAATGAAAACCTGAAAGTAGGAGGAGGAAGCGGAGTCAAGCCCGCGAAAAAGAAAACGAAGGAAATCTCTGTTCCACTAATGTCAGAACAGGACGAACTTGATTTAATTCAAAATCCAGCAGGACGCCACGAACCCCCTAAAGTGTTGGAAGCCAGGAGACAAGCTCTCCAGCAGCAGCAACAACATCTATTCAGAACTCGGAAAAACCTCCTAAAAACCCAGGCTGGCATTAAGTTGCAGCAGGAAAAATAGAGGAATACGAAAGAAGGAATAGATCTGGCATAAAACCTACACGGTTACCCGGAATCGCAAGACCGGAAGTATTGCCGCCAAAAGGAAGGTTCGAAAACCCCTCCTGGCAAAAGCAAGTAAACGACATTGATGCCAAGGGTGAATGCGTATACAAAACCACATCAGAAAATGCGGAAGCCGCATTCGCCATCCTCAACGATGATCTGTACTCCAATGATGAAAAGCTTCAAGGGGTGTATGCTTTCTTAGGAAAGGCATTGCAACAGCAACAGCGAGGGCAAGCACGATCAGGGAAGTTGCATGACGACTCAGCCCTATGCAAAACTGCCACATGCGCCGCTGGAGCACCTGGACCTGGCAAACTTGGAGATTCAGGCAATTCCAAAGAGAAGAAAGGAGATCCGAGAAAGGACAAGAAAATTCCAGATCATAAGGATGCAGCGTCTAGGACAGGATCCCATCTGCCGAAAGGTGGAATTAATCCCCGAGATCAGGAGGAACAAAACCGGAAAGACGGAAAAGCAATGCCGCCTCCGAGACGCCCAGCTGAAAAAGCTGGAAGATACGACATTCCTCGTAGACGTGAGAGATCCCGTACTCCTCCTATGTCGGATATATACAGAGTAGGGATATACCCGGCATGGTTCTAAAGAGCCGGATTACCAGGGTGGCCTGATTGGTAATGGATCACAGTCCATTAGGCGGCCTAGTAATCTGACGCACAGAAGCCGGATTCTAGAAACCCGGACCACGGCCCAAAGTGGTGCGGCTTGGAGTAGAAGAAGGATTCCTGCCTTCGAAGTTAGGATACTTTCCGTAGTCTTCTAGGTTTCCTTTCTGTAAGCCATAACCCGGCTATTATATAAATCCGGACGGGAGTGAAGAACAAGAAGACAATTAGCTAGAAGGTGATCCTCGCCGAGTTAGCGAAGTTGCGACGTTCCGAACCTGGGTAAAATCGGTATTCCTGGTTGTTGTGCTACCACGCCCCCCACATTTCTACCCGTAGGCTCATAGCACCCCCGCCTATGAACTCTACTATGATGTCTCGACAGTTGGTGCCCACCATGGGGCTAGCGACGTCGGGTGTTATGTTTCGATCGGGGATACTCGGCGGAATCGGCAGTACCATAACTGTCGGAAGCCTGGAATTCGACAACAAAGTCGGGCGCTTCCTTGACAACGGATCGTACATGCTAGCACGGAATCATCTGATTTATCCCACCCGCCCTATACCCAATTCAAGAAAATTATGACGCCGGATTTTGCTCATATCGCCAATATCCTGCTCAAATTGCTGCCTCTTCGGAGATGCCCACAATGAGATCGCACTTCATTGGTATGGTGCAATCCGAGATTGCCGAAAACACGGATGAAAGCAATCCCGTGGAAGAGGTAGAAGAAAAAAATCCCACGGCAGAGGTGGAAGATCCGACATCCGTTGATACAACAATGAACTCGAAAGTTGATTCCGTGTTAGCCACCATTGAGGCGAGATTGGAGTCGGAACCCGGATCTGACGAACTCGATTCCGAAGACGAAGATGAAGATGCTTTCGAAAGAAAGGTCAAATCTCTTCAAGAGGGATTCCATTATGTACTTATGGCAAAACCGGCTGAAAACACGGATGCTGAAAGTCAGGAAGATCCTCAAACTCCTCCGCCAGATGAGCAAAGAGAAGACGGTGAAACCAGTCCAACTTACCCTGATGTCAAGGAATTGACAGAAGATGAACCTGGTAAAAAACCTCCCTTTTCCAAGAAAAGAAACAAGGCTGCCAAGAAACTCCAATACAAAAGTCGGAAGAAAAAATCGGCGGAAACCGCCAATGAAAACCTGGAAATAGGAGAAGGAAGCGGAGCCAAGCCCGCGGAGAAGAAAACGAAGGAAATCCTTGTTCTATTAATGTCAGAACAGGACGAACGAGATTTACTTCAAACACCAGTGGAACTGCACGAACCCCCTGAAGTGCTGGATGCCAGGAGACAAACTCTCCAAAGGCAACAACAACATCTATTCAGAACTCGGGAAAATCTCCTAAAAACCCAGGCTGACATTAAGTTAAAGCAGGAAGAAATTGAGGAGTACGAGAGAAGAAATAGATCTGGCATAAAACCTACACGGTTACCCGGAATCGTAAGACCAGAAGTATTGCAGCCGAAGAAACGGTTACATAACCCTGCCTGGCAAAAGCAAGCAAATGGCATCGATGCCAGGGGCGAACCTATATACAAAACCGCAGCAGAAAATGCGGAAGCCGCATTTGACATCCTCAATGATGATCTGTACTCCAATGACGAAAAACTCCAAGGGGTGTATGCTTTCTTAGGAAAAGCATTGCAATAACAGCAGCGAGGGCAGGCAAAATCATGGAAGTTGCATGACAACTCAGCCCTATGCAAAACAACCACATGCGCCGTTGGAGCACCTGGACCTGGAGAACCTGGAGATTCAGGCAATTAAAAAGAGAATAAAGGAGATCCGAGAAAGGACAAGAAAATTCCCGATAACAAGGATGCATCGTCCAGAACAGGATCCCATCCGCCGAAAGGTGGAATCAACCCCCATGATCGGGAAGAACAAAAACGGAAAGACAGAAAAGCAATGTCGCCTCCGAGACGCCCTGCTGAAAAAGCCGGAAGATACGATATTCCTCATAGGCGTGAGAGATCCTGTACTCCTCCTAGGAATAAGGAAAGACACACGAGTAGAACTCCACCTTATTCCAAAGGACACGATAAGGGAGGAAATAGGGATAATACCGAAAAAGCGCGCTCGCGCGACAATGGACAAGAAAGGAGCAGATCCCCTTCTATCCATCCAGTCGGTAGATATTCCGTTCACGCTGATAAAGCGGAAAGAGATGAGATCTATACTTTGGACCTAATTGTTTCACTGACAGGATCCGAAGAACAACTCTACATTCTGGCTTTTCCAAAGTTGGTCCAACATATCAAAAATATACCGGCAGTACAAACCCGGATACCTGGCTCTCAGACTATTATACAGCCGTCCAGATCAACAAAGGGACAAATTTAGAGGCGGTAAAATTTCTCCCCCTAATGTTACTAGATGGAGCCAGAGATTGGATTAACGGTCTTCCGTCAAGAACCGTAGATAGCTGGGATGATATGGCTAGAGTTTTTACTCAGCATTTTCGGGGAACTTACAAACGCCCCAACATCATCAACGAGCTAAACTGTTGCACCCAGTTTGAAGATGAGCCATACGTGGACTTTATCTCAAGATGAAATGCAATGAAGAACAGCTGCTCTGGAGTAAGTGATGTACAAGCAATGCATGCTTTCGTCAATGGCTTAAAACCCTGCCTCGTACCATTCATGGTTGGTTCAAAGAAGCACAAAGATCTCGGATCTATGCTTACAACCACAAATGAGCATGCAGCGGCCGAAGACGACATCAGAGCGAGAGGTGGAAGTATCGACGCTTTGGCTCAGGCCAAAAAGATGCCTCGTTCTGAGAAAAAAGCTACTCCAGAGACACAGCCAAAGACCAAAGAAGTTAACCTAGCCTTTGGAAAGGATAATGGAAGCAAATGGAAAGGAAGAAACACAGAACCTATCTCCTACACAAAGGAACATTTGGAAAAGATTAAGTCGGAGAACTATGTCCACCATTCGCAATTTGGGAAACTTACCCATTCTAATGCACAATGCCGGCTTAATAAGCATATGAAAGGCAGTGCAGGATCCGGGAACAATGGGAAGAACTCCAAGAGGAAATTCTCCAAGGAAAAGCCAGAAGCTGAAAAAGAAGACAGTGAATCGGACACTGACGAAAAAATTCAGGAACAACAGCGAAAAGGCGAACCAAAGTTCCCGAGAGTCGATGGAGAATGCAATTTAACTTTCCTTGCAACTCCCTCAGCAAAGGTGGCAAAGAGGACACTTCGAGAAATAAACGCGGTTGTTCCACCAACCCCCAAATTCTTGAAGTACTCGAATACACCAATTACGTGGGATCAGTCTGATCATCCCGGAAATATCCCAGAACCTGGCACACAAGCTCTAATTGTAAGCCCTATTGTTCAAAACACTAGGCTAAAAAGAGTGCTGATGGATGGAGGATCATCATTAACATATTGTACCTGGATCTCCGAGATCCAGCTCAATCATAGCAACATACGTTTCCAGGGCATCGTTCCTAGCAGACAAGCACAATCCCTAGGAGAAATTTCCCTAGACGTAACCTTTGGAGAAAGAGAGCACTTCCGACAGGAAAAAAATTCTTTCGAGGTCGTGCCGTTCGAGAGCGTATACCACGCAATTCTCGGAAGTCCAGCTTTTGCCAAATTCATGGCAAGATCATGTTATATTTATAACAAGCTAAAGATGCCAGGGCCAAAAGGAGGAGTAATCACCATATCAGGAGACTTCAAATTGGCACACAAGCTGGAAAAAGGAAACGCCCTTTGCGCAGAAAAAGTGATAGCAAAGGGGGAATTGAAAGAGCTGGCAAATGAAGTATCGCCGACAGAAATGCCGACAGGAAAAGAAAGCCGGAAGCCAACAGATAGTTTCAAACCTTCCGAAAATACAAGGCAGGTTATCCTAGACCCCAAAGATCCGACAAAATTTGTTGTAGTGGGTATTGGGATGACTGACAAACAGGAAAGCGACCTCGTCAAGTTCCTCCGTGAGAACTGTGATATTTTTGCCTGGTGTCCTGCGGACATGCCAGGTGTACCCAGGGAACTTGCTGAGAAACAACTCAAGGTGATTCCAGGATCTAAACCCGTCAAACAAGGTCTCCATCGATTTGACGGAAGAAGACGAAAGGCTATTGGCAAGGAAATTATCCGGCTATTAGCAGCTGATTTTATCCGGGAAGTTATACATACTGAATGGTCTACGAACCCAGTATTAGTCCCAAAGAAAGATAGTATTGTTCTTAGGATATGTATAGATTACACCGGCCTGAACAATTTGTGTCCAAAAGATAGGTTCGCATTACCACGAATCGATCAAATAATAGATGCCACTGCTGGCTCTGAGCTTTTATGCTTTTTGGATGCTTATTTCGGATACCATCAAATACGTATGAGGGAAGAGGATCAAATCAAAACTTCCTTCATAACCCCGTACGGAACATACTATTACATAACCATGCCTTTTGGCCTGAAGAACGCATGTGCAACTTACCAGCGTTGCATGCAATGATGTTTGCATAGTCAGATTGGCAAAAATGTTCATGTTTACGTGGACGACATTGCTGTCGTTTCCAAGGAAAAAGACACACTCCTTGAAGATTTGCGAGAAACCTTCGAAAATTTGCGCAGTTACAAAATGAAGTTGAATCCATTAAAGTGCGTATTCGGGGTTCCCTCAGGAAAACTTCTGGGTTTTATCGTTTCTCACAGAGGAATAGAAGTAAATTCGGAAAAGATCAAGGCAATATTGAACATCACAAAGCCTACATGCTTAAAAGATGTACAAATATAAAGTCAGCAGGTTTATAAGCCGGCTAGGAGAAAAAGCTCTTCCATTATACAAACTGTTGAAAAAATCCGACAAATTTGAGTGGACAGAAGAGGCGGACAAAGCATTAACCCAGCTAAAAGAAACCTTGATGAAAGCACCAATTTTGGCATCGCCAAAAGACGAAGAACCTATGTTGCTGTATCTTACAACAACAAACAAGGTTATTAGCGTGGTGATAATTGTGGAAAGAAGGAAAGAAGAACAACGTATACCGGATCAACATCCCGTATACTATGTTAATGAAGTTTTCTCCGAGTCGAAGCAAAGGTATCCACATTATCAAAAACTGGCATATGGCGTGTTTTTGCATCTAGAAAACTCCGCCATTATTTCCAAGGACATTCCATAACCGTGGTAAGAAAAGCACCACTAGGGGATATCATTAACAATACGGACGCAACAGGTCGAGTAGCCAAATGGGGCACCGAGCTAGCCGCGTTCGACATTAAGTACCAACCCCGGACGGCAATTAAATCCTAGGTGTTGGCAGATTTTGTCGCTGATTTGACAGAAGCAATAGAGAACACACCAATGCCAGAGTCGGTATACTAGATCATGCACTTTGATGGATCCAAGATGAAAGAAGGCGCTAGAGCTGGTGTAGTGCTAAAATCCCCAAAAGGTGACATTATGGAGTATGTATTGCAGATAGACTTCAACGCTAGTAATAACGTGGCAGAATACGAAGCTTTGCTTCATGGATTGCATATTGCAAAAGAAATAGGCGTCAGACGCATATTATGCTATGGTGACTCAGATTTGGTACAACATCAGCTAAACCAAACTTGGGATGCCAAAAGCCCCATCGTGGCCGAATATCGGAGAACGGTGGACGAGTTTGCAATTTGTTTCATTGGATTTGAAGTACTTCACATCAAAAGGGAAGAAAATTGGAACACGGATGCATTAGCCCGCATGGGATCGGAAAGAGTGAGAACCTTACCACCCGGGGTGTTTGTTCAGCATTTACATGAACCATCGATCAAAGGTGGAGATGTGGATTACCCTCTCGTTTCCGAGTCAATCGAAGTTCTGCTCGTTAACCCAGATGGGACAATTCCATACTTAAACTTCTTAGTTGATCAGAAGTTCCCGGATGGAGCAAAAGAGGTCTTGCAAAGACAGATACAGCGTCGATGCAAAGGATAGATGGTAATTAATGGTTGCCTGTATAAGCGGAGCACTATCGGAATTTTTCAGCGATGTATTTCGCCAGAAGAAGGACGCGAAATCTTGCAGGAAATCAATGCAGGAGATTGCGGACATCATGCTCAATCAAAAAGAGTAGTCAAAAAAGCATTCCGTGCAGGGTTTTTCTGGCTCACAGCCAAGACAGATGTCGAACACATAGTAAACACATGTGCCGGATGCCAGTATTACGCCAAGAAGACGAATATGCCAGCTCAAGCACTCAAAACTATCCCTATAACATGGCCGTTCGCCGTCTGGGGGCTAGATATGATGGGACCATTCAAAACTGCAAGAGGTGGACTTACACATCTACTCATTGAAGTGGATAAGTACACCAAGTGGGTGGAGGCAAAACCCATCAAAAAACTTGATGGTGTGACCGCCAGAAACTCCATCATTGACGCAGTCATGAGATATGGCGTTCCACACAGTATAAACACCGACAACGGGACAAATTTCTCTATTGGAGAGTTGGCAAAATATTACCGACAAACGGGAATACGCCTAGACCTTGCGTCCGTGGCTCGCCAATCCAATGTGCAGATTAAAAGAATGAATAGCTCAATCCTGCAAGGAATACGCCCAAGACTCGAATCTCCTCTTCATAGAGCAGCTGGAGCATGGGTAGAAGAATTACCTTCCGTGCTTTGGAGTATTTGAACGACGCCAAATAGATTGACAGGGCAAACCACATTTTCTTGGTTTATAGCGCATAAGCAATGGTTCCAACGGACGTGCTCCATGATAGCCCAAGAGTACAGGCTTACGATGACTCGGATGCCGAATGTGCCCGACGGGATGCCGTCGATCGTTTAGAAGAAGAACGAGACCTTGTGCTTCAAAGATCCGCCATTTATCAGCAAGGATTGAGACGCTACCATAGTCAGAAAATCAGGCATCGATCTTTTTCAAAGAAGGTGACCTAGTGCTAAGATTGGTGCAAGAAAGGAAGCACAAGCTAGCCCCAGTCTGGGAGGGGCCATTTGTCATTAGCAAGTCTATGAAAAATGGATATTATTATCTTGTAGATATTCGAGACATGGAAGATGATCCCAAACGTCCGAATCGCAAAAGAAAGAGAAAGATAGATGTTGAGCTAGGAGAGATGAAAAGGCCCTGGAGCATCCAGCAGTTACGTCCCTTTTACACTTAGTTCAATTTCTATGTAAACATCTTTGAGATCATGAAATAAAGTTGTCGGAATTCATGCATTACTGTTTTATTTGTTTTCATACAAAGCATAAGTCCGTTTTATCTATTTCCCAATGATCTTTCAAAATACTCAATCTTAACCCGAATTGTGCCTGCATGCTCGGAATTAAAAAATGAATGATTTTCAGCCTAAGAAGGCTTAGGGAAACCCAGATTGTGCCTGCGTGCCTGAGTTTCATGCAAAATTCTTTGCTTTTCTCTAAGTATTATCTGATTGTTTTTATGTTGGGTCACTGGAACTAGTTAGTAAAAATGCCTTTAGTACGATCCATGTTTCCGAGTTTCGACTAATTGGTTGTACCCAGTCACTTGGCATGAAGATTATGTACTATTGAGCCATTTCAAACACTAAGGACAGTTAAGACATACAAACCAGAGAACTTAGAAGACAAAGGAATTAAAACCCGGAAAACTAGCAAATACTTAATAATTTAACTGCAAAAGCAGAGTACTTGTTTATACAAAAGAATAGAAAGCATTACAATAAGGTTTTCATTATAAGAACAATAATGCTTCTATTTTTCCCATCTCCTACTCAGGACCAGGCAGCTTCTTCAGGCATCCGACTCTTCTTCGCTGCTGGATTCCTTAGGAGTTGGCGGGATTACCTCCTCGAGGTAGAAGGTGGAGATGTTCACCATATTGGCGATCTTGGTGGCGTGACATTTGATTTCATCAAAGATGCTGGTACGCTGGGCATCCGTGTATCCTTGCGGGATGCCGGATGCCACACGCCAAGATTTGGCGGTGTGGTAGTGCATACGCATGAGCCCAAAGGCCATGCGTGCACCACCACGAGCCGCGGAGCGGAGCCACGTCTCCTTGCGGTTCGCCATCTCCACAATAGCCTCAGGAAGTTTGCTGACTTCCGAAAGGTCCCCAGATTTCTCGGGAATGTACTTATTGATAAGTAGCATCCCCGCGGCCTTGAGCGCGGTGAAGACTTTCCCGAAAGCCCGGATTATCTCAATCCGGGTAAGATGGGGGCTACCTTCTGTTTCAATCAACAAAACAAATGTTAAGAAAAACAGGAGAAGGGAAACATGGAAAATCCCGGTTCACAGTCAGCTTGTGAAGATCCAGGTTCTCGCGGCGGAGGTTCTCGGCGTTGCCGGCATCTTCAGCAACTTGTTTGGCTTTCGCCAAAGAAGCTGAAAATCAAGTAAAGGAAGAGTTAAAAACTTGGAAAACTACTTAGAAAAACTCACAACTGAAAGCAGAGAAATATTTTACCCGCTGAATCATTCAGCGGTTGCTGAATGGATGCCAGTTCTGCTTCCTTATCTTCAAGAATAGAAAGAAGGGTTTTTACCTCCTTGTTCTTGATGGTAAGTTTACTGAAAACTTCCGTGTTGATGTTTTCAGCAGTTTGCTGAAACACGGAAAAGAGACAAAAAATGCTTAAGTTAAAAACAAGCATAACAATGAAAAAAGCATTAAGACAAAAGTATCCATTTAACTTATTGCTTGGGGGCTACAGATATTACCTGGCTCATCTTGGTTAGGTTTGCCAAGTTTTCATTGAATTCTTTTGCATAGTCTGCAAAAAGAATCCCAACATGGCAAAGGCCGTCCTCGATGACCTACCGAGGTGAAAACATGAAGTTATTCCTTAAAATAAGCCCGCCTTGCGGCCAAGGAAGGATTAGAGGTGCTGGAGCGAAGAATTTAGTAGCCCACGGATGAATATATCCGTGTTCGTCAAACGGTTCTTCTTTTACCTTGAACTCCTTGTCAAAAGTCGGAATGGGTTCCTCCTCAGTTGTACGAGAAGGGCCACCCATTTTCGGTGCCACCCTTTCCCTCGCGTCCGTCTCGGATGCAATGGGCTGGTTGGTCGGCAGGGGATATTCTGCCTCCTTTGCAGATCGGTTCTCTCCTCCTGGGGCAGCTGGGCTACCAGGAGCTGCAGTAGGGGATGGTTGCACTCCTTTGCCAGCAACTGCTTTATGTCTCTTCAGCTTTTTAGGCTTCAGAGAAGTAGGAGCAAGGATGAAAAAGAAAGGAAGTGAAAGAAATTCCGAGAAATTAGTATTCCGAGAAAGTAAACATGCTCTTGCTATAAAAAGCAGAGAAAAACAGAAACCCAGAGGATTACCTGGAAGTAACGACGGGAATTCCGTCAAGTTCCACCACCTCTTCAGCAGTTCATGGCTTCTTGCGTTTTCGACCACCAGAAAACTTGGCACGCATTGCGTCCAATTCGGCATCGGATGCAAGATCTTTGTCGGTGAGGTCGGCGAACTATGGGAAAAGAGTGATATCCGACTAAGTCAGAAAAACGGAGAAAGACAAAAATCCGAGAAATTGCCCAAAGAGTAAAGAATATTACCTTTGGAATCGGGTTTCCTTCATGGTACATCTCTCGGCTTTCTTCATATTGGCCGCGTGTGGCGACGAAATGATTAACCCGCTTCTTGAAGTCCCTCTTCGAGAACGCCTTGTCCGTTCCCCTCATTGTATCTTCCGAGCCCTTGTATTCACATAGAAGCCTGGTTCGATGCGCCAGAGGCTGGATACGTCTTCTGAACCAACACAAAACAGTGTCGGTTCCAGTGAGAGGAGAATCGGAGGAGACGAGTTTGGTGATGTGCCGTTTGATTTTCATCAAATCATCCGGCAGCGTCTGAACTGCCTCCACTGCCCAATTATCTTGGGGAGTGGCAGCGCAGTTGGTGAAAGGTGGAATCCCAGTTTCCTTTCCAGGAAACGGGACGTCTTGATGGTAGAAAAAGGAACCCGTCCAAAATTTGACGGATTTCGATGTTTTGATCTTGGGGAACCAATCCTCCCTAAATCTACCTAGGGTAAAGTATATGGTCCCGCAAGTCGGGAGTACGCCCTCAGAGAGGTTTTGCTTAACCCCGAAGCAATACTGCCAAAAATCTAACCTAGTCTCTAATCCTTGATACCCGTCGAAGAGGGTATGGAACCTGGCTAGATATAGAATGGAGTTTGGAGTCAGGTTGTGGGGTTGGATGTTGTAGTGGCTAAGAACCTGGAGGAAGAAGGCGGAAGGTGGAATTCCCATACATCGAGAAAGATGCGAGGTTAGGAGGACCCTTTCCCCGGCTTTGGGCAAGGGCTCGGAATCGTCCTCCTCGTGCCGCCACTTCCCCTTCACGATCAGCCACTCCTTCTCCATTGTCGGAAGAAGGGAAGGGGCTAAGTTACACCGGTTCCAATTGCCGGACATCTCGCCTTCGTCTTCGGCTCCGGCGGGGGCGGCCGCAGCGGCGAGCTCCTCTCCGACGAGGAGGATTTTTTCTTCCGCTGTTTCGGGGACGAATGTCGGAGGCGGCGCAGAAGATGAGGCCGCCAGGTTCTCAGCCGCGAGAAGAGGATCCTCGCGGGCTTGGTCGCCGGAAGGATTCTCCGGCGTGTTCGCGGCGGCGTGGCTCGGGGAATCGACCAAAGGGTCGATGTCGTCGATCTCGCGGGCGATAACATTTTCCTCTGCAGCGTGCGGTGAGTCGCTTGATGCCATTTGCGGGTGGCGCGGAGAGGATTGCGAGCCTCCGATGATAGATTTCGGGGACGGCGCGGTGTGCACGGGCTCTGCTCGCACTAAGTCCTTAGCTCGGGAGCAATGGGCACTTGAGGGCTGTGGAAGATGGAAGAGAGAGCGGAAGGGCAATCGGAGTGCCCGTGGATGGCTATTTATAGCCGGAAAAGCGTTACGATACGTGCTAACGGCTCTTTTGACCGTTAGATCTGCGACGCGTGTCACACCAGAAAATCTGGGAAATGAGGAGGCGGAATGATAACTGCTATCTCCTCGTTTCCCGCGAGAATCTATCAGAGATACGTTTCAAGATTTGACTGAACCCAAACGTCCGTGATGTCAGCACACTTTTATCACTGACGTCACGAGGTTCCTTCTCCACGAAGGCTTGTGGAAGAAAAGCCGAATTCTGGAAAATCCGAGTTTTGCGTTACATGTCAAGAAACTCCTCCACGTTCGTGAAAGGGAAAGCCGGATTTTTATGAAATTCTAGTTATGTATTATGGCATTTTGGGAAAAAGAAGAATCGAGACAAAGAGCCAACATTTCTCAGAGAAGAATGCGAGTTGACGAAAGGTGTCAGGATCAAGTCTCAATCCTTCTTGGGGGCTACTGTCGGATATATACTGAGTAGGGGTATACCCGGCATGGTCCTAAAGAGCCGGATTACCAGGGTGGCCTGATTGGTAATGAATCACAGTCCATTAGGCGGCCCAGTAAGCTGACGCACAGAAGCAAGATTCTAGAAGAACCCGGACCACGGCCCAGAGTGGTGCGGCTTGGAGTAGAAGACAGATTCCTGCCTTCAAACTTAGGATACATTCCGTAGTCTTCTAGGTTTCCTTTCTGTAAGTCCTAACCCGGCTATTATATAAAGCCGGACGGGAGAGAAGAACAAGAAGACAATTAGCTAGAAGGTGATCCTCGCCGAGTTAGCGAACCCCTACTCACATTGTACTTTGTATACTTCAGGATTCAGCCCTGATTTAGTGAGATTGCAGGAGTAGGAACGCCACCTAGTTGCGACGTTCCGAACCTAGGTAAAATCGGTGTTCCTAGTTGTTGTGCTACCATGTCCCCTCACGTTTCTACCCGTAGGCTCATAGCACCCCCGTCTATGAACTCTACTACGATGTCTGGACATTCTAGGAACAAAGAAAGGCCAAAGAGTAGAACTCCACCTTATTCCAAAGGACATGACAACGGACGAAATAGGGATAATCCTGGAAAAGTGCACTCACGCAACAATGGTAAAGAAAGGAGTAGATCCCCTTCTGTCCATTCAGCTGGCAGATATTCCATTCATGATGATAAAGCGGAAAGAGATGATCTATACTTTGGACCTAAGTGTTTCACTGATAGGATCTGAAGAACAACTCTACATTCTGGCTTTGCCAAAGTTGGTCCAACATATCAAAAAATATACCGGCAGTATAAACCCGGATACCTGTCTCTCAGACTACTATACAGCCGTCCAGATTAACAAAGGGACAGATCTAGGGGCAGTAAAATTCCTCCACCTAATGTTGCTGGATGGAGCCAGAGATTGGATCAACGGGCTTCCGTCAAGAACCATGGATAGCTGGGAAGATATGTCTAGAGTTCACTCAGCATTTTAGGGGAACTTGCAAAAGCCCCAAGAGCATCTACCAGCTAAACCGCTGCATCCAGTTTGAAGATGAGCCGTATGTCGACTTTATCTCAAGATGGACATCAATGAAAACAGCTGCTCTGGAGTAAGTGATGTACAAGCAATGCATGCTTTCATCAATGGTTTAAGACCCGGCCTCGTACCATTCATGGTTGGTTGAAAGGAGCACAAAGATCTCAGAATTATGCTTACCACTACAATGAGCATGCAGCGACTGAAGACGACATTAGAGCGAGAGGTGGAAATATTGACGCTTTGGCTCAGGCCAAAAAAGACGCCTCGTTCTGAGAAAAAAGCAACTCCAGAGCACAACCAAATCCCAAAGAAGTCAATTTAGCCTTTGGAAAGGATAATGGATGCAAATGGAAAGGAACAAGCACGGACCTATCTCCTACTCAAAGGAAGAGTGGGAAAAAATTAAGTCGGAAAACTGTGTCCATCATTCGCAATTTGGAAAACCTACCCATACCAATGCGCAATGCCGGCTTAATAAGCATATGAAAGGCACTGCAGGATCCGGGAACGAGGGGAAGAGCTCTAATAGGAAATTGTCCAAGCAAAAGCCAGAAGCTGAAAAAGAAGACAGTGAATCGGACACTGACGAAAAAATCCAGGAACAACAGCGAAAAGGCGAACCAAAATTCCCGAGAGTTGACGGAGAATGCAACCTAACTTTCCTGGCAACTCCCTCTACAAAAGTGGCAAAGAGAACACTTGGAGAAATAAACGCGGTTGTTCCACCAACCCCCAAATTCTTGAAATACCCGAATACGCCAATTACCTGGGATCAGTCTGATCATCCCAGAAACATCCCAGAAACCGGCACACAAGCTCTAATTGTAAGCCCTATTGCTCAAAACACTAGGCTAAAAAGAGTACTGATGGATGGAGGATCTAGTATCAATATCATGTACCTGGATACACTAAAACATCTGCGAATCTCCGAGACCCAGCTCAATCATAGCAACATACGTTTCCACGACATCGTTTCTGGCAGACAAGCACATTCCCTAGGAGAAATTTCCCTAGACGTAACCTTTGGAGAAAAAGAGCATTTCCGACAGGAAAAGATCTCTTTCGAGGTGGTGACGTTCGAAAGTGTATATCATGCAATACTCGGACGTCCAGCTTTCGCCAAATTCATGGCAAGATCATGTTATATTTATAACAAGCTGAAGATGCTAGGGCCAAAAGGATGAGTAATCACCATATCGGGAGACTTCAAATTGGCAAACGAGCTAGAAAAAGGAAACACCCTTTGCGCCGAAAAAGTGATAACAAAGGAGGAATTGAAAGAGCTGGCAAAAGAAGTATCACTGACAGAAATGCCGGGAGGAAAAGAAAGCCAGAAGCCGGCAGATAGTTTCAAATCTTTCGAGAATACAAGACAGGTTATCCAAGATCCGACAAAATTTGTCGTAGTGGGGACCGGATGACCGACAAATAGGAAAGCGCGCTCATCAAGTTCCTCTGTGAGAACTGGGATATTTTTGCCTGGTGTCCTGTGGACATGCCGGGTGTACCCAGGGAACTTGCTGAGCATCAACTCAAAGTGATTCCAGGATCGAAACACGTCAAACAAGGTCACCATCGATTTGACGGAAGAAGACGGAATGCTATTGGCAAGGAAATTATCTGACTTTGAGCAGCAGATTTTATCCAGGAAGTTATACATACTGATTGGTCTGCGAACCCAGTATTAGTCCCGAAGAAAGATAGTATTGTTCTTAGGATGTGTATAGATTACACCGGCTTGAATAAATTATGTCCAAAAGATAGGTTCGCGTTACCGTGAATCGAACAAATAATAGATGCCACTGCTGGCTTTGAGCTTTTATACTTATTGGATGCTTATTCTGGGTACCATCAAATACGTATGAAGGAGGAAGATAAACTTCCTTCATAACCCCGTATGGAACATACTATTACATAACCATGCCTTTTGGCTTGAAGAACGCAAGCACAACATACCAGCGTTGCATGCAATGTTGTTTGTATAGTCAGATCGGCAAAAACATACACATTTACGTGGACGATATTGCCGTCATTTCCAAGGAAAAGGATACACTCCTTGAAGATCTACAAGAAACTTTCGAAAATTTGCGCACTTATAAAATGAAGTTGAATCCATTAAAATGCGTATTTGGGGTTCCCTCAGGAAAACTTCTGGGTTTTATCGTTTTTCACAGAGGAATAGAAGTAAACCCGGAAAAGATCAAGGCAATCTTAAACATCTCAAAGCCTACGTGCTTAAAAGATGTACAGAGTTTGACGGGTTCTGCAGCCGTAGTCAGCAGGTTTCTAAGCCGGCTATGAGACAAAGCCCTACCATTATACAAATTGTTGAAGAAATCCGACAAATTTGAGTGGACAGAAGAGGCGGACAAAGCATTAACCCAGTTAAAAGAAACCTTGATGAAAGCTCCGATTTTGGCATCACCAAAAGACGAAGAACCCATGTTACTGTATCTTACAGCGACAAACAGGGTTATTAGTGCGGTGATAGTTGTGGAAAGACAGAAGGAAGAGCAAAGCATACCACACCAATACCGAGTGTATTATGTCAGCGGAGCATTTTCCGAGTCAAAATAAAGGTAATCCACACTATCAAAAGCTGGCATGTGGCGTGTTTTTTGCATCTCGAAAACTCGGCCATTATTTCCAAGTACATTCCATAACAGTGGTATGTAAAGCACCACTAGGCGATATTATTAACAATGCGGATGCAACAGGCCGAGTAGCCAAATGGGGCATCGAGCTAGCTGTGTTCGACCTTAAGTACCAACCCCAGACGGCAATAAAATCCGAGGCGTTGGCAGATTTCGTCGCCGATTTGACAAAAGCAATGGAAAACATACCAATGCCGGAGTCGGAATACTGGGTCATGCACTTTGACGAATCTAAGATGAAGGAAAGCGCTGGAGCTGGTGTAGTGCTAAAATCCCCAAAAGGCGATACTATGGAGTATGTATTGCAAATACACTTCAACACCAGTAATAACGTGGCAGAATACGAAGCTTTGCTTCATGGCTTGCATATTGCAAACGAAATAGGCGTCAAGCACATACTATGCTATGGTGACTCAGACTTGGTACAGCATCAGCTAAACCAAACATGGGACGCCAAAACCCCCATCATGGCCGAATATCGGAGAACGGTGGACGAGTTTTCCATTTGCTTCCTAGGATTTGAAGTACTTCATATCAAAAGGCAAGAAAATTGGAACGCAGATGCATTAGCCCGCATGGGCTCGAAAAGAGTGAAAACCCTACCACTAGGTGTGTTTGTCCAACATTTGCATGAACCATCGATCAAAGGTGGAGATGTTGATTATCCTCTTGTTTCCGAGTCAATTGAAGTCCTGCTCGTTAACCCGGATTGGACAATCCCATACTTAAACTTCTTTGTTGACCAGAAGTTCCTGGATGGAGCAGACGAGGTCTTGCAAACATACATACAACGTCGATGCAAAGGATACACGGTTATTAATGGTTGCCTGTATAAACGCAACACTGTTGGTATTTTTCAGCGATGTATTTTGCCAGAAGAAGACCGAGAAATCCCGCAAGAAATCCACGCAGGAGATTGCGGACATCATGCTCAATCAAAAAGCACAGTCAAAAAAGCATTCCGTGCAGGGTTTTTCTGGCTAACAGCGAAGACAGACGCCGAAAACATAGTAAATACATGTGCCGGATGTCAGTATTCCGACAAGCAGACGAATATGCCAGCCCAAGCACTCAAAACTATCCCCATTACATGGCCATTTGCGGTCTGGGGGCTAGATATGATGGGACCATTCAAAACTGCAAGAGTTTTGGACTCACACATCTACTTGTTGCGGTAGATAAGTATACCAAGTGGGTGGAGGCGAAACCCATCAAAAAACTTGATGGCGTGACTGCCAGAAACTTCATCATTGACGTAGTCATGAGATACGACGTTCCACACAGACAACAGGAGAAACTTCTCAATTGGAGAGTTGGCAAAATATTGCCGACAAACGGGAATACGCCTAGATCTTGCATCTGTGGCACACCCACAATCCAATGGGCAGGTTGAAAGAATGAATAGCTTAATCCTGCAGGGAATGCGCCCAAGACTCGAATCTCCTCTTCATAGAGCAGCTGGAGCATGGGTAGAGGAATTACCTTCCGTTCTTTGGAGAATTCGAACGACGCCAAATAGATCAATAGGGCAAAACCGTTTTTCCTGGTCTATGGTGCAGAAGCAGTGCTTCCAACGGACATGCTCCATGATAGCCCAAGAGTGCAGACTTACGATGACTCGGATGCCAAAAGCGCACGACAGGATGCCGTCAATATTTTAGAAGAATAACGAGACCTTGTGCTTCAAAGATCCGCCATTTATCAGCAAGGATTACGACGCTACCATAGTCGGAAAATCAGACACCGTTCTTTTAAAGAAGGTTACTTAGTGCTAAGATTGGTGCAAGAAAGGAAGCACAAGTTAGCCCCAGTGTGGGAAGGACCATTCGTCATTAGCAAAGCTATGAAAAATGGATCTTACTATCTTGTAGATATTCGGGATAAGGAGGATGATCCCAAAAGACCGAATCGCAAAAGAAAGTGAAAAATAGATGTCGAACTGGGAGAGACAAAGAGACCCTGGAGCATCCAGCAGTTACGTCCCTTCTACACTTAGTTCAATTTCTATGTAAACATCTTTAAGATCATGAAATAAAGTTGTCGGAATTCATGCATTTCTGGTTTTACATGTTTATTATAGTACAAAGTATAAATCCGCCTTATCTATTTCCCAATTATCTTTCAAAATACTCAATGTTAACCCGAATTGTTCCTGCGTGCTCGGAGTTAAAAAAACAAATGGTTTTCGGCCTAAGGAGGCTTAAGGAAACCCAGATTGTGCCTGTGTGCCTGAGTTTCATACAAATTTCAAAATTCCTTACTTTTCTCTAAGGATTATCTGATTGTTTTTATGTTGGGTCACTAAAATTAGTAAGTAAAAATGCCTTAGTACTATCCATGTTTCCGAGTTTCGACTGATCGGTTATACCCAGTCACTTGGCGTGAAGATTATGTACTATCGAGCCATTTCAAACACTAAGAACGGTTAAGACATATAAACCGGAGAACTTAGAAGATAAAGGAATTAAAACCTGGAAACTATGCAAAGACTTATAAATTAAACTGCAAAAGTGGAGTACTTGTTTATACAAAGGATAGATAGAATTACAATGAATATTACATTGTAAGAAAAGTAATTCTTATATTTTTGCTTGTCTTCTACCCAGGACTTAAGCAGCTTCTTCGGGATCCGAGTCTTCATCCTCGCTGCTGGAATCCTCTGGAGTTGTCGGAATTTCCTCTTCGGGGTAGAAGGTGGAGATTTTCACCATGTTGGAAACCTTAGTGGCGTGGCCTTTGACAGCGTCAAAGATGCTGGCCCACTGAGCGTCTGTGTATCCTTGAGGGATACCTGACGCCACGCGCCAAGACTTGGTGGTGGTATAATGCATACGCATGAGCCCAAGGGCCATGCGCGCACCACCGCGAGCCGCGGAGCGGAACCACGATTCCTAGCGGTTCGCCACCTCCACGATAGCCTCTGGAAGCTTACTGACTTCCGAGAACTCTCCTGCTTTGTCGGGAATGTACTTATTAATAAGTAATATCCCCGCAGCTTTAAGCGCGGTGAAGACCTTCTAGAAAACCCGGATTCTTTCGATCCGGGTAAGTTGGGGGCTACCTCCTGTTTCAATCAAGAATAGAAAGTTAGGAAAAACAGAAAAGGGAAAAGGAAAAATACGGTAAAAGTTAAAAAGCTTACCGAGAATCCGATCCATCTCCGTGCCTTCCTCCAGGCGCTGGTTCAGGGCATTCTCCAGGTCCCTGATGGTGGCTTTGTCCTTCTCGGCCTGGCTAGAGGCCTTAGACTCGGCAATGCCGACAAACAATTGGCTGGCCTCCAGGTCTTTTTGAAGCTTCACAGTGAGCTTGTGAAGGTTCAGATTTTCCTTGCGGAGGTTCTCGGCATTGCCGGCATCTTCAGCAATTTGTTTGACTTTCGCCAAAGAAGCTGAAGAGTAAGTAAAAGGAAGAGTTAAAAACTCGGAAAATTACTTAGAAAAAATTCTAAACAAAAGCAGTGATAAAATTTACCTGCTGATTCAGCTAGCTTTTGCTGAACGGAGGCCAGCTCCGAGTCTTTATCCTCAAGAATATTAAGGAGAGTTTTCACCTCCTTATTCTTGATGGTAAGATTACTGAAAACTTCCATGTTTATGTTTTCAGCAGTTTGCTGAAATACGGGAAAGAGACAAAACGCTTAAGTTAAAAACAAGCAAGGTCGTAATAAAAGCATTAAGTCAAAAGTATACATTTGGCAAAATGATTGGGGTCTAGAGATATTACCTTGCTCATCCGTTGAAGATCCGACAGATTTTCGCTGAATTCTTTTGCATACTCAGCAAAAATAATTCCAACATGGCAAAGGCCATCTTGGATTATCTGCCGAGGAGAAAATACGAAGTTATTACTAACAATAAGTCTGCCTTGCGGCCAAGGACGGATTAAAGGAGCTGGGGCAAAATACTTTGTCGCCCACGGATGAATATATCCATGTTCGTCAAGGTGTTCTTGTTTTACCTTGAATTGAGGATCATAGTTGGCGATTGGTTCTTCCAATGGAACATTGTAAGGACACCTGGCTTCCGGCTCCACCGCTCTTTCCCTCGCGTCCGACTTGGACGCAATGGGCTGGCTGGTCTGCATGGGTTCCTCCTCCCTGGCAGCCATGTTTTCCTCCGAAGCTGCGACCGGAGTGTCGGGAGCAGCAGCAGGAGAAGGCTGTGCCCCTCTCCGAGCAACAGACTTCAATTTCTTCCGGCTTTTTGGCTTAAATGTTGTCGGAGCCAAGCTAGAAAGAAAAAAATCCGAGAAGTTAGAATTCCGAGAAAGAAAAGAAATTCCTGCGACAAAAAGGAGAGAAAAGAGAAACCCGGACGATTTACCTGGAAGTAGCGACGGGAACTCCGTCAAGGTCGATTATTTCCTGAGTAGTGGAAGGCTTCTTGCGCTTCCGTCCGCCTGCAAAGTTGGCACGCATTGCGTCCAACTCGGCATCGGTGGCAAGATCCTCCTCAGGAAGATCGACAAGCTGTAAAAAAAAGACAAAGTCCGAGTTAGAAAAAATATCCGAGAAAGGAGAAAACGCAGAACCAAAACCCAAAATGAAGAACCATAGCTTTGGAGCCGGGTTTGTTACCATGTACATCGGCCGGCTTTCTTCATATTGGTCGCGCGTTGCAACCAACTGGTTGACGCGTTTCCTCAAATCTTTTGCCGTCAAAGATTTGTTCGTTACCCTCATTGCATCTTCGGGTCCCGTGTATTCAGGCTTCAGCCCTGATTTAGTGAGATTGCAGGAGTAGGAACGCCGTCTAATTGCGACGTACCGAACATGGGTAAACTTGGTGTTCCTGGTTGTCGTACTACCACGTCCCCCACGTCTCTACCAGTAGTCTCATGGAACCCCCGTCTATGAACTCTACTACGATGTCTCGACAAACACTCCTAGGGATGTTGAGATTGATGATCCTAGGTTCTGGTGCTTGGAGTAGTACTACATATATGCTGACATCTACTCAGACTACAATTTTCCTATTCGCCCAATGAATCCCACCAAGTTTCAGTTGATCAAGGATAAGGAAGTGTTTGCGGATGCTGCTAGTGTGATTGAGAGATTTGACCTTGTGAAGCTCGTGGAGACTCGATGCCCTTACAACACTGATCTCGTGGTCCAGTTCATGTCTACCTTGGTGTTTGATAAGGGTGCTATTTGCAGCTTGAAGTGGATGAACGGGACAACTCCTTGTGAAGCTCACTTCTTCAAGCTTGGTAAGTCACTTGGGTACAAATATTGCTCTCATCCTCCACTTGGACATCGCATGCATGATGTGGAAGCCCTCAGAGTGAGAAGCATATGGCTGGCATGTATGCACCTGGGTTTGTGGTTGGAAAGGTGGAAGGGCTCCTCCCGTTCTATGATCAGTTGGTACGCATCTTCCGGTCTTTCATTGCTCCTAGTAGTGGAAATAATGATGCTCTCACCAGTCCGCTTTGCCACTTATTGATTATGGCAAATCAGTGTATTGAGGACCCGGACCCTTCGTCGTCATACAAGGTGGATGTCATGGACTTCATCTTTCATGAGCTCCGCAATGATATGATTGGTGGGAACGCTATCTCATAGGGACCCTATGTCATGATGTTGATCAAGAACACCATGCAGCATGACTTACGTGCGCTCCCAATACAAGACTACGCCTTCAAGAAATTGTATGTGAAGAGGAAATCTACTCCTGCGGCAATTGCCCCTCCTGAGGGTGGTTCCTTCATGGGAGATGCTCGTGCAAGTGCTGCTACCTCTTCTCATGCCCACAAGACTGACACTACTATTGTGCGCAATGTCAAGAAACTTTCTTGGTTCCAGCGCAATTTGCTTTGCATGAAGGTGGATATTCACAAGGAGCAGTATCAGGCTTACCGCAGGGACACGGCTATGTCCAGCACTTAGCAGAAGATACTTCATCATGTGAGCGGTGCGTCTGGTGATATTCCTGCTGATTTAGTACCTGATTCCTATTCTCAGTGGGCTTCCGGAGATAGTACCCCTTGGGAGCAGATTGAGGAGGCTCTTCGTGTCACTACTGCTTCGTCCAGTGCTCTTGTTGATGTTGATAATGATGATGAGGATGTGGATGAATACCTGGAGGGAGACGCCGAGGGTGACTCCGAGATGTCAGCTAGAGAGTCCTCTTGCAGACCACCCTCCTGTAGGTCTTGGTTGTTAGATCCTTAGACACGCAGATCTCTTCCAGCTTCTCCCAAAGTCCTTTCGCGGATTCCTCCTTCAACACCTCTTGCAAAATTTCGTTAGATAGATGGAGTTGAAGTATAGACAAAGCCTTACGGCTTTACGCTGGTCAGCGTCTGTCCACTTCTTCGGATCCGCTTCCTTGAATCCATCCAGCGCATCATCAAGATCTCCAGAATAGGAGAGAATCGACCTCATCTTGACTTTCCACAACAAGAATCTCGTCTTGTAGGCCAGCAACGGTAGATCAAACTTCAACGCAGCCATCGCAAAACCCTAATCTGCAAACCAGGGCTCTGATACCATTTGTTATAAATGATGGCACAAATAAGCGACGAATAAAAGAGATCGACACACCGGGACACGGGATTTTTAACGTGGAAAACCCTTCCAATAAGGAAGAGAAAAAACCACGGGCGCCAACCAGTACAACTTCACTATTTTTGGGTGTGTTACAAACGCCGGAGATTTACAACTTGCGACTTATCCTAAACCAGCGGCTTGCATGAGGTATATAAAGGCGGTCCTGACCTAACTAGGCCGGCAAGGGTGAATCCAACTCCAACTCGGTAACAACTCGTACCGTTCTCATCAGAAGTTCGACCTTTTATCAACATAAGTGAATTAAATCACCACAAAATAACACCACGGACATTCTTGAGCAGCTTGTACTCTTCCCCGAGCATTGTGGCCAACTTTCCCATGACAAATGTCATTGCCCCAGTGGCTAAGCTTACCAAGAATCTCTCCATTGTTGATACCCAAGACTTCCAGATTAAACGGCAAACCCAGGGCTATTGTGGTCGGAAGAACCAGAGTAACCATACAGCCTTAGAATAGGATATACCTTGCCTTCTTCCTCCATGAGCTGCCTCGCTCTACTTATGCTGAAATAGGTTTTCGCCCCGCTATATTAATATAGTAAACACACCAACACACTAGTTTGAACCAAACCAAATGCTGGGGCAACAACAACATAAGCCTAAAGAGGAAAATAAATGAAAGTCGAGGCAAGGTGCCCAAACAAAGATGACCCGCCACCTCTGCGCCCTCCATCTTCGTCCCACCGCGTACCAGGTACCCCAACGCACCTCGTGCCAAGCAGCCTCGCTCTACTTATGAACTGCTAAATATAATGATTACAGAATGGGATATCGTGAAGGCTGCAGAACAATAAGGAAATTCACCATTTTCCCCCTTAGAATAGGAGAACCCAAATGGTTACATTCACCATTCAACAAGGAAATATAATGATTACAGTAACCATCGTAGCTCATGTTTTTGGGACCAGGTTCAACCCAAATGGCTTGTAAAAATTGTATAACATATTCAAGGTTTGGCTAAGGTGCATGAAAAATGAGTGAATAGTACAGCAGGTTCAAGGCTTTTGACTAATTTACAGGTTAAAAAACTGGCTTGTTCTCTCAACAGTAGAAAAAACAGGGGAAACATATATGACTAGTATAAATTCATCCCCTACTTTGGAGAAATTTTGCTTTATCTGCTCATGTCACTGAGCATAGAATCTGAACATATGATGCGAGAATCACAGATACGAAATCTCTACTAGGCACAGATTAGGAAGTAATGAAACACAATACGATAGCTATTATCTATGCATTTGTACGCAGATAGAAAAGGAAAATACACTCGTCATGTAGTGCTTACCTTTTATCAAACTCCTGGTCAGCTGTTCCTAAGTTACATCATCAGAGATGCAACGCACCCTCAGAAGTAAATCCTGGAGAAAAAATCGAAAAAACAGAGCAGCACACTCTGCAGTCAGCTCTCTGTTAATCTTCAGCCCAAGTTACAGATATTAATGACAATCAAGCGAGCAAAGCTTCCCTGCCGCTTTACCTTGCAAATCTGAGCCAGAGCCCTGTCTTCACTCACAGATCAATCCACCCAAGGCGTTACCATAGATTGGGGTCGGAGCTTCGGAGGCGGCGGCGGACGGAGGATCTATAGTTCTATACACATAATTTTGCTTGGATTTTTTTTTGACATTTCAATATTTGGTTTTTAAATACCGGGTGCATATGCACGTAAGTTCTAAAACGGATTTCTTTCATATCCAATTTTTTCATACATTAATAAATTGCTTATTAAAAATTTTCAAATAAAAAAATCAGACAATAAAAATCTCGTATTAATAAATCAAAGTGCTGATCTGGAGTATATTAACTCCAAGTTGGTGAAGAAGTTGGATGCCTGGGTGTGTGATGCTGCATCCTCGGGGGTAGACTCATTTTAGTGGATTCTAGCCTTTCTAACTTGCCCTCTTATATCATGTCTATGTTTCTTCTCAACAAAACCTTTATTGAGAGAATTGACAAGCATCGTAGACGATTTTTCTGGCATGGAAAAAAGAAAAAAAAGGGGTATTACATGGTTAAATGGTCTGGAGTGTGCAGATCCAAATCTAAAGGGGGCTTAGGCATCAAAAATTTGCATAGGCAGAATGTCAGCCTTCTCACCAAGTGGTGGTGGAAACTTGAGAAGCATGATGGTATTTGGCAAAGAATTGTCAGGAAAAGATATTTGCAAAATAAAACTGTTGCTAATGTTAAAACAAGATTTTCTGATTCCCCTTGCTGGAAAGCCCTTTTAAAAGTCAAGGATTCCTACCTTGCTGGAAGGAAAGTGATGTTGGGTCGTGGTAACCTAACACGATTGTGGTTGGATAGTAACCTGGATAATCCCCCTTTTAACATTCAATTCCCAGCTCTTTTTGATATCAGTCAATGTCAAGAGTGCACTGCCAGGAGGCCATCGCTTGTAATTTCAGTTTACCCTTCCGTAGAACTATCCGGGGTGAACTTGCTGATCAGTGGAATCTCATGATCAGTTTTGTTAGAGGGCTCAATGTAACGGAGTCTGATGATGTGGTTTACCGGGGATTGAATCCTAATAGGATTTTTCTCTACGAAATCGATGTACAAATTCCTGGAGTCTGGGCTTGTGGGTGCTAGTAACAAGGAGATCTGGGGGGGCTAAACTACCATTGAAAATAAAAAAAAATTCTTTGGCAGTTATTTAGAAATGCCCTGGTTACTCGTGATAACATGAAAAAAAGGAACAGGCCTGGAAATCCTGTTTGTTCCTTTTGCAGTCAGGAGGAATCTGCACAGCATCTGTTTTTCTCTTGTACGATTGCTCGTTGCACCTGGGGGGTTGTGGGGAAGACATTTGGTACTGCTACTTGTCCTACCTCCCTTTGGCAGGCGTTGGCCTGGTTTTATGCTCACTTACCTGGTGGGGAGAAGTTTTATATGGTTGGTCTTGCGGCTGTTTGCTGGGGCATCTGGAAAACGCGTAACAGAGTCACGTTTGACAAGCACAAGATGAGCTCTCCCTTCGAGGTTGTTTATGTTGCTTCTTCTTTGTTGATTTACTGGGCAGGTCTGCAGAAAGATGAGGTGGGCCAGAACACGCTGAAGACGCAGGCGACGAAGATGATACAGACAACGGCTGATATTTACTCCCAGGCAAGACATGTGGGGAGCAGGCCTACGCTGATGATCTCCGGTGCCTGATGTTTGTCTTAGTGTTTGGTTCTCAGCGTTCATAAAACTACTTCCCTTGTTGTTTGGTGGCCTGGTGGTTCTCGTTGTGGTGCGGTTTGCACCTTTTGAACTTGTTCCCTTGGATAGTTGCTGTAATAAGGTCGTTTGAACTTGTAGGTGGTAGGAGGTTTTCGCCCCATAGTGAGTCTTTCCGAGTCGGAGAGATTCTCAGTGGGTTTCCTCCTACTGCTCCAACTCGCTTCTCCCATCCCCGTCCTTTCTGTTGTTGAACATTTGTATTTCCGTTTTAAGTAATGGAAAGGGGGCAGCCCGGTTGGGGATAAATCAAAGTTTCATACACACGCTAAGATGCGGAATTCTGACAACTAAATATGTTTGTCGGATATAAAGTTATAAACTAAACATCCATGCATATATGAGCAAATTGGAATTTAGTTTGGCTGCAAGATCCAGCTAAATACATAGAGGTTCATCAAGCATGCTAGTATAGAAGGATTCCCATGGCCCTTCCGTAGTCGACGACATCGTCGAATGTCTCGTCCAGGGCCTTGTACCTGAACTCGAAACCTTCCCTGATGAGCTTCGCCGACGAAATGGAGACTCTCAGCTTCTCGGGGCGTCCACTGAATCTGAAATCAAACAGAAGCATTTGTCACGATCTGAGAGTCCGAACTTGCCGTTACCATAGATGTTGATACACACCGGTCGGTCTTCACGATGTACTGCGGGTACTTGGCAGCCAGTAAGGTGGCTAGCTCCATGACAGTGGTGTCGAGGCAGCAACAGATATATCTTCCTGACACGGCCTCCTCCTCGGCGACAAAGATCTCTGCGCGGCAAAGGTCGTCGACATGGACCATCGGGATCGATCCAGACGCCCCCTCGAGAAGTTCCAGGTAGCGGATCTTCTCGTCGTCGCCTGAAATAATCGTTGGAGGTCGATCGATAGATGAATTAGTTTCTAATTGCCCCATTTAATTATTGTTGCATCTTGAGCTCACCACTTAGCAATGAAAGGACACAAGGGACGCTTGTGTGGACCATTGTCGCCGGTGCCGTGCCCAACGTCATGGCGGGACACACCGTGACCAGGCTGATCCCGCTGTCCTGCGAGAAAGCCCACGCTGCCTTCTCCATAAGCACCTTAGAGACATGGTAGGCCTGTGAAATTAGTGGACACAGATCAACAGAAAATAAAAGGAACAATAGTGCTACAAATGTGTATGCTTGCCATCTGCATGCATACCCAGCCAACGGTCTTGGTCGCTCTGAGGAACTCGACGTCAGTCCAGGACTCCTCGTCCAGGACATGGCCGTTGCCTTGCAGCAGAGGCCGGCCAGTGACGGCCGCCACCGATGATGTCAGGACCACGCGCTTCACGGTCCCTGACCTCACGCACGACCTCATTACGTTAACGGTTCCGTTAACACCCAGCTCGATCACTTCTTTCTGCCATCAGATTACCAACTCAAAACAGTTCCGTTCCAGAAATCAAAACTGACGCTAGTGGACATAGTATACAGAGCGTGAGACAATGTGTTTAAAAACTAAGTTTGGTCAGGCTGCGTTTGTCTACCTCAGGGTTCTCTGCGCCGAGGTTCATCGGAGCCGCGACGAGGAAAGCATAGTCGCAGCCGGACACGGCGTCATCGAAGCTGCCCTCGTCCTCCAGGTCGGCGCGGAAGATCTCCAAGGGACCAATCGCTTGCAAGTCCTTGAGATGGGGGTGCTTATCCATGTCTTCTGAGATGAGATGCAAAAAACAAATAAAAAGTGCTAGTCAGCTCAGAATTCATGGCATCTCAACAGTATATCAGATAGAGAGTGATCGTAGGTCTAACCACACTTTCTGACTGTGGTCTTGACGGCGTATCCCTTCTGCAGCAGCATCTTCACGAGCGCCGAGGCGATGTACCCGTCCCCGCCGGTGACACATGCCTTCTTCCTCCTCACCCCATCAACTGCCACGGCCGTCATCTGGCCGGATGGCCAATACTACTGTTCCTCTGGTGGAGTTGTGCTTGTGGGCGCTCGTGGCTTTCGCCTCTTGGGTAAACGTGTCTTGTCGCTGGTGCTCCATGTGCACGGTAGGTTCGTGCCTGCTAAAGGAAATTTTCGGATGCTTCCAAGAAGCCACATGCTAGTTGCATTTTTTTTCTACATATTGTCAACATATATAGAATAATCCGGGAAACCTCGATTATTTCTCAGTTGCTGCCCTGAATATACAAAGGTTTGGATGCTTTCCAACTTGTCTTTCTCAAGTTCATTAAGCTTCCCTAGATAACTGCTCCATTGTGCTCTACTGAAATTGAAGTCTTTCGTTGACCTGCTAGTACCCAAAAGAGACAACTGGCAGGTTATTACTTTAAAGTTTGCCATGTGAAAGAGCAGACATTAAAAGAGTATTCCCTTGTGGATTCAGATATGAAGAACAGTATTAAGGGGCAAGCATCTTGAAAGAGGGTCTGACCTACAGATTCCATTGCAACGATTCAAGATGGTGTTTCCGTCTGCGTATTTCCGTTCATGCTGGTCACTTATGTGGATTCAGACAATTTGGTAATTTAATTATGGTCATGACGATGGGGTTTCTTCATAGCCTGAGATATATTCGAATTTCCAACATCGTAACCGTTTGGGCCATCACCAAAGAAAGGAGTCTTTGGCATGTAATGTCTGGCGCATCCTCGGGGGCAGGCAGTTATTCTCAACAAAAAGGACACTCCTGATCAAATCCTTGATGGAAACATATTAAGCAGGCAATATTATTATTATCTCAGTTCTCAAGTGCAAAGCATTCACTATGCTTTGACAGGAGCTGAGATGAAACCATATGGTAGTATATATGGGGGAGAATTCTCAAGCAATGGTTGATTTTGTTAATTTTCTTTTCTTTCCCTTCATAGTAATTAAAATAAGTACATAATACATGAAAGTATGGTGCTATCCTAGAAACTTGTAGAATATACGTGTATTCAAACCATACTCCATTGTTCAGAAAAAAAAAGGCCGTCTAGTTCAGTAAATGCAGTTCGTTCAACCTGGCTTCGATTTGGACTTGATGGGTGTTACTATCACATATTCATATTCATTGCATTGGGAGAGAAAAAGAGAGTGACTCTGATGGGTCTAACACTGTAAACTCTACTACATTTTCTACAGACAAAAGGGTTATCTGACTGAGAAGTATAGCCGCCGCCTTACCATAGTGGTTGGCCGCCGGACGTCTGTCTCCTTGGGCCCTCCGCTTGCCGCCGGCTGGGGAAAGGACGGCAACCTCGCCGGCGCATGACCTCCGCCTTCATCCTCTCGCGAGGCCTGGCTCGAATCCAATCTGGAATAGAGATGGAGAAGGGCAACAGGTAGCTAGCTTCAGGAAGTCTGAAGGACGGGCAAGATTCCGGCAAGTGGGATCTGGAGATCGTCGCCGGCGATTCTTTTTCTCGAGGGGATGGGAGAGATAGAGATGGACTTGGCCCAACAAGGACGTGCGCATACCCACTGGCCCAGTTCAGGCACCGGGCTGTAGGCTGGCCACCGGAAAGGAGAGAGAAAAATATGCGGGATACTTCTCTCTCCGCTAGTAGTTCTAAAAAAAAAACTATCTGCTAGTTATGTTTAAATTGAACTCCACTAGTTAGTTGCCCGTGCAAATTAAGTACCTCTTCGCTCTCGTCTCGCTTAGGCGACTTCGGAGGCGATTAGGGTTTTCGAGACCGGCCGCAGGCGATCTCCGATTTCCGGCGACGGGGGCTTGCTTCCCAGTTATACGACGACCTCTCCCGGCCCCCTAGACCCTGCACGCTTTCGGGCTGACCAAGGGGCCAACTAGTTTGGCTTCCCGGCCTTGGAGCGGGTAGACGTGATCTAGGGTTTGGGAGGAGGCCATGGCGGCGATCGGTGGAGAAGGGGGAGCCAGGACTGGTACTGAGAAAGATGATCACCAGGGATAGCTAGAAGACCTCCTGCGTAGTATCAATCTGCGGGAGGAGGACATAGGGGGTGTTTTCGTGGCAAAGCAAGAGGTGGAATCGTTGAAAGAAAATACCAAGTGGATGGCTGTCATGAAGGTGATGACGACGAAGCTGTACAGCGCGGCCTCGATGAAGAAGACGATGCGCTTCGCTTGGGCTCCTGCGTAGGATATCTATTTCCGTGACCTGGAGGGGGGCCGGTTCATCATCCAGGCGAACTGCCTCGGGGATTGGCAGCGGATCACAGAGCAAGGGCCATGGATTTTTAGGGATTATGGGCTGCTGTCGTGGTGGTGTCACGGCAGATGCCATGGGATGGCTAAAGATGTGGGGACGATGGACGCTGGAGGTGTCCGGGGAGGGATCACGCGACGAGTAGCCGCGTGAGGTAAGATCCACACAACACAAACAACACGATATACCCAGGTTCAGGGCCCTCGTGAGGAGGTAAAACCCCTACTCCTGCCTTTCTCTGTGTATTTCGATGTCTCTCCGAGTAGTCACAGTACAAATGGTATCGCTACCGAGTAGCCTTTCTCTCCTCTCCGAGTAGAGCTAGGTCAAGAACTTAGGGATTCTAGGGTTTCCAGGGAGCAACCGTTAGCGTGCCTTGCGCAGGAGGCGGCGGGGCACCTTATATACACGGTGCCCAGCCGGACACGTCCAAATCTAGACAAGTGTCGACATAGTGTGCACATCGTCCTTTCTCCGAGTACCCGCTGACAGCTTTGGTCGTTGATCTTGGCTGCTTCTGTAAAGTCGTTGGGCAAAACTAGGGGACAGACTGGTATCACTGTACCCAAACACAGAGTAGGCCCCCCTTATCCTGCCACCGCCTGCTTCCATGCTGTCACTGTGAGGCAGGCCGTCCCCACGTGAACAGTAGTTCGAATGCTGCCAAGTACGGACCCAGGATACGCGGGATCCTGTGTCAGAACGGCTCCTTTGACTTTCTGCCCGAGTAGGTTCCCGCCAATTCTACTCGGGCCATCTCTTCTACTCGTACGGAGATAACTTGATTGATTCCTTCTTCTAGTCTTCCTTCTGTACGACCGAGTAGCACTCGACCGGGTAGCCAGCTGCCGGGTAGAACGCTACTCGGGCAAACTTCTATTCTGACTCTTGCCTTTATCATACGCCTTTACCCTACTCGGGGGTAACCCCCCGACACTAGTCCCCGAAGCTGGTAGAATCTTGTGAACTTGTTCACTAGGCTTTGCCAGCTTAAAACCAATCTTCGCCGTATAGCCCTTGAATCACCATCAAGAAGCCGATTAGAACCTCCGAGTAGCTCTCTGAAAAGCACCTTGAGTTTCTTCCTTTCCGAGTAGCAGTTGCTTTCTACTCTGCTTCCGAGTAAAAAGACTTAGCGAAAATTCGCAAACTGAGCCTCTGCAGCGCAGAGCAACATCCAGCCCTTCACGCAGGCACTGCCCACGTGTCAAGCATCCACGACCTCGTCGTTTGGTTGCCCAGGACACGACGCCACGCGTCCAGTTTTCACGCTGTGGGCCCACCGGCCGTCATGTCCCATCACGCGCAATTACTGGCCACGATCTGATGGTGGGATCAAATGCGGCCGTTACGCGCGCAGCCCGCGCTTGTGTGCGTTTCTAGCCGGCCACAGGACCCACCACACGCCACAGTCGATCCCACTTCCGCGGTGGTAACGGTAATCTCGCGAGGGAGATATAAATACCCCCGCGGTAACTTCCTTTTCCCCTTCCCTGCACTTTTCCCCTTCTGCCTCTTGTTCTTCTTCGCCACCGAGCCCTCCGCCGCCGCGCAAGCTTCCGCGCCGCCGCGGACTCACTCCACCGAGCAACTCCATTCGAAATCATCCACTCCTCCCACTCGCAACGATGGCCAAGGCTAGCTGGGCGGGTTCCTCCGTCACCAAGGCCAATCTCGCCTGGCTCGTGACCAGCAGAAGGGTTCCCCCCGGCGTGGAGTGCCGGGCACCCGACGACGAGGTTGTGCCAGCTCCACGGGACGGCGAGCGGGTGGTCTTCATGTCGCACTTCGAGCGCGGCTTTGGACTGCCCGCCTCCGTCTTCCTGCGCAAGTTCCTCGATCACTTCGGGCTGCAGATGCATCATCTGCCGCCCAACGCGGTCGTCTTCCTCGCCTACCATGCCGTGGTCTGCGAGGCTTTCCTCGGCATCAAGCCCACGACTGATACATGGCTCAGGTATTTTAATCTTCGCCAACAGACAGTCGGGAAGAAAGACGCCGCAGGCATCGGCCGCGCCACCGACACGGGCTGTGCCATGATGGTGCAGCGGACCGGGACGAATCATCCCCGCATCCAGGGGCTGGATTCCTGCCGAATGTGGCAGCAGACGTTCTTCTATGTCAAGAATGTCCCCGCCACGGAAGGGGGTGCGGTTGATGATCGAATCAACCTGCCCGCTTGGAGGAATCGTGCTCCACTCGGGTCGAACTGGAAGGAGAAGCCCACCATCGACGAAATCGCCATCGAGATAGAAGATAGACTCGGCGAGCTGAAGAAACTGGGCCTCAAGAACGACGACCCGGTGGTGTGCTGGATCAAGCGCCGAGTGCTCCCTCTGCAGGAGCGCTGCCATCTCATGTGCTACATGGGAGGCCCCCGCGACTGCACCAGGACCACCACCATCGAAATCGACGACGTCGACGTTGCCTATCATGCCAAGAACATTCTGAAGACAAGCCTTAGCGAGAAGTGGCGGTATGGTTTCGTCCCGTATAGCCGCACGCAACCGATTGCCCGGGTACGTTGTTCCTACTCTGTTTTCGCCTCTGCTTCCCGAGTAGATAACTTCCCTTTCCGCCCCGACTAGCAATCACCTGGTGCACCGAGTAGAGCACTTAGTCGACTCGCGCTTAGGCTTAGTATGCTTTGTGTTTGCACGCCTATCCGGGTGGAACACTTAGAAAACTGCATAGGCTTAGTGTGCTTTGTGTCTGCACGCCTATCCGAGTAGAATACTTAGAAAACTGCATAGGCTTAGTGTGCTTTGTGTTTGCACGCCTATCCGAGTAGAGTTCCATCCTGATACTCGGTTGACTTTATGATCCTTCTCTGTCTTTCAGACTCTTACTCGACAGTTGATTGAGAGTCGCGAAGTTTTTGAGGACAACTGGTCTGACGATCGCGAGGAGGATGACATGCTGCCTTCTGATGACGCGGAACAGAGCAGCCCCGTTCCTGACAAGCGCGATGCTCTCCGCACTTGGTCGGATGAAGGCTCTCACGGTATTGTTATTTGTATCTTGTTTGTTTCTGAGAAACACCAACCCCTTGCATTGCTGTTTCTGATTCTTCCTTCTTCTCTTTTGAATTTCTCAGATGAGGCCGCTGCGGAGAAGGACGACGAGGATGAGGATGAGAACGAGGGCGATGCGCCCCTTGTCGTCCAACCTCTGTCTACTGCCCCTCCCGAAACCCGCAAGCGGACCGGCAGCGGAGCACAGGCACCTCCAGCCAAGAAGAAGAAGCCCGCCGAGAAGGAGGAGGCCGCCGAGAAGAAGAAGAAGGTTACTGTAAAGAAACCCCGACGACAGCTTAAATCCACCACTGCGTGAGTTCTCTTCTCGTTTGCCCTCCTTCTCGCGTAGTACTGTTTTCTCCCAAATCTTCTTCCAATCCCTGATTTCTTTCTTCCCTGCAGTCCTCCCATGGATGCGAACGCAGCCTTTGCGTCCGACCAAGACAGGGAGACAGCAGTACCCCTGATCGACCTTGTTGACGACGAGGACGACGCCGCCAATGCTGCTGCCACCAACGCACAGGCTAGTGATGCTCGAGGAGCAGAACCAGAGCCAGCAGCACAAGATACCACCGTTCACGAAGAGAGACCCCCTTCTCCTCCGGCTAGCAACGCCGAGGAGAACCAAGAACAAGAAATGCAAGACGCCGCCGCCCTTGAGCGGCCAGAAGTAGAACGGGAGCAGCCCACCACCGAGGCTGCTGCACAAGAGAACATCACTGCCGAACAGCTGGTGACAGAGGACACCGCCGCGGATGCTACCATAGCAGATGTCTACCCACTGCCAGGCGGCGCACCGAGTAGTGTTCAGCCAGGAGCTGCACCGGGCGATGGATCTGCGGCGCCACCAACTGCGCAAGGCCCTACGCCACCAACTGCGCAAGGCCCTACACCACCAACTTCCTCCTCGTCGCCACAGAGCAAGGACACATCCAGCCCTCCTGGGCGAGTAACCAGGCAACGGGCCCTTGATGCTCTGAAGGATTACTGTTCCGAGAAAGGCCTTTCTGAGAAGGAGACTGCCGATAAGGAGGCTGCTGAGGAGGCCAAGGCTGAGCAGAAAAGAGCCAAGGCTGAGCAGAGGAAGGCCGAGAAGCAAGTTGCCGAGAAGACTGCCGCCGAGAAGACGAAGGCCAAGTCTGACGGGAAGAAACCCGAGGATCTCGAGAAGCAGAGAATCGAGAAGGAGCAAACGAAGAAAAGGGCCAGAGACCAAGGCGCATCCACAGGCGGAGCGCTCGTGATCCGCGAGTCCGGCCCCATTCCTGCTGCGCTCTCCGCCGACGCACGCGCAGCTGGCCAACCCTGCTACCCGGATTACATGGTCGAGGTTAGCCAACAACACACCATTGGCTTCCCTCCCCAAGATAAAGCTTTAGCTATTCAGAAGGGAAGGAAAGTTGTAGCCAGGAATACTCCTCCCTTCGATCCAGCTCAAAACAAACCCGTCAATATTGCTTCTCGGGGAGCCCAAGACAAGCCAATAACCTCCAAGGGTCTTGAGCAGGTACTGGACACTGTTGGCCACATCAGCGCCAAGTGGGACAGCCAGGTTCTCGGGGAGCCGAAGTGGCATGGCCTGACCCTTGGCGGCATCGACCACATGCGCGTGGATTGGAACAAGATCGACCTGGGACATCAGCCCATGTCCGTCTCCACTGATACCGCAACCCTCGCAGCCAAGATGTTCTTGCACCGCAAGAACGCCGAAGATATCGAACAGAGCTACGCAGTAAGTCTTTTTTGCCTTTTCCGAGTTGAGATTCCTTCTCTTCTATTCGCCTTCCTTGTTCTTTACCATCACCCCCAGTCCCCGAGATTCTAGCCGAGTAGATGAATACTCTCCGAGTAGCCTCCTACTCGGGTTGAATCTTCTCTGCTTTTTCTAACTCGCTTCTTCTCGCTTCTCAGGATAGCGTCCTTAAGCGGACACACTTGTACCGCATCCTTCTGTGGAACCACTCCATCGCCAGGAGGCGAATTGCTGCGCTGGAGAAGGAGAAGATAGCCGCTGAGGCCGCGAGCAAAAATGCAAACGACAGCACCCAACAGCTGGCCGAAGTGCAAGGTACGCCTTTAGCCACGCGGTTTCTGCGTTTTATGTTTACGCCCGCTTCTGCTTTCTTACGCGTTAACCTTTCCTTCTCTGCAGACAAACTGAAGGCCTTGGCCGATGAGCATGAGAAATGCCGCACTTTCGTGGCGAACTCCGAAGCCACCATAAAGAGACTTGAAGGTGAGTTTGCTGTTTACTCGGCTTGATCTTGAATCTGTTTCCTCTCTGCTTATTTACTAACCTCATCTATCTTTTCGCAGAAGATCATAAGTCATTTGCTGAGGCACACCAAGATTGCGTCAAGCCAGCGGAGGTGGAGAAACAGCTATCCGACCAGGCCATTACTCTGGTGAAGGACCACACCACCGAGATGGAGAAGCTGCAGCTCCAGCTCCAGAAGGCACTCCAAGATGCCGTCAAGATTGGCGCCGAGAGGGACAAGGCAATCGCCGAGAAGGACAAGGCCGAGACCACCTTCCGAGCCAAGGAACGGGCCCTCGAGTCTGAATGCGAGACTCTGAAGAAGACCAATGCTGATCTTTTCGCTCAGATGGACACCCTGCGCCAGATCCAAGACAGGCATATTGGCAACGAGGAGTCCTGGAAAACCAAGCTGCAGCAGCTGCGCCGCCAACTGATCGGTAAGTTTTCTCTTCATTGCATCTTTTCTTCTCGGTCTTGTTCCTTCTCGGCTTCTTCTTTCTTCTCGGTTTTTGATCTTGCTACTTACTATTTCAGATATCTGGCCTCGTCTTGATTCTTCCTCTGCGCCTACGGTAGCCAAGGCCCGAGCAGTTCGCCTTTCGCTGGGTGAGCCAATTGACACCAGGGCTGATATCGAGGACAGCTTGCTGGTGCTCAAAGATTACTTCGAAATGCTGGCCGGCGTCGGAACTGACTTGATTCATGTGGGCTTTGAGCTCCACCGGCTGTTCTGGCCTCATGATCCCCAGCCAAGAAACATGCGGGATCTCGCCCTCAAGCTGGAGAACGTGAAGGCCGAGTTGAAAAAGTGGCGAGCCTCCGGAGCCCGTGCTGGTGCGGACGTGATGCTTCTCTGCATAGCATCCTGGTATGAAAACCTCGATATGCAGCGCATCCGCGGGAAGCGCAATGATTCCAAGTGGGAGACGGATGCCGAGAGCGTGGCCTTGCGCAAGCAGATTGCGTATGAAGTCGCAGCGTGCGCCGAGACGGAGGTCTACATCGAGGGCGTCCCCGAACCCGACACCGAGTACGAGGATGAAGGAGATGATGAGGAAGACGATGACCTTGACGGCTTCTTCGAATCTCCCGAGGGCAAGGCCGGAAAGGGAAAAGCCACCGCCGTCGCGAGTAGCGATGAAGACGAAGGGGCGCACATCGACAGCGAGCCACTCGACTTCGGCACCTCCTCAGGTGCTGCTCTCGACGACACGGTGCCCCCTCCTGGCCACGCTTCATGCTCCTCCTCGGCTCCAGGGCCCGTCTCGGTGGCCACAGCCACTTCCGAGCAGGCGGCCACCCAGGAGGATGCCGAGATGACGGAATCCGCCACCGTCCAGACGGGAGCGGATGCCACTCGAGCCAGCACCGAAGGAACAGCTGCCACGACCGCCACTGAAGAAACTGCTGCAAGGACCGCCGCCGAGGAAACATCAGCCAAGGCCAGCGCCGAGAACAACGCCTCCTCATCTTGAAGCAACCTGCACTTTCTTTCAACTTGAACACTTATCAGATCCCCGGGATGCCGGGAGCAGATGTAACAGACTATCCTTATCTTGCTTGCTACTTAGTTTTTATGCCCACTCTGTTTATGTTGACATTAATCAGTTTGAACTACACTGGCTTAATGCCGAGTTGTGTTTCCATGCGAGTCCCCGAGTAGCATTTCTTATTCACCCTGTCTTTTCATCTCTGCTCTACCTGCGACTGGTCGCTTTTTTGGTATTCGAGTCACAAGAATCAAGTAGCAGGGCTGCAAATACTTAGCCGCTAGAAACAATCATGGTAACGCAGCCCACCACTTAGCCGAGAAGACGAGGACAGGGAACAAAAAGTAACACACAATCTACTCGGTTCCTGCACTCCTTCTTCTTTTGTGATTTTCGTGTGCTCATTGACCTTTTGCTTGTTCTCTTGCTTGCCATGAAGCCGGGTTTCGGACAGCAGCAGAGTCGAAGAGTTGGCATATAGGTTTAAACACAGTACTCAATGCACTTATGAGTTCTGAAGTGGAGCAACCGAATAGACAAAGGAAACAAGCCGAGTAAGAAAAACACTTAGAGCAATTTTGGACGAGGGCAGTCCCCGAGAACAATTTCAGATTGCAGAGTAGAATTTCAACTCGGATAGGAGGGTACATACACATCTTTGCTTACGAATGAAAACGACGAAGTAGAGCTACATTCCAGGGACGCTTGGTTTCCTCTCCAGCTTTATCTGCCCTGTTCGCCTGCGATGGGCGCACATCTACAAGATAGTACGCATCATTGTGCAGTGCTTTGCTCACAATGAAGGGCCCTTCCCATGGAGGAGACAACTTGTGCATCCCGGCTGTGCGCTGCACAAGCCTAAGGACCATGTCTCCTTCTCGGAAAACCCTTGGGTTCACCTTTCGGCTATGATAACGCCGCAGGTTTTGCTGGTAGATAGCCGAACGTGACAGAGTCAGCTCTCTTGCTTCTTCAAGCAGGTCAACGTCGTCTTCTCGAGCTTCTCTCGCCTCCACCTCAGTGTAGAGGGCTACTCGGGGGGAGTCATGCTCTAAGTCTATTGGCAACACGGCCTCAGCCCCGTATACCAAGAAGAATGGCGTGTAGCCGGTTGACCGGTTAGGGGTAGTCCTTAGACTCCACAACACCGCTGGCAACTCTTCTAGCCAACACCCTGGTGTTTTCAGCAATGGCTCAATCAGCCTTGGCTTGATGCCTGCCAGTACCATCCCATTTGCTCTCTCAACTTGCCCATTGGAGGCAGGGTGCGCGACTGACGCAACGTCTAGTCGGATATGCTTATCTCTGCAGAATCGCACCATTGCCCCCTCTGCAAAGTTGGTGCCATTGTCGGTGATGATACTGTGCGGGTAGCCATATCTCATGATCACATCCTTCACAAACTTAACAGCTGTGACTCCATCACACTTCCGAATAGGCTTCACCTCGATCCACTTGGTGAACTTGTCCACCATGACCAAGATATGTGTCATATTGCCTTTAGCCGGCTTGAAAGGACCAACCATATCCAAGCACCAAACAGCAAAGGGCCATGTGATAGGAATTGTTTTCAACTCGGAAGCTGGCATGTGAATCTTACTTGCGAACATCTGGCAGCCGGTGCACTTCCTCACAATATCTTCAGCTTGCTGCAGTGCAGTGAGCCAGTAGAAGCCATGCCGAAAAGCCTTCTTGACCAAAGCCCGAGAAGAGGCGTGATGCCCACATTCTCCTTGATGTATCTCCACCAGGATTTCTTCTCCTTCTTCTGGGCTCACACAACGTTGCAGCACGCCGGTGGCACTTCTCTTATGCAGCACATCTCGGACTATGGTGTAGCCCTTGGACCTTCTCTGAATCTGCCTCGCAGTCACCTCTTCTTCAGGTAACGTGCCGTCCCTTAGAAAGGATAATATGGGCATTGCCCAACTCGGTGTCTCCCGCACGGGAAACACTGGTTCGTCCATTTCCATTGGGACAGGCTCTGGTGGTTGCACAGGAGGAGTAGGGGCGCTTCTCTGCAGCCCAGACCGATTGGCGAGAACTTCTTCAATGAATGTAACAGCTTCTGGGTTGAGGGCGGCAGTCCCCGAGTAGGGAGTGGCAGTCCCCGAGTAAGGAATGGCAGTCCCCGAGTAGGGAGTGGCAGTCCCCGAGTGGGGAGTGGCAGTCCCCGAGTAGGGAATGGCAGTCCCCGAGTAAGGAATGGCAGTCCCCGAGTAGGGAATGGCAGTCCCCGAGTTCCCTGCAGCACTCTCCCAGTCAATCTCCATTGGGTCAGATTCTTCACTTGGCAGAGAAGGAACAAAGATGGATTCCGAGTTGGGGGAAGGCTTGATGGATGGCTTCCTCAAATGCTCCAAGGCAATCCCTGCCGGGATGGACTGCCGAGAAGATCCCAACTTGGACAGCTCGTCGGCCGCTTCGTTCTCTGCTCGGTGAATGTGCTGGAACTCACAGCCTTCGAAAAACCCAGTCATTGACTGCACCAGGAAACGATACGACGCCATGTTGGCATCCAAAGCGTCCCAGGTACCTGAGACTTGCTGCACCACCAGATCCGAATCGCCATAGCATATAATGCGTTGCACACCAACCTCCTTTGCTACTCGCAAACCATGCACCACTGCCTCGTACTCGGCTACATTGTTGGATGCCTTGAAATGAATCTGCAACACATACTTGAGCTGATCCCGCTTGGGTGATGTAAGCACAACGCCAGCACCAAGGCCTTCTTTCACCTTTGAGCCATCAAAGTGCATTTTCCAATAGTTGGAAACTGGAGCGGGAGGTTCGTACTGCATCTCGGCCCAGTCCACAAGAAATTCCGCCAGGACCTGAGACTTGATTGCTTCTCTTCTCGCGTACCCGGGAGCGTACGCGGCTAGCTCGATTGCCCACTTGGCTACTCTGCCACTCGCCTCCTTGTTTCCCATGATGTCCGAGATGGGAGCAGAGCTCACAACAGTGATGGGGTGCTCCTGGAAGTAATGTTTCAGCTTCCTGGCGCCCAGGTACACGCCATATGTCATCTTCTGGTAGTGAGGATAGTTTTGCTTGGAACTGGACAGCACTTCACTGAGATAATAGACTGGGCGCTGCACACTCTTGCCTTCTTCTTCTCGCTCCACCACTATCACCACGCTGACTACTCGGTTAGTCGCAGCAATGTACAGCAGCATGGGCTCCTTGGGTAGCGGACTAGCCAAGACGGGAGCGCTAGCCAGCATGGCTTTCAGCTCATTGAATGCCACATCCGCCTGTGGAGTCCAGACAAACTTGTCACTCTTCTTCATCAGCTGGTACAGAGGCAGAGCCTTCTCGCCCATTCGGCCAAGAAAACGGCTCAGAGATGCCAGACAACCCGTGAACTTCTGCACATCCTTTAATGATCTCGGCAAAGACATGCTCTCAATAGCCTTTATCTTAGACGGATTGGCTTCAATGCCCCGACTAGAAACCAGAAAACCGAGTAGCTTTCCAGCTGGTACACCAAAGGTACACTTACTCGGATTCAGTTTCATTTTGTACCTGCGTAGGTTAGCAAAGGTTTCCTCCAAGTCGGCAAGCAGAGTATGTGTTTTATTCGTTTTGATGACAATGTCATCTACGTACACCTGCACATTCTTGCCGAGCCGGTCATGCAAGCATTTCTGCATGCATCTCTGATAGGTTGCACCCGCATTCCTCAGGCCAAAACACATGACACGATAGCAATAAGCCCCGTACGGGGTAATGAAAGCAGTCTTTATTTGATCAGCAGGGTTGAGTGCAATCTGGTGGAAACCAGAGTAGGCATCTATGAAAGACAACAGTTCACAGCCGGCAGTGGAATCGATCACCTGATCGATGCGAGGTAGCGGGAAGGGATCCTTGGGGCATGCCTTGTTCAAGTCGGTGTAGTCGACGCACATGCGCCATGCAGTGGCAGCCTTGGGATCTTCCTTTTTCTTCTCGACCATGACTGGGTTGGCTAACCAGTCCGGGTGCAGCACTTCCATGATGAAGTTACTGATCAGCAGCTTGGTGATTTGATCACCGATGGCCTTCCTTCTCTCGTCCCCGAAACGGCGCAAAGCCTGCTTCACGGGCTTGGCGTCAGGGCGCACATGCAAAGAGTGCTCAACCAACTCCCTCGGGACTCCTGGTAGATCTTCATTGGTCCAGGCGAAAACATCCCGATTCTCACGGAGGAAGTGGATGAGCGCGCTTTCCTATTTCTCCTCCAACCCGGAACCAATGATAGCCACACGCTCCGGGAACTCGGGGTCAACCTGGATTGTCTTGGTCTCCTTGGCAGCTTGGAAAGCAGTACCATGTTGAGTACTCGGCACACCTTGTGCGCCAGCTTGTGCGGACTGAGCCATGGCCACCACCTCGTACATCTTCTTCTTCTCGGCAGCAATCACCATCGATTCCGCCAGCTGAGAGCTAGCAGAGGCACACTCCATGGACTTCTTGTAATCTCCCGAGATGGTGATGATGCCATTGGGACCAGGGATCTTCATCTTCAGATAAGCCACATGAGTAGAGGCCATGAACTTGCTCAGAGCAGGCCTGCCGAGTAGAGCATGATAGGGGCTCTGATGATCCACCACCTCAAACTGCAGGCGCTCAGTGCGACAGTTCTCCCGAGTACCGAATAGCACATCAATCCACACTCGGCCAATCGGGTTGCATGAGATCCCGGGCACAATGCCATGGAAGGTGGTCTTGCTGGGCAGCATCATGTTCTCGGCCAGGCCAAGCTTCTCGAGTGTGTCCTTGTACACGATGTTGATGCTGCTGCCGTTGTCGATCAGCACCTTGCTGAACCTCACATTCTTCTCGGGGCCCAGGAAGGTAGGATCCAGCACCAAGGCGTAGGTACCCGGATTGGGCATCACCTTGGGGTGATCTGCCCGAGTCCACCTGATCTCCTGGTCACACCAATACATGTAGTGAGGCACAGCCGGAATCACTGCATTGACCTCCATGGCCCGCCTGTGCAGTGACTGCTTGTCGACTGCCTCAGAAATGAAGATCATATAGCTCTCATGGTGCTCTTGGTACTGGTTGGAGCCATTGCCCCCATTGTTGCCATTGTTGCCATTGTTGTTGCCCTGATAGTTGTTGTTGCCTCTGTTGTTGTTGTTGCGGTTGTAGTTGTTGTTGTTGTTGCGGTATCTCTCGTTGTTGAAGTTCCGGTTGGCTCCTAAAGCCACCTGGTTGACATTCTCTCTTCTCGGATAGACTGGCGGCCGAGTTGCGGGAGCGCGAGTAGGCTGAACAGTAGCATTGGCAGCTGGCAGAGGAGGAGGAGGAGGCAAGCCATCACTCTTGATCACATCCCACCACTCGCATTGCCGAGTAGTATGGTTAGCTGGCCTCGAGGGATGATGAGTGTGAAAGCTACACGGACCATCCTTCATGTCATCGAAGACAAACTTCTTCGGCTGCTCGGAGTTCCCGCTACCCGGCTGCGCAGTGCGGAACGGTTTCTTGTTGCCCTGGCCCTGGTTCTGGTTCTGCCCGTAGGCTCCAGCAGGTTTCTGCCTTTGGCCACCACCGCCTCCGACATTCACTGCATTCACCTCTTCGGGATCATACCGAGTATCTACTCGGCGCTTGTTGCGGAACTCGTTGCGCTTGCTGCTGTTGAAGTTCCTTCTCGGCTCAGAGGAGTCCATCAATGGCTGAGTAGGATCGCCGAGCGCGTACTGATCCGCAATCTTGATGGTCTCGGCCAAGGTGTTTGGCATCTCCCTCTGCAATCTCTGCCAAAGCATGCTGCCATGTTGGCAACCCTGCGCAAACCAAGTGATGGCCTGTGCTTCATTCACACCCTCACAAGTGTTCCTCAGGGTGCTCCACCGAGTAAGGTACTCGCGGTCTGTCTCGTCTTCTCGCTGCCTGCAGGCCGACAGCTGCTGTGGCCTATTCGGCCTCTTGTATGTACTCGTGAAGTTGCTGACGAAGGCGTCCGAGAAGTCCAGCCAGCAGTTTATGCTGTGCTTAGGCAAGTTGTTGAGCCAAGTGCGAGCTGGACCCTCTAGCATCTGCGGTACGTACCGCACCGCCCATCTCCTGTTGCCACCCGCAATGTGGACCGCGGTGACGTAGTCATTGAGCCAGTCTTCAGGCTTGGTGCTGCCATTGTAGCTCTTGGTGCCTCTTGCGAGCTGGAAGCCCTTCACGGACGGCTCGTTCATGATGCGCGGGCCAAAGCACTCGGGGCCAGGAGGACCCGTGCTCTCAAGCCGCGCCGACAAGCTGAGACGATCCAGCTGGTGCCTTGCATCTCCAGGCGCTAACACACGCTCACCGACACGGTCAGGGATGTCATAACCTGCCATCTCCATAGCCGAGTAGCCATCATCGTACCTATCCACCTGCATAGCTGCGGGCTGCTCCACCGGGTTGGCGACTGGTGCCACCGGGCGCGGCTGCTGCCTCGGCCGAGTAGGCTGAGCTGCGGGTTGCCGAGAAGTACCCGGACGCGCGGCTTCTCGGACACGGCTTTGAGCTTGATGGGCTTGAGAGCCTGCTCTTGCAGCGTTGTGTTCCTGCCCGGGCTGCTGCGGCACAGCAACCTGTTTCGCGGCAGCAGCCGGGTCATACACCTGCATCTGCCTGTCTCTACCCGAGCGCCCGCTGCGGCTCTTCTCGCGGCTCGGATGCGGAGACGAGGCCTGATCGTTAGATCTAGCCGCGTGCGAGTGAACCACCTGCGAAGCTCCAGCTCCCGGGTTGGCCTTGCGGAACTCCTCGTTCTGCCTGGCAGCCTCCAACACCAACTCGTTGAGCCTCTCCTGCTGCCTGAGACGCGCCTCGCCATCCAGGCGCGGCAACTCGGCAGCCACGGCCTGCGCAGCCCTGAGCGTCTTGGCGGGTGTGCTGTACCTCGGCCTTGTGAAAGTGTTCGCGGTGGCGGACTGCGCGGGCTCCTCCGCAACTGTCGCCATCTCGGCACCCAGGTTGCGCCGCGTAGCGCCTACCCTGCTGGGTCTCCTGGCCACCGGCGTGAAGCCGTGAGCCTTGTTGTACTCGAGCTGGTCCAAACTCAGCTCAAGCCTGATCTTCTCCAACTCCGCCTGCTCGGCGAGCAGCTCCTGGCGTTGCCGCTCAAGCTGCTCCCTCGCGGCTAGGAGCTCGACGTCGGTGGGAGTGGGCATGCCGGTTCGCGCTGCAGACGCAGGGATGACCGTAGACGTGGAAGGCGGCAGGTTGCTCTCCTTCTCGTAGGGCCGGTGGTTCCTGCCACCAGCAGGCGGGTCGTCAATCTCCTCGACGACGGCCGCAGCGCCAGTAGCGGCTGCGCCAACGTTTGCCGCCAAGCCCGTCACCATCACTTCAGCGCAGCACGCAGAGCTGCATGCGGGCCTTCCGCGAGCAGCAACCACCGCGGGAGGATCCTCCGCGTCGTGCACCAGCTCGGGGTAGGTGTTGTTGGCGATGGTGGCGACGTAGACGAGGTGAGAGCCGAAGGAGATCACCGAGCCGCCCTCCGGCATAGCCATGCCGCCGAAACAGCCGGCGTTGTCGGTGACGAAGTCGAAGGAGCCGAATCTGTGGACAAGGCCACAAACTACGCGCTCCGCTGATGAAGATCCCGTCCGAACAGAAACTCCAGCCAGCGCCGCTGGTTGCCCCACGGTGGGCGCCAACTGTCGTGGTGGTGTCACGGCAGATGCCATGGGATGGCTAAAGATGTGGGGACGATGGACGCTGGAGGTGTCCGGGGAGGGATCACGCGACGAGTAGCCGCGTGAGGTAAGATCCACACAACACAAACAACACGATATACCCAGGTTCAGGGCCCTCGTGAGGAGGTAAAACCCCTACTCCTGCCTTTCTCTGTGTATTTCGATGTCTCTCCGAGTAGTCACAGTACAAATGGTATCGCTACCGAGTAGCCTTTCTCTCCTCTCCGAGTAGAGCTAGGTCAAGAACTTAGGGATTCTAGGGTTTCCAGGGAGCAACCGTTAGCGTGCCTTGCGCAGGAGGCGGCGGGGCACCTTATATACACGGTGCCCAGCCGGACACGTCCAAATCTAGACAAGTGTCGACATAGTGTGCACATCGTCCTTTCTCCGAGTACCCGCTGACAGCTTTGGTCGTTGATCTTGGCTGCTTCTGTAAAGTCGTTGGGCAAAACTAGGGGACAGACTGGTATCACTGTACCCAAACACAGAGTAGGCCCCCCTTATCCTGCCACCGCCTGCTTCCATGCTGTCACTGTCAGGCAGGCCGTCCCCACGTGAACAGTAGTTCGAATGCTGCCAAGTACGGACCCAGGATACGCGGGATCCTGTGTCAGAACGGCTCCTTTGACTTTCTGCCCGAGTAGGTTCCCGCCAATTCTACTCGGGCCATCTCTTCTACTCGTACGGAGATAACTTGATTGATTCCTTCTTCTAGTCTTCCTTCTGTACGACCGAGTAGCACTCGACCGGGTAGCCAGCTGCCGGGTAGAACGCTACTCGGGCAAACTTCTATTCTGACTCTTGCCTTTATCATACGCCTTTACCCTACTCGGGGGTAACCCCCCGACAGCTGCTGATTGAGAAGTACGACGGTAGCTGCAAGGCGTCGTCGGTAGTGCTGAATAGGATCCAAGCTTGGGTCCAGATTCATGATGTCCCTGAACTCTTTCGCAAGAAGGAGATTATAGAGGGATTATCGGCAAAAATTGGAGAGGTGATCTCCGTTGACCTGAACGGCACAAGCTTTGAAGGAGGAGGCTATGTGAGAGCAAGGGTTTGGTTAGATGCGAGTAAAGCTCTGACTCGTTTCGTGACCATCAAGCCAGAAGGTGGAAGCACGCTGATAATGCGAGTGAAATACGAAAAAGTTCCTCGATAATGCGAGGTATGTGGCTTCATGGGTCATGTGCGAGAAGAATGTGGCAGTGGGGTACATCCAGTGGAGAAGATAAACTACGGAAAATGGATGTTGGCCGATACTCCTTAGAACCGTGCTCAGATTGAGTCAGATCACCCCAACCATCAACGATCCCCGAGATACCCCGAGTCGGGTGGTAGAGGAGCGGGGAGGGAGGGTCGTGGAGCACCAGGGAGAGGAGCTGGACGTGAAGGTGGGAGCAGTTCGAGCTACGCTGCTAATTTAGCGGAGAACAGGAAGCGCTCATCTGCAGAAGCTAAGCTCAATGATGGGAGCCCGGCTAAAGGACTGCATGAACATCCTTCTCCTCCGCTCCTGCTCGAGTGGAAGCCAGATGGAGGCGTGAGACCGGTTCTCGACAAGACGGTGCAGCAAAAACTGAACTTTGATGATGATGAAAAGGCGGAAAAAGTATATCAGCCTCGGACGGGAACCCCACCCCCTCCTCCTTCAGCTCGAGAGACGAAGCGCCCGAAGAAACACACTACTCCCAACAAGAAGGACAAGAACATACCTAAATCGGCGGGCTCCGGTGGGGAGCACCGCCGGGAGCAATGAGTACGTTCGGCTGGAACTGTCGTGGGATAGGCAACGACACGACAGTTCATGAGCTTCGCGACTTCACGAAAGAGTTTTCCCCCTCTATTTTATTTGTTGTGGAAACACAGATTAGCAAGGATAGAGTGGAAGGGCTTTCTAGAACGCTAGGTTTTGATCATGCCTTTGCTGTTAGCAGTCAAGGGCGGAGTGGGGGCCTTGGTGTATTCTGGAAAGAGGAAATAAAGATAGAGGTTTTTACTTACTCGCAATACCACATTGATATGGTTGTTGCCTCCTTGGATCAGGAGCCATGGCGGTTGACGTGTGTGTATGGTGAGGCACAAGTAAACGAACGCCACAAGACATGGGAGATGCTTAAGTTCATCAAATCATCTTCCACGTTGTCGTGGTTGTGTATCGGTGACTTTAATGAGGTACTCCACAGGGAGGAACACATGGGTGTCAACACTCGCAGCAACACTCAAATCCAGGCCTTTCGAGAAGCACTTGATGTGTGCGAATTGATGGACTTGGGCTACACGGGATTACCGTGGACATTTGAGAAACGGGTTACTGGTGGCTCTTACTGCCGTGTCAGATTGGATAGAGCACTGGCCACGGCGAGCTTGAGTACTCGTTTCCCTTTAGCATCACTCCAGCATCTGACGGCGGCGGCGTCTGACCACTCTCCAATCTTACTCACGCATGAGCCCGCAGCGGTGAGCCAAAGAGAGCAGAAAATCTTTCGTTATGAGGCTATGTGGGAGAGTCACAATGAGCTCAAGCCACTCGTGGCTCAGAGATGGCAGGAATTACCAGGTGGGTCCACACACGATTTGCAAACAAAGCTTAAGGCGTTGGCAGCCACGCTGACAGACTGGGGGAGAGACACGTTTGGCTCAGTTCGGAGGGAACTCAAGCAGCTACGTGGTGAATTGGAGAGGGTCCGAGCGGAACCATTGCGAGGAGGACCAACCTATGAGGAGAAGAAGATTGTTGAGCGTCTAGTTGAGCTACAGCACAGGGAAGAAGTTATGTGGCGGCAGCGCTCCCGAGTTCAATGGTTAGCTGAGGGGGACCGAAACACAAAGTTCTTCCATTTGCGGGCTAGTAGACGCAAAAAGATAAATCGCATTACCCGCCTTGCTCGCCAAGATGGGTCGATGGCAGAAGATGCAGCGGAACTTAACCAAATGGCGACAGACTTCTACAAAACCCTCTATACTTCAGAGGGATCGATTGGCATGGATCGGGTGTTACAGAGCGTGCCACGCTCGGTGACTGAAGCAATGAATAATGGCCTGGTTGCTCCATTCAAGGAAGAGGAAGCGAAGAATGCACTTTTCCAGATGTATCCACTAAAAGCACCAGGCCCAGACGGCTACCCGGCGCAATTCTTCCAGAAACACTGGGATTTGTGTGGGTGTGAGGTGACAAGGGCAGTGCTGCGAATTCTGCAGGGGGAGGATGATCCATCGGAAATTAATAGGACTTTCATAGTCCTCATTCCCAAGGTTGCTAGCCCTCTTGAGCTTGGACAGTTCCGGCCGATCAGCTTGTGCAATGTTGTGTACAAAATAGCATCTAAAGTCCTCGCAAATAGACTCAAATCAATCCTTCCGGAGATCATCTCTGAGGAGCAACAGCTTTCGTTCCTGGGAGACAGATAACTGACAATATCATAACAGCGTACGAGTGCCTTCACTTTATGAAGAGGAACGTGGCTAAGAAACATCAGCACTGTGCACTTAAACTCGATATGCGCAAAGCATATGATCGAGTAGAGTGGGGTTACTTACGTGCGATCATGGATTGTATGGGCTTCCATCCGAGATGGGTGGAGCAGGTTATGAGGCTGGTTTCATCGGTCTCGTTTTCGGTCTTACTAAATGGTGTTCCTCTTGAATAATTCTCTCCTTCACGTGGGCTACGTCAAGGTGATCCAATTTCTCCTTACATGTTTTTGCTTGCAGCAGAGGGCCTATCGGGCCTCCTTAAACAAAGTCGTCAATCGTCACATCTCCAAGGGATTATGGTGGCTCCATCCGCCCCACCGGTGAACCACCTCCTCTTCGCTGACGATAGCCTGCTGTTTGTAAAAGCAACTGAGGAAGGAGCTAATGATGTTGTGGAGCTCCTAGATAAATACTGCAATGCATGAGGTCAGCGTATTAATCTAGATAAGTCCTCGGTCTTTTTTAGTAAGGGGTGTCCGGAGATGAGCCGCCAAAGGGTGAAGGAAATTTTGAATGTGCCTAACGAGACTTTGAATGAGAAGTACTTGGGGATGCCGTCCGATATAGGGAGATCAAAGAGTGGAGCATTCAAACATATAAAGGACAAACTGTGGAAGAAAGTGCAGGGTTGGCTTGAGAAATTACTTGCTTCGGGAGGAAAAGAGGTTCTCATTAAGTCTGTTGCTCAAGCAATCCCAACTTTCTCAATGTCTTGTTTTAAGTTACCAAAGGGTTTATGCACTGCCATTAATACCGTGATCAGAAAGTTTTGGTGGGGTAGTAGGCAAGGAGAAAGAAATACTTGTTGGGTCTCGTGGGAAACGATGTGCACCCCTAAATTTGCTGGAGGCATGGGTTTCAGAGACATTGAGCTATTCAACATATCAATGTTAGCACGCCAAGCATGGCGTATTTTGCAGCAACCGGAGAGCTTGAGTGCTAGAATTCTAAAGGCTCGCTATTTCCCTAATGGTGAGTTTCTGGATGCTACTATCGGATCATCACCATCACAAGTTTGGAGAGCCCTAGTGGAAGGCCGAGATGCCATGTTGCAGGGGTTGATCAAACATATTGGAACCGGTGAGGATACAAATATCTGGAACCAAAACTGGCTTCCAAGGGATTATATGCTGAGGCCGATTGCATGCCAAGAAGAGGACCCGCCGATGATGGTGTCCTCGTTGATTGATTCAACAACATCTACATGGAAGAAAGGGATGCTGCAGCGATACTTCCTCCCTATGGACTCCACGGTGATACGCAATATCCCCTTGAGCACGAGGAGGATGACGGACTTCTGGGCCTGGCACTATTAAAAATCAGGTATGCTCACGGTCCGCTCCATGTACCGACTCCTGGTTCATACGAAGAGGAGGAGGGCAGATTGGCTCCATGAAAGAACAGCAAGCTCGAACACTAATGGTGAGAGCAAGGCTTGGACCAACCTCTGGAAGGCTGCGGTCCCATCAAAACTGTGCGTGTTCTTATGGAGACTTGCACAACACTCGCTCCCCACCGCGGATATCCGTTGTGACAGAAACATGACTGCTACGAGCGTTTGTCAAATCTGTGGTGGCAACGACTCCTGGCGCCACGCACTGATAGACTGTACGACGGCTAGGTGTGTGTGGGCATTAGCAGATGAAGACCTCACGGGAAATATGCCAACGAGTGAGAATCCTTCTGCAAAACAGTGGCTCTTTGAGATAATGGAGCTATTGAATCGGGAGGAATTTGCGAAGTTGGCAGTAACGTTATGGGCGATATGGCATGCCAGGCGCAAGATCTTGTTTGAAGACGAGTTACAGAGCCCTCTCACCACTCACTTGTTCATTCAGCGGTTCTTGCAAGATTTGGCGATAGCTACGCCAAGGGAGACTCCAAGCAGGCCTGGTATCCAATCTCCACGTCAGCCTTGGGTACCACCGCGAGGAGGAACGGCGAAGATAAATGTTGATGCTGCTGTTTCCAAGAATAGCACGGGTGGTGCGGTGAGTGCTATCTGTCGGAGTGAAGCTGGAGACTTCCTGGGGGCAGCGGCTCTGACCATCGGGGTTATTTCGGATCCGACTACCCTGGAAGCAATCGCCTGCAGGGAGGCGTTGGCACTGGCCCGTGATCTTCACATTGATCGCATCACGGTGGCCTCTGATTGCCAAGGGGTGATCACTAATCTAGTCCAGCCGTATGTTGGCTGCTATAATATGGTCATAGAGGAGATTAAGCTAGCTAGTTCTTCTTTTAGAGACTTTTTTTTCGTTCATGAGAATAGATCATCCAATATAGAAGCCCACAGGTTAGCGAGGTCGAGAGTTTCGTGTAGTGTGGGACGACAGGTTTGGTTCTCACAACCTCCTGATGGCCTTTGTATCAGAAACAATATCCTAGTTCAATAAAGAGTTACAGTTCCCCCTCAAAAAAAAAAAAGTTAGTTGCCCGTGCGGGCAGTACACATTCTATTTGTTCACTGCAAATTGTTTCTAACATATACTTGAACCCTCTAGCTAAGTGGGAGGAGTTCAAGTTGCATCTTGACAAGGGCCGAGGCGATGTACCCATCCATTCCGACTCCGTAATGCACGCCGTCTTCCTGCTCGACCGGCTGGAAAGGTGAGGACCAAAGTTCACTTCCTCTGGTGGTGGAGTTGTGCTTGTGGGCACTCACGGCTTTCACCTCTGAGGTAAACGTGTGTGGTAGCTGTTGGTCTATAGGCGGGGGTTTGGATACTTGTAAGCAGGGACGGAACTAGGGGAAGACGAGCTGGGACCATGGTTCCCCATAAGCAAAAAAAAAAAAAAAAAAAAAAAAAAGAGAGTGAAAACTCCAAATAATATGTGTTTTATCTCTAAATTGGGCTAAATATTATTCATGGAAAACTCAATTATTGCCCCGAATATACAAAGGCTTTGATGATTTCTGTCTTGCCTTTTTAAGATTCATTTTACTAATATGCTAACCGCTCAAGTTGAAGTCTTACATTGACCTGCTAGCTAGTATCCAAAGGTGACAACTGGCAGGTTACTACTATCAAGCACTACTGGACGCTCGTAGTCGCCGACGGCCGTAGCCCGTCGGTGTAGGGCTCCTCCCTGTCGGCGTAGTAAGAGGCCGACGGTGGCCGTCGGCGTCCTCCCGTCGGCATCGCGATATTCTCCCTCGGCGTATAGAACCATGTCGGCGTACACGGTCTATGAACCCCACCGGCCCCTTCCATGGATCCCGTTAAGATTGGAGATGCCGACGGCCTCACCGTCGGCCCAGCGGGCCACGCGTCCGCCCACGGAGCGACGAAATCGGCGTATGAGGCGACGTTGAGTGCTTCCGAGGCGACGTGGCGGGCGGCGGCTGGTCCGTGCCGTATACGCCGATGGCAACCCCATCAGCGTATTAAAGACAGTTTTTTCCCACTGCGGTGCGTTGCTTCGTTTCCAGCAGGTTTAAATACGATTTAAATTGCAGAAAATTTTAAAACACGATTGAAATCACACAAACAACATGCAAACATCATATCCATATCATCCAAACATCGTATAAAGCACACTATCATTCGGACATCATCAATATCATACAGACACCACGCATACAAACACGACATGTTTCCTACCTATATGTCGCGGGAGCTCGATGTGCCCATCTCGGACCGAGTGAGAATAGGCGACCATCTGCGCTCGGTACGCGTCGTCAAACCATGCGCGGAACTCGGCGAGGGAGTACCACGGGCATCGATCTCGCGCGACGGACTCGGCGATGCACCAACAGCGGCATGAACCGGTGTGATCGTGCGCGACAGACTTGGCGTGGCATCAGCGCGGCCAAAGGGTCCAGTCCCGGAGCATTCCGATCGCTACATGCATGTTTGAGAAGAAGTTGGTGTTGGGAATATGCCCTAGAGGCAATCATGTATGATGTAATTCCCACTGTATTCATAAAGTTATTAAGTTGTCCTTGTTTTGAACATCTGATATATGTCATTGAATATGTGATTCGATTGTGGAACTATATATTCATGTTGTTCATACTAACTGTCTTTGGTCGTTAAGGTTGTGCTGGACACACACCCTAGACTAATGTGAGTGTTGGCTGATGACACAGTTCCACTTGTCATGGGCATGGTGATGCCATTCCAACGTTCACGGACTTGGCTAAAGAGTTTAGCAAGTCGGACTGACCCACATTGAGATGCAACGATCAAGTCGTCATTTGCATGTCTCAATCAATGTAATCCTTAGACCTGAGGTTGTCGCACAATCCGAGTTGTGGATCACCGACTTAGGTTCTGTCAAACGTTGTTCTGTGACAAGGCAACTATAAAGGCAGAGTTCGGGTCGAATGAGAAGCAAGCTGCATGATGTGGATAATCAAGATGGGATTTTGCCTCTCCGAATGGAGAGATATTCTCTGGGCCCTCTCGAGTGATATGATTCAGGAAGCATGGCCATGCGCAACTCAGTTAAGTGTTAACTGTTTCTGTTGACTAAGAGTTAGTCAGGTGAATCACATATCACGGATCGAGAAGAGAGTTGAGCTATTTAAGGGATGACGATAAATCGCCTATAGTTCGACAAGGTATATCGTGAGGCAAAAAGGACTAAGATGAATATCACATTGAAAGGTATGTCGTCATGACTCAATGGGACTTGGGAGTCGGCACGTTCTGCTAGGAGCCGCTACCGATTAATCGATTGGGAGTAGGACTCCAATCGTGTCCATGTCGGCATGAGCCTGCAGGGTCACACACTTAAGAGCGGGAGCAAGTATTGGTTGGGTTGGACCCGAACCGGAAATGGACTGAGTTAGTGAGTCGGACTCACAGAGGGAATGGGCCACAAGTGTTGTGCAGCCCATTACCGTACGCTATATAAAGAGGGGCGCAGGTTGCCCAGCGGGCACGTTAGTCCACTCTCCCATGCGTTGGGAGCCCTAGCCCCACTCAGTCCAGCCGCCGCACCGGACCTAGCAGTCCGCCGTCGGAGCTCCTTCTCGTACGTGTGGATACCGGCAGAGGTGCTGTACGTTCAGCACTTCGACGTTCGAGGGATTGGATCGGCCGGACCGGATCGTGGGACTGCACTGCCCCGACGCGCTGCATCGATAATCCGCACCTGCGCGTCTAGTGGTAATACTCGTGGCCTTCTACCTCGGCTAGATCTTGGGAGCATTGCGTAGGAAAAGTTTTCGTTTATCTCTACGCGCCCCTACAGTGGTATCAGAGCGGTAGCTTCTGGTATTAGGCCCGAGATCCGTACATATGTGATATGTAGTTAGCGTTAGATGTGATCTAATTGCTGTTTTGGTGGTCGGTCTATGAGATAGATCGGTTTTGTACAAGGTTGATTGGATCAATCGTACTCGGGGTTAATGGATGATCTGGTTTCTGTGATCATACTGCTAAGGTCGTGGAACAACTTACCCCTACCGGTCGGTTTCCGCCATCGGGGTATACCGTGACACATAAATCCAGTTGCGGTGATCGAAGATCAAAGAGTTTGGTCGAATCGGAATACGGATCAGATTCGGGTAAAATCGTTTTATCCGATGAAGAAATCCATGATCGGAATACGGACCGCCGGCTTCGCCCTGTCGTAGCGTCTTAGATGTCGTTGCGAGTTTTACAACGCCGGTAGATATCGTATCTATGCATAACTTGTTTTTGCAGAAAGTTGTGAATGGTATGGCTTATGTGCATGTGATGTGTGTAATCCATACATGATCTGCGTATCATGTTTTTGTCAGCCGGCTGGAGCCTAGGTGCTGTCATTTTATTGTATACCGGCCTGCGTGTCGGATTCTCTATGTAAATTTTGATTTACTAGCTAGTGTAGCTTGTTGGAGAAACCGGTGGCATGCAAGTCGATGTACAAGTCGGCTACATGGAGTAAGATGGCACGTGACAAGAGTTGGCACGAGTCGACTTACAAGCTTCGTGGAGATGGAGATCACCATGAAGAGAGCCATACCATTTCACATTATAATTGTTTTATTTGTGTTATTGTTATGTCTCTATTTACCTCTATTTAGATAGTTGGTAGATTCTTTAAATCCCTCAAAGAAGGTCTAGTCGGTCGCCCCGCCAGTGCTGCACCATCACAAGTCGGACATTCTTGGTAGTGGGCTCATGAAATTGAGGTGCTACCAATTCTTTCCGGTTAGGTGGGTTTGAGTCGGACTCTTACAAGCAGAAGCACTTGGTAATCTAGACGAGTCCATCACAACGGTTGTGGGGCTCGGGGCGAGGTAGGTTGGGAGCCGGGGCATGTGATGTCACCCAACTAACAGGAGTCGTATAGAGATACGATTGGCAAGGTTTTGCCTACCTAGATCACTTGACGGCTAGCGGTGATGCTAAAGCTCACTAGTCGGCTTGCTTATTTAGGGTCCTGAATCACTGAGCAACCATCGGAGGGATGTTGGTTCTAGTGGGAGCATAAGTATTAAAGCGTTTAATATGCCTGCTCTTTTATGAATACATGTCTTAAGTGTTTTTGCGTATTTTCTGTTGTAGATCAATGGCACCTAGCAACCTTCCTCAGTTGTCCGCGTTTGCGTTGAGGTCAATCTTAGAGAAAGATAAGCTAAATGGAACTAATTTCACCAACTGGTATCATAATCTGAGGATAGTCCTCAAGCATGACAAGAAAGAACATGTTCTAGAAACTCCACTTCCAGAAGAGCCTGATGATGATGCGACTGTCGCTGTCACTAATGCCTACCGTAAGACTAGAGATGAGTCTACGGAAATTAGCTGTCTTATGCTTGCACACATGGAACCGGACTTGCAGCAGCAGTTCGAAAATGTTGAGGCCTACGATATGATCGAAAGCCTCAAAAGTATGTTCCAGGCTCAAGCAAAGACTGAGAGGTATCAAGTCTCTCAAGCTTTGCTTGGCTGTAAGCTGAAAGACGGTGATCCACTAAGTCCGCATGTAATCAAGATGATTGGTTACATACAGTCTCTAGATCGGCTGGGCTTCCCCATTAACGAAGAGTTTGCTACTGATATAATTCTGAACTCTCTTCCTAGTGTGTATGGTCCGTTCATCTCGAACTACCATATGCATGGTATGGATAAGAGTATCACTGAATTACATGGGATGCTCAAAACGGCAGAGGCTGATATCAAGAAAGGCACCAGTCAAGTGTTGATGGTGCAGAATAAGGCTAAGTTCAAGAAGAGTTCTTGGACTAAGAAGAAGAAGGATAAGTCAGGAGGTAGCACCCATGGCCCTGTCCAGAGTGCTCCCTCAAAGACTAAGCCTTCTCCTACAGCCGGAGCCAATTGCTTCTATTGCAAGCAGGATGGCCACTGGAAGAGGAACTGCACCAAGTATTTGGCTGACAAAGCCAAGAGTGGAAGTATGACTTCCGACTCAGGTACACTTGTGTGCAATGTTATAGACATTTATCTTGCTGATGCACCTAATAGTTCTTGGGTATATGATACCGGATCAGTCATTCACATTTGCAACTCGTTGCAGGGGCTGGTAAGAACTAGGAGCGTGGCAAGAGGAGAGGTTGATATTCGGGTCGGCAACAAGGCGAGAGTCGCTGCGTTGGAAGTCGGCACGATGCAACTTCATTTACCTTCAGGATTTATTTTGGAACTAAATAATTGTTATTATGTTTCAGCGCTTAGTCGAAACATTATTTCCGCCTCATGTTTGATGAGACAAGGTTATGAGTCGAATATTAAGAATAATGGTTGTTCTTTATATTTGAAAGATATGTTTCATGGCTTTGCACCCGTTCAGAACGGGTTATTTATTTTAAATCTTGATAGTGAATCGGTCTATAACATAAATGTTAAAAGGTTGAAACCAAATGATCTGAATATGACTTACTTTTGGCACTGTAGGCTTGGTCATATAAGTTGGAAGCGCATGAAGAAGCTCCATGATGATGGACTTCTAACTTCGTTTGACTTAGAGTCATTCGAGACATGCGAATCATGCCTACTAGGCAAGATGACCAAGACACCTTTTGCAAGGAGTTGTGAAAGGGCGTCCGACTTGTTGGAACTAATACATAGTGATGTATGTGGTCCAATGAGCACGACAGCCAGAGGTGGTTATGAGTACTTCATTACCTTCACTGATGATTTGAGTAGGTATGGATATATCTATTTAATGAAACACAAGTCGGAAGCCTTTGAAAAGTTCAAGGAATTCCAGAGTGAGGTACAAAATCAGCTCGGCAAGAAAATAAAGTTTCTACGGTCGGACCGTGGAGGCGAGTACATGAGCCATGAGTTTGATGACCATCTAAAGAGTTGTGGAATAGTTCCTCAACTCACTCCGCCGGGTACACCGCAGAGAAACGGTGTATCGGAACGGAGAAATCAGACCTTGTTGGACATGGTACGATCAATGATGAGTCGGACAGATCTACCTTTATCATTTTGGGGTTATTGTCTAGAAACTGCAGCTTTCACACTAAACAGAGTACCATCAAAGTCATTAGAGAAGACACCACATGAGATGTGGACGGGCAAAAAGCCAAGTTTGTCTTTTCTTAAGATTTGGGGTTGTGAGGTATTTGTCAAGCGACTTCAGTCGGACAAGCTCACGCCCAAGTCGGATAAGTGTATTTTCGTGGGGTATCCGAGGGAAACCTTGGGGTACTACTTCTACAACCGGGAAGAGGGCAAAGTGCTTGTCGCTCGGAATGATGTCTTCCTTGAGAAAGAGTTTCTCAGTCGGGAAGTCAGTGGGAGCACAGTGCAACTCGAAGAAATTCGAGAGGAACCGGCTAGGGGCGAGTCGGCGAACGCCTTGGAGGCTGAGCTGGTCGTGGTACCTACACCGGTAACAGCACCTGAACCACGGAGATCTGCTAGATTACAGAGTGCTCGAGATGTTTTACTGTTAGACAGTAACGAGCCGGCAACTTATTCGGAAGCGATGGTGGGATCTGATTCCGAGTCATGGCTTGGAGCCATGAGATCCGAGTTAAAGTCCATGGATGAAAACCAAGTTTGGAATTTGGTTGATCTGCCTGACGGTGCAAGACCCGTCGAGTGCAAATGGGTCTTTAAGAAGAAAATTGATATGGATGGAAATATTTCCGTCTATAAAGCACGACTTGTCGCGAAGGGGTTCCGACAAGTTCAAGGAGTTGACTACGACGAGACCTTCTTGCCCGTAGCGATGCTTAAATCAATTCGGATCATGTTAGCCATAGCAGTCTATTTCGACTATGAGATATGGCAGATGGATGTCAAGACGGCTTTCCTTAATGGAAATTTAACTGAGGACGTGTATATGATACAGCCCGAAGGTTTTGTCGATCCAGCTAACGCTGACAAAGTATGCAAACTTCAGAAATCCATTTATGGGTTGAAGCAAGCATCTCGGAGTTGGAACATTCGCTTTGATGAGGTAGTCAAATCGTTTGGCTTCATCAAGAGCGATCATGATTCTTGTTTATACAAGAAGTTTAGTGGGAGCAAAGTAAACTTTCTAATCTTATATGTGGATGACATATTGCTGATTGGAAATGATGTCATGATGTTGCAAGAAACCAAAGAGTCATTGGAAAGGAGTTTCTCAATGAAGGATTTGGGTGAGGCGACTTACATATTAGGAATCAGGATCTATAGAGATAGATCCAGGCGGCTCATTGGATTGAGTCAGATTACTTATCTGGACAAGGTTCTGAAGAAATTCAAAATGGAAGAGTCCAAGAAGGGATTCTTACCAATGTCCCATGGCATAAAACTTAGCAAGACTCAGTGTCCTTCGACAACTGATGAGCGAAGTCGGATGAGTGTGATTCCGTATGCTTCGGCAATCGGATCCATCATGTATGCCATGATTTGTACTAGGCCAGATGTTTCCTATGCTCTAAGTGTTACGAGCAGATACCAGGCTGACCCTGGCGAAGCCCACTGGGCAGCGGTTAAAAATATCCTTAAGTATTTGAGAAATACTAAGGAAATGTTCCTAGTTTATGGAGGTGATGAGGAATTCAGTGTAAAGGGTTACACGGATGCGAGTTATCTCACCGACTCAGATGATTCTCGTTCGCAATCGGGATACGTGTTCGTAATGAACGGAGGAGCTGTGAGCTGGAAGAGTTCCAAGCAAGATACGGTGTCTGCATCTACAACAGAGGCTGAGTATATTGCTGCCTCAGAGGCGGCAAAGGAAGCTGTTTGGATCAGGAACCTCCTGATTGATCTTGGTGTGGTTCAGGGCGCGTCCAATCCTTTGGACGTATATTGTGACAACAATGGTGCTATCGCACAAGCCAAGGAACCTAGACAACACCAGAAGAACAAACATATACTCATGCGGTACCACCTCATTCGCCAGTTTGTCGAACAAGGTGATATCAAGTTATGCAAAGTACACACGGATGCAAACATTGCAGATCCGTTGACAAAGGCGCTACCACAGCCTAAGCATGAGGCGCACACAAGAGGTATGGGCATTAGATGCCTAGGCATATGATGCCAAGATGATTGACTCTAGTGCAAGTGGGAGACTGTTGGGAATATGCCCTAGAGGAAATCATGTATGATGTAATTCCCACTGTATTCATAAAGTTATTAAGTTGTCCTTGTTTTGAACATCTGATATATGTCATTGAATATGTGATTCGATTGTGGAACTATATATTCATGATGTTCATACTAACTGTCCTTGGTCGTTAAGGTTGTGCTGGACACACACCCTAGACTAATGTGAGTGTTGGCTGATGACACGGTTCCACTTGTCATGGGCATGGTGATGCCATTCCAACGTTCACGGACTTGGCTAAAGAGTTTAGCAAGTCGGACTGACCCACATTGAGATGCAACGATCAAGTCGTCATTTGCATGTCTCAATCAATGTAATCCTTAGACCTGAGGTTGTCGCACAATCCGAGTTGTGGATCACCGACTTAGGTTCTGTCAAACGTTGTTCTGTGACAAGGCAACTATAAAGGCAGAGTTCGGGTCGAATGAGAAGCAAGCTGCGTGATGTGGATAATCAAGATGGGATTTTGCCCCTCCGAATGGAGAGATATTCTCTGGGCCCTCTCGAGTGATATGATTCAGGAAGCATGGCCATGCACAACTCAGTTAAGTGTTAACTGTTTCTGTTGACTAAGAGTTAGTCAGGTGAATCACATATCACGGATCGAGAAGAGAGTTGAGCTATTTAAGGGATGACGATAAATCGCCTATAGTTCGACAAGGTATATCGTGAGGCAAAAAGGACTAAGATGAATATCACATTGAAAGGTATGTCGTCATGACTCAATGGGACTTGGGAGTCGGCACGTTCTGCTAGGAGCCGCTACCGATTAATCGATTGGGAGTAGGACTCCAATCGTGTCCATGTCGCCATGAGCCTGCAGGGTCACACACTTAAGAGCGGGAGCAAGTATTGGTTGGGTTGGACCCGAACCGGAAATGGACTGAGTTAGTGAGTCGGACTCACAGAGGGAATGGGCCACAAGTGTTGTGCAGCCCATTACCGTACGCTATATAAAGAGGGGCGCAGGTTGCCCAGCGGGCACGTTAGTCCACTCTCCCATGCGTTGGGAACCCTAGCCCCACTCAGTCCAGCCGCCGCACCGGACCTAGCAGTCCGCCGTCGGAGCTCCTTCTCGTACGTGTGGATACCGGCAGAGGTGCTGTACGTTCAGCACTTCGACGTTCGAGGGATTGGATCGGCCGGACCGGATCGTGGGACTGCACTGCCCCGACGCGCTGCATCGATAATCCGCACCTGCGCGTCTAGTGGTAATACTCGTGGCCTTCTACCTCGGCTAGATCTTGGGAGCATTGCGTAGGAAAAGTTTTCGTTTATCTCTACGCGCCCCTACAGTTGGCAACTTAGAAGGCACATGATAGCAGTAACAACGTGTTTGGCAAATAACTTACCGGCGTCCTCGAGTAGTACGTGCAAGTGAAGTCGTCCTTCGATGGGCACCGCGGCGCCAACCCCGGCCTAGATGGCCGTACTGGTAGTGGCTCCCGCTCTCTAGTGAAAAAAAACCTCTCGTGCGCCTACAAGATAGTTTAGATGTTAGGCTTTGTAGAAATAAAGGTTCAAAGGGAAATGGGACTTGTCATCTTTTGCAGAAGATAAGAGTGAAACTTACAACATCGTGCAGCTCTTCCTAGTCGTCATATGCCAGTCTCTTCTGCGCCCAATCCTGATACGTCGGCTCATACTCTGCAAAAGCGACATCGTAGGCCGCGTCGAGAGCAGGCTACAATTTCAAGAAAAATGAATATCGATGTAAGTTAAATTTCATCAACTTAGCCACTTAGGGAAGAATGTCGAAAAGATGATGAAATTGAGAAAAACTTACATCGGCGCGAGCTCGGGAAAGCCGTCAAGGAGGAGGGACATCGGGGCCGTCAGCGGTAAGGGTGACCTTTATACGCGTGAGGCTCAACCTAGAAGTACATGGGGTCACCTGATTGAGGAAGCGCAAACGGCCATGCTCCCTGTCGTGCCCGCCCACGACCAAACTTCTCACGTCGGTCTCCTGCCGAATAAGGTTTTCCAACTCCGGATGAAACCCTTGAAAGTCGTGCAGTAAGTATCTAAATCCTCCCTGGCACTGCCAAAGTACTCTGGACACGAGGGCTGAGACTGGGATGGATCGGGCCTCTTGATCCTCATCTTATCCCATGCTTCCATGTCTGTAAGAGGGGAATTTCCCGTGATGGAATCCTGCAATGTTATGCATAATATGTAGAAACATGAAGGGAGCATGGTTGCGGGCTCCATGTTATGCATAGTAGGTAGAAATATGACGGGAGCATGGTTGCGGGCTCCCGCACAATGTGTCCCCTCATCACTAGTGGAGAACGGGCCTTTTTCCCACTGGCGAGCACCCCTTTCGTCCCGGCTCGGCCACCACCCAGTGCAAAAGACTGCAGAGGTGAGGCTGGGGCGAGAAGGGCGCGTGGTGCGGGGGTCATTTGCCCCGGTTGGTGGCTCCAACCGGGGCTAAAGTCCCTCAACCAGCAGGGCCCATGCAGGCGCGTGGTGGGGGGGTCTTTTTCCCCGGTTGGAGCCAACAACCGGGGCAAATGACCCACCCCCACTATATAAACCCTGCCAGCTCTCTCTTCTCCTCATGCCAGTCACTCTGGAGGACATATTTCTAGTTGTGCGGTGTGTGCTCACTTCTTTTTCCCTCCTATGCACAAGAGGTGTTCGATGAAATGCCCGGGAGAATAACGCCAAACTTTTGCATGGCACATGGACGATCGTAAGAAAGATGAGTTGTTGAGACACCCCGTGTATCGGTCGCAGTGGAGAAAAATCGAGAGAAAGTTCCCGCGCTTTGCAGGTGACGCAAGGAACTTATGGTTTGGTCTAAGTACAAATGGCATGAATCCATTTAGTGAGAAGAGCTGCAACCATAGCACCTGGCCTGTAACTCTATGTGTCTATAACCGTCCTCCTTGGTTGTGCATGAAGAGGATGTTCATTATGATGCCAGTGCTGATCCAAGGCCGAGACAATGGGGCAACGACATTGATGTGTACCTAAGGCCATTAGTCGATGAACTTATACAGTTATGGCGTCAAGAAGGTGTACCTGTGTGGGACGAGCACGAACAAAAAGAATTCAACCTACGAGCGCTGTTGTTCGTAACCATCAACGATTGGCCTGCTCTTAGTAACATTTCTGGACATACAAACAAGGAATACAATGCATGCACACACTGTTTAGATGACACCGAAAGTGTATATCTGGATAAATGTAAGAAGGTTGTGTACCTCGGGTATCGTCGTTTTCTTCCGCGCAAGCACCCTTAAGAAAAGCTGGCAAACATTTCAATGGTGAGGCAGATACCCGGGAGACGCCTATCCTCCGACCTGGTGATGATGTATTTGATATGGTGAAGGATTTGAAAGTAATATTTGGAAAGGGTCCGGGCAAACAAGTTGTTCCGAATGACGCTGACGGACACGCACCCATGTGGAAGAATAAAACTATATTTTGAGAACTACCCTATTGGAAAATCCTAGATGTCCGCTCTGCGATCGACGTGATGCACCTGACGAAGAATCTCTGCGTGAATCTGCTAGGCTTCTTTGGCTTGTATGGGAAGTCAAAAGATACATATGAAGCACGACAGGACTAGCAACACACGAAAGGACGAGACAACAAGAATCATGAGCGGTTTCAAGGTGGTCCTGCGAGCTACGCTCTTACCAAGGAAGAGAAGGAAATCTTTTTTAAAGCACTACATAGTATCAAGATCCCGTTTGGCTTCTCGACCAATATAAAGGGAATAATAAATATGGCAGAGAAAAAAGTTCAAAACCTGAAGTCTCATGACTGCCACGTGTTAATGACACAATTGCTTCCGATTGCGTTGAGAGTGATTCTACCAGAAAATGTTCGACTACCCATTGTGAAGTTATGCGCATTCCTCAATGAAATTTCTCAAAAGGTAATCAATCTGGAAAGTCTATCAGCGTTACAGACAGATGTGGTCCAATGTCTTGTCAGCTTCGAGTTGGTGTACCCACCATCCTTCTTCAATATTATGACACGCCTCCTAGCTCACCTAGTCAAAAAGATTACCATTCTCGGTCCTGTGTTTCTACACAATATGTTCCCCTTTGAGAGGTTCATGGGAGTCTTAAAGAAATATGTTCACAACCGTGCTAGGCCAGAAGGAAGCATCTCCAAGGGTTATGTAACAGAGGAGTTAATTGAGTTTTGTGTTGACTTTCTTCCATACCTTAAGTCGATTGGTGTTCCCAAATCGCGGCATAAGGGAAGAATGAGTGGAAACGGCACGCTAGGAAGGAAAGCAAAGATATTTATGGACGTACATTCTTTCACTAAAGCACACTACAAAGTTCTACAAATGTCCACCTTGGTGGCTCCTTATATCTAGGAACACAAGAATATTATACGGTCCAAAAACCCGGGGCTGTCTGAATCCTCGCTTAATGATGAACACATGGATAGTTTCAGCGCCTGGTTGCAGACAAAACTCATGAATAACAACATTGTTGGAGATCAACTCTACTTGTTGGCCAGGTCACCATCTTCGACTGTCCTGACTTTCCAAGGGTACGAGATAAATGGGAATACATTTTACACGATCGCACAAGATAAAAAGAGCACCAACCAGAATAGTGGTGTCCGTTTCTATGCAACCGGATACAATGAGACAAAGGACACATATTATGGTTACATAGAGGAGATATGAGAACTTGACTATGGACCTAATTTTAAGGTCCCTCTATTTTGGTGCTAATGGGTCAAGATGACAGGAGTAAAGGTAGACCAGCAGTACGGAATAACAACAGTGGATCTCAACATACTTGGGTACAGAAACGAACCATTCGTCCTAGCCAAATATGTGGCTCAAGTTTTCTATGTGAAGGACATGTCTACCCAACCGAGGAAAATAAAAAATAAGAATTCTAGTACATCATGCGGTGAGCCGAAGCGGCACATAGTTCTTTCAGGGAAAAGAAACATTATGGGAGTGGAGGACAGGACAGACATGTCAGAAGATTATAATAACTTTAAAGAAATTCCGCCCTTTAGAGTGAAAACTGACCGAAGCATCGCGTTAAATAAGGAAGATACTCCATGGCTACGACAGAAAAGTAAACAATGGCGGCAATAGTTGGTGATAACGTATTAAACCTTCATGGTTCATGTAATATTGCTAGACTATTTTGTAATAATGTATCAAACATTGCAGATTAAACCATTCATAAACTAGTTTTTTTAATGTTTGATTTTTCAAACATTGTTACTAGTTTAAATAGTTAAAATAATTATTTTATAAAAGAGAAAATGTATTTGAAATGTTTACGCAATTTTAAACACTTTTTATATACAAAGTTTCTCCAAATTCTAAACCATTCATAAAATAGGTTTTTTTTAATGTTTGAAAATTAAAAAATTGTTACTAGTTTAGATAGTTAGAATAATTATTTTATAAAACAGAAAATGTATTTGAAATGTTTACGCAATTTCAAACACTTTTCATATTGAAAGTTTCTCCAAATTCTAAACCATTTGAAATGTATTTGAAAAAGTATTTGAAATGTGGCAAAGGAAAAAATTGGCGGCAGAAAAAAACTGAAATTTTGGGCCTTTTGCCCCGGTTCGTGTTACCAACCGGGGCAAAAGGGGGAGGTGGGCGGGCAAGCGAGGGCCCACCTCCCCCCTTTTGCCCCGGTTGGTAACACGAATCGGGGCAAAAGAAAACCTTTTGCCCCGGTTCGTGTTACCAACCGGGGCAAAAGGCCCCCGCCTATATAACCCTAGGCGGAGCAACCTCCCGGGGCAACACAGCAGTTTCGCTAAGTCCCCGGCGCCGAAATCCAGAGCGACGCTGTGAGGCAGCCCGATTTCGACACCGGGGATCCTCGCCGCCGCCGCTCCTCTATGGCGCCTCCTCCCGCGCCGCCCGTCCTCTTCTCCGCGTTGCCCGTCCTCTCCTCCTCGCCTCCCCGCACCGCCCGTCCTCGCGCCGCCCGAGATCGCCGCCGGCGGCCTCGCCCGCGCCCAAGCCTTCCTCCTCGCCGCCGTGCCCTCCTCCTCAGGTGAGATCGCCTCCTCGCCGCACGCTCATCCTCCTTAACTTAGAAAAAATTTAGGTATTGGATTAGTATTAGTGTGTTAGATTAGTATTAGTGTTAGATTAGTATTAGGTATTGGATTAGTATTAGTGTTAGATTAGTATTAGGTATTACGTATTGGAGTCTTACAAAAAATTTAGGTATTAGAAACTTAGAAAAGATTTAGGTCTTCGAGACTTAGAAAAAATTAGTTAGAGGTTTAGAGGAAAAAATTTAGGTATTGGAGACTTAGAAAAAATTTAAGTCTTGGACACTTAGAACAAATAAGTTAGAGGTTTAGAGGAAAAAAATTAGGTATTGGAGACTTAGAAAAAATTTAGGTCTTGGACACTTGGAAAAAATAAGTTAGAGGTTTAGAGGAAAAAATTTAGGTATTGGAGACATAGAAAACATTTAGGTTTTGTACTTACCTATTTTTTTCTTAGTGAATGTTTAGTTTAGAAGTGAATTAGGTTTTTTTAGTACTATTAGATGAATTTTATAATATAGGAATTTTAGTTTAGAAATTTACTTAGTGAATGTTTATAATTAGTAAAAAAATTACTTAGTGAATTTTTATTTACTTAGTGAATGTTTATAATTAGTAGCCCTATTAGGAGGCCCAACTTCACATCAAGGCCCGATGACCATCTTGTTCCTATTAAGAGGTACTACATGGGAAATGACCGAATGCGAAGGTTTCTGGATTTCTTTGAAACTAAATAATGTCACATATGTAATATGGTACGTGAGATCCAGATAAAATTGAACCCTTTAGTGCACATTCGTAATGGTGACATTACTCAGAAATCCCTCCCGGGTTATGAAGAATGTCCCTATTATGTATGTGTACAAAAGGGTCTAGTTTTTTTTTCGGATTTCACTATTACATATATGATTTTGTTTAGTTTCAGAGACCTCCAGAAACCCTTCCTTCCCCTGCATCGCCATCACATGTACTTACCTCCTAACAAGCACAAAATGTGAAGGTCCAATTTCACATCAAGGCCCGATGACCATCTTGTTCCTGTTAAGAGGTACTACATGCGGTGATGATCCCGGGAAAAGGTGAAAATGAGGGTTTCGGTTGGAACTAAGGAACGTCGCATATTGTTAGTGAGATCAGAACCGAATTGCACCGTTTGGTACATATACGTAATGGAGATATTTTTCATAGCCACATACGGGGCTATGGAGAATATCCCCATTATGTATATGCACGAAATGGTCCAATTTTGTTCGGATCTCACAAACACTTACATATATGATTTTGTTTAGTTTCAACGAAGTTCAGAAACTTGTCTTCATCCTTCTCTGGATCACCATCACGTATACTACATCGTAACAAACACAAGATATGAGAAGGGCCAATTTGATCCTTTGTGTTTAAACTTTCATCTTATTTATGTCATATTTCTCAATTTACTATTTTTTACTAAGTTAGAAATACTAAAGGTATTTTACTTAATTACGGAATATTTACTTAGTCCGGATCTGTTTTTAGTTTATGCCTCTGTTGGACCCGCCGGGCGATGTCCGGGACTGGGCCCCGCCGGGCTGGCACTGGAAGGTCCTTACTACCGGGACACGCGGCTTGGTGAGAAATCCGGGTGACGTGGTCGACCCGGATATTCTTTGGTGGCCATCGCGTGGGCCACGGTCGGTGCGGAGAGAGCCGGCCCCTGAGGAGTTGGTACAACAGCGTATCAGGGAGGAGGACGAGCACATCCGTCGCTACATGTATTTGCTCGATAGGGAGTATAGCAGCGGTTGGTCGTTTATTCGGAGAGTTTCTTACCACGTGAGCTATGACCCTGTGTGGGTTCCTTACCTATGGATGCGTAGCACCCGCGACTCAGCACGCCGCGGCTTAGGACTCGGTCGGAGTTAATTAGTTTGAGAGATGTTTCATGAATATGTATAAGTGATATTATTACATCGTGATGTATTAGGGTTAAATAAAATGAACCCGAGCTATGTAACTCTTGGTGTGTATTGATACATTTAAATATTTCATCAATGTTGGTTTTATAATTGAAATTAGGATCTGGAACATATAGTTACTCTTTTTTCTAACTTGTTTAGCTATTAGTACCATTAGCTATTATCTATAAGCAATATTGACGAAATGGATGCTATTAGCTATATTTTTATTAGATTATATGCAATTGTTGCGAACTGATGAAATTGATGCTATTATTAGTTAGTGCGACTATCACAATCACTTATGATGTTATACATTTTTTTAGCCATGGCGACACGTCCCCGACGCGGTTCGCGTGCAACCGGTGGGCGCAGCGTCGTCCCCGTCGAAGAAATCCCTGTACAACGTGGTGGACCTGGACGTCGACCTGGATGTCCACGTGGATCGCGTGCATCGACTGCACGTGGTGGTGGCGCCATAGTCATCAAGGAGGAGGATGCGATGCCTCGCACTCGTGGACGTGGACGCGGAGCACGGGGGGCAGCAATCGCTGCACAGGGGCAAAACGCGGTGCAAAGGGGTCAAGACGCCGTAAACAGGGCGGCGCTGTTGTTGCGGAGGAGGAGGAGGAGGAGGAGAAGGAGGAGGAGGAGGAGGAGGATGACGGTCTCCACACTGGTAGAAAAAAGGCCTTCCATACGCCCCCATCAGTCCCCAAACGTTGCGCACCGTGACTAATGAGTCTTTAGTCCCGGGTCAGGAGGAGATCCGCGACAGAAGGTCATACGTCGCGGGTTGGGAAGCGCGTTGAGGCGCGTGGAGGGCATTAATTCCGGTTGACCTGGCCGCCCGGGACTATTGGTCCTTTAGTCCCGGTTGGCGTGGCCAACCGGGACTAAAGATCAAACTGCTCGCCTCCCGCGCGGCGGTTTTTATTTCGCGAGCGAGGCAAAAGGGCGCCATTCCACAGTGCGGGTCGGAGTCTCTCTGTTTCTTCCTCTCTTCTCTGTGTCTTCCATCTCTTCGATCTTCACCAAGCACACCACCATGGCTGAAGTTTGAGAGACATACCGTGGTCCCACACCATCCGGCAAGTTTCTTGACGTGTGCTACACCAACAGTTGCGATCGGCTGGCCGGTGCTCTAGGTCATTTGACCAATCTCTATTTCTCCTCTCCTGATGAACACCGGTTCTTCGGGCTTGATCTGGAGTATACGACGGATCAACGGGATGTTGCCGTCATCCAGATTGCGTTCAAGGAGTCCATTTTGATCTTCCAATGGTCAAGGTAACGCACACGTACAATCTTGCATCTTCGATTTGTTTGTTGCATGTGAAGAATACATGTGTTGCAACATATCTAACACGTATCAAATTTTTGTTGTTGTAGTAGTTCAAAGCATTCTCCGGCCCTTGTTGATTTTCTTGTCAACAAGGGATATGACTTTTGCAGCGTTGACATCACGCAAGACCGTCCGAAGTTGATGCGCTTGGGTATTGTGATACCTGAAGATCACTACATTGATCTTCAGGATCTTATCCAATTGAACGGGCCAAAGACTGGGATGGCTCGCATGGCAACTGCCTTCATCCACGAGGGCTACGAATCCATGAAGTTTGGTTTCCCCCGAAGGAATCACTTTTATTGGGAGAAGACCCCACTGGACTTGACGAACGTCAAGTATGCAGCCATAGATGCATATGTCTCCTACGAGTTGTTCCGCATCTACTCGACGGAGCCATAGATGTATGCGTTCGATATATATGCATGTAATGGGTATCTTAGTATATATATGTAATTGATATCTTAGTATTGTGAGACTTATGTTTGTGTTATGTGTGATCGTAAAACTCTATATTATGAATGTGATATGATTGTGTTCTATTCATGATTGTGATGTCTCTACTCGTATTTTACTTGTGATTTAATTATCACTTGTCTTTTGTTGTTCATAAAACTATTTTTGTTTCCTAGTTTTAAATGACTTGGAAAAATTTGCAAAGTGTTGCAAAGTGTAATGGATATTATTTCTATATTAATTCCTAGCTATACTATTTCTATATTATGTCAAACACACGTTTCAAAACAAGCAAAAACAAAAACACATCAAGAAAACAAACAAAAACACATCAAGAAAACAAAACAGAAAAACTACAATTTCTATATATCTGTTCACCAAAAATTAATCTAAGCCAGGAAAACATATATCTAGTCAAATACCAAACTCATCCAGTATTAAAATGAATTAGTATTATTTTTCTTAATTTTTTGATATATTATTTGTATTTATAAGATTTTAAAATGAATTAGTATTATTGTTCTTAATTTTTTGATATATTATTTGTATTTTTAAGATTTTAAAATGAATTAGTATTATTGTTCTTAATTTTTTTATATATTATTTGTATTTTTAAGATTTTAAATTGAATTAGTATTATTTTTCTTAATTTTTTGATATATTATTTTTATTTTTAAGATTTTAAAATGAATTATTATTATTGTTCTTAATTTTTTGATATATTATTTGTATTTTTTTAAGATTTAAAAATGAATTAGTTTTATTTTATGAATATTTTGATATATTATTTGTATTTTTTAAGATTTAAAAATGAATTAGTTTTATTTTCTGAATATTTTGATATATTAATAGTATTTTTAGAAATAATACAAATTAAAAAGTTAATGTTTATTTATTTATTCAAAATTATTAATTACATCGTTACTTTTGTTTATTAAAAGATTTATTTGAAATTCAAACAATAAAGAAATGTGGCATCGACCAACATGTTAATAAGATTGATATGATACTACTATCACATACATTCGTGCAAAACACTTGGATGCGGGACGGTATGGAACTCGGAAGTTAAGCGTGTTAGTGCTAGAGTAGTGGGAGGATGGGTGACCGAGCGGAAAGTTTGACCATGAGTAAGTAATTTGACTAGAGATAATTGTAGTTAGACGCTAAGCAAATAATACAAATTCTGAAAAAAAAAGGAGTGAAAAAAGGGAGAGAAAAATTGGTGTGAAAAATAATTAGAAACCCAAATGAATTAAGGAAATAACGAAATAAAGTCTAGTCCCGGTTCAGGTGGCCAACCGGGACTAAAGGTCCTCCGCCCCCGGCTCCGCCACCCGCCCACGTGGCCGGGCATTTAGTCCCGGTTCGTAATCGGCGCGACTATAGGGGGGGGGGGGGTCTTTAGTCGCGCATAGCTAGTCCCGGTTGCTCGGTCGGGACTACTGACCCTTACCAACCGGGAGTATAGGCCTATTTTCTACCAGTGCCGGCTACCGGAGTTCTACGTCAACCTGTTCCACCCACAGGAGAACAGGCTCCGTCTTCTAGAGAAGATATCGGCGATCCTCCTCGAGCGCAAGGGGCCTTATAGTTTCAGCCTCCGGTTGGAGGGCCGCGACAACGGGCCCGTGCACTTTGTCCTGCAGCGACGTGACGATGACCTCTACCTCGCTATGGGTGGGGGCAGTTCGCGCGCATGCACAACCTAAGTGCGGGCAACATGCTCACATTCAGGTACTTCAAGGACGAGGAGGTGGACGTGCTGGAGGTGAAGATCTTCGAAGGCACCTTAGTCCGCCCCCCTTGCTGCTAGGATAGCGCGTCTAACAGCAGCTCCGCCTCCGAGTCTGACTCCGGCGAGTCTAGCCCGGGCAAGTCTGCCTCCGACGCCGAGGTCCGGGCAAGGTTGCGTCCAACACCGAGGCGTAGAATATATATGTTTGTGTCGCTCTTTGCTTAATTATGTCGCTCTATATTTATATGTCGTACTATGTCTATGTCGAACTACGTTTTGTGTCGAACTATGTTTAATTATGTCATTGTGTCGAACTATATTTATATTCGTGGCAGACTATATGTTTATGTTATTGTTCGTTTTCATCTGTGTTTTTGTTCGATAATTTTTCATCTTTCTTACTATAAATGTTTAGTGCAGAGAACAGGAAAACAGAAAAGAAAATAGAATTGCTAATCTACAACAGAGAACACGAAAGCAGCTAAAAAAACACACATTTTGCCCCGGTTGGTGTTACCAACCTGGGTAAAAGGGCGCCGGCCTGCTCGCCGAGCAGAGCCCACGTGGGCACGCCTTTTACCCTGGTTGGTAAGCCCACCGGGACATAAAGGGGGCCTTTAGCCCGGGTTTGGCAAACCCGGTTGGGAAGCCGGGGCATAAGGCCCTTCCCAACCAGGGATAATGCCAGGTTCTCCACTAGTGCATGGTCGTGGTTTGCCTTGTTCCGTTTGCTGATGGCTTTGAACTTCTTGTTATTCCCGAGCCATATAGATATGTATTACTTAAAATGATATAAGCATTGCACTCAGCTTGTGCGTAACTAAGATTTAGACAGTCGTCAACCAATAATCGAAAAATAGCAAGCGACGAACTACAATTATATCGAGGTAAAACGTCTATGCCTATACAATTTTTTTGTACCGAGGGTTCGAATCCCTCTCTTTCCGCTCCCTCGGATCATTTGGGACTTTCGAATTGGAAGGAATTCTGACCCCCGGATTTTCTCATAGATAAATGTAGAGGATCAAACGGAAAATCAAGTGGCCATCCATATTGAATAAAAATACCTCTCTACTTTTTTTTAGTCATACACACATGTTTCGTAAAAAGATCTCGATACTCCCCTCGTAATGTGGACCAAAAACTAAATTTATTCATGGCCAATTATTGAAAATTATGTATCAGTAGCGGCCATCGGGTAACAACAGCAAATCCAAGCAATTCACATCGTGCGCGTGTCGCATGCATGAGATAAACAATCATTTTCCGTATCCATTTTTATAAAGATGAAATTAATAGTTGTCTTCGGAATCAAATCTGTCACGTCGTGCGTGGCACATGTGTTGTGATAAGCAATCTCCAATAATCGGCAGTGCAAGCTGTCACGATTTCCTTTGACTTTGATTGTCCAAGTGAATCATTACAAGCTTGATAAATGAGATGCCACGAGATCTCCATGCATAGGCGTCCACACATATAAACAAAACATATGTACTCTTCTACAAATAAGCTAGCCCCGAAATTTAGCACCGCTCAGCACAAGTGCAAATCATATACATTCGGACACCAACACAAGAGATCAATCCCCTCGACGTCTTCACTGCAAGTGGAGGCTGGCGCCATGATCGACGGGAGGACCAAGAAGACACCATATGTGCTGGCAGTGGCAATCCAGGTCATCATCACCGGCCTTTTCATCATCTCCAAGGCTGCCTTTGATGCCGGCCTCAACACGTACGTCTACGTCTTCTACCGCCTCGTCGCCGCCACCGTCCTCCTCCTGCCCATCTCCTTCATCCAATCCACCCGCCGGAGACGTGTGACGACAGAGCCAGAGCCAGCTATGTCATGTCGGATGCTCTTCAAGCTCTTCCTCTACGCCTTACTCGGGTATACCTACATACTCATATGGGCACCACACACATGAATACAGTCAACCGGTACCATACATATTTTTCAGAATTATTTATATCTTTGTTTTACAGTTTAATGAATGATTTACATTTATACAGAGATTGCCGCTCTGTCTTTGTTTTACAGTTTAATGAATGATTTATCATTTATACCGAGCTTGCCGCTCTGTCTTTGTTTTATAGTTTAATGAACCTATATGCTCTACTACATCGAAGGATCAATTTAATGACCATAAGGGTCAACTTAAGCCCACTATGACAAGATAATATATTTTCGGTCGCAGCTAAACCTATGAACACATTAGGGATACTAAAACAGGGCCAAATAGGCTGCCTCTCACCCTCTCTTTCATAGAATCATATATACGGTAGTCGAACTTATCAAGAGAGCACGCTCTGGTCATCGTATTTAGAGAATAAAATTTTACGGTCTCAGAACACGCTTTAGTGGTTCATCTACGGTCACTATTGTCATGCTACAACGTTGTATTTAATGACATGGCAAGTTGCGGACCCGTCTGTCAGGATTCAGTGCATTTGATTTTGTAGAAGAGACCCAAAATTATTAGGATATAAATTGGCCACAGTCCATGTAAGGATGCAAAGTGGGATCCCACTTATCCACTTATAGTGCATTTGAGAGGTTTTAGTCCAAAATTCTTGTCACAATTCAAAAATCACCAAATAAATTAGAAATGGGATAAGTGAGATCGCACTCTTGCATCCTCTAAGTACATGATAACTGGGTCGAGTGGGTCAAGCCTTAACTAGTCAGCACGGACCATCACGTGACCTTATTTTCTCTCCGTTCATCTTCTTCCCACAAACCAGATCCTGCTTATGGCCGGTGAGTTCCAGCTCTTGCTGGACATCTGGACCGAGTTTTCCAGCTCGCCCCGAGCTTTCGTGGGTTTGCCCCGAGCCAGGCTGGGCCTGCTGACGAGATGCCGCGAGCCGAGTTCAATTTGTTGGACCGCTGCGTGCTTGGGCCGAGCTAGGCTGGGGCGGTCTGGCCCATTGGCAGCGTTCGGTCCGATACCGTGCCACTGCGCCTAGACAGTGTTGTCCATATTTTCTTAGCTCGATCGTTGTCTTGCCGCCGTGCTCCGTGGCCAGGTCGGGCAAACTCCCACCCATGTCGCATGTCACGCCTGTTCTGCCAACGCTGAGCACAGAAACGCGCCTTGGCGTTGTTCGGGTCGAGACCATGCCACTACGCCAAGGCTTTGCTGTCCAAATTTTCTTTGGGCGGTCCTCGTTTCGCCGCTGTGCGTGCGTAGGGCCAGCCGGCCAGTTCCCGCCCATGTTAATTGTCGCGATCGTGCACGCCGCTGGGATGGCCCTGTGGCCTCGAGTTGGTTGATAAGCTGCGTCGTGAGGAAGGGGAAGGTGTTGCTCGCTTACGACCGCGTTGGAGCCATCACTAGGAATGATAGCACCGAGAGCGCGACCGGTGACAGTAGATGACCACCCAAACGTATTCTGTGACCGTAAAACAGTATTCTCTAACTAGTACTCGATTAAAATGTGTGATGGTTTACCGTTTACTACACAACGAGTATCTAGACATGTTTTAGCGTAAGATGCATATGAATCTACACATTAAAACATGTGTCTAGATATATTTTATATAGAAAATAATGAAACATGTTATATTTTGATATGGAGGGAGTATGACCGAAGCGTGCCCTCTCCATAAGTACGAGTACTGTTGGTGCATTTTACTTATTTCCCTGGCTCCACGAAAGCCCAAGAAAAACATAGCAAAACGTGCGCACTTTTCTAAACCGGTAGAGAATTAAGAAATATCGTCGATTTAGATTTCATTTAATTTGGATACAAGTGATTTTTTAAGTTTCTTATAACTATAATTTCATGTCTCATTGCAATATTTCGAAAAGTCAAATATTTTTATCTTTGCTGAAATGGATGAAAGTTTTGAACCTAAAATCCACTGTGCTTATAGGAACACCTTCACTGTGAACGTGTTCAACATGAGCCTTAAGAGCACCTCGGCAACGACCGGATCAGCGATCACCAACAGCATACCCGTGATCACCTTCCTCCTTGCGTTGTTGATGGGGAGTGAGACAATAAAGGTCAGGACCCAATCAGGCATGGGAAAGCTTATAGGCATCGTGCTTTGCCTCGCCGGAGTCCTTGTCATCGCCTTCTACGCCGGACCCTCTGTACGCCCCCTCGCTGACCACCCTGTCTTCGGTGCCCACAACGGCAGCAAGCCGCATGTAAACAGTGGTGTTTGGATCAAAGGAACTTTTCTTCTGCTCCTATCTTGTGTATCTATGTGTCTCTGGTTCGTCCTGCAGGTTAGTTAATTTCGACATGTTTTGTATTTTAGTACATTTTAGATAATTCTAGTGGCCTCGGGTCAAATTTCTCCACTAATATAGTTTTTGATTTCGTAAGAATACACCTTTTCTTTCAAGACTATCTTCATATCAGATTTTATAATATGTTAGTCACAATTTAAACAACCAGGAAATAAGCCTTACAAATATATAGGATGAATGTAGATGCACCTGGATATGTATTAGGGTTCTTATTTACTTAGATATATTTTTTCACGCCTCGTGACATGGATGGATGTAGGTTCCATTGCTTAAAGAGTACCCAAACAAGTTGGTTGCAACAACAATACAATGCTTGTTTGGGGCAATTCAGTCTTTCGTCGTGGCGGTGGTGGTTGAGAGGGACTTCTCTAAATGGAAGCTTGGGTTGGACATTGGTCTCCTCGCCGTCCTCTACTCGGTTAGCTTGTAACCTAGCTTAGTTTCTAATTATCTTGGTGCATAAGTAGTTTCATAATCTTAAGTCCAACGTATAAATTAATATGGACGCCCATAAACCACTCACACTCACACCACATTCAAACATCTTAGGCTTTCTTGGGGACATGTGCGTTCATGTACCTAGTTGCGTGGTGCGCTGAAATGGAAGGGCCAGTCTTCGTCGCGATGTGGTACCCACTAAATTTGGTTCTCAGTATCCTTTGTTCATTCCTCTTCCTAGGAGAAGCCATTTACCTCGGAAGGTAAACATTTAATGCTCATGAGCAAATTTCAGGTCGAGCTATATATTTAATGAAGAAAATACAAAGACGCAGTTTCATGTTGTACACCATAACATATATATCCCAAACAAAAGTTATAATGTTGAAACAATTTTTAATTGAAGTGTTTTATATCATACTATAATTAGAATTGAGAAATAATATACCTTGATGGTCCTTGTTCTTTGCAGTATTTTGGGTGGAATTTTACTAGTTGCTGGCCTTTACGGTGTGTTGTGGAATAAAAGCAAGGAAAAGGAAAACAAGGCAGTAGCAGCGGCATCGACCGTACCAGAGAAACATGAAGAGGAATTAGCATTACAAGTTTTATAGTGCTAGCTACATCGGGCAATTTAACTAATTTTTAATTAGGAACCTTCATATATGTAGGGCTGATAAGACAATCATAAGTTGTTTGTAAATATATCGTTAAGAGCAGTATATATCTTTTCGACACTAGAAAAATTGTTGATCTCCTGATTACATCCATGATATAACTGGAATAGTTCATGCCCGGCTCAAGTTCTAGGTTAGTTCCAACATTTTGTTTTGGATTCGAGCAGTTTAGCTAATTAGTAACTACAAAGTTCACACGCTTTATAAAATAGGGTAAAAGGATATTTTAGGTAGTTACAAAGTATTTTAGTGTACGTTCTGCATTGCCACCATATTTGTTTTCATGCGACTTTTTGAGTGTTGGAAATTGAAGGTGCAAAATATTTCATTTGTTAAGACATAATGAAGCAGTTGGGCGACTCGTTGTGTGAGCATTTATCTGTAAATTTGGTTTGTTGGGATAATAATCCCAACAGGGCCAAATAGAGGACGGCTCCGGAATTTATGGGGCCCCGAAAGCGACAGGGCTATGAGCTCTTTAAGGGGTCTAGCTTCTATAAACCACAATTTGTTTTCTTCAATACGCCTTTGTATATAGCCCAGTTTCTTAATTTAGGAGGGCGGGGTAGCTATAGGAAATTTACAGGCTAGGCATGTCCCGGCCCTTAAATGTTACCTTTCTTTTAATAGGTCTTCGTACATAGCCCATTTTCTTAGTTTGGGGGGGCAAATAAGAGCTATATAGGTATGGGCAATTTACAGGATCCGTCTCCTCCGAAAATCAAATGTAGTTTTTTCCTCCACATCTGTTCCTTCACCCGGAATCGACAGAATCTAATGGGTACGGTGGTGTCCCTAAGGAACTCTACGTAGATCTCGCTTTTACCCAAGATAGACACCTGCCAATTGGTCCCTCGCGATAATGATGAAATTGTTGGATGTGGTGGGGATTCTCCTCGCTCTAGATACCAAATGTAGACAACTCTCTTCTTAGATCGAGGTTCTAGTTTATAAACATGGGATTTGTTCAACACGATTCGCTAGCTAGGAATCGTGATACATGTAGAGCTCAATATCGAGAGGGGAGAGGGAGGATCCGGGGCCGGTACCATGATCTCATCCCACATGCCCTCTCATGACACCCACTGCACCTATTTTAACACTCACCCACGCCTCCTTCCAGGTAGGCCCTATCTTGACCCTACTACTTGAGAGATTAAGTGGCCCAATTGTCTCGAGCGTGGCATGGATTAGGCTTGATGATATGCTTGGCTCGTTTGATTACCGTGGCAGGGAACTTGCCCATTTGTCCGGCTACGGCAGAGTTTTACACTAGTAGAAAATGGGCCTTTCATCCAAGCCCTTTAGTCCCGGTCGTGTTTTGGTCCGGGACTAATTGGAAATTACTCCCGGTTCCAAGTAGGAGGGGCACGTACGGGCCTCGTCGAGCTGTAGTACCGGTTTAAACGGGACCTTTATTCCCAGTTGGTATCACCGGCCGGGACTATAGGGTGGCAACCGTTCGCCTGGCGCGAGCTCTTTTAGTCACGAACCGGGACTAAAAGGCTATACTGACTGGTAGAAAATAGGTCTTCCATACGCCCCCATTAGTCCCCAAAATAATCGAACCGCGACCAAAGGGGTCTTTAGTCGCGGTTCGGGAGGAGACCCCCGACCAACTATCTGGGCCCAGCGCGCTGGGTCGACAGCTGGCGGACGGGAGGGGCTTGGCCAACCGGGACTAAAAGTCCTCAGGCTGGCCCGAAGGCCTTTAGTCGCGGTTGGCCAGGCCAACCGGGACTAAAGGACCATCCCTATATAGGACTCAGCTCACTTCCCTTAGCCACATTTGGTGTCACTTCTATTCACAATATTCACAAGGGGGTGGTGGGTTTGCTTTTGGTTCCTCCTATGCACACAAGGTGTTTGATGAAATGCCCGAGAGCATGAAACAAACATGATATGAAGTGTCCGAGCCACACTTGAGCTTTCTCATTTATTTTTCCTCCGCGATCACGGTTAGCAACTTGAACCTTTCATGATTTGTATTATTTCTAGCTAGTTAGTTTAACAAAAGCATGATTTTGGGAGCTACAGTATTGGAAATTCCTAGATGTCCGCTCTGCAATCGACGTGATGCATGTTATGAAGAATATTTGCGTGAACCTGCTAAGCTTCTTGGGCGTGTATGGGAAGACAAATGATACAAAGGAAGCACGGCAGGACCAGCAACTTTTGAAAGACCCAGATGACCGGCATCCGGAATGGTTTCAAGGTCATGCCAGCTATGCTCTTACCAAAGAAGAGAAGGTAATTTTTTTTGAATGCCTGAGCAGTATGAAGGTCCCGTCTGGCTTCTCGTCGAATATAAAGGGAATAATAAACATGGCGGACAAAAAGTTCCAAAACCTGAAGTCTCACGACTGCCACGTGATTATGACGCAATTGCTTCCGATGCTTTGAGGGGGCTCCTACCGGAAAATGTTCGAGTAGCCATTGTGAAGCTATGTGCATTCCTCAATGCAATCTCTCAGAAGGTAATCAGTCCAGAAGATCTACCACGGTTACAGAACGATGTGGTCCAATGTCTTGTCAGTTTCGAGTTGGTGTTTCCACCATCCTTCTTCAATATCATGACGCACCTCCTAGTCCACCTAGTCGAAGAGATTTCCATTCTCGGTCCTGTATTTCTACACAATATGTTCCCCTTCGAGAGGTTTATGGGAGTATTAAAGAAATATGTTCGTAACCGTGCTAGGCCAGAAGGAAGCATCATAAAGGGCTATGGAAATGAGGAGGTAATTGAGTTCTGCATTGACTATGTTCCTGACCTTAAGCCGATTGGTATTCCTCAATCGCGGCACGAGGGGAGACTAAGTGGAAAAGGCACGATCGGAAGAATATCAACGATATGTATGGACGGTCATTCTATGACTGAAGCACACCACACAGTTCTGCAAAATTCGAGCTTGGTGGCTCCGTACTTCGAGCAACACAAGAATATTTTACGCTCGGACAACCCGGGGAAGCCTGAATCATGGATTAGAAAGGCCCACATGGAGACTTTCGGCAGTTGGTTGCGAAAACATTTAATGAATGACAATGATGTTGGAGATCAGCTGTACATGTTGGCCAAGACACCATCTTCGACTATAACGACTTACCAAGGGTACAAGATTAATGGGAATACATTTTACACGATCTCCCAAGATAAAAAGAGCACCAACCAAAATAGTGGTGTCCGCTTTGATGCAGCAACCGAGATTGGGCAAAAGGTCACATATTATGGTTACATAGAGGAGATATGGGAACTTGACTATGGACCCTCCTTTAAGGTCCCTTTGTTCTGGTGCAAATGGTTCAATCTAACAGGAGGTGGGGTAAAGGTGGACGAGCAATACGGAATGACAATGGTGGATTTCGACAATCTTGGTTACCTTGACGAACCATTCGTCCAAGCCAAAGATGTCGCTCAGGTTTTCTATTTGAAGGACATGAGTAGCAAACCGAGGAAACGGAAAGATAAGAAAACGATCAGTACATCATGCGATCATCCAAAGCGCCACATTGTTCTTTCAGGGAAAAGAAACATCGTGGGAGTGGAGGACAAGACAGACATGTCAGAAGATTATAATATGTTTGGTGAAATTCCGCCCTTCAAAGTCAACACTGACCCAAGCATTAAGTTAAATGATGAGGATGCTCCATGGATACGGCCAAATCGTAAGAAAGCGGGGACACAAGGGAATAATTGATGTGTAATAATTTATTGTGTACGAAACTTTTTTGAATGGATCATGTGAATTATATTATCTCTGATGTGTTTAAGACTAACTCCTTTGCAAAATATTTGAGAAAACGAGTGGAAAGCATGGAAAACAGAAGGTTACTTAAATGTCTCGAGATAAAATATCTGATTTCATAACTTTTATTAAAAACAGAAAACAGACGCGCTAACGCGCCGCAGTGTCGCCGGAATACAAATTCTTTTATTAACCACTCTCTCATGGCTTCTACCGTACCCACTCTAACATTCATCCAGGCGGAGGCACTTTCCGCCTCGAACTACCCCTGCCCGTGCGGCCACAACGTTCCCGCCGGTTGGATGCTGAGCGCCGGAGGAGTGCCGGTCCCTCCTCTTCCTCAAGGTGTGGTGCGTCGGGCGGCCATCACGAACCACTACTATCACGAGCTCACGCCGGAGCAGCGGAGGAATCCCAGTTGGCATCCCGATAACCAGCATACTTGGGATGCCTTCTTCATCAATCGGCGTGAGAGGGCGCTCGCCAGGTATGAGGAGGACGGCCTGCCTCCTGGGAACTTTCACGAGGCCGGTCGTCGGCTATGGTGGTCCGGCCGGACTCTACAGAGCGTCATGGACTACATCAGGGCCGGCGATATCCCCCGCCTGCGCTACTCTCAGGCCCAGTCCTGGAGTCGTGATCCTCCGAGGGAGTGCAGAGCACAGTCAGACGATAGTGACGACGACGGCGGCGGCGACTACGACGACTACGAGTACATGTACTATAGGCCTAGGCAGGAGTATGACTAGCAGATATCAGATCATGCATCTATGCTCTCCGTTTAGGTTTAGATCCACTCTAGCCATTATGTACTGCCTTTTTTTATCTATATATATATTCAAGATGTGTGTGAATCTTTATTATTATATAATCTTTATGATTAGTTTTATTTTTCTGAATTTTCTGATATATTATTTGTATTTTTAAGATTTTAAAAAGAATTAGTTTTATTTTTCTGAATTTTCTGATATATTATTTGTATTTTTAAGTTTGGGAAAGGAAAAGTATCTGAATAACAACCTTTAGTCGCAGTTCGTGTCACGAACCGGGACTAAAGGCTCGTTCTGCGCAGGAACGAAAACGCCGCGAAAATTGCACCTTTAGTCCCGGTTCGTGACACCAGCCGGGACTAGGGGACCATTAGTCCCGGTTCGTGACACCAACCGGGACTAAAGGCCCGCGGAGGGTACCCCGGGGGACCTTTAGTCCCGGTTGCTGTCACGAACCGGGACTAAAGGCTGGCCCTATATATTCCCGCCCCTGAAATTTTTCTAAGGACCAACCGCATCGTCTTCTCCGCGCCGCACGCAGTCGTCTTCTCCGCGCCGCCGTCGCCGATTCCGCCCGCGGAGACACAGAGGACGCGCCTGCGCCCTGCGCCCGTCATCTCCGGTAGGTGCCCGCCGCCCCTGCGCCCGTCATCCCCGTCATCCGTTCCCGTCGCCCGCCGTGACCGTCCCCGCCGCTCCTCGGTCGTGCCCGCCGTGACCGTCCCCGCCGCTCCTCGTCCCTGCCTCCTCCCCGTCGTCTCCGTTCCCTCCCCCGTGGCCGGAATCAACACGTTCGCCGGAGACCCGAGAGCCCCGTCGTCTCTGTTCCCTCCCCCGTGGCCGGAATCGCCACCGGCGACCGAATCTGCCACCGTGTGACGCCAGGGGTGACGTCATGATGACGTCACCTGGCCACGTGTTTTCGAGTTTTTTTTAATGACGTCATCATGACACGTGGGGCCCACTGTATATGGAATTACAGAAAATAGTTAAATCTTCTAAATTAAATAACTTTTAATTTATAATTCCAAAAATTGTGGAAAAATATGCAAAATGTTCACAAAAATGTAAGCTATCTGTTTATATCATTTTCAATCATGTTTGACAAAGTTCAAAATGAGACCATATTTGAATTTTTATTAAATTCATTAAAATAATGAAAATAAGTTTTAATTCAATAAATTCAGAATATTAAGTGTAATATACCAAAATGACCAGGAAAGAAAATGCAACCTAGCTATGGGGTTCTCCAAGTCATTTGAGAAACTAATCTTGGACACACCTCTAAAGTATGGTTTTCCCCCTCCGGTGGTCATCGTTCTTCCACCCAAAACTCTAGCAATCTGTTTTCCCTCCTTCTACGACAATATTTGCTAAGTCTCCTATATACTTAATTAATTTTTACTACATGCATGTCTGCAGGAGTGACATATGGCAGACAATAGAGACCTGACGGAACAGGAGGCTGAAGGTTATCTATTAGATATCATAGCCGGAGAATATGATGTAATCTCTTCTTATCTGAACCTTGATGATTAAGAACGTGAACGAACGGACATTGTCGATGATCAAGGAGGTGAAGCAACGGACATTGTCGATGATCAAGGAGGTGAAGCAACGGACATTGTCGATGATCAAGGAGGTGAAGGAATGGACATTGATGACGGAGGTCAACCGTCGACAAACGACGATCTCCAATTGCAAAGAACAACCACCTCCGGCGAGGTATATATATATATATATATATACATTGAGCCTCTCGTGATACAAACTTACTGAAATGTGAATACATATGCACTAACGCGCGCGACTCTCTTTCTTATTTTAGCCCTCGGCCGGATCGAGTACGATAATGCGTGGCAAATCCAAGGCGATGAAAGATGGAGAAACATATACCATCGAATCAGTCTGTGAAACCGGCAAGCCCCTACAGCACACCACAAAGTTTATCAACCAATGTGGAGTCATTGTTAGATACACCATCCCGATCACCGTCCAGGAATGGAAGGAGCCAAAGAAAGCACGTCTTGCTTTCAGTTATGTCCACAAGAGAACGAAAAAGGAGATGTTCAGAAAGCTTATGGTACATTTCATTCTACCTCCGGAATACAAAAAAAAGATGAATTCGGTGAAGAGGTTCCGGGTGGACGTCAGAGGAGGAGGCTAGTCAAAGAGTTCGCCTTTCAGAAGATGGCCGAAGCATTCCAGAACTTCAAGAAAAAATTGTTCCGTGAATATGTCAGCAAGGGCAAGACTCCGATTTTCACTGGACAACATGAGAAAATGAGAGATGATTGGCCAGAATTTGTGACGCAGAAGAAATCGGAGCATTTTAAGGAAATGTCGAAAAAAATAAGGCTAACGCGGATAAGAAACAGTACCATCATGTTATGGGGCCAGGAGGATACCGCGTTTCGGCGCCTAAGTGGCATGCGATGGAGGACGGCCTGAGGGCAAGAGGAATCCCTCTAGGTACAGAGGGATGGGACGAAAGAGCCAAAATGTGGTGGTACGGGCATGGGGGATCGCTAGACCCGGAGACAGGGGCGTGTGTTCATCGGCAGAAAATGTTTGCTCCCACAAAAAACCTTGTTGACGCAATGACCAAAGCTCAACAGGGCTGGATCACGTTCAACAGAGAGAGAGACCAACTGACCCATGCCCTCGGGAATCCTGAACACGGAGGACATATACGAGGCAAAGGCAGATTGCCGTGGAAAGTAGGGTTTTCCCAGGAGGGTGACCCGTACTGTTACATAAGCCGTCAGAGAAATACGGACCGGGCTGCAGATCTTCTGTCGAAGCTTGCAACGGAAGTTAGCGAGTTGAAGCAGACCGTGGCGGGAATACTTGAGAAAGAAACAGCGGCGGCTGCAGGGCCGCATGAAGAACATGCAGCGGATCTCGGAAGCCAGCATCAGCGGAGAAGCAGCGTGGCTTCCACGGAGGCCCCGCCTGCAGGTGCTAATGCACCGATGATCGAGAGTCGTGCACCGGAGCCTCACTACCCCGTGGATGATGTAAAGGAGATGAACGAATGTGATCTGCATTATCCCGTGGGGAACATTTCCATGAAGGTAGCTACAGGCAGTGCTTTACCCTATACACCTGGAGCACTCCATCACAACAACCCCATTCCATATGGCTATGCTCGTATCACGGTGGAAGACATAGTCCAAGTGTTTGAGGACCTGGAGATTGACATAGCTACACCCGAAGGGGAGAGAAGACTTGGAGATGTCAAGCGCCAGTTCATTCTATGGAAAAAGAAGTACATAGTGTTTCCAGGCGAGACGCCAAGGCTAACAAGTCCACCCCCTCCGATGGTGCAGGCGCTGCTGGTGGTGGTGCTGGTTCACCTACGCCTCCTTCACGCCATTCGACGCCGTCCCCCGATCCACAATCTCCGGCGGATAAGAAGCAGCCGTCGCCCCCATTCCTCCTCTGGCGGATAAGCAGCAGCCGTCGCCCCCCATTCCTCCTCCGGAGGATAAGCAGCAGCCGTCGCCCCCCATTCCTCCTCCGGAGGATAAGCAGCCGTCGCCCCCCATTCCTCCTCCGGCGAAGAAACAGAAGCGGGCGGACAGCAAGGGAACCTACTATTGGACTATTAACCCGGAGGCTTATGTACCTAAGACCACACGGGTATCGGAGCCATCACTGAAGCCTATCCCCCCAAGGCCTTGGGAACTTAGTGATGATGAAACCAAATTGGCCGTGAAGGCTGACCTTGAGAAATGGAAGGCCCGGGCGCGAAAGGAGCCTAAGCCCAAGGAAGTATACCCTCCGATAGTAGACAAGTGGGCTACGGCCGGGTTTTTTGTCGACACCGTCCCAAGCCGAGAAGAATTTGCCTAAAGACTATGATAATGAACTTCGTACGCAAGCAAAAGCATTGGCGGAGGAGAAAGAAAAAATGAAAAAAAGCGGGAAACAAGTTGACCAGCTCGGGATGCAGAGTAAACAATCGATCCCCCCGCTCATAGTGAAAGCCGGTCCGGAACAGGACCCCGAGGTCAGAGAAGCTGTGGCAGCAATGGGATTTGATGAGGGGATAGTAACCCGGTATGCCGACTCTCAGGTGAGATCCGGCCCAAACGACGGATGGATCAAATCCGGCTAAGGACAAAGAAGCTTCTAGAAGGCCCAGGACTTGTAAGGATCGTAACCCGGATTGTGGGTTACGGTAAAGAAAGTTAGGGTTCGTATGAAGAGTTCGAATAGGACTCGAGAAGCGCTTTGTAAGGCAAGTCAAGGGGGATATGAGTACTATATAAACCAACCCCTGGGCTTCGCCTAAGGGAGATTCAAGTCATAACTGTAACACCTATTATCGAGTATCCAGCATAATCATATCGAGATCCGGCGAGTTGTTTTCCGGCTCTTAGATTGCTTTTCGCCATGTCTTCCTTCGAGCTACACCCTCTCCCAAATACCTGTGTCGACTTGCCCCTAGATCAGTTACCCCCGGTAACATCTGCCGTGATTATCCCACGACAGTTGGCGCCCACCGTGGGGCCTGCGTCCAAAGGTGTTTACATCACGGGAGAAGCTCGGAAGAGCATGAAGAACCTCATCGTCGGAGAAATCTACGTCAACGGCAAAGGAGAGAAGATGGTAGACGATTCTGGCTGGGGGCCAGAGTCGGACCACCTCGAAACCGGATCCATCGTGACAGTCGGCAGCATCAACGTCTTCATCGGTATGATATGTACTTCCAGTTTGAATTGTGATAATGTTGGATCTGATTCTATGTCAGGGGAAGACGCGTATGTCCGATCGGGAAAAGAAGAATCGATTGGAACAACGGGTCAGATAGAGAGGGAGGATGGTACCGAGTCTATACGGGATTTGTCGGAGGATCGATATGAAAGGGAAACCAGCGAGGAAGAACAGTACGAATCTACACCGGGCATCATGCGCCGGGTTGCAGTTTATGCGGCTCCCGCGACCAATCTCAATCAAGAAAACGCGGCCGCGGCACCAGCTGGGGCGGTTCAGGCAGCGGCTCAGCAGCAAGGACCAGTTGACCCGGTCTTGGCCCAAGTCGATGGAGAGTCGGCGTCTGTCACCAGTCGCCCAGCGGACGAGGAGCGACACGCAAATATGTTCGGGTTCCAAGCAAACCGGACACCGGGGGCCGGACCCTCAAACCCGCGTCACCCGGCTCTGTTTGATAATAACTTGATTTTGGACCCCACAGTCTTGGCCACAGTTATTACCCCGGAAAACGCGGCAGAACGTGTAAGAGACCTGGACGAAGCTCGTCGTGCATTGGAGCAGCAAAGAAGGCAAGTGGAAGCAGAAAGGCAGGGGATGGCCGCGCGGCAGCACGAGTTGGATGACCGAGAAACCCGGCTCCGGGAGGAAACGACAAGGATGCACCAAAGGCACCGAACTATGCTGCCGGCAACAGGAGGGGTTATTAACCCGACCGCCCTGGTGTTCACGCCTCAAGATCAGCCGATTCCGCCGACGAACCAAGGGACCATACCGCGACCTTCAACGGGAGCACATCCGGTAAGCGCGCCAGCCGGGTTACCTTTGCCACAGACAGGGGCGACAGCCGGCAATACCATGCCGCCACCACCATCGCGATTCCGCACACCAGCAGGTCATTACAACAATCCCATGGACAACGTGTACGCAGCAACGCTCGCATTAAACCAGATCCCTGTGGGAGACTCGCCTCATGCGGAAGGAACCCGACGAGCAATCGATCTACTACACACCGCGGTAGCACAGCAAGCTAATTATCCGGATCATAGGAGCGGGATGCATGGGACGCCGTACGCCAGCCAGCAACAGGGCCATGTTCAAACGAATACGGCGCAACGAAGGGAAGAGCAGCAGCAAATGCCGCCTCCACCGCGTATCCAGACAGCACCAGTAGTATCAGCAGCGCAGGCGGTGGTGAACAGTTCCAGAGCCAGAAGAGCCGGGGCCGGGTCTGCAGCGCACGAGTTACCAGTGGTGCCGCATCCCGCGGTACCCCCAGCCGGGTCACGCGTTTCCCGGGCAAGACCGGCCCCAACCACCCTTGCGGGGCCAAAGTGCCTTTCGGACGATATCAGAGCAGAACCTTACCCGGAGAAGTTCAAAGAACCGGGGAAAGTAGTAAATTATGAGCCAACAATGGATCCAGAAACGTGGCTGAGCAGCTATGAGATGGCAATGTCAATTCGCAACGCATCCGAGAATCTCCAAGCCAAATTCATGTACTTAATGATGTCAGAGGGAGCAGCAAAGTTATGGTTCACCAACCTACCGGAAAAATCGATCAAATCGTGGGAGGAGCTAAAGACCGCATTCATCAAGCACTTTCATGGGACATGCAGAAAGTTATTTACTATTGATGATTTAGAAAGATGCGTTCAGAAGAAAGGAGAATCGGCACGCAGCTGGGTACGCCGGGTTATGGAGATACTCCACTCGTCTACGGATATCCAGCCTAAGGACGCGCTACAAGCTATGGCAAAAACATGTAAGTACGTTCCTTTGGTACAAAAGCTAACTCGCATGAAATCTAGTAGGAATGCAGCGGAGGTTACAATGGGAGAGTTAATGGATGCGTGCAACAAACACGCTGCAACGGATACCACAGAGGAGGAAGTTGACGACAAGAAAGCAAAAGCAAACGCAAGTAGCAGCGGGAAAACCGGCAATGGGTCGGCGCCAAACAATAATGGAAGTAGCCAAAACAAGCGCCCGTTCGACGGGAATTCCGAGTTTGTAGCCAACACGGAGGCCGGGTCTTCAAGACCTAGATCCGAAGGGAATTTTAATACTGGGAATCACAATGGGGGACACTACCAAGGACCTCCAAGACCAAGCAACAGTTGGGACATATTTAGGATGGCGTGCCCGAAGCATAGCAGGAATGGCAAGCCGGCCAATCATTCACTAGAGCAATGTGCCGACTTACAAAGGTGGAAGAACGAAGAAGTGAACAGAGCTATGCGAGGTGCGGGCCGGGGAGGAGGTCCGGGTCTAGGTGGAAACTTGGGTAATGGGCCGCCCCCAGCCGGCAATCCGCCAGCTGGAAATCAAGGTAACAATCAAAATGGAGCAGGAGGTTTTCAAGCTAACCCCAAACAGCTGGGTCAATATCATGTGCACACTACAGGAGGCTCTAACAAGGATAAGAAGATACTGAAACAAGCAGTTAATTCGGTCTCTTCCGCTGTTCCAAGGTATTTGAGGTGGTCAGAACAAGAGGTAACATGGAGCAGGAAGGATCACCCGGATAGAGTTGATCACCCGGGAGTCTTAGCTTTGGTAGTGGCACCACAGGTCAACGGCTACGAGCTGAAAAAAGTCCTGATGGATGGAGGAAGTAGTATCAATATCCTGTACTGGGAAACTTTTCTGCGAATGGGCTTAAAGGAATCGCAGCTGCAAAAGAGTACAACAGTTTTTCACGGGATAGTGCCGGGTCACTCAGCATGCCCTGAAGGAAAGGTGGCACTGGAAGTAGCTTTTGGAGAGTCAAAGGATAATTATCGAGTCGAGTGGCTTACCTTTGAGGTAGTAAAGTTGCGCAGTCCTTATCATGCATTGTTTGGAAGGCCGGCTTATGCCAAGTTCATGGCAAGACCGTGTTATGTGTACCTACAACTGAAAATCCCGGGTCCCAAGAAGACCATTACAATACACGGAAACCGGGATATAGCAGCTGAGTGCGATGAGGGAGACGCGGCAATGGCCGAGCAAGCCTGCAGGAAGGAAGAGCTCAAACATTACCGTTCTCAGGTAGACCTAGAAGAGAGGACAACGTCAAAAAAGCCAACCCCTGAGGGGGACAAAGCAAAAGTTAGGGCAGAACAAAACCCTAAGATGGTAGGCTTCATCAGGAGCAATACTTTCAAAACTCTCAGCAGGGAAGAAGAAGGCGTACCACCGTCCGCAGCTGATCACGTTCCAAGGAAGATATACCCGGACTGGCTAGCAAATCCGGTACTCATTACGAAAGGGCATAGCAAGTGGAGAATGTGCATCGGCCGTATCAACGCGAGGCCGATTCTCGAGAATAACTAAAGCAGTGTAATGGGCGGCAGGTTTCATACGCACTCTTTTCCTATCCAGGGTACCTAAGGGGACTGGAAGGTTTTTAATGAGGCGGCCTGCTGAATCAAAAAAGAAATTTTTATCAATAAAAGAAGATGGTTTCGAGTCTTATCATGGTCTTTGCTTCAGTTACAAGTAAGTAACATTGTTACTATCAATACATCAGTATCATCGAAATACATTACATGAATATAGGTCTCCGGGGGGTGATCTGCTTCAATAAGTAATCACAAGACCCGGAGACCCGGCCATGATGCCTATAAGTTATGGGGGCTGATTACTCGAAAAAACGGGTACAGCTGCAATCCTATAACTGGACAAAGGAGCCAAATTTCTTGGTTATTCTTACTTAAGCTCGATGTGACTCGCACTAAAGTGGCATGATCTGTTCGCGTACGATCACAATCAAATTATGCAGCCCAGTGTGGCTTGCTTGATCTTGTTTTTCGTATAGACGCAACGACATGGTATCCACGCGAAAGCCGGCTTATAGTACAAGATAATCAAAAGGGTCATCTAAACCACAAGTCCATGCAGAGTATAAGGCTAAAAAAGCCGGAAACTCAACAAATATTAAGCATGACTTCAGTATTTATGTAAACAGATATTGGTATTCAGCTTGGTAAACAGCAGTATGTCATCTGAGAAAGGCCACGCCCCTATAGCTCGTACTTTGGGTCATGGGGACTGGGGACTTCGAAACAGAAACAAACTGTTTTAACTACCCAAGCCTGAAAACCTTAATTTCCGAGTATTGGGGACTTAAAGAAAGGTTCCTCTATCAAAACCTACGATACTCGGTTAGCCGAGTCTCAAAAGGAAACTGAAAACAAGAGTTCGAAGTATCGAGAATAAGCTTATAAGTAACACAAGGATCGAGATTATCAAAAGCCAGGGGAGGCAAAGAGTTATCATAAGATTAATAAGCATACAGTCATAGTATCAGCGTCAATGGTGCACAAGCGCACCACCAAAAATCATATCAGTCTCGAGAAACACAAAGCGTTGGGTAGCGTCCTACTCGGCGTCCTGAGAGTGGTCCTCCGGGTCTGAATCTTGGACTTGCTCCTTGGCCTTACCAGCAGCTTTACCCGGGCTCTTCACTTCTGGACGAACAGGCGGAGGCACGGCTGGGGTAGAGGTAGACGGCTTTACGCCCAGTTCTGCTTCCCTCTTTGCAGCCTCTTCCTTCCTCCTAGCCAGATCAGTCGACCATTTGTCCAACATATCAATAGGGGGAGGCGCCTCCACCAGGATAACCTTGCCCTCAGAATCATACGAGCTCATAATTGTGTTTAGATCCATCTTGTCGGCCAAAGCTGTGGCTGAAGGACGTACCGCAGATTGTATAGCTTTGAAATCCTGGGGCTTGAATTTGGACCCGTCAGCTTTAAATTCTGGGAACCCGGATACTATCTTTGCCGGGTCAAGCTTTGGAAAATAAGCCTTCGCCAGCGTTAAAGCCCGGGTCACCCCAATTCGGCAGGACGAACGCTTCAGTATTTCAATCCATCCAGGTGCTGTGGAAAAGGCCTGTATAAGGGTCTCCTCGCCCGGGTATACCTCAGAAGGCCACTTGATAGCATCCAGCAAAAGTTTCGTGCCGGCAAAAAACGTCCGGAGCACAGTTTTCAGAGTTTTTACTTGAGTAATGGCATTCTCCTCCGGAGCAGCAAGGTTAGCACCTGCAATCCAAACATGTGAAAGCATATCAGTCATGTTGGTTATTACAGCGGCAAGATAGAGGTACGCAAATTAATCGCAAATAGCAAACTTACTTAGCAAGATACGGTAAGTGTCCGTAAGCTGAGCCGACAGGTTATTCAGCGAGGACTGGGCAGCATGGTACTTCTTCTTGTATGAGGAGACATCTTTTTTCAAAGTCTTTATCTCCGCTTCAAGGGCCTCCCTACGCTTAACTTCAGCCAGCAAGAGCTGCTCAGCCTTAAGTAACGCTTCATCTGACTGAGTAATCTCTGCCTGCAAAGGCCGGGTGAAGCTGTAAGCCGGATATCGCGAGAGTATTTTATCTGAGGAAATGATTGCCGGCAAGTACTATGCGAAGTACCGAGGATAATTAAAAAAAAAAAATTATACTCGGGACTTGGGGACTGGATGTATAATAAGGAGTATCAAGTGAAAATTACCTGATGTGCTGCAGCCATACGTTCTAAGACAGTCCCTTCTGAAGCTTTCATGGCAAGAAGAGCGCTCATCAGCTGGTTAAAGTCAGCGTTATCCGAGTTAGATGGCTCGGGTACCTGGAAAGTGGGAAAAGGAGCATTTCTTGTAACAGGAGGTGGCACCCGGGTCATCCGAATGTCGGAGTCTGGTCCCCCTCCCGCGCTTGAAGCTGCCCCCTTCTCCTTCTCGCTCGTGTGCGAAGCGATTGGATACTCGGCGTCATGCCTAGCTGGCTCCGGTGGCGACATTTGCTCGTCGCCAGCCGTAGTGAAGGCATCATCAGCCGACTCGCCCTCGACCCGGACTTTAGCTTCGGTGTCCTCCTGGTCGCTACTAATAACCGTGGCTCTGAAGAAGGTGCAAAGGCGTAATTAATCTTTGGTTATGGAAAGAAAGGGGATGAAAGTTCGGTATAATATCCGGAAAAGGCGTTTACCCGGTGTTTACTGGGAAGTCCGAGGGGAAGCCGTCACTAGACCCGGAAGAGACTGAGAAATGGCAAGAGAGGTCTGGGATTACGTTACAAAGGAATGATTGGAAAGAAGTTTTGTTTACAACAAATACCAGGGTGTTGAACCGGGGGCGGCGAAGCAACCGGGTTAGGGGTCTCGTTGCCCGGATGATTCCGGGTTACTCGGCGCCTAGTCATGGGTGGCTCCTTCAGTTATGATCAAAAGGGGTGAAGATGGGGTTAGCCCCGGAGTGACGTTATGGGAGCAAAAAACCAAAGTGTAAGGGGATGAAGTAAAAACCTGGAGGGCTATCCTCTGGGATTTCCTCTTTGTTCCGGTTCTGGTGGCTGGCTCCGGCTCTTCCTCCTCGCTGGTGGACCCGCCCCTGCTGTCCGTTTCTTCTTCTTCGCTTTGGTCCTCTCGCTCTGAGAAATGTCCGAGTTACAGCATAAAGAAGAAGAAAAGGCAGGATATAACGTGTGCAAAGGAATCAAGTAGGTACCTTCATTCGAGTCAACGATATCGTCTTCCTCCTCCCCGTCTTCGGAATTAGGAGTGGAGTCGACCGTCCAAAAGTCATCATCGGCCTGAGGAGAAGATGCCAGGATAGTGATTAATATCGAGTCAAGAGAAGCGAATAAAAGTAAGTGTTAGAAGTCAAAATCAAAAGGCAGAAAACTTACTCCAGGGGTTGGATTCTCGAGGGTAAAAGGTTCTAGTCCGGCTATGCTCCGGATTACTTCGAGCTTCTCTGTCAGGAAACCCTTAATTGTTTTGTTAATGTCACCCGGAGCAAGGGTGCGGGTGGAGAATCGGATTGGGTCCGTGGTTTGACCCGAGTATTCGCACATCAGCTTCTCACGAATGGAGTTTGGCTGAATGCGGAAGCTAACCCAGGTCTTCACCAGGTTTAGCCCGATGAGGCCTCGGGCGGACAAGATGGAGATCCTAGCTAATAAAGGCAAGATCGCCTCCCTGTCCGGTTCAGACGCGAAAGCGTTGAATTTCTCGGAGATGTCAAGTTGACCCTCCGAGTAACCCGGCAACTTCTTTTCGCCGGGTGGAGAGGTATCCTGGCAGTAGAAGTACGAAAGCTGCCAGTGCTTTACGTGGGAATTGAGAGAAATAGGAGGCATCAGGGAGTTCTTGCGGCGCTGGATAGAGACCCCGCCGCAAGTGAGAAGTGCGCCGTCGCCGCTTTCGCGACACGGCTTGCACTGAAAAAGTTCGACGAAGAGGGCTAGACTTGGCGGTGTGCACAAGTAAGATTCGGAAAGAACAATAAAATGGGAGATGTTCAAAATGGAGTTTGGACCTATATCGAAGATACGGAGGTTGTAATGGTCTAGGACGTCACGGAAGAAGGGGTGACCCGGAGGCCTAAAGCCCCGGGTCACATGTTCAACGAAGCATATTACCTCATTCGTCGCTGGAGAAGGCCGGGTTTCATTGCCTGGCACTCGCCAGTGGATAGACTCCTGTGGAGGTAGGGTTCCAAGCTCGACCAACTCCTCCAGCTTGGCCTTGGTGACGGAGGACTTCCCCCAATTGGCCGATATGGAGCTTGTGGATTTAGCCTTATTCGGCTGTTTCCCCTGCCTCTTGGGTGCCATGGGATTGACCTGGTAAAACATCAAAGGAAAGGACGTAAGGAACAAAAACTTGGAAGTTAGCAGGCAAGCAATTACCCGCAATTTGAACATAACCCGGCTATTGCCTCGCTGGGTCAAGAATGATTTATCCGGGTATCAAGTGACCTTACAAAATACATGGAGCTTTCCGTAAAAGCAAATGTTTGGAGGAGTTAGGGGGATGCTTATATGCTTACCATCTGCGAATGAGTCGGAGAAGTAAGATTTTCTGAGGAAGGAGAACAAGGGCGGAAATTTCAGATGGCCCGAGCTTAGATTGGGAATCCTATTTCTAAAATTGTGACCAGATTAACGATTACTGGAGTTAGGGGAGTAATATAAGCTATGAATCCTATCCATAGGAATGTTTATGGTAAGTATCAGTGAGTTAATCCGGCGCAGCCCGAGAAATTGCGGACCGCTCGATTCAGATCTAATTAGAGGAAGAACTAAGAAATTGCGGGGGTAAGTTGGAGGATGTAAGGGACTTACTGAAGGAGATTGGAGTAAGGCCTTGCGGAGACAGATGGCGCAAGATTCGTGTCCTTTCGTGGTCGTTGGCCGGCGAATCGGAGGCTTGACGGTGGATTCGGGAGCTGGTGCGGCTCGCGCGGCGGCGGAGCGCAAACGAAGGCGGATGGGCTCCGGCGAGATGCGTGGGGTTCCCGTGGTGGCGCTCTGCGAGCTTGAACTTGGGGAGAAGAGAAATGGGGAAAGTGAGCCGTTAAGGGTTGAGTTTGCCTCCTGGGGCTTATTTATAATAAACCGGGTGGAAAAGCTTATCCTAACGGGCGAAACCCGGGGGTTGCGGAGTAATAGTTGGACATTTTGAAATTTGAAGACGTGCTTTATGTGCACTTAGATATGGTCCCGAGAAAAGAGAAGGGGGGAATCTCTTTCCTGGTATTAGCAATAATTATCGAAGAAGGTGCGAAGTCATGGAGTTCCTTACTAAAGCTCGAGTCTGGAAGATTAAAGGAGAACCCTTGAGGGAGAGCCGGGCTTTTACTTGGCTTCCTTGGTACCAGTCACGGCTATTCATCAGCGCGCTGCGTCCTGATTTTCATATGTTTGTGTCTTATATTTCTGTAGGGAATAGCCGGCGCTTCGAAGAGTAAATCTTGGAAGCCCAGGCTATTCTGGGGACTACTGATGAGGGGATAGTAACCCGGTATGCCGACTCTCAGGTGAGATCCGGCCCAAACGACGGATGGATCAAATCCGGCTAAGGACAAAGAAGCTTCTAGAAGGCCCAGGACTTGTAAGGATCGTAACCCGGATTGTGGGTTACGGTAAAGAAAGTTAGGGTTCGTATGAAGAGTTCGAATAGGACTCGAGAAGCGCTTTGTAAGGCAAGTCAAGGGGGATATGAGTACTATATAAACCAACCCCTGGGCTTCGCCTAAGGGAGATTCAAGTCATAACTGTAACACCTATTATCGAGTATCCAGCATAATCATATCGAGATCCGGCGAGTTGTTTTCCGGCTCTTAGATTGCTTTTCGCCATGTCTTCCTTCGAGCTACACCCTCTCCCAAATACCTGTGTCGACTTGCCCCTAGATCAGTTACCCCCGGTAACATCTGCCGTGATTATCCCACGACAGGATTGACTGTAGATACTGCCATGAAAAATGCGTCCGAGGCCAGTATGTCTCTTCGTGCCTTTTTAGGCCTGGACGATGCGCCAATGGCTGAGGTAGCATTACAATATGAGAAGAAAGGGCCTCTCGTCGAGCCTACGCAGGAAAAGGATCTACCAAAACTAATGCAAAGTCTGCTACGTTTGTACAAACATTTCATATCATGGTCCGACAGAGACTTTGTGTATGTGGATGTTACAGATGAGCATCACACAAAAAAGTACACTGTACCAGTTGAGATGAGTGAATTGTTCCAGCTGTTCAATCTGCGCGAGCTCGACAAATCTATCCTGAGTTGCTACGTTCTGTAAGTGATTTATTTCTACCTCATCTCGTTCTTCATTGCCTACACTGTACCAGTTGCGCCTAACTATATTGTTGCATACGCTATTATGCAGATTGAAGATTTGGGAATGCAAAATAAGACTCATCCATGATGTTGGGTTTATTGACCCACAAATCATTAATGGAACTATGTTAGAAAATCACCCCAAAGACGTGGAGAAAGACTTGTACAATTTTCTTAAAAAGCATGAACTCAAAAGTCATATTCTATTTCCTTACCATTTTGGGTGAGTGTTTCTCTCTTGTGCCCATTCTCTTTTGTTTACTCCATGCATGGTATGTCTAATCGATAAGTTATGCCTGTGCGCATGTAACGTGTCCGCAGGTTCCACTGGATTATGCAAAAAATTGAACTTCAGAGCTCCATAGTTTTTATCATGGACTCTATGAATTCAGATACAAATCTTTGGATCGACATGAGAAAAATGATGCAAAGGTAATTATTTTCAATCATTTCCGCTCTATATCGATCGGTCTCTTTTGTTCATTTCCTAATATGCAGTAGCTAATAACTCCCTTGTTCATTTAATTTTATTTGCACTGTAGAGTTTGGAGACGGTTCTCACATGAACATGTCGGTGGATTCAAACATCAGCTAGAATTTAAAAATGTGGTTCGTGGTGTGGATAAGAAGCCACCGGGGACCGGTCTATGTGGATACTATGTTTGTGAGAACATACAGAAACAAATCTCTGAGAGGAAGAAGGACGAGAGCACGCGGAGGAGTCTCAATAACTTGCGGAGGGCGCTTACTCCAGAAGCTCGCTTCCGACCAATTCAAGAGGAAATAGCAGGATTTTTCCTTAGGCATGTCGTCGATTCCAAAGGAGAACGCCATGCGTCCACCGACGATGATGCTTATATGCATCTCCGAGATTGAAACTTGTTCGAAGTTGTGTATGCTCATCTATCTTAATTGTGTATATAGAAACTTGTTCGAAGTTGTATATGGTCACCCGAGATTGAATATATATTATATATTCCTATATTGAATTCTTCTTGTTTGAAATTTCATATATATATATGCATGTATATAGTAGAGTAATATATATATATATATATATGTGTACTGAAACTTCATCAAAATTAAAATAAAACACAAAATAAAATATAAAAGAAATAAAACAAAACAAATTAAAAAGAAACCAGGTTTAGGGGGGCCTAAAACCCTAAACCTGCGCAGGAGGTTTTCAGTCCCGGTTAGCCACAAGAACCGGGACTAAAGGTCCTCCGCCGCGACGGACTCCTGGCGCCCACGTGGACGGGCCTTTAGTCCCGGTTCGTAAGCGGCGCGACTATAGGGGGGGGGGGGTCTTTAGTCGCGCATAGCTAGTCCCGGTTGTGCGGCCGGGACTACTGGCCCTGGTGAACCGGGACTATAGGCCTATTTTCTACCAGTGGGTGCAACCTCTATTTGTCAATTGGCCAGCTGTAATTTGTTCACCCACAATGCTATCTTTTATGGAGAGACACCACTAGTGAACCTATGAACCCCGGTCCATTTTCCTACACTGTTAAACAAACCACTACAATTCTCTGCTTTCTTTACTTACTGCAAGCATGCACCATTTTCCACACTATACGTCTAATCTTTGTTTTTAGCAAGACCGGTGAGATTGACAACCTCACTGTACCGTTGGGACAAAGTATTTTGGTTGTGTTGTGTGTAGGGTCCGCGTTGTTGGTTCTTAACTGAGGGATTGATAACCTTGGTTCTTAACTGAGGGAAATTCTTACCGTTGTACTCATCACACCGTCCTCTTGGGGTTCCCAACACGCCATCACAAGCATCAAGAATTTCTGGCGCCGTTGTCGGGGACTTAAAATTCATCATCATGATCAAGAAGTCTCCCCGTCAAGGCACCATCAAGGCGTAGCAAAGAATTTCTGGCGTCGTTGTCGGGGAGAAAGAAATCTTCTGGCAAGGGGCGTCTCTCAGTGTCGGGGGGTTACCCCCGAGTAGGGGTAAGGCAAGTGATAAAGGCAAGATCAAAGGAGAGGTTTGGCTGAGTAGCTGGCTACCCGGTACACGCTACCCGGTCGACTGCTATTCGGCCATACACGCTGATGGCCAGGAGAAAGAATCAAGGAAGTTATTCTCCTCCGAGTAGAGGAAGTGGTCCGAGTAGAGGGAGTGGTTTCCTACTCGGGCCAGAAGTCAAAGGAGCCGTTCTGACACAGGATCCCGCGTATCCTGTGTCGTGGGATAATCACGGCAGATGTTACCGGGGGTAACTGATCTTGGGGCAAGACGACACAGGTATTTGGGAGAGGGTTTAGCTCAGAGGAAAACATGGTGCAATTCGATCTGGTAGCCGGCAATCAAAGTCGCCGAGTCTCCGATCTCGATATAACAACTCAACTCTGGATTACACTAGATGCTCGATACCAAGCGCTATATCTAGGGTTCTTAGATCTCTCTCTAAAACTAGACCTGGGGGTCGGTTTATAAAGCACCCGTACCCCCTGGCTTATTCCCCAAGGCGCATCCTGGATCCTACCCGGACACGGCGCACAAACCCTAGCTTTCCTTTACAGTAACCCACAATCCGGACTGCTGGGCCTACAAACTTGGGCCTTCCACAAGCTTCCTTATCCTTAGCCGGATCCTGCGCACCGTCCTTTGGGCCGGGTTACTCCTTGGAGTTTGGCCTACCGGGTTATCATCCCCCCGTCAGTAGTCCCCAGAATAGCCTGGGCTTCATGGATCCTCCTTGAAGCGCTCGCTATTCCCTGCAAAGATATCAAACATACAGGCATATAGAGGCCGGGTTAAGATGCTCTGATATTCAGCTAGGCCTTACTCCACGGCGGCCATGTAGTAACCCGGGTTTTTCCCCCAAACACCTTTAATTTTCCGGGTCTAAACCCTAATCCCATGCTCGATAATCGATCCTGATATCACGGGATGGATCCCCTTCTCTCTCTTATCCAGATACCTTGCTCAATATTTGGCGCATGTCTCGCAGAAATTGAAATAAATAGCCGTTTACCTCCGCAACTCCCGGCCCCCACTCACCGAACCGGGCTTACCCACTTATACTATAAATAAGCTCCTTGGGGGTAACCCGAACCCTAACGGCTCATTTCCCCCATTCCACTTCCTTTCTCCTCCTAAGCTCACTCTCACTGAGCACCACCACGGAAATCCCGCGCGCATCACCGGAGCCCATCGGCCGGAGGCTGCGCTCCGCCACGACTCGCCCCGCGCCGCCGCCAAGATCCGCCGGCGAATCCCCATCCGGCCCGTCAAGGACCGCGAAGGGACACCAGGCTTGCGCCATCTGCCTCCGCAAAGCCTCGCTCAGATCTCCTCCGGTAAGCCACTTGCGTCCATTGATTCTCCCTTGTACTTTTTGATTTCGCCTTAGATTCGATCCAAATCGACCCGCCAACGATTCCTCGGCCATGCCGAATTAAGTTGCTAACATTCTTTCCAGCTCGCATAATAGATAAGTTATGGATTCCAATCCATTCTCCTACTACCTGCAAGTACTAATTTCGCCACAAATCCGAAGATAAAATTCCCAATCTGGGCCCGATCCACTCAAAATTTCCGCCTTGGCCTCAATCACCCGGCCGGACTTCCCCTTTTCAGTTCCTTTTACTCGCGTTAAGTGCCTATGCGGCCATCCATCGTCCCCAAAGAGCCCCTTCAACACTTAGATCTCCATAATTTTCGTCATAATACTTGATACCCGGACGATTTCGAACTTTACTCGGTGAGCTAACACCCGGGTTACATGCAATTTTTCATGTCTCAATATTACCCCACTAATATTTGGCCGGCTCACAACTTCCGGATCTTAGTCCTCTTATCCTTTTACTTTGTATTTTGCAGGTCAACCACATGGCTCCCAAAAAGCAGGGGAAAACTCGAACCAAAGTTAAAGCCGCCAACTCCATATCCGCCAACTGGGCGCGGTCTACAGTCACCAAATCCAAGTTGGAGGAGCTAGTAGAGCTGGGAGTCCTTCCTCCTCAAGAGGATATCCAATGGAGAGTGCCGGGTAAGGAGACCCGGCCCACCCCGACAAAAGGCGAGGTAATTTGCTTTGTGGAACATGTGACCCGGGGCTTCCGCCCACCGGGTCACCCCTTTTTCCGTGATGTTTTGAATCATTACGGTCTTCGCGTCTTTGATATCGGACCTAATTCTGTTCTCAACATCTCCCACTTCATAGTCCTTTCCGAATCATACTTGTGCACTTCGCCAAGTCTAGCTCTTTTCATCGAGCTTTTTCAATGCAAACCGTGCCGCGAGAGCGGTGACGGGGCGCTTCTCGCTTGCGGCGGGGTTTCCATCCAGCGCCGCAAGAATTCTCTGATGCCACCCCTCACCCTTAATTCCCATGTCAAGCACTGGCAGCTCTCCTACTTCTACTGCCAAGACACCTCCCCACCCGGCCAAAGGAAGCTGCCGGGTTACTCAGAGGGTCTTCTTGACATCTCTGATAAATTTAGCGCCTTTGCCCCTGACTCGGACAGGGAGGCAATTCAACCTCTTTTAGCCAAAATCACCACTCTCACAGCCCAAGGCCTCATCGGTCTCAACCTGGTGAAGACTTGGGTAGATTTCCGGATTCAACCCAACTCCATCCGCACAAAGTTAATGTGCGAGTATTCAGGGCAGTCTACAGACCCGCTCCGATACTCCGACAACGTCTTCGCAGCTGGCGATACTCATAAAACCATCAAGGGCTTTCTGACCGAAAAGCTCGAGGTAATCCGGAACATATCCGGGTTAGAGCCCTTCACGCTTGAGAACCCAGCCCCCAAGGTGAAAACCCGACTTTGATGCCTTTACCTTTGCTCTTTCCACTCAATGCAGTTAATAACCCTTATGCTAACACTTTTCAGGCTGATGATGATTTTTGGAAAACCAATGCCTCCCCTAGCTCCGAAAGTCCAGAGGAGCAAGAAACTGTTTACTCGGACGAAGGTACTCTCCGGATTTTATTTGGTTCCCTTGATCTCACCATAACCCCTTCATTTCCAACCATAACTTTGATGATATCCAGAACAAGAAGATGACGAGGAAGAAAACTCCGATGGCAAAGTAGAATCTGCCAGCGACGAGGAAGAACTGGAGCCGACAGTCAAGGTCGGATCCAAAAGAAAGACTCAAGAGGCCACCTCCAAGGTTTCATATCTCCTCCACGCATTCAACTCGCATTACTTTAATGATTTACTTGAGCTACCTTGACGTTATCCCATTGGCCGTTCTTGAAGGAGTCGCCCGTAACCAAGCGTAGGTCAACTCGAAATCACCCGGGTGATGAGGCCCTTAACCCGGGTATTTCATCGACCCCCCCGCGGCGGGCTGGTAATTACCCTATCTTTTCTGGGTCAAAACATTCTCTTTAAACCATTCCCATATGACATCTAACTTGATAATTTCCAGCTTCTCCCGAGTCCAGCGATGGATTTCCTTGTGACTTTGCGGTGAATACCGGGTAAGATCCCCTTCCTGATGTTCCACCATATTTCATCACCCTCTCTTGACTGTGTATTTAGCTGCTCACTGACAACATCTTATAGGGCCACGGTCGTTGTCAGCGATCAAGAGGAAACGGGGACCGAGGGCCCGGGTAAGGGGAGCCCGGCTGATAAGACTACAGCCGCGTCCAGCGGTGAAAAACAAGCGTCGCCGCCAAACCCGGACACGCAAGGAGCCGAGTATCCAATTGCTTCCCATGCAAGCAAGAAGAACAAAACCACCATCTTGGGTGCAGAAGAAGGAGCGTCGGATTCCGACACACAAATGACCCGGATTCCACCTCCTTCTAAGAAGAAAGCTCCTTCCCGGAATTTCCAAGGCCCCGGGTCTTCTGATACGAGTAAAGACACTTTCGATCAGTTGATGAACACTCTCCTCACTATGAAGACTTCGGAGAGCCAGATCATGGAGCGCATGGCTGCAGAGCACCAGGTAAGGACACTTTGTATATCATATTGCATACCTAGTCCCCAAGTTCCAAGTATGACTTGCAAAAGTGATGCTTGGTACTTTACGCCACATTCAGCTTTCCATACAATCCAACTAATACTTGCATTCCTTGCTACTTACAGGCACAGATAACCCGGTCTGATGAAACTTTACTGAGGACCGAACAACTTCTTCTTGCCGAGATGAAACGAAGGGAAATCCTTGAGGATGACATGAAAACCTTGAAGAAAGATGTTTCCAAATACAAGAAGAAGTGCAATGCCGCTCAGACCGAACTGAAGAAACTATCGGACCAGGTCTCCGATACTTATCAGATCTTGCTCAGTAAGTTTTCTGCTGTCGATTGGCTTCATGTCTTTGCTTTATTATAACAGACTCGGGATTACTGATATGCTCTTTCTTTTGTTACGACTGCAGGTGCCAACCTTGCGGCCCCAGAGGAAAATGCCATTGTCAAGGCTAGAACCCTCAAGACTGTGCTCCGGACTTTCTTTGCCGGCACAAAATTTATATTGGACGCTGTGAAGTGGCCTACGGAAGTATATCCGGGGTGAAGAGAATCTCGTTCAAGCCTGCTCCACTGTGCCTGGGTGGATTGAAATCTGGAAACGCTCATCATGCCGAATTGGAATGACCCGGGCTTTTACTCTGGCCAAGGCTTTGTTTCCATAGCTTGACCCGGCAAAGGTAACATCCGGGTTTCCCGAATTCAAGGCTGACGGTTCCAAATTTACACCCAAGGATTTCAAAGCCATACAAGCCGCAGTGCGCCCCTCAGCTACCGCTTTGGCCGATAGCTTGGATCTAAATACGATTATGAGTGCATACGACGCTGATGGCAAAGTTATTACGGAGGAAGCGCCCCCGCCTTTTGATATCTTGGAGAAGTGGGTTTCTAGCTCGGCCAGGAAGAGGGAGGCGACTGCGAAGAGAGAGGCCGAGTTAGGGTCAGGCCCGTCTGCCTCTACACCAGCCGTCCCTCCACCAGTCCGCCCTGATGCAATGAGTCCGGGTAAGGGTGCCGGGAAGGCTAAGCAGCAAACCTAGGACTCAGACCCGGAAGGCCGTACTTAGGAGGCCGAATAGGGCCGCACTATCATAATACCTTGTAATGCTTTGTATTCACACTGTTATGCTTTTGATGGTGCGCCTGTGCACCCCTGATACCGACGTCGTACCTTGTAACGTACTTTTAGTCCGTGATATACTTTGCGGCTTTTCTGGCCTTTTGATAACCGTATTGCTTGCCTATTCTTTGAACTTTTTCTCGATACCCGATTCTCTATTTTGGCTCCCTTCGTAAGACTCGGTTTTCCGAGCACCAGGGGCTTTGATACGTGGACTTTTTCTTTAAGTCCCCAAGACTCGGATGGTGAGGTTTTTCGAACTGCGATAGCCAAGTAGTTTGTTTCTGTTTCGAAGTCCCCAGTCCCCAGGACCCAAAGTCCGAGTCATGGGGGTGTGGCCTTTCTCAGAGAACAAATTATTTTTTACCGAGTCGCAAGCCTAAAGCCATTCCGTGTGAATACTGAAGTTATGCTTGATAGTTGTTGAGTTTCCGGCTTTTAGCCTTGTACTCTGCATAAACTTGTGGTTTAGATGACCCTTTTGACTATCTTGTACTGTAAGCCGGCTTTCGCGTGGATACCATGTTGTTACATCCATACGAGAACAGTGTCAGGCAAGTCCCATTGGGCTTCATGGCTGATTGTAATCGTAAGCGAACGAATCATGCCACTTTAGTGCGAGTCACATCGAGCTTAAGTAAGAAAAGTCAAGAAAATTTGGCTCCTTTGTCCAGTTATAAGATTGTAGCCGTACTCGTTTGCGAATAATCGGCCCTTATAACTTATAGGCATCAAGGCCGGGTCTTTTGGGTTGCTAGCTGGGCTACTTGAGCCGCCAGCCCCCGAGACCTGTATATACTCAACATTCTTAATGATACGGAAATACCGATGCCGTGTGGATACTACTTACTTGTAATCAGGCTGTAACGAAATAGGACTTGATAACCATCTCTTTATTGCTGCGAGAAAGTTTGGATCAGCAGGCCGCCTCATTAAAAACCTTCCAGTCCCCTTAGGTACCCTGGGTAGGAAAAGAGCGCGTCTGAAACCTGCTGCCCGTTACATTGTTTAGTTCTTCGTGGACACCGGTCCCGAACTGGCGTGACCGGTGCACATTCTCCACACGTTAGACTTTTTCATGACGAGTACCGGGTTTGCTAGCCAACCCGGGTAAGGTGTTTCCATGACATGGCCGGTTGTGAGTGATCGTGCAGCTTCTTCTTCTGCGGCGGATTGTTTGGAGGGGTCATCCTTGACAAAAGCCACCATTTTAGCATCTTGTGTTACCTTGGATTTTGCTCGTTCGCCTTCAGTACTCGGCCTTTTTGATGTGGCTCTACCCTCCGGGTCTGCTTGAGACCGGTACTGCTTGAGTTCTTCTTTTCTACAGGCCTGCTCGGCCATTGCTGCATCTCCTTCATCACATTCAGCTGCTATGTCTCGATTTCCATGTATGGTAATGGTCTTCTTGGGACCCGGGATTTTTAGCTGTAGATATACGTAACACGGCCTAGCCATGAATTTGGCGTAAGCCGGCCTTCCAAACAACGCGTGATAAGGGCTGCGCAATTTGACTACCTCAAAGGTAAGCCACTCAATTCGATAGTTATCCTTTGACTCTCCAAAGGCTACCTCCAATGCGATTTTTCCCTCGGGGCATGCTGAATGACCCGTCACTATCCCATGAAAAACTGTTGAGCTTTTTTGCAGCTGAGATTCCTTGAGACCCATGCGTAGGAAGGTTTCCCAATACAGTATATTGATGCTGCTTCCACCATCCATTAAAACCTTTTTCAGTTCGTACCCATTGACTTGCGGTGCGACTACTAGTGCCAAGACTCCTGGGTGCTCCACTCTTTCTGGGTGATCCCTTCTGCTCCATGTTACCTCCTGTTCTGACCATCTCAAGTACCTTGGGACAGCTAACGAAACTGAGTTGACCGCTTGCTTCAGTACCTTTTTGTCCTTGTTAGAGCCTCCTGTGGTATGCACATGATATTGACCCAATTGTTTGGGGTTAGCCTGGAAACCTCCTGCCCCCCCTTGGTTATTACCTTGATTTCCAGCCGCCGGATTACCGGCTGGGGGTGGGCCGTTGCCCAGGTTTGCCCCTGGACCCGGTCCTCCTCCCCGTCCTGCACCTCGCATAGCTCTGTGCACCTCCTCATTTTTCCATCTTTGTAAATCGGCGCACTGTTCTAGGGAGTGGTTAGCTGGCCTGCCATTCCTGCTGTGCTTCGGGCATGCCATCCTGAATATGTCCCAATTGTTACCCGGCCTTGGTGGACCTTGATAGTTTCCTCCATTGTGGTTACCTCCGTTGAAATTTCCTTCTGCTCTGGGCCTCGAAGACCCGGCTTCTGTGTTGGCGACAAACTCGGAGCCTCCTTCGAACGGGCGCTTGTTCTGGCTATTTCCGTTATTACCTGATGCTGATCCATTGCCGGTTCTTCCGTTATTGCTTGTGTTTGCTTTTACCTTCTTGTCATCAGCTTCTTCTTCTGTAGTATCTGTCGCAGCGTGTTTGTTGCACGCATCCATCAATTCTCCCATTGTAACTTCCGACACATTTCGACTGGACTTCATGCGAGTTAACTTTTGCACTAGAGGTATATACTTGCATGTTTTTGCCATGGCCTGTAATGCATCCTTGGGCTGGATATCCGTGGATGAGTGAAGTATCTCCATAACCCGGCGCACCCAACTACGCGCCGATTCTCTCTTCTTCTGGACGCATCGCTCTAGATCATCAATAGTGAATAATTTCCTGCAGGTCCCGTGAAAGTGCTTGACAAACGCAATCTTCAATTCCTCCCAAGACTTGATCGATCCTTCCGGCAAATTGGTGAACCATAATTTCGCTGCTCCTTCCGACATCATCAGGTACATGAACTTGGCTTGGAGGTTCTCGGACGCGTTGCGAATTGACATTGCCATCTCGTAACTGCTTAGCCATGTTTCGGGATCCATAGTTGGCTCATAATTCACTACTTTCCCTGGCTCTTTGAATTTTTCCGGGTAAGGTTCAGCTCTGATACTGTCCGAGAGACACTTAGGCCCCGCATGAACGGTTGAGGCCGGCCTGGCTCTAGAAACGTGTGATACCGCGGGGGGCGCGGCTGGGCGCGGTGCTGCGGGAAGTCCATGCGCGGCAGACCCGGCCGCGGCCCTCCGAGCCCTAGAACTGTCCACGACGGCCTGTGCTGCTGATGCTGCCTGAGCGCGGGGAGGAGGCGGCATTTGCTGCTGCTCTTCCCTCCGTCGCGCTGAACTTGTTTGGATATTCCCTTGCTGTTGACTGACGTATGGCGTCCCGTGCATACCGCTTCTGTGATCCGGATAATTGGCTTGCTGTGCCACCGCAGTGTGCAACAGATCGATGGCTTGCCGGGTCTTCTCTGCATGGGGCGACTCTCCCACAGGGATTTGATTCAACGCGAGTGTCGCTGCATATACATTGTCCATGGGGTTATTGTAGTGGCCGGCTGGTGTGCGGAATCATGATGGTGGCGGTGGTGGTAGATCGTTGCCGGTTGTGACTCTAGTTTGTGGTGGGGGTAACCCGGTCCGCTCATTCGCCGGATGTGTCGCTGCTGTCACCTGCTGGGGTGCGGTTCCCTGGTTCGCCACTGGTATCGGCTGGTCCTGAGGTGTAACAAATAAATTAGCCGGATTAATAACCCCGCCCATTGCTGGTAACCTGGTGTGGTGCCTTTGATGTATTCTAGACGTTTCCTCTCGGAGCCGGGTTTCCAACGCATCTAGCTCATGCTGCCGCGTGGCCATCCCTTGCTTTTCTGCCTCTACCTGCCTTCTTTGCTGTTCCAGCGCACGACGAGCCACATCCAGATCCCTGACGCGTTCCGCTGCGTTTTCCGGAGTTATAACCGTTGCGAGAACCGTGGGATCTAAAATCAGATTATTATCGAATAAGGCCGGGTGGCGCGGGTTTGAAGGACCCGCGCCTGGTGTCCGGTTTTCTAAGAATCCAAACGTATTTGCATGCAATTCTTCATCCGCTGCTCTGCTGGTTACTGATGCCGACTCTCCATCAACCCGGGCCAAGACCGGGTCTCCGTTAGCTGCGCCCTGTCGCTGGGCCACTGCCTGAGCCGCCCCGACTGATGCCGCGGTTGCGTTTCCTTGGTTGAGATTGGCCGCGGGGGCCGCATAGACTGCAACCCGGCGTACGATATCCGGTGTAAATTCATGCTGTTCTTCCTCACCGTTCTCCTCATACCGGTTTTCCAGTAGATCCAGGATAGACCCGGTATCATCTTCTCTTTCGGCCCGGTCGCGTGGGGTCCATGCCGGCTCCTCCGGCTGTTCCCACTCCGCGATGGGTTCTTCTGCCGGATGTGTCGTTCCAATCGATTCTTCATCATCTGATCGGATAGACGTGGCTTTTCCTGGCATAGAATCAGATCCAACGTTGACAGGGATCGAATTGGAAGCACATACCATACCAATGAAGACGCTGATCCGGCAGATTGTCACGACAGATCCGGATTCGAGGTGATCCGACTCCGGCCCCCAGCCGGAATCGTCCACCATCTTTTCTCCTTCGTGGTCGATGTAGATTTCGCCGATGACAAGATTCTCCATGCCCTTCCGAGCTTCTCCCGTGATGTAAACACCTTTGGACGCAGGCCCCACGGTGGGCGCCAACTGTCGTGGGATAATCACGGCAGATGTTACCGGGGGTAACTGATCTTGGGGCAAGACGACACAGGTATTTGGGAGAGGGTTTAGCTCAGAGGAAAACATGGTGCAATTCGATCTGGTAGCCGGCAATCAAAGTCACCGAGTCTCCGATCTCGATGTAACAACTCAACTCTGGATTAGACTAGATGCTCGATACCAAGCGCTATATCTAGGGTTCTTAGATCTCTCTCTAAAACTAGACCTGGGGGTCGGTTTATAAAGCACCCGTACCCCCTGGCTTATTCCCCAAGGCGCATCCTGGATCCTACCCGGACACGGCGCACAAACCCTAGCTTTCCTTTACAGTAACCCACAATCCGGACTGCTGGGCCTACAAACTTGGGCCTTCCACAAGCTTCCTTATCCTTAGCCGGATCCTGCGCACCGTCCTTTGGGCCGGGTTACTCCTTGGAGTTTGGCCTACCGGGTTATCATCCCCCCGTCATCCTGGGTCCGTACTGGTGCACTGTTCATCTGCAGAGCGCGTGCTTATCCGCGCCAGGGTGTCAGCAGGGCGGTGTAGGTTAGGGGGCCTACCCTGTGGAGGTGGCAGTGATAACAGTTCGTCATCTTGGTTTTGCACAACGACTTTCCACACAAGACAAACTAGGAAGCCAAAGCTGTCAGCGAGAAGCTGGAAGTGTGCAGTGTGCACACTATGTCAACATCTGTTTGTACTTTTCCCTCTTGGATGTATCCGGCTGGGCACCAGTATATAAGGTGCCCTGCCTCCTTCTGTGTGAGGGTCGCGGCTTTGGAGAGAACACCTAGCTTACACGTTACGTAGAGAGAAGGGTGGCTACTCGGCTGTAGGACAAAACTGTATTGTGGCTACTCGGTGAGACACAAATACAAAGAGAGAAAGACAGGAGTAGGCGTTTTACCTCCACACGAGGGCCCTGAACCTGGGTAGATCTTGTTGTTTGTAGTGCTTGATTCATCCCACACGCGGCTACTCGCTGCGTGATCCCTCCCCGAGCACCTCCAGCGTCCATCGACCCCAAACAATTAGCCATCCTATGGCATCTGCCGTGATACCACCACGACAGTTGGCGCCACCGTGGGGCAACCAGCGGCGCTGGTTGGAGTTCACGTTCGGACGAGATCCTTTTCTGCTACTGGGGAGCGCGTGGTCTGTGGCCTTGTCCACAGATTCGGCTCCTTCGACTTCGTCATCGACAACGCCGGCGATTTCGGCGGCAGGGCCATGCCAGAGGGCGGCATGGTGCTCTCCTTCGGCTCGCACCTCGTCTACGTCGCCACCACCATCGTCCGCGAGTACCCCGAGCAGGTGCACGTCGCGGAAGATCCCCCTGCTGTGATCGCTGCACGCGGAAAGCCAACTGGCTGTTCTGCGGACAGCGTGGAAGTGCTGATGACCGGCCCGGCAATCGCTGCCGGGAAGGGCGCAACTGCATCCGCGACAGTCGTTGAGGAACTCGCTGGCCCGAGCGAGCTCCCGAGAATGCACAAGCCCTACGAGCTGCCCCAGAACCTCCCGGGCTACATCCCTCCTTCCACGACATCGACGATACCGGCATCCGCCGTGCGAGTAGGCATGCCGCCTCCCACCGAGCTCGAGCTTATGGCCATGAGGGCGCAGATCGACCAGCAGCGCCAGGCGCTGCTCGCCGAGCAGCTGGAGTTGGAAAAGGTTAGGATCGAACTTAACCTGGACCAGAACGAGTACAACAGAGCTCACGGCTTTACGCCTGTAGTTAGGAGGCCTGCCAAGACAGGCGCTACGCGCCGCAAACTAGGCACCGAGATGGCAGCAGTTGGTGAAACTGCTGGCCAAGCTGATAGCCAAAACACCGCCACCACCAGACCCAAATACAGCACCCCCGCCAAAACCGTTAGAGCTGCTGAGGCTGTAGCTGCTGAGTTGCCGCATCTCGCTGGCGACGCGCGCGTTAGGCAGCAGGAGAGGCTCAATGAGCTAGTGCTAGAGGCTGCTAGGCAGAAAGAGGAGTTCCGGAAAGCCAATCCGGGTGCTGGAGCTTCTCAGGTGGTGCATTCGCATGCGGCTAGATCTAACGATCAGGCCTCATCACCGCATCCCAGCCGTGAGAGGGACCGGAGTGGGCACTCTGGCAGAGACAGGCAGATGCAGGTGTACGACCCAGCTGTCGCCGCGAAACAGCACGCTGTGCCGCGACAGTCCGGTCAAAAACACAACACTGCAGGAGCAGGGTATCAAGCCCATAAAGCTCATAGCCAGGCGCGAAATGGAGATCGCCCCTTCTCAGCATCAGGTTGCTCAGCCTACACGGCAGAGACCGCAGCCGCGTGCGATCCGGAAGGCCATTGGTGACCAGATCACCAAGTTGCTGATAAGCAATTTCATCATGGAGGTGCTGCATCCGGATTGGCTAGCCAACCCGGTCATGGTCGAGAAGAAGAAGGAGGATCCCAAGGCTGCCACTGCATGGCGCATGTGTGTCGACTACACCGACTTGAACAAGGCATGCCCCAAGGATCCTTTCCCGCTACCTCGCATCGATCAGGTGATCGATTCTACTGCTGGTTGTGAACTGTTGTCTTTCATAGATGCCTACTCTGGTTTCCACCAGATTGCACTCAACCCTGCTGATCAAATAAAGACTGCTTTCATTACCCCGTACGGGGCTTATTGCTATCGTGTCATGTGTTTTGGCTTGAGGAATGCGGGTGCAACCTATCAGAGATGCATGCAGAAATGCTTGCACGACCAGCTCGGCAAGAATGTGCAGGTGTACGTAGATGACATTGTCATCAAAACGAATAAAACACATACTCTGCTTGCCGACCTGGAGGAAACCTTTGCTAACCTACGCAAGTACAAAATGAAGCTGAATCCGAGTAAATGCACCTTTGGTGTCCCGGCTGGCAAGCTACTCGGCTTCCTGGTGTCTAGTCGGGGCATCGAGGCCAATCCTTCAAAGATAAAAGCTATTGAGAGCATGTCTTTGCCGAGATCCTTGAAGGATGTGCAGAAATTCACTGGTTGCTTGGCATCTCTGAGCCGTTTTCTGGGCCGAATGGGCGAGAAGGCCCTGCCCCTGTATCAATTGATGAAGAAAAGTGACAAGTTTGTCTGGACTCCGCAAGCGGATGTGGCATTCAATGAGCTGAAAGCAATGTTGGCTAGTGCTCCCATCTTGGCTAGTCCGCTACCCAAGGAGCCTATGCTGCTGTACATTGTTGCGACTAACCGAGTAGTCAGTGTGGTGATTGTGGTGGAACGAAAAGAAGAAGGCAAGAGTGTGCAGCGCCCAGTATACTATCTCAGTGAAGTGCTATCCAGCTCCAAGCAAAATTACCCGCACTACCAGAAGATGACCTACAGCGTGTACCTGGGCGCCAAGAAGTTGAAGCATTATTTCCAGGAGCATCCTATCACGGTTGTGAGCTCTGCTCCCATCTCGGATATCATGGGCAACAAGGAGGCGAGTGGCAGAGTAGCCAAGTGGGCAATCGAGCTGGCCGCGTATGCACCCGCATACGCGAGAAGAGAAGCCATCAAGTCTCAGATTCTGGCGGAGTTCCTGGTAGACTGGGCCGAGGTGCAGTATGAACCTCCTGCTCCAGTTTCTAACTACTGGAAGATGCACTTTGATGGCTCAAAGGTGAAGGAAGGCCTTGGTGCTGGCGTGGTGCTTACGTCACCCAAGCGAGATCAACTCAAGTATGTGCTACAGATTCACTTCAAGGCATCCAACAATGTAGCAGAGTACGAGGCAGTGGTGCATGGTTTGCGAGTAGCAAAGGAGGTTGGCGTGCAGCGCATTATATGCTATGGTGATTCAGATCTGGTGGTGCAGCAAGTCTCTGGTACATGGGATGCTCTGGATGCCAACATGGCATCATATCGCTTCCTGGTACAGTCTATGACTGGGTTCTTCGAAGGCTGTGAGTTCCAGCACATTCACCGAGCAGAGAACGAAGCAGCAGATGAGTTGTCCAAGTTGGGATCTTCTCGGCAATCCATCCCGGCGGGAGTCGCCTTGGAACATTTGAGGAAGCCATCCATCAAGCCTTCTCCCAACTCGGAGTCCATATTTGTTCCTTCTCTGCCAAGTGAGGAATCTGATCCCATGGAGATTGACTGGGAGAATGCTACAGGAAACCCGGGGAGTGCCGTCCTCTACTCGGGGACTGCCATTCCTTACCCGGGGACTGCCATTCCTTACCCGGGGACTGCCATTCCTGACCCGGGGACTGCCATTCCTTACTCGGGGACTGCCACTCCTTACTCGGGGGCTGCTGTCCTTAACCCGGGGACTGTCGCATTCATTGAGGAAGTCCTTGCTAATCGGTCTGGGCTTCAGAGAAGTGCTCCTACCCCTAAAGAGCAACCAGAGGTACCCGTCCCAATGGAAGTGGACGAACCAGTGTTTCCCGCACGGGAGACACCGAGTTGGGCCATGCCCATATTATCCTTTCTGAGGGACGGTACTCTGCCAGAAGATGAGGTGACTGCAAGACAGATTCAGAGAAGATCCAAGGGCTACACTATAGTTCGAGATGTGCTGCACAAGAGAAGTGCCACTGGCGTGCTGCAACGTTGTGTGGACCCAGCAGAAGGAGAAGAGATCCTGGTAGAGATACACCAAGGAGAATGCGGGCACCATGCCTCTTCTCGGGCGCTAGTCCAGAAAGCTTTTCGGCATGGTTTCTACTGGCTCACAGCACTGCAGCAAGCTGAAGACATCGTGAGAAAGTGCAATGGCTGCCAGATGTTCGCAAGTAAGATTCACATGCCTGCTTCCGAGCTGAAAACAATTCCTATCACCTGGCCATTTGCTGTTTGGTGTTTGGACATGGTTGGGCCTTTCCAGCCGGCTAGAGGCAACATGACTCACATCTTGGTCATGGTGGACAAGTTCACCAAGTGGATTGAAGTGAAACCTATTCGGAGGTGTGATGGGGCCACAGCTGTGAAATTCGTGAAGGATGTGATCCTGAGATATGGCTACCCGTACAGTATCATCACCGACAACGGCACAAACTTTGCTGAGGGAGCAATGGTGCGGTTCTGCAGAGATAAGCATATCCGACTAGATGTTGCGTCAGTCGCGCACCCTGCTTCCAATGGGCAAGTTGAAAGAGCAAATGGAATGGTACTGGCAGGCATAAAGCCAAGGCTGATGGAGCCGCTGCTGAAAACACCTGGGTGTTGGTTAGACGAGTTGCCAGCGGTGTTGTGGAGTCTAAGGACTACCCCTAACCGGTCAACCGGCTACACGCCATTCTTCTTGGTATACGGGGCTGAGGCCGTGTTGCCAATAGACCTAGAGCATGACTCCCCCCGAGTAACCCTCTACACTGAGGTGGAGGCGAGAGAAGCTCGAGAAGACGACGTTGACCTGCTTGAAGAAGCAAGAGAGCTGACTCTGTCACGTTCGGCTATCTACCAGCAAAACCTGCGGCGTTATCATAGCCGAAAGGTGAACCCAAGGGTTTTCCGAGAAGGAGACATGGTCCTTAGGCTTGTGCAGCGCACAGCCGGGATGCACAAGTTGTCTCCTCCATGGGAAGGGCCTTTCATTGTGAGCAAAGCGCTGCACAACGATGCTTACTATCTTGTAGATGTGCGCCCACCACAGGCGAACAGGGCAAATAAATCTGGAGAGGAAACCAAGCGCCCTTGGAATGTAGCTCTACTCCGTCGTTTTCATTCGTGAGCAAAGATGTGTATGTACCCTCTTATCCGAGTTGAAATTCTACTCTGCAATCTGAAATTGATCTCGGGGACTGCCCTCGTCCAAAATTGCTCTAAGTATTTTTACTCGGCTTTACCTTTTGCCTATTCGGTTGCTCTACTTCAAAATTCAAAGGTACATTGAGTACTGTGTTTAAACCTACATGCCAACTCTTCGACTTTGCTGCTGTCCGAAACCCGGCTTCATGGCAAGCAAGAGAACAAGCAAAAGGTCCATGAGCACAAGAAAAATTACTAAGGAAAGGAAGAGTGCAGGAACCGAGTAGGGTGTTTTTATTACTGTTCTGTGACTTGTCTTTTCGGCTAAGTAGTGGGCTGCGTTACTATGATTGTTTCTAAGCGGCTAAGTATTTGCAGCTCTACTCTTTAACTCTTGTGACTCGAATACCAAAAAAGCAACAAGTTGCGGGTAGAGCTGAGACGAAAAGGGAGAGTGAATAAGAAATGCAACTCAGGGACTCGCATGATAACGCAACTCGGCATCCAGCCCAGGTTGAACAAATTGATTAAGTTGAAAATAACAAAGTGGGAATAAAAATGAGTAGCAACGGAATAAAATAGTCTGATACATTTGCTCCCGGCATCCCGGGGATCTGATAAGTGTTTGAGTAAAAAGTTTGCAGGATAAAATCAAATTCAGGTCGACGGGGCGTTCTCGGTGCTCGCCTTGGTTGCTTCGTCTTCCTCACTGGCCTTGGTGGCGTCCGCCTCTGCGCTGGCATCAACAGTCCTCGCTTGCTCGGCGTCAGGCTCGGTGGTTACCTGCTCGGAAGTTGCAGTGGCCACCGAGATGGGCGTTGTCGCGGAGGCAGAGCCGGTCTCGGGGGCGTGGGGGCGCACCGTGTCGTCGAGGGCGGCTCCTGAGGAGGTGCCGAACTCGAGGGCAGCTGTGTCGATCTCCTCGGCCTCTTCATCGCTACTCGCGACGACCGCGGCCTTCCCCTTGCCCCTGGGTGAATCGAAGAAGCCCAACTCGGGATCTGTTTCTTCATCCTCCTCCTCGTCCTCCTCCATCTCGGTGTCGGGTTCAGGGAGGCCATCGATGAAGGTTGCCGTATCAGCGCACTCCGCAACCTCATGCGCAATCAGTTTGCGCATGGTCACGCAGCTGGGATCCATCTCCCACTTGGAATTGGCGCGCTTCCCGCGGATGACCTGCATGTTCAAATTCTCGTACCAGGAGGCGACGCAGAGCAGCATCAGATTAGCGCCTGCCCGAGCTCCCGAGGCACGCCACTTCTTCAATTCGGCCTTCACGTTGCGCAGCTTCAGAGCAAGGCCACAAATAGTTGTCGGCGCAGCGTCCTCAGGCCAGAAGAGCTTGTGGAGCTGGAAGGCGGTGCGCACCAAGTCAGTGCCAACGCCGGCTAGGCGTTCGAACTGCCCTCGCATCACCAGCAAGCTATCCTCGATATCATCTCTGGTGTCTGCAGCCTCGCCCTTCTCAATACGAGCTGCTTGGGCCTTGGCCAAAGCAGGCGCGCAAGAGGACACGATGTCAGGGAAGATTTCTGCAAGAAGCAAATGAGAAATTCAGTAACAGGATCAGAGAAGAGGCAGGACCGAGAAGAAGATATGCAGAAAGGAGAAAACTTACGATTCAACTCGTGGCGCAGCACCTGAAGCTGGCTCTTCCATGTTTCCTCATTGGATACATGCTTCTCCTCGAGCAAGCGGAGCCCCTCCAGCTGCGTAAAGAGCCCAGCATTGGCTTTTGTCAGCACCTCGCATTCCTGCTTGAGGGCGTTTATCTTGGCATTGGCTGTTGTCTCGGCTTTTGCCTTCTCGGTGATGGCTCTGTCTCTCTCGGCGCCAAGGTTGACAGCATCCTGGAGTGCCTTCTGCAGCTGGAGTTGCAGCTTCTCCATCTCGGTAGTATGCGCACTCTGCAGAGCTGCAGATTGGCTTACTAATCGCACCTCCACCTCTGCAGGTTTAAGGCAATCCTGATGCTCTACAACAAACTTCTTATGATCTTCTGAAAAGAGCAAAGCACGGTTAGCAGAGAAGCGAAAGGAAGAAACAGACACAAGGGCGAACCGAGTAGACAATGGTTTACCTTCAAGCTTCTTGATTGTGGCCTCGCCATTCTCGACAAAGGCACGGCAGTTCGATTGCTCGTCAACCAGGGCTTTCAGTTTCCCTGCAGAGTAGAAATGGTTAACGCAAAAAGCAGCAGCGGGCGTAAACAAAAAACGCAAGAACCGCGTAGCGAGAAGCGTACCTTCCACCTCAGACAGCCTCATGGTACTGTTCATAACTTCCTTGTCGGCTTCCTCGGCGCTCACCTTCTCCTTCTCAAGGGCGGCAATACGCCTCTTGGCAATGGCATGGTTCCAGAGAAGTTGACGGTGCAAGTTGGTCCGCTTCAGTACACTATTCTGAGAAGCAAAAGAAACAAGTGTCAGGCAAAGTATTTGAGATTCCACCCGAGAAGGCGGCTACTCGGGAGAGTGTCCGCCTACTCGGCCAGAATCTCGGGGACTGGGTAATGGATAAGGAAAAGAGGAAAAGTAGAAAAGAAGTGAAGATGCAACTCGGAAAAGATAAGTTAAGGCTTACCGCATAAGACTGCTCGAGATCTTCTGCGTTCTTGCGATGCACGAACATCTTGGCAGCCAGAGTAGCAGAGGTGGTCGAGACGGTCATGGGTTTGCAACCCAAGTCCACCTTGTTCCAATCCTGGCGCATGTGGTCGATGTCGCCCAAATCGATGCCGTTCCAGTTGGGGTTGCCTAGAACCTTGCTATCCCACTTGGCGTCGATGAAGCCAATCAGGTCGAGTACTTGCTCGAGGCTCTGGGATGTTATCGCCTGGTCTTGAGCTCCCCGAGAAGCAATGGAGACGGATCTGTCCTGGTTTGGGGCTGGGGGCCTGGAGTCCACCGCCACGGCTTTCCTTCCCTTCTGAATAGCAAGAGTCCGGTCTGTGGGGGAGAAGCCGATCTGATGCTGTTGGCTGACCTTCACCATGTAATCCGGGTAGAGGGGCTGATCAGCTATGGTAGCGGCGGCAGGAACTGCACTGGGATTGCGGATAACCAGCTGCCTGGACTGGCCAGCTGGTGTCGGCGGCAGCTTGTCGGCAGCTTTCTTCTTTGCTTTCTCCTTCTGAGCAGTTGGCTTCTCGGAGATTGGCTTCTCGGGTTTCTTCTTCTCGGCTGCCTCCTTCTTCTCAGCCTTCTCCTTCTCAGCTCTCTCCTTCTCGGCTGCCTCCTTCTCGACAGCGTCTTGCACACTCTTCCTGGTAACCGGCTTGGCTGAAGGGCCGGTTGCAGCTGTGGGTTGTGGCACCAGGGAGGAGTCTGGCTGGGCGCCACCTTGGTCAGATGGTGGCGCCAGGGGCGCGCTGTCTGATGAGCCATCTGGCTGGGCGCTACTCTCCACGACGTCTGATTGCACGTCGCTCAGAGGGTAACGCCCAGTCGCGTCCTCTACTCGCTGTTCAGCAGCAGGATCTGGCTGGGAGATATCCATTTCTTCTGGCTGCTCCTGTCCTGCTCCTGGCCGCTCGACGGCGGCGTCGTGGTGCATCTCTGCATCTTGATCTTGGTTCCCCTCGGCGGTGTCGGCCGGAGGGGAAGGTGGCCTCTCTTGATGAGCAGTGCCCTGCGCCTCCTGTTCGGCGCGGGATTGCTGCTCTGTGTCAGTGATTTGGGCATCAGTGCCCTGTGGTGGTGCGTTGGCGGTGGTATTCTCATCATCGTCGAGGTTGATTAACTTGTCGACATCGATGGCAGTCTTCTTCTGAGTCTCGCTGGATGCAAGAGCGGCATCCGCGTTCAAGGGGGCTCTGAAGAGGAAATTGGGATCAAAGATAAGAAAAGGGCAGAGGAAAACAAGAGAAAACAGTGAAGCAAAAGGATTGGGAGTCAACCGAGAAGAACAAGGTAAACTGAAACATGCAACCGAGAAGAAACTTACGCTGTGGTGGAGGGAATTGTTCGCCTTGTTCTCTTCACGACCTTCTTGGTCGTCTTCTCGGTCGCCTTCTTCTTCTTGGCGGGAGGCTCTAGGGCGCTGCTGCCGGTCCGCTTGCGGGTAGCAGGTGCGACAACAGAGAGAGGATTTACCTCAAGGGCTCTCTCGCCTTCATCCTCATCATCATCCTCAGCATCTGCAGCATCTGTGAAATAGAGAGGAAGAAAAACACTTCAGAAACAGCAGGCAAAGGGCTTGTGCTTTTCGCAGAGAGAAAAGCGTGAACTCAGTTACCTTCTAACTCGTCATCAGACCAGTCGCGGAGCGACGTTTCGGCAGGCTGCTTCTCTGTCGAGGGGGAGTGAGGAAGATTGATCTGATCCACGGTCTCGAGGGAGGCCTGGTCATCTTCTTCTCGGTCATCTGACCAGTTGCCCTTGAAGCGCTCGCAGCTTTCAGTAAGCTGGCGGTCAAGGATCTGGAGAGACAGAGAAACATAGCAAGTTAGCCGAGTAGCGTGAAGGCATTCTACTCGGATGGGCGTGCAAACACAAAGCACACTAGGCCTAGGGAAATTCGCTAAGTATCCTACCCGGCAAGGCGTGCGAACAACAAGCATATTGAGCCTAAGTATTTCTCCTAAGTATGCTACTCGACAAGGCGTGCAAACATCAAGCATACTAAGCCTAGGCAGTTCGATAGAATAATCTACTCGGTGCAGAAGGCAATTGCTAGTCGCGGCCAAGAGAGAAGATTTTCTAGTCGGATGGCATATGTTGAGAGCGGAATAAGGAGAACGTACCCGGGGGATCGGCTTCGTGCGACTGAAAGGGGTGAAGCCATACTCCCAGTCGTCGGGGTGGTCAGAATAGACCTTGCGTGATCGGCGACATCCGCGTCGCTGAGCTCGAGTGTGGTCGTGCGGGTGCAATCGCGAGGGCCTCCCAGGTAGCACATTGGATGGGCGCGCCGCTGCAGCAGCAGCACGCGATTCTTGATCCAGCAAGCGACGGGATCGTCGCTCTTGAGCCCTTGGCCGATGAGGTAGGCGAGCTGCTCCTCCATCTGTATCGAGTTGCGGTCGTTGGAGGGCTTCGTCTTCCAATTCTGCCCGGTTGGAGCTCGGTTGCTCCACGCGGGCAGATTGATGCGATCCACTATCGGTCCCCCTTCCGTGGCGGGGATGTTCTTGACGTAGAGGAAGGATTTCTGCCACATGCGGACGGAATCCAAGCCCTTGATACGAGGGTGGTTGGTTCCCGCCCGCTGCAGCATCATGGCGCTGCCGGTGTCGGTTACCCGACTGCCACCGGCCGCGCCGTCCTTTTTCCCCTTACTCTGATGACGGAGGTGAAAGTATTTCAGCCAAGTATCCACCGTGGGGCGGACGCCTAGAAAGGCCTCGCACACCACGGTGTGATAGGCTAGGAAGACAATGGCGTTTGGAGGGAGGTGGTGCATCTGGACACCGAAGTGATCCAGGAAGGAGCGCAGGAAGTCCGATGCCGGCAAGCCGAATCCTCGCGCGAAGTGCGCGAGGAAGACAACATGCTCGCCCTCCCGTGGGGCCGGAACGAGTTCGCCGTCGGACGACCGGCACTGAACACCGGGAGGAACCCTCCGGGTGTTCACGAGCCAGGCGCAGTCATCGACGGTGACGTGCGAACCAGCCCAGCCGGCGCGAGCAGCCATGGCAAGGGGTGAGCGGATGGCGGAGAGTTGGAAAGATTGGGTGGAGAAAACGAATCCGCAGCGGCGCAAGGAGTTGCGCGACGGCGGAGAGCTCAGCGGCGGAGAGGAAACAGGGCAGAGAAAAGGGAAAGTGCGGAGGAGGAAGAAGGGGAAGTTACCGGTGGGGGTATTTATACCCTCGCCTCAGGCTACCGTTACCATCGGGGTAGTGGGATCAATCGTGGCCATGATTCCCGTGTGGTGGGGCCTGTGGCCGGATAGAAACGCACGCAAGCGCGGAACGCGCGCGTAACGGCCACAGTTGATCCCATGACCAGATCGTGGGATATTACTGCGCTTGATGGGACATGACGAGCCCGTGGGCCCGATCCGTGAAAACTGGGCGCGTGGCACGTCGTGTCCTGGGCAACGAGACGTCGGGGTCGCTGATGCACGACACGTGTCCAGTTGCGGCACGGAAGGCTGGATTGTGCTCTCCGCTGCAGAGACGCTAGAGGAGAAATTCTCTAAGTCTTTTTACTCGATTACAGAGTAGAAAGAAAGTGCTATTCGGAACACATAAAACTCAAGGTACTTTCTAGAGTACTACTCGGAGTTTCTTACTCGGCATCTCGAGGTTCAAGGGCTGTGTTGCAAAGGTTGGTTTTAAGCTGGCAGAGCCTAGTGAACGAGTTCGCAAGATTCTACCAGCTTCGGGGACTGCTGTCGGGGGGTTACCCCCGAGTAGGGTAAAGGCAAGTGGTAAAAGCAACTATCAGAAGAGAGGTTTGGTCGAGTAGCCGCCTACCCGGTACTTGCTACCCGGTCGACTGCTACTCGGTCTCACCTCAAGATGACCAGAAGGAAGAATCAATCAAGTTCTGTCCTTTCGAGTAGAAGAGTTGGCCCGAGTAAAATTGGCGGGAACCTACTCGGGCCAGAAAGTCAAAGGAGCCGTTCTGACACAGGATCCCGCGTATCCTGGGTCCGTACTTGGCAGTATTCGAACTACTGTTCATCTGGGACCGGCCTGCCTGACAGTGACAGCATGGAAGCAGGCCGTCGCAGGATAAGGGGGCCCTACTCTGTGTTTGGCACAGTGATACCAGTCTGTCCCCTTGTTTTGCCCAACGACTTTCCAGATGCAGCCAAGATTAGGAACCAAAGCTGTCAGCGGGAACCCGGAAGAAGGACGATGTGCACACTATGTCGACACTTGTCTATGTTTGGACGTATCCGGCTGGGCACCGGGTATATAAGGTGCCCCGCCGCCTCCTGCGTGAGGCATCGCGCAAGGGATCGCATGCTAGAGCACCTTGTGACCTAATTCTTGACCTAGTTCATCACGTAGAGAGGAGAGTGGCTACTCGGTAGCAAGAACATTGTACTGTGGCTACTCGGTGAGACACCAGAATACATAGAGAAAGGCAGGAGTAGGGGTTTTACCTCCTCTCGAGGGCCCTGAACCTGGGTAGATCGTGTTGTTTGCAGTGTTTACTTCGTACCTCACGCGGCTACTCGTCGCGTGATCCCTCCCCGAGCACCTCCAGCGTCCTTCGTCCCCACATCTTTAGCCATCCCATGGCATCTGCCGTGACACCACCACGACAATCGCGCCAGCTGCCAACCCGGTGGAGCAACCTGCAGTCGTGCAGGCGGACAGATATGATGATGGCTACTCGGCTATGGGGTTGGCTGGCTATGATATCATGGATCGCGTGGGTGAGCGTGTGCTGGAGCCTAGTGATGCCAGGCACAAGCTGGACCGGATTAACCTATCCGCGCAACTCGAGAGCAAGGGGCCGCCTGGCCCAGAATGCTTTGGCCCACACATCATGACAGAGTCATCTGTGAAGCAGTTCCAGCTCGCTAGGGGGACCAAGTGCTATAACGGCAGCACCAAGCCGAAAGACTGGCTTAATGGCTATGTCACAGCCGTGCACATTGCAGGCGGCAACCGGAGATGGGCCGTGCGGTACATCCCGCAGATGCTAGAAGGACCAGCAAGAACTTGGCTCAACAACCTGCCCAAGCACAGCATCAACTGCTGGCTTGACTTCGCGGAGGCCTTTGTCAGCAACTTCACCAGCACCTACCAGAGGCCGAATAGGCCGCAGCAGCTATCCGCTTGCAGGCAGCGGGAAGAGGAGACAGACCGAGAGTATCTTACTCGGTGGAGTACTCTGAGGAACACCTGTGAAGGTGTGAACAAGGCCCAGGCCATCACTTGGTTTGCGCAGGGCTACAGGCATGGCGGCATGTTGTGGCAAAGGCTGCAGAGAGAGATGCCGAGTACTCTCGCTGAGACCATCCGGATTGCGGATCAGTACGCACTCGGTGACCGAACTCAGCCTCTTCTTGATGCTGCTGAGCCGAGAAGGAACTACAACAACAACAAGCGCAATGAGTTCCGCAACAAGCGCAGAGGTGACCGGATTGATACCCGGTACGATCCTGAGGAGGTGAATGATGTGGCTACCTGGGCTGGGAGTAGCCAGAGGCCAAAAACTGCTGGAGCCCAGTACGGGCAGAACCAGAATCAGGGCCAAGGCATCAAGAAGCCGTACAACGCTCCCCAGCAGGGTAGCGGCAACTCGGGTCCTGTTCAGAACTTTGTCTTCAAGGACATGAAGGATGGCCCATGCAGCTTCCATACTCGGCATCCCGCTAGACCCGCCAACCACACTACTCGGCAGTGCAGTTGGTGGGAAGAGATCAAGAATGAGGGCCTGCCTCCTCCTCCTCCTCTGCCAGCTGCGAATGCCAACGTGCAGTCTGCTCGATCACCGGCTGCACGGCCTCCGGCATTCCCGAGAAGAGAGAATGTGAACCAGGTGGCTTTAGGAGCCAACCGCTACTTCAACAACGATGGCTACCGCAACAACAACAACAACGACCGCAACCGCAACAACAACAGAGGTAACAACAACAGAGGTAACAACAACAATGGTAACAATGGCGATGGAGGCCACAATCAGTACCAGGAGCATCACGAGAGCTAGATGATCTTCACCTCTGAGCCCGTCGACAAGCAGTCCCAGCACAGGCGTGCCATGGAGGTCAATGATGTGATCCCTGCTGTTCCTCACTACCTACACTGGTGCAACCAAGAGATCAAGTGGTCTAGAGCGGATCATCCTAAGGTGATGCCCAACCCGGGCAGCTACGCCTTGGTGGTGGATCCCACCTTCTTGGGTACTCAGAAGAACGTGAGGTTCAGCAAGGTACTGATCGACAACGGCAGCAGCATCAACATTGTGTACAGAGACACGCTTGCGAAGCTCAGTATGGCCGAGAACATGCTGCTACCCAGCAAGACCACTTTCCACGGCATTGTGCCGGGAGTTTCTTGTTCCCCAATTGGCCGAGTGTGGATGGACGTGCTATTCGCACTGGTAGAAAATAGGCCTTCCATACGCCCCCATTAGTCCCCAAAAGTATCGACCCGCGACTATAGGGGTCCCTAGTCGCGGTTCGGGAGGAGACCCGCGACCAACAGTCTCGGCCCCGCACGCTCGGTCCACAGCTGGCGGACGGGAGGGGCTTTAGTCCCGGTTGGCCAGGCCAACCGGGACTAATAGGTCCCCAAGGCCTTTAGCCGCGGTTGTCCAGGTGAACCGGGACTAAAGGCCCATCCCTATATAGGGACTCAGCTCGCTGCACTTAGCCACATTTGGTGTCACTTCTGCTCACAACATTCACAAGGGGTGGTGGGTATGCTTTTGGTTCCTACTATGCACACAAGGTGTTTGATGAAATGCCCGATAGCATGAAACACACATGATATGAAGTGTCCGAGCCACACTTGAGCGTTTTCATTTATTTTACCTCCGCGATCGCGGTTAGCAACTTGAACCTTTCATGATTTGTATTATTTCCAGCTAGTTAGTTTAACAAATGCATGATGGTTAATGCAGATGAATCGGCAATGGATGTACGGTAACCGACTCTCCGGCGAGTTCACTACGGGTTTGAAATATTTCCTCGTAGTGGCAAATGCGAACAAGCAGCGAGGTTTTATTATCTGTCCATGTGCTGAATGAAAGAATGAGAAGGGTCACTCCTCCTCAAGAGTCGTTCACATGCACCTGCTTCGGCACGGTTTCATGCCAAGCTATAATTGTTGGACCAAGCATGGAGAAAGAGGGGTTAGAATGGAAGAAGATGAAGAAGAGGATGATATCGATGTCAACTATCATGACGCTTTCGGTGATACTTTCATGGAGGATGATGCCGAAGGTGGGGAAGGGTTTGGTGAAGGTGAAGAAGAGGCACATGATGAGCCCGCTGATGATCTTGGTCGGACCATTGCTGATGCACGGAGACGCTGCGAAACTGACAAGGAGAGGGAGAATTTGGATCGCATGTTAGAGGATCACACGAAGTCGCTGTACCCAGGATGCGACAATAGTCTGAAAAGGCTGGGCTGCACACTGGATTTGCTGAAATGGAAGGCATGGGAAGGTGTAGCCGACTCATCATTTGAAAATTTGCTGAAAATGTTGAAGAATATGTTTCCGAAGAATAACGAGTTGCCCGCCAGTACGTACGAAGCAAAGAAGGTTGTGTGCCCTCTAGGTTTAGAGATTCTGAAGATACATGCATGCATTAACGACTGCATCCTCTACCGCGGTGCATACGAGGATTTGAATGAATGCCCTGTATGCACTGCATTGCGTTATAAGATCAGAGGCGATGACCCTGGTGACGATGTTGAGGGCGAGAAACCCAGGAAGAGGGTTCCCGCCAAGGTGATGTGGTATGCTCCTATAATACCTCGGCTGAAACGCCTGTTCAGGAACAAAGAGCATGCCAAGTTGTTGCGATGGCACAAAGAGGACCGTTAGTCCGACAGGGAGTTGAGACACCCCGCTGATGGAACGCAATGGAGAAAGATCGACAGAGAGTTCAAAGATTTTGCAGCTGACGCAAGGAACATAAGATTTGGTCTAAGTACTGATGGCATGAATCCTTTTGGCGAGCAGAGCTCCAGCCATAGCACCTGTCCCGTGACTCTATGCATCTACAACCTTCCTCCTTGGTTGTGCATGAAGCGGAAATTCAATATGATGCCAGTGCTCATCCAAGGTCCGAAGCAACCCGGCAACGACATCGATGTGTACCTAAGGCCATTAGTTGATGAACTTTTACAATTGTGGGGCACACCTGGTGTACCTGTGTGGGATGAGCACAAAGAAGAGGAATTTAACCTACGAGTGTTGCTTTTTGTAACCATCAACGATTGGCCTGCTTAACCTTTCGGGACAGTCAAATAAGGGATACAAAGCATGCATGCACTGCTTACATGAGACTGAAAGTGTATTTTTGGATAATTGTAGGAAGAACGTGTACCTGGGTCATCGTCGATTTCTTCCCTGAAATCATAACGTAAGAAAGAAAGGCAAGCATTTCAACGGCAAGGCAGATCACCGGCCGAAGCCTGCGGAACGTACTGGAGCTGAGATATTTGATATGGTCAAGGATTTGAAAGTCATCTTTGGAAAGGGTCCTGGCGGACAATCAGTTCCGCAGGGAGTTGACGGGCACGTACCCATGTGGAAAAAGAAATCGATATTTTGGGAGCTACAGTATTGGAAAGTCCTAGATGTCCGCTCTGCAATCGACGTGATGCATGTTATGAAGAATATTTGCGTGAACCTGCTAAGCTTCTTGGGCGTGTATGGGAAGACAAATGATACAAAGGAAGCACGGCAGGACCAGCAACTTTTGAAAGACCCAGATGACCGGCATCCGGAATGGTTTCAAGGTCGTGCCAGCTACGCTCTTACCAAAGAAGAGAAGGTCATTTTTTTTGAATGCCTGAGCAGTATGAAGGTCCCGTCTGGCTTCTCGTCGAATATAAAGGGAATAATAAACATGGCGGACAAAAAGTTCCAAAACCTGAAGTCTCATGACTGCCACGTGATTATGACGCAATTGCTTCCGATTGCTTTGAGGGGGCTCCTACCGGAAAATGTTCGAGTAGCCATTGTGAAGCTATGTGCATTCCTCGATGCAATCTCTCAGAAGGTAATCAGTCCAGAAGATCTACCACGGTTACAGAACGATGTGGTCCAGTGTCTTGTCAGTTTCGAGTTGGTGTTTCCACCATCCTTCTTCAATATCATGACGCACCTCCTGATCCACCTAGTCGAAGAGATTTCCATTCTCGGTCCTGTATTTCTACACAATATGTTCCCCTTCGAGAGGTTTATGGGAGTATTAAAGAAATATGTTCGTAACCGTGCTAGGCCAGAAGGAAGCATCGTAAAGGGCTATGGAAATGAGGAGGTAATTGAGTTCTGCATTGACTATGTTCCTGACCTTAAGCCGATTGGTATTCCTCAATCGCGGCACGAGGGGAGACTAAGTGGAAAAGGTACGATCGGAAGGAAATCAACGATATGTATGGACGGTCATTCTATGACTGAAGCACACCACACAGTTCTGCAAAATTCGAGCTTGGTGGCTCCGTACTTCGAGCAACACAAGAATATTTTACGCTCGGACAACCCGGGGAAGCCTGATTCATGGATTAGAAAGGCCCACATGGAGACTTTCGGCAGTTGGTTGCGAAAACATTTAATGAATGACAATGATGTTGGAGATCAGCTGTACATGTTGGCCAAGACACCATCTTCGACTATAACGACTTACCAAGGGTACGAGATTAATGGGAATACATTTTACACGATCTCCCAAGATAAAAAGAGCACCAACCAAAACAGTGGTGTCCGCTTTGATGCAGCAACCGAGATTGGGCAAAAGGTCACATATTATGGTTACATAGAGGAGATATGGGAACTTGACTATGGACCCTCCTTTAAGGTCCCTTTGTTCCGGTGCAAATGGTTCAAGCTAACAGGAGGTGGGGTAAAGGTGGACGAGCAATACGGAATGACAATGGTGGATTTCGACAATCTTGGTTACCTTGACGAACCATTCGTCCTAGCCAAAGATGTCGCTCAGGTTTTCTATTTGAAGGACATGAGTAGCAAACCGAGGAAACGGAAAGATAAGAAAACGATCAGTACATCATGCGATGATCCAAAGCGCCACATTGTTCTTTCGGGGAAAAGAAACATCGTGGGAGTGGAGGACAAGACAGACATGTCAGAAGATTATAATATGTTTGGTGAAATTCCGCCCTTCAAAGTCAACACTGACCCAAGAATTAAGTTAAATGATGAGGATGCTCCATGGATACGGCCAAATCGTAAGAAAGCGGGGACACAAGGGAAGAATTGATGTGTAATAATTTATTGTGTACCAAACTTTTTTGAATGGATCATGTGAATTATATTATCTCTGATGTGTTTAAGACTAACTCCTTTGCAAAATATTTGAGAAAACGAGTGGAAAGCATGGAAAACAGAAGGTTACTTAAATGTCTCGAGATAAAATATCTGATTTCATAACTTTTATTAAAAACAGAAAGCAGACGCGCTAGCGCGCCGCAGTGTCGCCGGAATACAAATTCTTTTATTAACCACTCTCTCATGGCTTCTACCGTACCCACTCTAACATTCATCCAGGCGGAGGCACTTTCCGCCTCGAACTACCCCTGCCCGTGCGGCTACAACGTTCCCGCCGGTTGGATGCTGAGCGCCGGAGGAGTGCCGGTCCCTCCTCTTCCTCAAGGTGTGGCGCGTCGGGCGGCCATCACGAACCACTACTATCACGAGCTCACGCCGGAGCAGCGGAGGAATCCCAGTTGGCATCACGATAACCAGCATACTTGGGATGCCTTCTTCATCAATCGGCGTGAGAGGGCGCTCGCCAGGTATGAGGACGACGGCCTGCCTCCTGGGAACTTTCACGAGGCCGGTCGTCGGCTATGGTGGTCCGGCCGGACTCTACAGAGCGTCATGGACTACATCAGGGCCGGCGATATCCTCCGTATGCGCTACTCTCAGGCCCAGTCCTGGAGTCGTGATCTTCCGAGGGAGTGCAGAGCACCGTCAGACGATAGTGACGACGACGACGGCGGCGACTACGACGACTACGAGTACATGTACTATAGGCCTAGGCAGGAGTATGACTAGCAGATATCAGATCATACATCTATGCTCTCCGTTTAGGTTTAGATCCACTCTAGCCATTATGTACTGCCTTTTTTTATCTATATATATGTTCAAGATGTGTGTGAATCTTTATTATTATATAATCTTTATGATTAGTTTTATTTTTCTGAATTTTCTGATATATTATTTGTATTTTTAAGATTTTAAAAAGAATTAGTTTTATTTTTCTGAATTTTCTGATATATTATTTGTATTTTTAAGTTTGGGAAAGGAAAAGTATCTGAATAACAACCTTTAGTCGCAGTTCGTGTCACGAACCGGGACTAAAGGCTCGTTCTGCGCGGGAACGAAAACGCCGCGAAAATTTCACCTTTAGTCCCGGTTCGTGACACCAGCCGGGACTAGGGGGACCATTAGTCCCGGTTCGTGACACCAACCGGGACTAAAGGCCCGCGGAGGGTACCCCGGGGGACCTTTAGTCCCGGTTGCTGTCACGAACCGGGACTAAAGGCTGGCCCTATATATTCCCGCCCCTGAAATTTTTCTAAGGACCAACCGCATCGTCTTCTCCGCGCCACACGCAGTCGTCTTCTCCGCGCCGCCGTTGCCGATTCCGCCCGCAGAGACACAGAGGACGCGCCTGCGCCCTGCGCCCGTCATCTCCGGTAGGTGCCCGCCGCCCCTGCGCCCGTCATCCCGTCGTCCGTTCCCGTCGCCCGCCGTGACCGTCCCCGCCGCTCCTCGGCCGTGCCCGCCGTGACCGTCCCCGCCGCTCCTCGTCCCTGCCTCCTCCCCGTCGTCTCCGTTTCCTCCCCCGTGGCCGGAATCAACACGTTCGCCGGAGACCCGAGAGCCCCGTCGTCTCTGTTCCCTCCCCCGTGGCCGGAATCGCCACCGGCGACCGAATCTGCCTCCGCGGCCACCGTGTGACGCCAGGGGTGACGTCATGATGACGTCACCTGGCCACGTGTTGTCGAGTTTTTTTTAATGACGTCATCATGACACGTGGGGCCCACTGTATATGGAATTACAGAAAATAGTTAAATCTTCTAAATTAAATAACTTTTAATTTATAATTCCAAAAATTGTGGCGAAATATGCAAAATGTTCACAAAAATGTAAGCTATCTGTTTATATCATTTTCAATCATGTTTGACAAAGTTCAAAATGAGACCATATTTGAATTTTTTATTAAATTCATTAAAATAATGAAAATAAGTTTTAATTCAATAAATTCAGAATATTAAGTGTAATATACCAAAATGACCAAGAAAGCAAATGCAACCTAGCTATGGGTTTCTCCAAGTCATTTGAGAAACTAATCTTGGACACACCTCTAAAGTATGGTTTTCCCGCTCCGGTGGTCATCGTTCTTCCACCCAAAACCCTAGCAATCTGTTTCCCTCCTTCTACGACAATATTTGCTAAGTCTCCTATATACTTAATTAATTTTTACTACATGCATGTCTGCAGGAGTGACATATGGCGGACAATAGAGACCTGACGGAACAGGAGGCTGAAGGTTATCTATTAGATATCATAGCCGGAGAACATGATGTAATCTCTTCTTATCTGAACCTTGATGATCAAGAACGTGAACGAACGGACATTGTCGATGATCAAGGAGGTGAAGCAACGGATATTGTGGATGATCAAGGAGGTGAAGGAATGGACATTGATGACGGAGGTCAACCGTCGACAAACGCCGATCTCCAATTGCAAAGAACAACCACCTCCGGCGAGGTGTATATATATATATATATATATACATTGAGCCTCTCGTGATACAAACTTACTGAAATGTGAATACATATGCACTAACGCGCGCGACTCTCTTTCTTATTTTAGCCCTCGGCCGGATCGAGTACGACAACGCGTGGCAAATCCAACGCGGTGAAAGATGGAGAAACATATACCATCAAATCAGTCTGTGAAACCGGCAAGCCCCTACAGCACACCACAAAGTTTATCAACCAATGTGGAGTCATTGTTAGAGACACCGTCCCGATCACCGTCCAGGAATGGAAGGAGCCAAAGAAAGCACGTCTAGCTTTCAGTTATGTCCACAAGAGAACGAAAAAGGAGATGTTCAGAAAGCTTATGGTACATTTCATTCTACCTGCGGAATACAACAAAAAAGATGAATTCGGTGAAGAGGTTCCGGGTGGACGTCAGAGGAGGAGGCTAGTCAAAGAGTTCGCCTTTCAGAAGATGGCCGAAGCATTCCGGAACTTCAAGAAAAAATTGTTCCGTGAATATGTCAGCAAGGGCAAGACTCCGATTTTCACTGGACAACATGAGAAAATGAGAGATGATTGGCCAGAATTTGTGACGCAGAAGAAATCGGAGCATTTCAAGGAAATGTCGAAAAAATAAGGCTAACGCGGATAAGAAACAATACCATCATGTGATGGGGCCAGGAGGATACCGCGTTTCGGCGCCTAAGTGGCAGGCGATGGAGGACGGCCTGAGGGCAAGAGGAATCCCTCTAGGTACAGAGGGATGGGACGAAAGAGCCAAAATGTGGTGGTACGGGCATGGGGGATCGCTAGACCCGGAGACAGGGGCGTGTGTTCATCGGCAGAAAACGTTTGCTCCCACAAAAAACCTTGTTGACGCAATGACCAAAGCTCAACAGGGCTGGATCACGTTCAACAGAGAGAGAGACCAACTGACCCATGCCCTCGGGAATCCTGAACACGGAGGACATATACGAGGAAAATGAGAGATGATTGGCCAGAATTTGTGACGCAGAAGAAATCGGAGCATTTCAAGGAAATGTCGAAAAAAAATAAGGCTAACGCGGATAAGAAACAATACCATCATGTTATGGGGCCAGGAGGATACCGCGTTTCGGCGCCTAAGTGGCAGGCGATGGAGGACGGCCTGAGGGCAAGAGGAATCCCTCTAGGTACAGAGGGATGGGACGAAAGAGCCAAAATGTGGTGGTACGGGCATGGGGGATCGCTAGACCCGGAGACAGGGGCGTGTGTTCATCGGCAGAAAACGTTTGCTCCCACAAAAAACCTTGTTGACGCAATGACCAAAGCTCAACAGGGCTGGATCACGTTCAACAGAGAGAGAGACCAACTGACCCATGCCCTCGGGAATCCTGAACACGGAGGACATATACGAGGCAAAGGCAGATTGCCGTGGAAAGTAGGGTTTTCCCAGGAGGGTGACCCTACTGTTACAGAAGCCGTAAGAGAAATACGGTCCGGGCTGCAGATCTTCTGTCGAAGCTTGCAACGGAAGTTAGCGAGTTGAAGCAGACCGTGGCGGGAATACTTGAGAAAGAAACAACGGCGGCTGCAGGGCCGCATGAAGAACATGCAGCGGATCTCGGAAGCCAGCATCAGCGGAGAAGCAGCGTGGCTTCCACGGAGGCCCCGCCTGCAGGTGCTAATGCACCGATGATCGAGAGTCGCGCACCAGAGCCTCACTACCCCGTGGATGATGTAAAGGAGATGAACGAATGTGATCTGCATTATCCCGTGGGGAACATTTCCATGAAGGTAGCTACAGGCAGTGCTTTACCCTATACACCTGGAGCACTCCATCACAACAACCCCATTCCATATGGCTATGCTCGTGTCACGGTGAAAGACATAGTCCAAGTGTTTGAGGACCTGGAGATTGACATAGCTACACCCGAAAGGGAGAGAAGACTTGGAGATGTCAAGCGCCAGTTCATTCTATGGAAAAAGAAGTACATAGTGTTTCCAGGCGAGACGCCAAGGCTAACAAGTCCACCCCCCTCCGATGGTGCAGGCGCTGCTGGTGGTGGTGCTGGTTCACCTACGCCTCCTTCACGCCATTCGACGCCGTCCCCCGATCCACAATCTCTGGCGGATAAGCAGCAGCCGTCGCCCCCCATTCCTCCTCCGGCGGATAAGCAGCAGCCGTCGCCCCCCATTCCTCCTCCGGAGGATAAGCAGCAACCGTCGCCCCCCATTCCTCCTCCGGAGGATAAGCAGCAGCCGTCGCCCCCCATTCCTCCTCCGGAGGATAAGCAGCCGTCGCCCCCCATTCCTCCTCCGGCGAAGAAACAGAAGCGGGCGGACAGCAAGGGAACCTACTCTTGGACTATTAACCCAGAGGCTTATGTACCTAAGACCACACGGGTATCGGAGCCATCACTGAAGCCTATCCCCCCAAGGCCTTGGGAACTTAGTGATGATGAAACCAAATTGGCCGTGAAGGCTGACCTTGAGAAATGGAAGGCCCGGGCGCGAAAGGAGCCTAAGCCCAAGGAAGTATACCCTCCGATAGTAGACAAGTGGGCTACGGGTTTTTTGTCGACACCGTCCCAAGCCGAGAAGAATTTGCCTAAAGACTATGATAATGAACTTCGTACGCAAGCAAAAGCATTGGCGGAGGAGAAAGAAAAAATGAAAAAATCGGGAAACAAGTTGACCAGCTTGGGATGCAGAGTAAACAATCGATCCCCCCCGCTCATAGTGAAAGCCGGTCCGGAACAGGACCCCGAGGTCAGAGAAGCTGTGGCAGCAATGGGATTGACTGTAGCTACTGCCATGAAAAATGCATCCGAGGCCAGTATGTCTCTTCGTGCCTTTTTAGGCCTGGACGATGCGCCAATGGCTGAGGTAGCATTACAATATGAGAAGAAAGGGCCTCTCGTCGAGCCTACGCAGGAAAAGGATCTACCACCACTAATGCAAAGTCTGCTACGTTTGTACAAACATTTCATATCATGGTCCGACAGAGACTTTGTGTATGTGGATGTTACAGAGGAGCATCACACCAAAAAGTACACTGTACCAGTTGAGATGAGTGAATTGTTCCAGCTGTTCAATCTGCGCGAGCTCGACAAATCTATCCTGAGTTGCTACATTCTGTAAGTGATTTATTTCTACCTCATCTCGTTCTTCATTGCCTACACTGTACCAGTTGCGCCTAACTATATTGTTGCGTATGCTATTATGCAGATTGAAGATTTGAGAATGCAAAATAAGACTCATCCATGATGTTGGGTTCATTGACCCACAAATCATTAATGGAACTATGTTAGAAAATCACCCCAAAGACGTGGAGAAAGACTTGTACAATTTTCTTAAAAAGCATGAACTCAAAAGTCATATTCTATTTCCTTACCATTTTGGGTGAGTGTTTCTCTCTTGTGCCCATTCTTTTTTGTTTACTCCATGCATGGTATGTCTAATCGATAAGTTATGCCTGTGCGCATGTAACGTGTCCGCAGGTTCCACTGGATTCTGCTAAAAATTGAACTTCAGAGCTCGACAGTTTTTATCATGGACTCTATGAATTCAGATACAAATCTTTGGATCGACATGAGAAAAATGTTGCAAAGGTAATTATTTTCAATCATTTCCGCTCTATATCGATCGGTCTCTTTTGTTCATTTCCTAATATGCAGTAGCTAATAACTCCCTTGTTCATTTAATTTTATTTGCACTGTAGAGTTTGGAGACGGTTCTCACATGAACATGTCGGTGGATTCAAACATCAGCTAGAATTTAAAAATGTGGTTCGTGGTGTGGATAAGCAGCCACCGGGGACCGGTCTATGTGGATACTATGTTTGTGAGAACATACGGAAAGAAATCTCTGAGAGGAAGAAGGACGAGAGCACGCGGAGGAGTCTCAATAACTTGCGGAGGGAACTTACTCCAGAAGCTCGCTTCCGACCAATTCAAGAGGAAATAGCAGGATTTTTCCTTAGGCATGTCGTCGATTCCAACGGAGAACACCATGCGTCCACCGACGATGATGCTTATATGCATCTTCGAGATTGAAACTTGTTCGAAGTTGTGTATGCTCATCTATCTTAATTGTGTATATAGAAACTTGTTCGAAGTTGTATATGGTCACCCGAGATTGAATATATATTATATATTCCTATATTGAATTCTTCTTGTTTGAAATTTCATATATATATATATATATGCATGTATATAGTAGCGTAAAGTATATATATATGTGTACTGAAACTTCATCAAAATTAAAATAAAACACAAAATAAAATATAAAAGAAATAAAACAAAACAAATTAAAAAGAAACCAGGTTTAGGGGGGCCTAAAACCCTAAACCTGCGCAGGAGGTTTTCAGTCCCGGTTAGCCACAAGAACCGGGACTAAAGGTCCTCCGCCGCGACGGACTCCTGGCGCCCACGTGGACGGGCCTTTAGTCCCGGTTCGTAAGCGGCGTGACTATAGGGGGGGGGGTCTTTAGTCGCGCATAGCTAGTCCCGGTTGCGCGGCTGGGACAACTGGCCCTGGCGAACCGGGACTATAGGCCTATTTTCTACCAGTGGGTGCAACCTCTATTTGTCAATTGCCCAGCTGTAATTTGTTCACCCACAATGCTATCTTTTATGGAGAGACACCACTAGTGAACCTATGAACCCCGGTCCATTTTCCTACACTGTTAAACAAACCACTACAATTCTCTGCTTTCTTTACTTACTGCAAGCATGCACCATTTTCCACACTATACGTCTAATCTTTGTTTTCAGGAAGACCGGTGAGATTGACAACCTCATTGTACCGTTGGGACAAAGTATTTTGGTTGTGTTGTGTGTAGGGTCCGCGTTGTTGATTCTTAACTGAGGGATTGATAACCTTGGTTCTTAACTGAGGGAAATTCTTACCGTTGTACTCATCACACCGTCCTCTTGGGGTTCCCAACACGCCATCACAAGCATCAAGAATTTCTGGCGCCGTTGTCGGGGACTTAAAATTCATCATCATCAAGAAGTCTCCCCGTCAAGGCACGATTAAGGCGTAGCAAAGAATTTCTGGCGTCGTTGTCGGGGAGAAAGAAATCTTCTGGCGAGGGGCGTCTCTCACTGTCGGGGGGTTACCCCCGAGTAGGGGTAAGGCAAGTGATAAAGGCAAGATCAAAGGAGAGGTTTGGCTGAGTAGCTGGCTACCCGGTACACGCTACCCGGTCGACTGCTATTCAGCCATACACGCTGATGGCCAGGAGAAAGAATCAAGGAAGTTATTCTCCTCCGAGTAGAGGAAGTGGTCCGAGTAGAGGGAGTGGTTTCCTACTCGGGCCAGAAGTCAAAGGAGCCGTTCTGACAAAGGATCCCGCGTATCCTGGGTCCGTACTGGTGCACTGTTCATCTGCAGAGCGCGTGCTTATCCGCGCCAGGGTGTCAGCAGGGCGGTGCAGGTTAGGGGGCCTACCCTGTGGCGGTGGCAGTGATAACAGATCGTCATCTTGGTTTTGCACAACGACTTTCCACACAAGACAAACTAGGAAGCCAAAGCTGTCAGCGAGAAGCTGGAAGTGTGCAGTGTGCACACTATGTCGACATCTGTTTGTACTTTTCCCTCTTGGATGTATCCGGCTGGGCACCAGTATATAAGGTGCCCTGCCTCCTTCTGTGTGAGGGTCGCGGCTTTGGAGAGAACACCTAGCTTACACGTTACGTAGAGAGAAGGGTGGCTACTCGGCTGTAGGCCAAAACTGTATTGTGGCTACTCGGTGAGACACAAATACAAAGAGAGAAAGGCAGGAGTAGGGGTTTTTACCTCCACACGAGGGCCCTGAACCTGAGTAGATCTTGTTGTTTGTAGTGTTTGATTCATCCCACACGCGGCTACTCGCTGCGTGATCCCTCCCCGAGCACCTCCAGCGTCCATCGACCCCAAACAATTAGCCATCCTATGGCATCTGCCGTGATACCACCACGACAGTTGGCGCCACCGTGGGGCAACCAGCGGCGCTGGCTGGAGTTCACGTTCGGACGAGATCCTTTTCTGCTACTGGGGAGCGCGTGGTCTGTGGCCTTGTCCACAGATTCGGCTCCTTCGACTACGTCATCGACAACGCCGGCGATTTCGGCGGCAGGGCCATGCCAGAGGGCGGCATGGTGCTCTCCTTCGGCTCGCACCTCGTCTACGTCGCCACCACCATCGTCCGCGAGTACCCCGAGCAGGTGCACGTCGCGGAAGATCCCCCTGCTGTCATCGCTGCACGCGGAAAGCCAACTGGCTGTTCTGCGGACAGCGTGGAAGTGCTGATGACCGGCCCGGCTATCGCTGCCGGGAAGGGCGCAGCTGCATCCGCGGCAGTCGTTGAGGAACTCGATGGCCCGAGCGAGCTCCCGAGAATGCACAAGCCCTACGAGCTGCCCCAGAACCTCCCGGGCTACATCCCTCCTTCCACGACATCGACGATACCGGCATCCGCCGTGCGAGTAGGCATGCCGCCTCCCACCGAGCTCGAGCTTATGGCCATGAGGGCGCAGATCGACCAGCAGCGCCAGGCGCTGCTCGCCGAGCAGCTGGAGTTGGAAAAGGTTAGGATCGAGCTTAACCTGGACCAGAACGAGTACAACAGAGCTCACGGCTTTACGCCTGTAGTTAGGAGGCCTGCCAAGGCAGGCGCTACGCGCCGCAACCTAGGCACCGAGATGGCAGCAGTTGGTGAAACTGCTGGCCAAGCTGATAGCCAAAACACCGCCACCACCAGACCCAAATACAACACCCCCGCCAAAACCCTTAGAGCTGCTGAGGCTGTAGCTGCTGAGTTGCCGCATCTCGCTGGCGACGCGCGCGTTAGGCATCAGGAGAGGCTCAATGAGCTAGTGCTAGAGGCTGCTAGGCAGAACGAGGAGTTCCGGAAAGCCAATCCGGGTGCTGGAGCTTCTCAGGTGGTGCATTCGCATGCCGCTAGATCTAACGATCAGGCCTCATCACCGCATCCCAGCCGTGAGAGGGACCGGAGTGGGCACTCTGGCAGAGACAGGCAGATGCAGGTGTACGACCCAGCTGTCGCCGCGAAACAGCACGCTGTGCCGCGACAGTCCGGTCAAAAACACAACACTGCAGGAGCAGTCTATCAAGCCCATAAAGCTCATAGCCAGGCGCGAAATGGAGATCGCCCCTTCTCAGCATCAGGTTGCTCAGCCTACACGGCAGAGACCGCAGCCGCGTGCGATCGCGCCAGCCGCCAACCCGGTGGAGCAACCTGCAGTCGTGCAGGTGGACAGATATGATGATGGCTACTCGGCTATGGGGTTGGCTGGCTATGATATCATGGATCGCGTGGGTGAGCATGTGCTGGAGCCTAGTGATGCCAGGCACAAGCTGGACCGGATTAACCTATCCGCGCAACTCGAGAGCAAGGGGCCGCCTGGCCCAGAATGCTTTGGCCCACGCATCATGACAGAGCCATCTGTGAAGCACACTAGTACAGATCCCCTCATCTGTGCCGCACCAAAAAGTGATTCTGTGGCGCACCCCGGGGCCACAGGGGTACGCCACAGAACACACGCCATAAAAATAGTTTCTGTGGCGCACCCAACCCGTGCGCCATAGAAATAATAGATTCTGTGGCGCACCCAGCCCGTGCGCCACAGAAATAGTCGATTCTGTGGCGCATCCCCTCCTGGTGCGCCACAGAAATAGGTGCGCCATAGAATTGTTCCATGGTGCGCCACAGAAACATCTGCAGTATTTCCAAATTTAAATTGTTTCTGGTATAAATACCAGGTATATTACAGTATTTATACAGTTTGAATACAGGCAGTGATATTTGACAAATATATAAACATAGAAGTGATATTTGACAAAGATATAAGCCACACATTACTCGATAATAACATAATATACAATAGTGATACATAGTGCAAAAGTATCAAGTTTTGTTCATCGAACATCATCGAACATAGTGATACATAGTCAAACATCATCGAACATGCCACCACATAGTTCATCGAACATGCCACCACATAGGTACTCAATAAGGCCTAAGCTAAGATGAAATAGACTACAAGCACGGCGACGATGGTGAGCAAGAACGGTAGCTTGATGGAGGTCTTCATCTTGTTCTTCTGTTTCGACTGGTGGTCCCTCCACTTCGCAACCGCCTCGTGTCTAGTCTCGTATCCTTTATAGCAGTTGCCGCTGAACTTGTCCACCTGTACTTTACAGTCCTTCCACTCGTCATAGACTCCTGGAACCCGACCCTCGAACACCACGTAGTACGTCATCTATATAGATAGATACAAAGCATATTAGTAAGTATAATGCAAAAAACAACTAAGGCATATATGTTCACCAAAAACAACTAAGGAAACAAAAATAAGCATCAAAGATATACAACATAAAACTAGGCCTAAGTTTAGAGCTAACTAATAGTAGCTAGCTAGGCCTAATTAAGTTTAGAGCTAACTAATAGTAGCTAGCTAGGCCTAAGTTTAGAGCAAACTAATAGTAGCTAGCTAGGCCTAAGTTTAGAGCTAAACTAATATAGTAGCTAGGCATATATAAGTTAAGCAAATTTTGTTAAACAAACTAATAGTAGCTAGCTACGCACACCTCGATCAACGATACCTCTTCTGGAGAGGCGCCGGAAATGGCTTATATAGCTCCTTCGTCATCCACGACCTACGATCAGCCTGCCGCTCTAGGAGTTCCTGGATATCCCTCTGGCATAACCCTATGGGCTGGTTCAAGGACCCTCCCTTTTTGTTGACATCTTCAATGATTATCTCCGACAACTTGACTTTGATACGATGAAAATCTTGCATAAGATCTTCCTGTGAGATTTCCCCCGCCATTTTGTTGGACCAGTCTTGGAGTTTAGAAGGATGATTCATATTATTTGCATCGCGGACAATCCCTTTGAGGTGATGGAGGGCATAGAAGGCCTCCTTTGTGCTCCAAGCCGGCTGCTTGATGCAGGGGAACTCGGTCAAGTGCCTGAACCCGTATTTGCCAGTAGCCGGCCTGATACATTCTTGTTTCTTTTGGAATGTGCCTCCACTTTGGGCGTAGCCGTTGAGAGCCTCATCGAGAACACTCCTTATTCTGGTGTAGTCTTTCTTCTTCGTCTTATTCGACGAGTCGAAGTACTCGGCTAGTGACCACTTTGGGCAAAGCACGATGAGTGTGCAGTATGTGTCCCTGCGCAACACATGCAATCGAATCCAGGATAAGCAATGGATGAAATCTAGAAAAAAAACATTAGCTACGATGGTCGCGAGACTTACTCGGGAAAGACAGCAAAAGAATGTCCCTCTTGTTCTCACTGTTTCTCAACATGAAGCTCTCGAGGTACTTCACTGCCTTGGTCCGTGAACTTGATCCTTCCTCCAGCTGGCTATCACGCATGTAGTAGGGATCCGCTACCATAACGTACGGGGATAACCCTCGCTGGATCTGCAGCTGAGCATTGAGCGCGTATAGGCGGACCAAGTTATAGTCCAGCCGTCTCGAGTGAAACAGATTGAAGATATCCTCGTACGCTATGAAGAACAGTCCCGCGGGGTCTTCATGGACGAAGTCCGGGCCCTCTGGCACCTTGACCACGAACGCCGGGTAATTTGGAGACTCTTCTTTAAGAAGGAGGCCCTCTAGCATCACGATAATGTTCTGCAATGTGAGCATTGGTCCAGTTGCCCCTTGTATCTCGTCCGGACCCAGTATCGGTTTCCCAGCTTCATGCAAGCGGGTCAAGCCATCCTTACGGGGTCGTACCACGGCGTCGGCCAAGATCTTAGTATGCTGGGCCTTTTTAGCAGGTCTCTTCCTAATCTTCTTGCTGGGGGTGGCCTGATCTGCTGCGGGAGCTGGGGGTGCGGGTGCTCGGGACGACCCTACGATTGTCTTATGCAGTGTGCCAGGGCTGAATACTGTACCCTCCGGGTAGGTCAGGCGCTGCGTGACTTCAGTACGCCTAGGTTGATCGTCGTGACTGCGGAAGGCTTCATCGTCACGATCCTTATCAGGCATGTACCTATCTTGGCTGTAGCCCGTGTTGAGGTAGGCATTGATGTCGACATTGTCATCGTAATGATAGTCATCGACACCAGCTCCAGTAAACGGGTTGTCCACGTCCTTTGGTGGTGACGGCGGCTGTGATGCCGGCGGTTGAGGCACAACTGCATTTGATGATCTTTTGGCCGGTCGTTGCGGCATATTTCCCAACAACACTTTGTGCCTTGTGGTGGTGGCAACAACCGCCGGTTCCTTCTGGGTGGTGGTGGCGACGACTACCGTTTCCTTCTGAGGGGCGGCGGCCTTGGGTGCTGTCTGGAGGGCTCTTTGCTTCGTGGGCCGGACGATCTTATTGAGCGGGGCCATAGGGGATGTGGCGCCGATGTTGCGCTTGATCACAAGCCCCCCCCCCCCCCCAAAGACGAATCTGGCTCTTCGGCCATTTCATCACCCAAGTCGTGCAGTCTCCAAGTACCATGGTGTCCTCCTCGTCGCAGCCTGGAGGTTGAAAGGGGGGAGGACGTCGCGATATTCCGGCACTACATTGGCCAACTTCACCTTCATCACGTTCTCGTCCATTTGAGAGTGGTGCATAGTGCGTTCCCCCGGTTGTATAATAGTGCCGGTAGCAACATCCACCAACTCTCCGCCGGGCACCACGCGATGCAGGAGTACGCAAGGTTCGTCCTGTTGGGCAACATACCAGGCATCATGAGATGACAGTCATCTTGAGAAGGCGTAGTTAGATCACGACTAACTAATTAGTTACCTTGGTGATGGCGTCGAGCTCGGCGGGTGTCGAGACAAGGGCGACGATGCCGGCGGCCGGCCCATCATTCTTCGGCATTGCTGCGGAAGGGGGCGGCGATGTGACTAGAAGGAGCGGCGCTGGCGTCTGGGGGGTCAGCTGTTGCGGCGGCACTTGCTGGTTCATGCTTGAGTTGCTGCCGACGAAGGTGGGCAGATGGATCGGTCCAATTTGACCCCCCGCATTCCAAGAAGCTATCCCCTGCATCAACCCAGCGGGGATGACTTCCTTGAGCCTCTGATCCACTAATTTCTTGAGCGTGTCGGGGTCCACCTCTCTGCTCTCAAGTTTCTTCTCTAGAGCCGCCATCTTCTTCTTCAGCTCCGCGACCTCCTCATCATCCTTAGTCGATGTCGTCTTCCTCTTCTTTCTCGACGACTTGGCATCTGATGCGTAGTACTCGACTACCTTCATGTTTAGCCCAAAGCCGGAGCTACGGCCAGCTGACGTCGGCGGGGCATCCAACGGTCTTTTCTTGTATGCGTTCGTCGCCCTGTTGAAAGGCGTGTCCCACCGACCCGTCGACCCTTCGGACGAGTGGTCAGATTTCTGCAACTCCCTCTCCTTCGGACAAAAGGAAATTAAGGTGAGCCCATTATCTAATTATTAGATCAATGCAATATACATGTACTTGAGATATATGTGTCCTTACCAAATGTTTCTCGAATTCCTTCACGTCCTGGTCTTTCGTCACGAATTCCCCCGTCTTCCAGTCTAAGAAGTACCGGGACCGGACAAAGTTCCTAACTTGTATATCCGTGATTTTGTGCCAGGGGTTATCTTTTCCGAGACGTTCCATCTCGCGGTCCTCCTTCTCCCAAACAGCCTGTTTTCCTCGGTAACCACCGCTTCCGCAATGTTGGTGCCCTATGTTTTGTTCCCGCATATCCTCCCCCCATTTTGTCCATTTTTTACACTCCTCGGTGTTCATGTACGCCTTCAGTATGTCGAAATATTCTTTCTCGAGCGTCGGGTCTGTGCGACGGATCTCCTCCTAGCTTTTACCTTTCTTGATCTTCTTCTTCACCAGGGATTTCCAGCTGCTCAACGCGGTGCTCATCTTCGTGATGGCTAAAGAGTCCACCCTTTTGTTGAACGGCTCCGGGAACGTGTATCGCTGGTGAAGCTTCTTCAGGAGGATTTCGACCAAAGCCTTGTTTTTGCTGCTTCTAAGGTCCGTCGTGTTGATCGACATGCTTTCCCGCATGATGCACCCTAGCTGCATGCCGTACCCTGAGGAAACCGCTTCAGGCGCCAATGGTAGGCCACTCGGCGAGACCTCGGTGATTGTATCAGTGACTTTCGCGAGCACTTGCGGCCTACGATCCTTCCTAGGGGCCCGAGGCTTCTTATCCTTCTTATCGGTCGTCGGGGCGGCGACGCCGCTACCACCAGCCGCCGTGCGGTCAGTGCCGCCACCATCGGTGCTGTCATCCTGGTCCTCTTCCTCCAAGTACCCCCAATCAATATCACCGCCGTCCTCCCGGTCCTCTTCCTCAATTCTGGTTGCAGCGTGGGCATCCCAGCCCTCTTCCTCGGCACCGGCTTCGGGCACGGACCCGTGCTTGGAAGAGCCAGACATGTTTCTGTAATAACATTCAAATTTGAGTTTTTGAGTTGGATTTCAAATTATTCAATATAATCTACTTCGTTATCATTCATGTATGAGGTATGATTCCTAATCCCTATAACTGGATGTATTTTTGGTGTGGTCTGGTGTGGTCTCGAATGGTGCTTTGCATGATTACATGTGTGCTTTGGACGCTATCAGATGGCCACACACTCTGGTCACACACTCTGGTTGTGGAGTGGAATGAAACTAAAATGGAGCAAAGCACTCTAGTGAGAGGAGGGCTAGCAGTAACAAAACCATAGTTTCAGTACAGGGAATCTAGTGAGAGGAGAGCATAGCACTCTGTGGCACTACTATTTTGTACAAGCATTTTTTCTTTCCTTGATGTTCCTTTATCCACTGTAAATAGAGTAGAATTATAGCCGATATTATGTTTCTGAGAATTATCCATTTCTCCTTCCTTGATGTTCCTTTATCCACTGTAACTTTTCCTAAGAAAGTTTCCTCTGGTAGCTATTTTCAGGTATTAGACTTTATTATGAGGCATAGTGGTTCGGCAACTCCATTGATAGCTGGGAATTCTGTCTATACAGATCTACTATTTTTGAAGGTTAGCAAGAGAAAAAACTCCCTTAGACATCTGCTGAAAGTGAAATGGTTCATACTATTTAAGAAGCGGAAAATGATGACTTCCAGAAGCTACCTAAAGATGTTCAAGATGGCCCAAGGAGCGAACCCCACAGGTATCATATCCTCTCATGGTGAAAAATTACTATTCAAAATCTAACAAAATAGTAGAATGACAAAAATAAATCCATATAATACAAGGAGATTAATATAACAATCAAGTAATCAAAGCTCAACGAAGTGTTATTTTAATTCTACTCTAGTACAAGGCTATAGCAGCTTATAACATAGCGAAAAAATTATGCTGATAAATAAATCTGACAAGCATGCTTCAGTAAACAAAGGCTCATATCTGTTGTGAGTTCAGACTAAAAGGAACAATAAATTAGACCATTAAAGAGTCTTGACCTGCTCATATCACAGTTTCCTGCTAATTTGGTATACCATATTGTGTTGGTCCAATTCACTATAGCAATTGTTGGGTGGCTCTTCTATTTGCTAGATGAAACATGTCATTGAAATGTCCAATAAACTTTCGTGAAGGATGGAATTGCAGCTCAGCCATTGTTGGGACATATTGGAGGATGTTTCCTTGGTTGACTACACGTCCGAATCCAAGAAGAGGGCCCATGAACTAAGTGGCACGTCTAAACATGTTCGTGTTTTAATCAGTATATAAAGCCACACTAGTTGGGTTAGCTATTTTCAGACCATTTCGACCTAAGGTTGTGTGCACTGGATAAATGATGGTACAAAAACGGATCGACGGCCCTTGTAAAATAGCCAACATGGATGTCCAGAAAACGCAGTTTTTTTGAATGGCACAAGTGGTTGAAAGAACAGCAATTAGTGTTTAGTATCTCGTATCGTAACACTATCAACTCGAATCAGGTTGTCAGCGCGCAAGAGATTGTGTAGTATCAAGGTCTCTAGGTCTAGGGTATGCAAAGCCGCGTCCGACCAGACAGAGAGATGCAGGCAGGCAGCACAAGAGTATGGCCTGCTAGCTCGCTTCCCACGCCGCAGTGTTTCCTGTCTTGCTATTCTGACACAGCTACTGTACGTTCATTGCTCCAGTTATCAGACCGTAAGATTCTCTTTCATCAAAATCCCGTGACAACGTGCTTCTTTTACAGGCTACGAAATAAGTCATGCTCTTATATTTTATATTCAGTCAGCAAATGGGTTGGTAGTGTAGCGAATATCATAAAAGAAGATACTGAAATTCTAACAGTTGTGTGCAATTTCCAGGCCCTGGTAGGTAAAAGGTAATGCCCACTCTAACAGTGTCGGTCACAGCCCACCAAGAAAAGAACCTAAAATATGAAACGCTACGGCTAACAGACAGACTCTTCACTTCGATATAACAAGTGCTGACTTCCATTGATCCAGCAACGGGTTGCGCTGCAGCCTTTGCCCAGCAAAATTTCTCGTCTTATGTGCAAAAGCAGCCGAAAGGAACCGGGACTATAGGAGTATATATTATTACTACGGGGGACAAATATCCATCCAATTTCTTTTTAAAAACCAGACAAGTATCAACGTGAGATCAAAATTGTAGACTATAAGATCTGCAGTTAAGTAGCCAAATTGGAGAAGCACAGCCTGATGAACTACAATCTACCCCTATCAATTTGCACGACATACATGTTATTGAATGTAATTGGCATGATCCGTCTCCCAGGTTTTGTCGAAAAGTTCACATGGTAGAAAAATCCTAGGCTAGTTTGTTCAATCTGGAATGGCTGCAACAACAGGACTGGGCTCAAAGTAGACAACACCAAACTTAAGTTACCACAGGAACTAGAAGGTATGTATTCATGATGAATTTGTTGACAGGGTTTAACAAACCATACACAATGGCTCAAACAGAGGGCTTAGTTGATCAAATACGTAGTACTGTAGATATTAAATTACCAGCATGGCCATTAATAATCTACAAAGCAAGAACACCATACCGATAGCAGGAATTTCAACTCTCTTAACCCAACAAAAAAGATCATGCTCAGTCTCTTGCATCACACAAACCTTGTCAATCTAATTGGTTACTGTGCTGATGGTGATCAACGCCTTCTTGTCTATGAGTTTATGCCACTCGGTTCACTAGAAGATCATTTGCATGGTTCGTTTATCTTCCCTTTAACATCTTATGTTTCAAAATTGCATAAGTGAGTATAGCACATGTAATTGTTTTTTGCAGACTATACAAAATATTTGTATTGTTGCATGTTGTACTACATGCATCCTTTATTGTTCAATGCCTCCATAGCATCTGTAATTGAAGGCTAAAGTAATCTCTTTATGATTTTTTCCTATGAAACTACTAAGTATAAAAAAATTCATAAAAAATTTGGGCACGATCTTTGCTAATTTTCCTATGTCTAAGAGTGCCAGAAATTCGCTCAGAAGGAAATGAATCAACTTCCTCGCGAAACATTGGCATCTCAAAAAAAACCTGCACAAAAATCCCAGAACCAAAGAAATCTTCATGACTGATGGCATCCTCAGTTTGAAAGTTAAAACTTGTAGTTTGTAAAATCATTACAAAGTTAAAACTTGTAGTTTGAAAGCCCCAGGTCAGGCAGATAAGGCATCCTCCCTCTGTTCCTCCTCTGTTCCTCTGTCTGATAATCCAAACATCTCCTCCCTCTGTTACTCTGTCTATAGATGCATTGCGTAGGTGGCCACGATGCTAATGGCAGAGCACAACGAGGTGGCCACGATGCTAACTGTAGGTGGCCACGATGGCGCCGTGGACGCGCTGTAGGTGGAAGGCAGAGGGAGAAGAGGGCCGGGGGCTTACCTGTAGGTGGAGTCTTGTCGAGGAAGACGGCGTGTCGATGCAGACGGGGACACGGCGCGGCGCTCCTCTAGTAGCTAGGCCACGGCCGGCGCGGCGCTCCTCTCCTCCTAGCTAGGTCCGCCGCGGCGCTCCTCCTCCTAGTCACGGCGCTCCTCCTCCTAGGCTCCTCCTCCACACGGATGCTAAACGGCGGCGAGCGCGAGGGAGAAGAAAGGATCACCGGCGGCGAGCGTGTTGTTCGTCGTCCCGTCGTCGCGTGAGATCGAGGTTACAGTGAGGGGATCGAGCGGGGATGCAAAATGCCTAAGTGTGGAAGAATACCAGGCGGGCGGGTCCACATGTCATTGGTCGAAAGCACATTCTGTGGCGCACCACGAGCCCGTGCGCCACAGAATTGTTAGAATTCTATGGCGCACGCTTCTAGGGGTGCGCCACAGAAATGCTTGGGCCTATTCTGTGGCTAAGTGTACGGGGCACATGTCATTGGGCCGTAGTAATTTCTATGGCGCACCATCAAGAACGTGCGCCACAGAATTCTGTGGATAGATAAATAAAAACACGCACGGTTGTACTTTGTCAAATCTGTGTTACTAGTGCAGTGGTTTGCTGTGAGGTTCTCACCACCCAGGTTCGAATCTTGATATTCCCCCACATTTTTTAACATTTTATTTAATTATAATTAAAGAAAGAAAACAGTAAATTACAATTACAAAAATAAAACACACATTTAATATTAGAATATATTTTTATATAACGTCTCACACACACATATGGTTGTCTAACATACACATGAGCATATATACATAATAAAGTCTTTTTCGTCTCGGTTCCGATCTAGCTTAATTAGCGTCTCTTTCCCTTTTTGTTGGCGACTGGATACTTTATGCCGGCCACCTTGAGATTTCTTCGCGTGAACGGACAACCGTGGGTAGGTAGGGATGTCTTCCTTCTTACTTTACCAGTAGTAGGCATGTCGAAGTGCTTGTCGAACTCCTCCTCGATCTTCGGATCACCGTTCTTGTCCAAGTCTTCCTCGTTGGCGTCTCCTTCCATTCCAATGATGCTCCTCTTGCCCCTCCTCACGACAACACGGCTAGGCCTTGACGGGTCGGTGATGAAGAAGCATTGGTCAACTTGGCTAGCGAGTACCCATGGCTCATTTTTCGCGGATGCGTTCTTCGATTTGGCATCGGGTATAACCATTGTGGTGAAATACCGTCCTTCTTTCTTGACATTCTTGGCCCATCTCACACGGAACATTGGCACCACCGTCTCTCCGCAGTAGTTGAGCTCCCATATCTCCTCGATCTTTCCGAAGTATCTTTCTTCCACATTAGTCTCGGCATCGCCATATGATAGCATAGTTACTCCTGAGTTTTGATTTTCGCTACTCATGTCCTTACGTTCTGCCCGGGGCCCTGTGATAAGATGTATATGAGTTTTTTATCTTCCGTAGAAGGCATTTTTCTTCGTGCTTCAATCAGTTGACTTTGCTTGAACCAACGCGTGAAGCCGGAGTTGTGCTCTTTGGTTACGTCTCCCATCTTCCTCGGGCCGCCCATTTCAATATAATTCTGATTGATTAAGCTTTTGTGCTCTTCCACGAAAGGCTCGATCAACTTTAAGTGTTGTAGCGCGACCCGGTGAGCCCTATCAAAGTCGTCGCGTCGTTTTTGAATGCCGACATGGACGTCGCGGTAGCCCTCGCGGTGACCGACTCCGTTGAGTCTGCCAAGGTGCGTCCTGGTGGACAAGCCGACATCCTGATCGTCTTCGGTGCTTAGGTAATTGTCGCAGAAAGAGATGCACTCGTTGGTTAGAAATCCTTTGGCCATGCTTGCGTCTGGACGGGCCCTATTGCGAACGTATCCTTTCAGGACACCATTCTGCCTTTCCATCGGCATCATGTAGTGCAGAAACGTCGGGCCGAGATGCCTGATGTCATCAACGACATGGAGAAGGAGATGTACACATATATCACAGAATGCCGGCGGGAAGTAAATCTCGAGCTCGCATAGTATCACCACGATCTCATCCTTTAGCATCTTGAGCTGCCTCACGCCGATCGATTTCCGGGTGATAACGTCGAAAAAGTTGCAAAGGCCAAACAACGTATCACGGACATGCTCGTCCATTATCCCTCGGATCGCAATAGGAAGTATCTGCGTCATGAGCACATGACAATCGTGAGACTTCATCCCGGTGAACCTCTTCTTCGCTAAGTCCAGATATCTACTTATACTCCCTGAGTATCCGTGAGGAACTTTGACTTCTACGAGGCACCTGAAAAACTGCTCAAGCTCCGGCGGACTCAATGTGAAGCAGGCAGCGGGAAGCACCACGGTGTTCTTTTTAGCCTTTTTGCGGGGAGGACGTTGAGTCCCTTCCGTCTTATCCTCATCGTCATCATCATCATCACTATCGGCGGGGACCTGTAGATTTTTCCTAATGCCAAAATGGTTTAGATCGTCTCTTGCTTTCGGCCCATCCTTGGACTTCTCCGAATTGCAAATAGTGCCAAGCAGACTCTCCGTAACGTTCTTCGTAATGTGCATCACATCAAGGCTATGAGGCGCGTGGAGGACCGGCCAGTACTCCAAGTCGTGGAAAACAGACCTCGCTTTCCATACACCCAGCAGCGGCTCTGGCTTGGGTCGTTTCTTTCCCGGCGAAGGGCACTCGTCCCAATTTTTCAGAAGCTCGTCGATTTCTTCGCCGGTCCTAGTGCGCGGGGCTCCATCGGGCTCGTCTTTACCATTGAACAACTCACCGCGTTTTCTCCACGGGTGATCCAGGCGAAGCCACCTTCGAGCCCCTGGGTACACGGTTTTTGAAGACCCAGGATCCCTTGGTAGCTGGAGATGCGGGGTCCCGTCCATGCACTTCACGCAGCCGCAGAATCCGTGGCCGACCTGGGCAGATACATACGCGTAACCAGGATAGTCCGTGACCGTCGTCAGCAACGCGGCTCTCATATGGAAATAATATCTAGTGTACGCGTCCCACGTACGGGGTGGCGTCTTCCACAACCTGTCTAACTCGTCTTTCAGCAGCCCGAGATACAAATGCATGTCGACACCTGGTTGTTTTGGCCCCTGGATGAGAATACTCAAGTGTATGTACTTTTGCTTGGTGCACAGCCACGGGGGTAGGTTGTAAGGCCATACAAACACGGGCCAGCTGCTATGTGTGCTACTCTGGTTGCCGAACGGATTGAGTCCATCGGTGCTCATACCCAGCCTGACGTTCCTCGCGTCGCTCCCAAAAACTCGGGAAAGCTATGTCCAATGCTTCCCACTGGGCAGCGTCTGCAGGATGTGTCATGATATAGCCCTTCTCCGGATCTTCTTCCGGCTTCTCCCTTTTCGCGTGCCATTGCATGAGCTTTGCTTCCTTAGGGTCCACGTAGTACCGTTGAAGACGGGGAGTGATAGGAAAGTACCATACCACTTTTCGAGGAATTTTCTTGTTGTTGGTTCCACACTTGTATCGTCCGTGGCCGCACTTCGGACATGTGGTTGTGTCCTTGTACTCCCCCCGATAAATTACACAATCATTGATGCAGGCGTGAAATTTTTCGTGAGGTAGGTCAAGAGGGCACACGACTTTCTTAGCCTCGTTGATACTGCTTGGCAATGTGTTCCCCTCGGGAAGGCGATCGTGCCAGAATTTCAAGTTCTTGTTGAAGCTCGAGTCGGTCCATTTGTTTTGCGTCTTCATCTTCAGAGCAGCAAGCGTTACATGCAACCTCGTATCCTCGGGGCGGCACCCAGGAAACAACGGAGTCACCCCGTCTATCTCCATTTGCGCCAGCTTGGCTTTCTCCCTAGCTGCAGCTATGTCGTTGCTCGTCTCCTTAAGCAGTAGATCCTGAACATGAGAGTCCCGCAAGGCAGAAATTAGCGGGGTCTCCGTGTTCACGTCTTCATCGTCATGTCGATCTTCTCCGCTGACATATCCTTCTTCATGATGATCTTCTTCGCCGTCATTTCCTTCGTCACCTCGCTCGCCCTCTTCTTCGTGCACAACTTTTGCTGCCGGCGGTGCCACGGGGTTGCGGTCGTCAAAGAAACCGCGTCTGAGAAGGTGCTCCTCCAATTGTCCGGAATCAGGGTCAATCCAGCGCACGAGTTTGCATGATCGACACGGACATCTTATCTGCCGCCTGTTGCACCGAATCATGTCCGCCTTCGCGTCTTTCTTGTATCTAGCGATTCGAGCAGAGCTCATTTCTAGTACCATGGTTGCCTGCACAGACACATATAGAGCAGAAAATTAGAACCACAACATGCATAGTCGCCGGAAAAATTCGGCATGACCTCTCCTATAAGTAGGACATATGGGGTGCAAAAGTTTGCCGAAATGGAAGTGAATCAACATTTCGGCAAACATCCATGCACACCATGACCGCCCACACGCGCGCGACAATCGATCGGTCCACCTGCACATGCATGACAAACACCCATACACATCGATCGATGGCCACACGAGACATGCACCTCCAACTATACTCACCTCTAGTAGATTCGATACCGAGACGCGAAAAGAGCAATGAGAGGGAGGGACCGGAGTATAGATGGAAGTAATTAGGCCCCCCAACATCAAGAAACTTCACCAACAATTATACATCGAATAAATAGGTTCACCTACCAAAAAAAGAGAATTAAATGTGTAAAAATGGAGTGGAGAGAAGGGGGAGGCGAGTGAGCAACATACACTTGGAATGAAATGAGTGGGGGGGGGGGGGGGGGGGAGAGAGGGGGCTGCCATCTTTATGTGCACAGTGCACATAATTCTGTGGCGCACCAGCACATAATTCTGTGGCGCACGGTTCTGCTGCGCCACAGAAATACCATATTCTGTGGCGCATCCATCAAAATGCGCCACAGAATATCACTAGTGGAAACAACCCCTCTCGTCCAGGGGGCCGGGGGGCAGCTGTCCCGGTTGCAATCAAATCCGGGACAAATGCCCTGCATTGGTCCCGGTTCGTGCGCCCGGGGCAACAGGAATCGCCTGGGCGCATTGGTCCCGGTTCGTGGGGGGCATATCGGTCCCGGCTCGTGCCACGGACCGGGACCAATGCCTAGCCATAGGCCACGTGGCACGCGCATGACCTGTTGTCCCGGTTCAGTCCACGAACCGGGACCAATGCCCCCTTCCTCTATATATACTGCCCCAGCCCCCCTCCTTCCATCTTTTTTTTTGCTTGGAGGTGTGAGAGAGTGTGGTGTTGCTGTTTTTTTTTTACTATGCACACGAGGTGTTCGACGAAATTCCCGAGACGCACACAAGCTCACTGAAAATGGTTTCTTCGACCGAGGTTAACAAATTATCTTTTTCATCTGTAACTGATACATAAAAAAGTATTATTTGTCGATGTACTGTGGTTATCTCTGTATTAATATGTATTTTGATAAACTTAATTATATGATGCAGATGGATGCACGGCAGCGATGGATGTACGGTGACCGACGCACCTCCGAGTATATGGCAGGCCTGAATGCATTTCTTGCTGTAGCTCAGGCGAACAAAGATAATGGCTTCATGTGTTGCCCATGTGTTGATTGTCGGAACGTCAGAGAACATTCTTCCGAAAGAATCCTTCACGGCCATCTACTTCGGAGAGGTTTCATGCCCAGCTATAATTGCTGGACCAAGCATGGAGAAAGAGGGGTTGTGATGGAAGACGATGAAGAAGAAGAAGAAGATCCTTTGTTCCCTGAATACGACGATACTGCAATGGAAGAGAATGCAGAAGAAGGAGGTGATCAAGAACAGGCATCAGAAGAGCCCGATGATGATCTTGGCCGAGTTATTGCTGATGCAAGGGAAGACTGTGAAAATAGATTGGAGAGGTTGAAACTGGACAACATGTTACAGGATCACAAAAAATTGTTATACCCAAATTGCGAAGATGGTAGCACAAAGCTCGGTACCACACTGGAGTTGCTGAAATGGAAGGCACAAAACGGTGTGACTGACAAGGCATTTGAGACTTTACTTCAACTAATGAAGCCAAAACTTCCAAAGGATAACGAATTGCCTGAGAGTACGTACGAAGCAAAGAAAGCTCTCTGCCCTCTAGGATTAGATGTGCAGAAGATACATGCATGCATTAATGACTGCATTCTCTTCCGCGGTGAGAAGTACGAGAATTTGGATGAATGTCCGATATGCACTGCACTGCGGTATAAGATCAGAGCAGATGATCCTGGTGATGTTGACGGCGAGCCCCCCCGTAAGAGGGTTCCTGCTAAGGTGATGTGGTATGCTCCTATAATACCACGGCTGAAACGTCTGTTTAGAAACAAAGAGCATGCTAGGTTGTTGCGATGGCACAAAGAAGACCGTAAGAAAGATGGAAAGTTGAGGCACCCCGCCGATGGATCGCAGTGGAGAAAGATCGAGAGAGACTTTCCAGACTTTGCAGGAGAGGCGAGAAACTTATGGTTTGGTCTAAGTACAGATGGCTTTAATCCTTTTGGGGAGCAGAGCTCCAGTCATAGCACTTGGCCTGTAACTCTATGTATGTACAAGCTTCCTCCTTGGTTGTGCATGAAGCGCAAGTTCATTATGATGCCAGTTCTCATCCAAGGCCCGAGGCAACCTGGCAACGACATTGATGTGTATCTAAGGCCATTAGTGGAAGAACTCTTAGAACTATGGGGCAAACCAGGTGTACGTGTGTGGGATGAGAACGAACAAAAGCCATTTGACCTACGGGCGTTGCTTTTCGTGACCATCAATGATTGGCCAGCTCTTAGTAACATTTCCGGTCATACAAACAAGGGATACAATGCATGCACACACTGTTTAGATAAGACTGACAGTGTTTTTTTGGATAAATGTAAAAATGTTGTATACCTGGGGCATCGTAGATTTCTTCCGATCAAGCATCCCTTAAGGAAAAAAGGAGGGAAGCATTTCAGAGGTGAGGCAGATAACCGAAAGAAGCCTGAGCTCCGTAGTGGTAATGATATATTCAATATGGTCAAGGACCTAGAAGTAATCTTTGGTAAGGCTGCTGGCAGCCATCCAGTTCCGTACGGCCCTGATAAGCGGGCACCCATGTGGAAGAAGAAATCTATATTTTGGGAGCTACCCTATTGGAAAGTTTTAGATGTCCGGTCTTCGATCGACGTGATGCACGTGACAAAGAATCTATGTGTCAATCTGCTATGCTTCCTGGGCGTGTATGGGAAGTCAAAAGATACGCCTGAAGCACGGGAGGACCAGCAACGTATGAAAGACCCAAGCAACAAGCACACAGATACAGGGCGCCATTCCTTAAGCAGCTACGCTCTTACTAAAGCAGAGAAGGAAATATTCTTTGAAGTCCTTTACAGTATCAAGGTTCCGTCTGGCTTCTCGTCGAATATAAAGGGGATAATAAACATGGCAGAGAAAAAATTCCAAAACCTGAAGTCTCATGACTGCCACGTGATTATGACGCAATTGCTTCCGATTGCATTGAGGGGGCTTCTACCGGAAAATGTTCGAGTACCCATTGTGAAGCTATGTGCATTCATGAACGCAATATCTCAGAAGGTAATCGATCCAGAAATTCTGACAAGATTACAGAGGGATGTGGTCCAGTGTCTTGTTAGTTTTGAGTTGGTGTTCCCACCATCCTTCTTCAACATTATGACTCATCTCCTTGTTCACCTATGTGAAGAGATTCATATTCTCGGTCCGGTCTTTCTACACAATATGTTCCCCTTTGAGAGGTTCATGGGAGTCTTGAAGAAATATGTTCATAACCGTGCTAGGCCAGAAGGAAGCATCTCGAAGGGCTATGGAACAGAGGAGGTCATTGGGTTCTGTGTTGACTTTATTCCTGACCTTAAGACAATTGGTGTTCCTGAATCGCGGCATGAGGGGAGACTGAGGGGAAAAGGAACGCTGGGAAAGAAAACAATGATACCTAGGGACGGGCATTCTTTGACCAAAGCACACTACACAGTTCTACAAAATTCTTTGTTCATGGCTACGTATGTCGAGGAACACAAGAATATTGTACGGTCTGCAAACCCGGGGAAGGATGACTCATGGATTAAACGCGAACACATGGAGACTTTCGGAAGTTGGTTGCAAACACGTCTTATAAATGACACCACTGTTGAAGATCAGCTATACATGTTGGCAGGGTCACCATCTTCGACTATTGGGAGTTTTCAAGGGTACGAGATAAATGGAAATACATTTTACACGAGCTCCCAAGATAAGAAGAGCACCAACCAAAACAGTGGTGTCCGCTTTGATACAACAAACGAGAATGGAAAAACTGACACATACTATGGTTACATAGAGGAGATATGGGAACTTGACTATGGACCTTCTTTTAAGGTCCCTTTGTTCAAGTGCAAATGGGTCAACCTGAATGGAGAAGGGGTAAAGGTAGACCCGCTTTATGGAATGACAGCAGTGGATCTCAACTGTATTGGTTACAATGACGAACCATTCGTTCTAGCCAATGATGTGGCTCAGGTCTTCTATGTGAAGGACATGTCTTCCAGACCAAAGAAAAGAAAAAATAAGGGAACAATTTCATCATACGATGAGCCGAAGCGTCACATAGTTCTCTCAGGGAAAAGAAACATCGTGGGAATCGAGGACACGACAGACATGTCAGAAGATTACAATAAGTTTGTTGAAATTCCACCCTTCACAGTGAAATCTGACCCCACCATCCCGTTAAATAATGAAGATGCTCCATGGTTACGGCCGAAGCGATCATAAGCAAGGGACACGAAGAAAAGCTGGCAAGCATTATTGTTCCACCATCCCACTATTCTGTTTCTCTCTCCTCCGTATGTTCGTGATGTGTAATAATAAGCGTGGAATACATGATCATATAGTTCTGTTTGATTAGTATTTTGTATTGACCGGTAAATAGCTGACAACTATGACCCATGTCCGAATACATTTCGAAGTGATAGTACGGATAACATCCTGACAGATATTGCAGGATTATAACTACTTTTAATATGTAGTATCTGTTGACACACGGTATAGAACAAGCGATATATTCCGCGCACACATTGCAGGCACACCATATTAATTTGAGGCATTGGAGGAGAAGACACATGAAGACAGTGATTTGAGTTGAGATAGGTGAAGTTAATAGGAGGATTTTGAGGGGTTGGTGGGATCAGACACAAACTGGCACTTTAATTGAGATTGCCGACGTGAAGTCTCTCACTAATGATAGCGTGCACGGAAGGCAATTCATTCCAAATTGATACTGTGGGTTGCCACTTGTCGGTGTTGAAGAACATGTTTCCCAATGGTGTTAATGTGGTGTCCTTATTCTCCGGTATTGGAGGAGGAGAGATAGCTTTGCACAGGCTTGGCATCCACATGAAGACAGTGATTTGAGTTGAGATAGGTGAAGTTAATAGGAGGATTTTGAGGGGTTGGTGGGATCAGACACAAACTGGCACTTTAATTGAGATTGCCGACGTGAAGTCTCTCACTAATGATAGCGTACACGGAAGGCAATTCATTCCAAATTGATACTGTGGGTTGCCACTTGTCGGTGTTGAAGAACATGTTTCCCAATGGTGTTAATGTGGTGTCCTTATTCTCCGGTATTGGAGGAGGAGAGATAGCTTTGCACAGGCTTGGCATCCACATGAAGACAGTGATTTGAGTTGAGATAGGTGAAGTTAATAGGAGGATTTTGAGGGGTTGGTGGGATCAGACACAAACTGGCACTTTAATTGAGATTGCCGACGTGAAGTCTCTCACTAATGATAGCGTACACGGAAGGCAATTCATTCCAAATTGATACTGTGGGTTGCCACTTGTCGGTGTTGAAGAACATGTTTCCCAATGGTGTTAATGTGGTGTCCTTATTCTCCGGTATTGGAGGAGGAGAGATAGCTTTGCACAGGCTTGGCATCCACATGAAGACAGTGATTTGAGTTGAGATAGGTGAAGTTAATAGGAGGACTTTGAGGGGTTGGTGGGATCAGACACAAACTGACACTTTAATTGAGATTGCCGACGTGAAGTCTCTCACTAATGATAGCGTACACGGAAGGCAATTCATTCCAAATTGATACTGTGGGTTGCCACTTGTCGGTGTTGAAGAACATGTTTCCCAATGGTGTTAATGTGGTGTCCTTATTCTCCGGTATTGGAGGAGGAGAGATAGCTTTGCACAGGCTTGGCATCCACATGAAGACAGTGATTTGAGTTGAGATAGGTGAAGTTAATAGGAGGATTTTGAGGGGTTGGTGGGATCAGACACAAACTGGCACTTTAATTGAGATTGCCGACGTGAAGTCTCTCACTAATGATAGCGTACACGGAAGGCAATTCATTCCAAATTGATACTGTGGGTTTCCACTTGTCGGTGTTGAAGAACATGTTTCCCAATGGTGTTAATGTGGTGTCCTTATTCTCCGGTATTGGAGGAGGAGAGATAGCTTTGCACAGGCTTGGCATCCACATGAAGACAGTGATTTCAGTTGAGATAGGTGAAGTTAATAGGAGGATTCTGAGGGGTTGGTGGGATCAGACACAAACTGGCACTTTAATTGAGATTGCCGACGTGAAGTCTCTCACTAATGATAGAATTGCATAATCTTGAAAAAACCTTTGCCTTGATCGTCCAAGATGTCCCAGTAGTGGTGCTCAGCGCCTTGTCTGCATGTTTCGCAGGACATGCCCATTTTACAGTGTAGAAACATCTACAGAAAAGAGCAAACATCTGTAAACTAGGCAGAGGAGAAGTAGAATCAGGTAGAGAAACATTAGAGCCGATGAGAAGTACAAATAGCACATGGAGAGAAACAAGGTTTAAAAGATATTGCTAGGTGCTTCCGGCCAAAAGATTATCAAATCAAAGTTTTCAAATTCCCAAATCAAACCATAAGTTCACAAAGCATACGCAAACATTGACCGTTACCAACCTGAGCCGCAAGGAGCAGTAGAGCAGAGCAGAGCAGACTCTAGAGGATGGACAAGCAGCCAGGACTGACATCGACTCTAGAGGATGAACAAGCCACCCTACTTCTACTATGAAAATGAGGCCCTAGCTCCAAAAAGTGTATGGGTGGAAATTTCCAGAAATTTGTATGACACAGAGCCGGAGTTTGTGGATTCTAAGCACTTCTGTGCAGCTGCTCAAGAAAGAGGCTACATCCATAACTTCCATAATTTATATTCAAATTATATACAAATGAAAAAATAATTAATAGTTTCAATAGTTAGAATAATTATTTAGTTAAACGAAAAATGGATTTAAATTAGTTTTGCAAATTCTAGCATTTTTCATGTTGGAATTTTTGTCAAATTTGGAAGTATATAAAAGTTGTTAATGTGCAAACTTAACACTTTTCAAATTTTGGCGCTAAAAAATTTTGGGCGCGCAGGGGTGCCACCGAAATTCGAAATTTGTTTTTGGTCCCGGGCCGTGGTACCAACCGGGACCAAAGGGGCTCTAGTCCCGGTTGGTGGCACGGGCCGGGACTAAAGGCCCAAGTGTATAAAAAGCGCGGCCCTCTCTCCAGGCCGAGCGGACACCCCAGGGGCGGGTACGAGTGGATATGGCTGGGCGAAGCCCTGCCGGCGGCGGGAACGAGTGGATATGGCTGGGCGAAGCCTTGCCGGCGGCGGCGGGAACGAATGGACTAGGGACACAGTAGATTAGGGAAACACAACTTCTATTAAAATAAGGCCAGGGGCCTTGCTTACATAGGGGCGGCGCGGCCACAGGCGGCCGGCCGTACTTGCATAAGGGGCGGCGGCGCGGCCACAGGCGGCCGACCGTTTCTTGGGGGGGTAGCTAGGGGCGTTGTCTATATAGAATAGGGGGGCGGGGGCGCGGCCACAGGCGGCCGGCGCCAATCTAGTCGTCCTCGTCGTCGGAGAGGCTTACGTAGGCGGGTGGCTGCCACAGGTGAGCAGGCGGCTGGGCCGGGCTCGCCGGGGCTGGAGACATCGGGGGCATCGGGGGAGCGTACGGCGGCGGCGGGGGCAGCACCTCCTGCGGCAGCGGCGGCGGCGGGGGCAGCTCCTCCTCCTGCTCCGGCGACCCCGGCGCCCAAACGCCGCCGGTCCAGGCCCAGCTCATGCCATACTCCAGGCCTGGTGGGAGCGGCTGCGGCTCCGGCATGTCCTCGGACGCCTCCAGCTCGGCGTTCATCGCCTGCCACCAGGGGATGGCAGGCTCGTTAGGGGGTGGCGGCGGCGGCATGGCGGCGGCGGCGGCGGCGGCGGCGGCCACGACACGCTCCCACCTCTTGATCTCGTCGTCGATGAGGGAGCGGCGGGAGGCCTCGCAGGCCTTCTCCATGGCGGCCCGGAGCTCGGGGTCCTCCTCCCCGGAGAAGTCCTCCGGCTCGTCCACGAGGAGCCATAGCTCCCTCTCCCGGCCGGGCGCTGGCGGGGGGTAGTCGTCCACGTTGGCCTCGAGGGGGGCGGGGATGAAGGAGCGGCGGCGCTGCTCGTGCTCCTGCTCGAGCCAGGCGGCCCAGTAGGGGGAGCCGCGCGCGTACATCCGCTCCCTGCGGACGGGGGCCGGCAGGAGCTCGCGCCGGCGCTCGATCTCCTCGAGCAGCGCCGCGCCGGTCGGGGCCGGCGGCACTGGGATCCGCTGGGGATTCAGGTGCCAGCCGTCCGGGAGGTGCACGTCGTTGTAGAACACCGGAGTGGCATTGTTCCAGTGCCACTCCGCCTCGTCCACCCGGACGTACCGGCGGAACCGCTTGCCCGGGGGCGCGGCGCGGGGCGGCGGGCGTGCAGCCGGTGGTGGCGCGGGGACGCGCGGCACCCCGCCGAGGCGGACACCTCCAGGGCCGTAGCCGAAGGCCTCCGCCGGCGGGGGCGGGATGCGGCCGGCGCCGCTCGACGAGCCTCCGTCGTCGTTCCTTGGGCGCTTGTCGGAGTTCGAGAACCAGCGGGACATGGTGGCGGCTAGGGTTGCTTTGCCAGGGACGCGTCCGGGGTGGGTGGGTTGTACGGGCGGCGGGGGGTCTTTAAAAAGGACCCGGGGTGGGCTGGCATGCCAACCGGCGGCCTGAACGTGGCGGCGGTTGCAGGCGGCCATGAATGCGGGGAGCCGAGGCGTGGCGCGTGGGGAGTGGGGCGCGGGAAGCCGAGGCGGGGCGGGAAGACGAGGCGGACAGCGGCCCTTTGACCGTCCTTCGGTCTTAGTTTAATGGACCAGGCGAACCAGCCACCAGGCCGCTGGCCAGTGGCCCCTGTTGACTGGCCATAATAACAGACGCGGGCCAGTGGGCCCTTCGAACCGTTGACTGTCCATAAATAAAAGACGCGGGCCAGTGAGCCTTTTTGACTAAAAAATGTGTCAATGGGCTTAATTAAAGACGTGGGCCTGGAGCGGTTGGGGAAGGGGAGGCCGGTTGGCGATTGCGAGGCAGGAGAAAAAAAAACGAACAAAAAAAACCTGCCGCGGCAGGGAAATGGGCGGACTTTATTCTTTTTTTAAGAAGGCATCCATCCCGGTCCCTAAAACGAACCGGGACGAACTCCCTCGCGGTCCCTGGCCCAGAGTCGCCACGTGGGCCAGCCTTACCATCCCGGGTCCTGGCACAACCGGGACCAATGGGGAGGGCCATTTGTCCCGGCTAGCCCATCCCGGTTGCGCAACCGGGACAAATGGCCCTTACGACCAGGGACAAAAGGCCCTGTTTCCACTAGTGTATGGTATTTCTGTGGCGCAGCAGAACCGTGCGCCACAGAATTGGTATTTTCTGTGGCGCACCAGTTGGAGTGCGCCATAATAATGGGGCTTCTGACACACAGTCCACTGATTGGTGTGCGGCCCACTCTGTTTCTGTGGCGCACGCTGTGTTGATGCGCCACAGAATTGGAAATTTCTGTGGCGCACCTATGAGGATGCGCCACATAATTTCTTTTCTATGGCGCACGCATTATAGATGCGCCACAGATGGCGTTCCATAGAATGGCATTTCTCTACTAGTGGCAGTTCCAGCTCGCTAGAGGGACCAAGTGCTATAACGGCAGCACCAAGCCGGAAGACTGGCTTAATGGCTATGTCACAGCCGTGCACATTGCAGGCGGCAACCGGAGATGGGCCGTGAGGTACATCCCGCAGATGCTAGAAGGACCAGCAAGAACTTGGCTCAACAACCTGCCCAAGCATAGCATCAACTGCTGGCTTGACTTCGCGGAGGCCTTTGTCAGCAACTTCACCAGCACCTACCAGAGGCCGAATAGGCCGCAGAAGCTATCCGCTTGCAGGAGCGGGAAGAGGAGACGGACCGAGAGTATCTTACTCGGTGGAGTACTCTGAGGAACACCTGTGAAGGTGTGAACGAGGCCCAGGCCATCACTTGGTTTGCGCAGGGCTGCAGGCATGGCGGCATGTTGTGGCAAAGGCTGCAGAGAGAGATGCCGAGTACTCTCGCTGAGACCATCCGGATTGCGGATCAGTACGCACTCGGTGACCCAACTCAGCCTCTTCTTGATGCTGCTGAGCCGAGAAGGAACTACAACAACAACAACAAGCAATGAGTTCCGCAACAAGCGCAGAGGTGACGGGATTGATGCCCGGTACGATCCTGAGGAGGTGAATGCTGTGGCTACCTGGGCTGGGAGTAGCCAGAGGCCAAAAACTTCTGGAGCCCAGTACGGGCAGAACCAGAATCAGGGCCAAGGCATCAAGAAGCCGTACAACGCTCCCCAGCAGGGTAGCGGCAACTCGGGTCCTGTTCAGAACTTTGTCTTCAAGGACATTAAGGATGGCCCATGCAGCTTCCATACTCGGCATCCCGCTAGACCCGCCAACCACACTACTCGGCAGTGCAGTTGGTGGGAAGAGATCAAGAATGAGGGCCTGCCTCCTCCTCCTCCTCTGCCAGCTGTGAATGCCAACGTGCAGCCTGCTCGCGCACCGGCTGCACGGCCTCCGGCATTCCCGAGAAGAGAGAATGTGAACCAGGTGGCTTTAGGAGCCAACCGCTACTTCAACAACGATGGCTACCGCAACAACAACAACAACGACCGCAACCGCAACAACAACAGAGGTAACAACAATAATGGTAACAATGGCGATGGAGGCCACAATCAGTACCAGGAGGATCACGAGAGCTATATGATCTTCACCTCTGAGCCCGTCGACAAGCAATCTCAGCACAGGCGTGCCATGGAGGTCAATGATGTGATCCCTGCTGTTCCTCACTACCTACACTGGTGCAACCAAGAGATCACGTGGTCTAGAGCGGATCATCCTAAGGTGATGCCCAACCCGGGCAGCTACGCCTTGGTGGTGGATCCCACCTTCTTGGGTACTCAGAAGAACGTGAGGTTCAACAAGGTACTGATCGACAACGGCAGCAGCATCAACATTGTGTACAGAGACACGCTTGCGAAGCTCAGTATGGCCGAGAACATGCTGCTACCCAGCAAGACCACTTTCCACGACATTGTGCCGGGAGTTTCTTGTTCTCCAATTGGCCGAGTGTGGATAGACGTGCTATTCGCACTGGTAGAAAATAGGCCTTCCATACGCCCCCATTAGTCCCCAAAAGTATCGACCCGCGACTATAGGGGTCTCTAGTCGCGGTTCGGGAGGAGACCCGCGACCAACAGTCTGGGCCCAGCGCGCTCGGTCCACAGCTGGCGGACGGGAGGGGCTTTAGTCCCGGTTGGCCAGGCCAACCGGGACTAATAGGTCCCCAATGCCTTTAGCCGCGGTTGTCCACGTGAACCGGGACTAAAGGCCCATCCCTATATAGGGACTCAGCTCACTGCACTTAGCCACATTTGGTGTCACTTCTGCTCACAACATTCACAAGGGGTGGTGGGTATGCTTTTGGTTCCTACTATGCACACAAGGTGTTCGATGAAATGCCTGATAGCATGAAACACACATGATATGAAGTGTCCGAGCCACACTTGAGCGTTTTCATTTATTTTACCTCCGCGATCGCGGTTAGCAACTTGAACCTTTCATGATTTGTATTATTTCCAGCTAGTTAGTTTAACAAATGCATGATGGTTAATGCAGATGAATCGGCAATGGATGTACGGTAACCGACTCTCTGGCGAGTTCACTACGGGTTTGAAAGATTTCCTCGTAGTGGCAAATGCGAACAAGCAGCGAGGTTTTATTATCTGTCCATGTGCTGAATGTAAGAATGAGAAGGGTCACTCCTCCTCAAGAGTCGTTCACATGCACCTGCTTCGGCACGGTTTCATGCCAAGCTATAATTGTTGGACCAAGCATGGAGAAAGAGGGGTTAGAATGGAAGAAGATGAAGAAGAGGATGATATCGATTTAAACTATCATGACGCTTTCGGTGATACTTTCATGGAGGATGATGCCGAAGGTGGGGAAGGGTTTGGTGAAGGTGAAGAAGAGGCACATGATGAGCCCGCTGATGATCTTGGTCGGACCACTGCTGATGCACGGAGACGCTGCGAAACTGACAAGGAGAGGGAGAATTTGGATCGCATGTTAGAGGATCACACGAAGTCCCTGTACCCAGGATGCGACAATAGTCTGAAAAAGCTGGGCTGCACACTGGATTTGCTGAAATGGAAGGCACGGGAAGGTGTAGCTGACTCATCATTTGAAAATTTGCTGAAAATGTTGAAGAATATGTTTCCGAAGAATAACGAGTTGCCCGCCAGTACGTACGAAGCAAAGAAGGTTGTGTGCCCTCTAGGTTTAGAGATTCTGAAGATACATGCATGCATTAACGACTGCATCCTCTACCGCGGTGCATACGAGGATTTGAATGAATGCCTTGTATGCACTGCATTGCGTTATAAGATCAGAGGCGATGACCCTGGTGACGATGTTGATGGCGAGAAACCCAGGAAGAGGGTTCCCGCCAAGGTGATGTGGTATGCTCCTATAATACCTCGGCTGAAACGCCTGTTCAGGAACAAAGAGCATGCCAAGATGTTGCGATGGCACAAAGAGGACCGTAAGTCCGACGGGGAGTTGAGACACCCCGCTGATGGAACGCAATGGAGAAAGATCGACAGAGAGTTCAAAGATTTTGCAGCTGACGCAAGGAACATAAGATTTGGTCTAAGTACTGATGGCATGAATCCTTTTGGCGAGCAGAGCTCCAGCCATAGCACCTGGCCCGTGACTCTATGCATCTACAACCTTCCTCCTTGGTTGTGCATGAAGCGGAAGTTCATTATGATGCCAGTGCTCATCCAAGGTCTGAAGCAACCCGGCAACGACATCGATGTGTACCTAAGGCCATTAGTTGATGAACTTTTACAATTGTGGGGCAGACCTGGTGTACCTGTGTGGGATGAGCACAAAGAAGAGGAATTTAACCTACGAGCGTTGTTTTTTATAACCATCAACGATTGGCCTGCTCTCAGTAACCTTTCGGGACAGTCAAATAAGGGATACAAAGCATGCACGCACTGCTTACATGAGACTGAAAGTGTGTTTTTGGATAATTGTAGGAAGAACGTGTACCTGGGTCATCGTCGATTTCTTCCCCGAAATCATAACGTAAGAAAGAAAGGCAAGCATTTCAACGGCAAGGCAGATCACCGGCCGAAGCCTGCGGAACGTACTGGAGCTGAGATATTTGATATGGTCAAGGATTTGAAAGTCATCTTTGGAAAGGGTCCTGGCGGACAATCAGTTCCGCAGGGAGTTGACGGGCACGTACCCATGTGGAAAAAGAAATCGATATTTTTGGAGCTACAGTATTGGAAAGTCCTAGATGTCCGCTCTGCAATCGACGTGATGCATGTTACGAAGAATGTTTGCGTGAACCTGCTAAGCTTCTTGGGCGTGTATGGGAAGACAAATGATACAAAGGAAGCACGGCAGGACCAGCAACTTTTGAAAGACCCAGATGACCGGCATCCGGAATGGTTTCAAGGTCGTGCCAGCTACGCTCTTACGAAAGAAGAGAAGGTCATTTTTTTGAATGCCTGAGCAGTATGAAGGTCCCGTTTGGCTTCTCGTCGAATATAAAGGGAATAATAAACATGGCGGCCAAAAAGTTCCAAAACCTGAAGTCTCACGACTGCCACGTGATTATGACGCAATTGCTTCCGATTGCTTTGAGGGGGCTCCTACCGGAAAATGTTCGAGTAGCCATTGTGAAGCTATGTGCATTCCTCAATGCAATCTCTCAGAAGGTAATCAGTCCAGAAGATCTACCACGGTTACAGAATGATGTGGTCCAATGTCTTGTCAGTTTCGAGTTGGTGTTTCCACCATCCTTCTTCAATATCATGACGCACCTCCTGGTCCACCTAGTCGAAGAGATTTCCATTCTCGGTCCTGTATTTCTACACAATATGTTCCCCTTCGAGAGGTTTATGGGAGTATTAAAGAAATATGTTCGTAACCGTGCTAGGCCAGAAGGAAGCATCGTAAAGGGCTATGGAAATGAGGAGGTAATTGAGTTCTGCATTGACTATGTTCCTGACCTTAAGCCTATTGGTATTCCTCAATCACGGCACGAGGGGAGACTAAGTGGAAAAGGCACGATCGGAAGGAAATCAACGATATGTATGGACGGTCATTCTATGACTGAAGCACACCACACAGTTCTGCAAAATTCGAGCTTGGTGGCTCCGTACTTCGAGCAACACCAGAATATTTTACGCTCGGACAACCCGGGGAAGCCTGAATCATGGATTAGAAAGGCCCACATGGAGACTTTCGGCAGTTTGTTGCGAAAACATTTAATGAATGACAATGATGTTGGACATCAGCTGTACATGTTGGCCAAGACACCATCTTCGACTATAACGACTTACCAAGGGTACGAGATTAATGGGAATACATTTTACACGATCTCCCAAGATAAAAAGAGCACCAACCAAAACAGTGGTGTCCGCTTTGATGCAGCAACCGAGATTGGGAAAAAGGTCACATTTTATGGTTACATAGAGGAGATATGGGAACTTGACTATGGACCCTCCTTTAAGGTCCCTTTGTTCCGGTGCAAATGGTTCAATCTAACAGGAGGTGGGGTAAAGGTGGACGAGCAATACGGAATGACAATGGTGGATTTCGACAATCTTGGTTACCTTGACGAACCATTCGTCCTAGCCAAAGATGTCGCTCAGGTTTTCTATTTGAAGGACATGAGTAGCAAACCGAGGAAACGGAAAGATAAGAAAACGATCAGTACATCATGCGATGATCCAAAGCGCCACATTGTTCTTTCAGGGAAAAGAAACATCGTGGGAGTGGAGGACAAGACAGACATGTCAGAAGATTATAATATGTTTGGTGAAATTCCGCCCTTCAAAGTCAACACTGACCCAAGCATTAAGTTAAATGATGAGGATGCTCCATGGATACGGCCAAATCGTAAGAAAGCAGGGACACAAGGGAAGAATTGATGTGTAATAATTTATTGTGTACCAAACTTTTTTGAATGGATCATGTGAATTATATTATCTCTGGTGTGTTTAAGACTAACTCCTTTGCAAAATATTTGGGAAAACGAGTGGAAAGCATGGAAAACAGAAGGTTACTTAAATGTCTCAAAACCTTGTGAGATAAAATATCTGATTTCATAACTTTTATTAAAAACAGAAAACATACACTACTCCTCGTCGTCGTCGTCGGGGAACTCGTCGGTGACCTCCTCCGGGTCATCGTCGTCGGCGAACTCGTCGGTGACCTCCTCGTCGTCGTCGGAGGTGCATGATGGTATGTCCGAGATAGGCCCCCACCTCGGATCGTCGGAGGCCCAGACTTCGCCGGCGCGGTCGTCCCGACGAAGCTCTTGCAGCGCCCTCGTCCTTGCCTCCCGAGCGGCATCTAACGCGAGGTGGCGTTCGAGGCGGCGCTCCGCCCGCTCAGCCGCACGGGTCTGCCAGAGCTCCTCGTCGGCTCTCTCCACCCCCGGGTTGTTCCGGTAATACTCGCGGACGACGCGTTCTTCCCTGGCGTCGACTAGGCCCTGAAACGCGCGGTGACGGAGGTGGAGGTGGTCGGCGGCAGTGACGATCTGCGGCTTCGGCGCCCTGGCCTCCGCTTCCCAGACGGTGTGGCAGTCGTTGAAGTTCATCAGCGACCGCGGGCGGTTGAAGCGCCAGGCCGCCGCGTCCCAGGCGCGGGCGGCCTCCGCCGCCGTCGCAAAGGAGCCGAGGGGGATGCGGTCGTCCCCCCAGCGGATATCTGCGCTGAACATTCCGTTCTGCCACTAGTAGGAAAAGGCCTTTCTGTGGCGCACCAAAATGGGATTCTGTGGCGCACCTAGGGGCCGTAGGGGTGCGCCACAGAATCTACGCCACAAAAATTATTTCTGTGGCGCACCGTGGCCGTGCGCCACAGAAATTTGCAATTCTGTGGCGCACCAAGGGGGGGTGCGCCACAGAATTTTTTTTTGAATTTCAAAAAAAAGGCGGCCAGATCTGGCCGCGAAAAAAAGGCGGCCAGATCTGGCCGCGGGAAATTTTCGAAATTTCGAAATTTCGCCGGATTTCGTCGGATGCTCGCCGGAGTTGGTGGGTGGCGGATGGGGGTCACCGGAGTTGGTGGGGAGGAGAAGGAGAATCTCGCCGGAGGTGGTGGTGGTGGTGGTGGAGGAGGAGGAGGAGGAGGAGGAGGAGGAGGAGGAGAGGTGATGGTGGTGGAGGATGAGGAGGAGGAGAGGTGGTGGTGGAGGAGGAGGAGAAAGAGGAGGAGGAGAGGTGGTGGTGGAGGAGGAGGAGGAGGAGCTCGCCGGAGGTGGTGGTGGTGGTGGAGGAGGAGAGTGGTGGTGGAGGAGGAGGGGTGGTGGTGGTGAAGGAGGAGGAGAGGTGGTGGTGGTGGTGGTGGTGATGGAGGAGGAGAGGTGGAGGAGAGGAGAGGTGGAGGAGAAGAAGTGGAGGGGGGAAGGGAAGAAGAGGAGGGGAGGAGGGTAGAAGAGGAAGAAGAGGAGGGGAGGAGAGGCAGGAATTTCGAATCCTGCCTCCCAATTCTGTGGCGCACCCCCCATTGGTGCGCCACAGATTTTTTTTTTCTTTTTTTTTTATTTTCTAGTCAAAATCTTAAAACGGCCATAACTTTTGTTCCTTTTGGAATTTGGCGATTCTAAAAAAAGCTCACAGGCCGAAGGTTGGGTTCCTTTTTCTCTCTAGTTTTTTTTAATATCTTGATCATTTTTTTTCGACATCGTATGCAAAAGTTATGCCCATTTTACTTTTTTTATAAAACTTTTGCTCAGAAAGTCGAAATACATATTTCAAAATTTGACAAAAAAGTAGACATTAAACTCTCCGTGCATCTATAAGGGATTTATTTTTTGATGCTTTTTAGACTGCCAACTCTTCCGTCAAAAACTAGAAAAGGCGTTCCCGGGGGGGGGGGTGGAGTTGGTGCGTGTGGACATAGTTTTTTCGGATGGGAATTCTGTGGCGCACGTGGCAGTGGTGCGCCACAGAATTGTCATATTTCTGTGGCGCACTAACCACCATGCGCCACAGAATAGGAGTGTGGCAATCATGGTGTGGGCCCCCAACTTATTTCTGTGGCGCACCCCTACCCGGTGCGCCACAGAATTCCTGTTTTCTGTGGCGCACCCCTATCCGGTGCGCCACAGAATTCCTGTTTTCTGTGGCGCATGCCCACCCGTGCGCCACAGAATTACATTTCTGTGGCGCACCGGATAGGGGTGCGCCACAGAATCTGTTCCATAGAAAGGCACTTCTCTACTAGTGTGCCGTGCTCGGACGCCGCGGAAGCCGGTGGTGCTGTTCCTCCTCGGAGGCATGGTGGAAGCGCGACGGTGCGTGGAGAGGAGAAGACGCGCTCGAGGCGCGACAGTTTATACCGCGCCCTCCTGGCCACGCGTCACAACTCCCGCGCCACGCGTCGCAACTCCCGCGCCACGCGCCACCCTAACACAACCAAGCAAATAGTTGCACATTACTACCCGAGCTCAAAGTGAACACTGACCCAAGCATGGATGGATGTGTTAAAGGGGGGGTGTAGAACAGAACAATCGGTATCACCATGATACAGCCCTACCGTGGCTACTCGGTGCAATATGCATACCAAATGCACGGTAGGACGTATGATGGCGAATCCGGATGTTTTGTATTTGCTCGATAAACTAAATATATGATGTATCAAACCATAAGGGGGATGTAGAACAAAACAATCGGTATCGCCATCATACAGCCCCACCGTGGCTACTGGGTGCAATATGCATACCAAATGCACGGCAGGACGTATGATGGCGAATCCGGATGTTTTGTATTTGCTCGATGAACTGACCGGTGTATGAAGGTGGGCTATATATAGGGTCCTCTGGCTCACAAAGTGTTGTGCTAGGGTTTTGATCCAATGGTTAAGAAACCACCTCATCCAACGGCTCACAACAGCTCGAAAGAAACACACCCCGGATCCAACGACTCACAAGCGCTTTAAAGAAACACACGATCCGTGTGATTCTATCTGATTGGTCCAAACGAAACCCTAACCCATTTAGTCCCGGTTGGTGTCCCCAACCGGGACTAAAGGGATGTTTTCTTCTCGCTATATATATGTATGCATTGCCACACCCTTGGCATAAACACATACAAACTCACCACTCTCTCATGGCTTCTACCGTACCCACTCTAACATTCATCCAGGCGGAGGCACTTTCCGCCTCGAACTACCCCTGCACGTGCGGCTACAACGTTCCCGCCGGTTGGATGCTGAGCGCCGGAGGAGTGCCGGTCCCTCCTCTTCCTCAAGGTGTGGCGCGTCGGGCGGCCATCACGAACCACTACTATCACGAGCTCACGCCGGAGCAGCGGAGGAATCCCAGTTGGCATCCCGATAACCAGCATACTTGGGATGCCTTCTTCATCAATCGGCGTGAGAGGGCGCTCGCCAGGTATGAGGAGGACGGCCTGTCTCCTGGGAACTTTCAAGAGGCCGGTCGTCGGCTATGGTGGTCCGGCCGGACTCTGCAGAGCGTCATGGACTACATCAGGGCCGGCGATATCCCCCGCCTGCGCTACCCTCAGGCCCAGTCCTGGAGTCGTGATCCTCCGAGGGAGTGCAGAGCACCGTCAGACGATAGTGACGACGACGGCGGCGGCGACTACGACGACTACGAGTACATGTACTATAGGCCTAGGCGCGAGTATGACTAGCAGATATCAGATCATGCAACTATGCTCTCCGTTTAGGTTTAGATCCACTCTAGCCATTATGTACTGCCTTTTTTATCTATATATATATTCAAGATGTGTGTGAATCTTTCTGATTGGATGGAAGAAAACCATAACCATTTCGTCTCGGTTGGTAAAACATGCCGGGACTAAAGGGTTTTTTTTTCTGAATTTTCTGATATATTATTTGTATTTTTAAGATTTTAAAAAGAATTAGTTTTATTTTTCTGAATTTTCTGATATATTATTTGTATTTTTAAGATTTTAAAAAGAATTAGTTTCATTTTTCTGAATTTTCTGATATATTATTTGTATTTTTAAGATTTTAAAAAGAATTAGTTTTATTTTTCTGAATTTTCTGATATATTATTTGTATTTTTAAGATTTTAAAAAGAATTAGTTTTATTTTTCTGAATTTTCTATTATATTATTTGTATTTTTAAGATTTTAAAAAGAAAAGTATTTGAAATAGCACCCTTAGGTTCGTGACACGAAAAAACCTTTAGTCCCGGTTTGTGACACCAACCGCGACTAAAGGCTCTTTCCGCGCGGGAACGGAACCGCCGCGAAAAAACCTTTAGTCCCGGGCGGTGACACAAACCGGGACTAAAGGGCCCGGGACTAAAGGCTTGCCCCTATATAAAGTTTCGTGCGCCGCCCTCCTCTTCCTGACACCAAACGCATCGAGGAACAGATCGAGAGCTTATCTTCTCCGCGCGCGCCGCCGTCGTCTTCTCGGCGCCGCCCTCGTCTTCTCCACGCCGCCCTCGTCTCCGGTAGGTGCCCGCCGCCGCGTGCGCCCAATTTCGCCCTCGATTCGGTTGGTCCCGCCGCCGCGTGCGCCCGATTTCGCCCTCGATTCGGTTTCACAGCTCGACGAAATGGGGTAGCCGACATTTCTTCACGGGGTAGCCGACGACGGCGGTTACCGGCGATGGGAGATGAGAAGCGAAGAGGGGCACGACGGCTTGCCTCCCTTATCCTCTACGAGGAGGCACACAAGAGCGGTGGCCATGGAGGTGCTGCATGCGCGCCACGGTCTCTGGCAGAGGAAGAAGAAAGGAGAAAAGAAACAAAATTTTGATACCCCCTGAATGTTTTTGAGAATTACAACTAAGTCCCTCTGATATACAAAATAGAGAATAAAACGATGTTTTAAGAATTATATCTCCAAAAATCATTAAAAAATGTGCAAAATGTTCAGAATAATATGAGCCAACTGTTTATACCATTTTAATCCATGTTTGACAAAGTTCAAAATGAGGCCATATTTGGAGTTTGAATTAAATTCATTAAAATAATGAAAATAAGTTTTAATTCAATAAATTCAGAATATTAAGTGTAATATACCAAAAAGACCAGGAAAGAAAATGCAACCTAGCTATGAGGATCAAGAAGATGAAGGAACGGACATTATCGATGATCAAGGAGGTGAAGAAGGAACAGACATTGTGGATGATCAAGGAGGTGAAGGAATGGACATTGATGACGGAGGTCAACCGTCGACAAACGACGATCTCCAATTGCAAAGAACAACCACCTCCGGCGAGGTATATATATATATATATATACATTGAGCCTCTCGTGATACAAACTTACTGAAATGTGAATACATATGCACTAACGCGCGCGACTCTCTTTCTTATTTTAGCCCTCGGCCGGATCGAGTACGACAACGCGTGGCAAATGCAAGGCGATGAAAGATTCCGAAATATATACCATCGAATCAGTCGCTGTAACCGTCAAGCCCCTACAGCACACCACAAAGTTTATCAACCAATGCGGAGTCATTGTTAGAGACACTGTCCCGATCACCGTCCAGGAATGGAAGGAGCCAAAGAAAGCACGTCTTGGTTTCAGTTATGTCCACAAGAGAACAAAAAAGGAGATGTTCAGAAAGCTTATGGTACATTTCATTCTACCTCCGGAATACCACAAAAAAGATGAATTCGGTGAGGAGGTTCCGGGTGGACGTCAGAGGAGGAGGCTAGTCAAAGAGTTCGCTCTTCAGAAGATGGCCGAAGCATTCCGGTACTTCAAGAAAAAATTGTTCCGTGAATATGTCAGCAAGGGCAAGACTCCGCTTTTCACCGGACAACATGATAAACTGAGAGATGATTGGACAAAATTTGTGACGCAGAAGAAATCGGATATTTCCAGGAAATGTCGAAAAAAAATAAGGCTAATGCGGATAAGAAACAGTACCATCATGTTATGGGGCCAGGAGGATACCGCGTTTCGGCGCCTAAGTGGCAGGCGATGGAGGACAGCCTGAGTGCAAGAGGAATCCCTCTAGGTACAGAGGGATGGGACGAAAGAGCCAAAATGTGGTGGTACGGGCATGGGGGATCACTAGACCCTGAGACAGGGGCGTGTGTTCATCGGCAGACAACGTTTGCTCCCACAAAAGACCTTGTTGACGCAATGACCAAAGCTCAAAAGGGCATTCTCAGGTTCAATAGAGAGAGAGACCAACTGACCCATGCCCTCGGGAATCCTGAACACGGAGGACATATACGAGGCAAAGGCAGATTGCCGTGGAAAGTAGGGTTTCCCCAGGAGGGTGACCCGTACTGTTACAGAAGCCGTAAGAGAAATGTGGACCGGGCTGCTGTCGAAGCTGCAGATCTTCTGTCGAAGCTTGCAACGGAAGTTAGTGAGTTGAAGCAGACCGTGGCGGGAATAGTTGAGAAAGAAACAGCGGCGGCTGCAGGGCCGCATGAAGAACATGCAGCGGATCAGCGGAGAAGCAGCGTGGCTTCCACGGAGGCCCCGCCTGCAGGTGCTAATGCACCGATGACCGAGAGTCGTGCACCAGAGCCTCACTACCCCGTGGATGATGTAAAGGAGATGAAAGAATGTGATCTGCATTATCCCGTGGGGAACATTTCCATGAAGGTAGCTATAGGCAGTGCTTTACCCTATACACCTGGAGCACTCCATCACAACAACCCCATTCCATATGGCTATGCTCGTGTCACGGTGGAAGAAATAGTCCAAGGGTTTGAGGACCTGGAGATTGACATAGCTACACCCGAAGGGGAGAGAAGACTTGGAGATGTCAAGCGCCAGTTCATTCTATGGAAAAAAAAGTACATAGTGTTTCCAGGCGAGACGCCAAGGCTAACAAGTCCACCCCCCCCCCCCGATGGTGCAGGTGCTGGTGGTGGTGGTGGTGCTGGTGCTGGTTCACCTACGCCTCCTTCACGCCATTCGACATCGCCCCCGATTCCTCCTCCGACGGTTAAGCAGTCGTCGCCCCCCATTCCTCCTCCGGAGGAAAAGCATACGTCTCCCCCCATTCCTCCTCCGGAGGATAAGCAGACGTCGCCCCCCATTCCTCCTCCAGCGAAGAAACAGAAGCAGGCGGACAGCAAGGGAACCTGCTCTTGGTCTATTAACCCGGAGCCTTATGTACCTAAGACCACACAGGTACCGGAGCCATCACTGAAGCCTCTCCCCCAAGGGCTTGGGAACTTAGTGATGCTGAAACCAAATTGGCCGTGAAGGCTGACATTGAGAAATGGAAGGCCCGTCAGAAGGCGCTAAAGGAGCCTGAGCCCAAGGAAGTATTCCCTCCGATTGTAGACAAGTGGGCTACGGGTTTTTTGTCGACACCATCCCAAGCCGAGAAGAATTTGCCTAAAGACTATGATATTGAACTTCGTAAGCAAGCAAAAATATTGGAGGAGGAGAAAGCAAAAATATTGGAGGAGGAGAAAGGAAAAGGAAAAAGAAAAAAAAGCGGGAAACAAGTTGACCAGCTCGGGATGCAGAGTAAACAATCGATCCCCCCGCTCATAGTGAAACCCGCTCCGGAACAGGACCCCGAGGTCATAAATGCTATGGCAGCAATGGGATTGACTGTAGCTACTGCCATGGAAAATGCGTCCGAGGCCGGTATGTCTCTTCGTCTCTTTTTAGGCCTAGACGATGCGCCAATGGCTGAGGTAGCATTACAATATGAGAAGAAAGGGCCTCTCGTCGAGGCTACGAAGGAAAAGGATCTACCACCACTAATGCAAAGTCTGCTACGTTGGTACAAACAATTCATATCATGGGCCGACAAAGAATTTGTGTATGTGTTATACAGAGGAGCATCACACCAAAAAGTACTCTGTAACAGTTGAGATGAGTGAATTGTTCCAGCTATTCAATCTGCGCGAGCTCGACAAATCTATCCTAAGTTGCTACATTCTGTAAGTGATTTATTTCTACCTCATCTCGTTCTTCATTGCCTACACTATATATATATATATATATATATATATATATATATATATATATATATATATATATATATATATATATATATATAGTCCTAATTAACTATATTGTTGCGTACGCTATTATGCAGATTGAAGATTTGGGAATGCAGAATAAGACTCATCCATGATGTTGGGTTCATTGACCCACAAATCATTAATGGAACTATGTTACAACGTCACCCCAATGACGTGGAGAAAGACTTGTACAATTTTCTTAAAAAGCATGAATCCAAAAGTTATATTCTATTTCCTTACCATTTTGGGTGAGTGTTTCTCTCATGTTCCCATTCTCTTTTGTTTACTCCATGCATGGTATGTCTAATCGATAAGTTATGCATGACTGTGCATGTAACGTGTCCGCAGGTTCCACTGGATTCTGCTAAAAATTGAACTTGACACCTCCACTATTTTTATCATTGACTCTATGAATTCAGATACAAATCTTTGGGTCGACATGAGAAGAATGATGCAAAGATAATTATCTTCAATCATTTCCGCTCTATATCGATCGGTCTCATCTTTTGTTCATTTCCTAATATGCAGTAGCTAATAACTCCCTTGTTCATTTAATTTTATTTGCAATGTAGAGTTTGGAGACGGTTCTAACATGGACATGTCGGTGGATTCAAAGAACAGCTACAATTTAAAAATGTGGTCAAAGGTGTGGATAAGCAGCCACCGGGGACCGGTCTATGTGGATACTATGTCTGTGAGAACATACGGAAATAAATCTCTGAGAGGAAGAAGGACGAGACCACACGGAGGGGTCTCAATAACTTGCGGAGGGCGCTTACTCCAGAAGCTCGCTTCCGACCAATTCAAGAGGAAATAGCAGGATTTTTCCTTAGGCATGTCATCGATAGGAAAGGAGAGTACCATGCGTCCACCGACGATGACTATTATACGCATGAGCCCTGAGTACTTTGAAACTTGTTCGAATTTGTGTATGGTCATCCATCTTAATTGTGTAATATGGAAACTTGTTCGAGGTTGTATATATGGTCACCTGATATTGAATATATATTATATATTCCTATTGAATTCTCCTTGTTTGAAATTTCATATATATATATGCATGTATATAGTATCGTAAAATATATATATATATGTGTACTGAAACTTCATCAAAATTAAAATAAAACACAAAATAAAATATAAAAGAAATAAAACAAAACAAATTAAAAAGGAACCAGGTTTAGGGGGCCTAAAACCCTAAACCTGCGCAGGTTTTCAGTCCCGATTAGCCACAAGAACCGGGACTAAAGGTCCTCCGCCGCGACGGACTCCTGGCGCCCACGTGGACGGGCCTTTAGTCCTGGTCCGTAAGCGGCGGGACTATAGGGGGGGGGGGGGTCTTTAGTCGCGCATAGCTAGTCCCGGTTGCGCGGCCGGGACTTTTGGCCCTGGCGAACCGGGACTATATGCCTATTTTCTACCAGTGTCGGCACTAGGGAAAACTGCCGCACATAGAGCATGCAGTTCGAGGTAGTTGATCACCAGAGCCCCTATCACGCCCTACTCGGCAGGCCTGCTCTGAGCAAGTTCATGGACTCTACTCATGCTGCATATTTGAAGATGAAGATCCCTGGTCCCAATGGCGTGATCACCATCTCTGGTGATTACAAGAAGTCTATGGAGTGTGCCTCTGCTGGTTCTCAGTTGGCGGAGTCTATGGTAATTGCTGCCGAAAAGAAGAAGATGTACGAGGTGGTAGCTATGGCGCAATCCGTGCAAGGTGGTGCGCCAGGCATGCCGGGTTCCTAGTACGGGACGGCATTCCAGGCATCCCAAGAGACGAAGAAGATCCAGGTTGACCTTGAGTTCCCCGACCGTGTTGCCATCATTGGCTCAGGGTTGGGGGAGAAATAGGAAAGCGAGCTCATCCACTTCCTCCGTGAGAATCGGGACGTGTTCAGCCTGGTCCAATGAGGATCTACCAGGTGTCCCGAGGGAGGTTGTTGAGCACTCGTTACATGTGCGCCCCGACGCCAAACCAGTGAAGCAGGCTATGCGCCGCTTCAGAGATGAGAGAAGGAAGGCCATTGGTGATCAGATCACCAAGCTGCTGATAAGCAATTTCATCATGGAGGTGTTGCATCCGGATTGGCTAGCCAACCCGGTCATGGTTGAGAAGAAGAAGGAGGACCCCAAGGCCGCTACCGCATGGCGCATGTGCATCGACTACACCGACTTGAACAAGGCCTGCCCCAAGGATCCCTTTCCGCTACCCCGCATCGATCAGGTGATCGATTCCACTGCTGGTTGTGAGCTTTTGTCTTTCATAGATGCCTACTCTGGTTTTCATCAGATAGCTCTCAACCCTGCTGATCAAATAAAGACTGCTTTCATTACCCCGTACGGGGCTTATTGCTATCGTGTCATGTGCTTTGGGTTGCGGAATGCGGGTGCTACTTATCAGAGATGCATGCAAAAATGCTTGCATGATCAACTTGGAAAGAATGTGCAGGTGTACGTAGATGACATTGTCATCAAAACGAATAAAACACATACTCTTCTTAGTGACCTTGAGGAAACTTTTGCTAACTTGCGCAAGTATAAGATGAAGCTAAACCCGAGTAAATGCACCTTTGGCGTCCCGGCTGGCAAGCTACTCGGCTTCTTGGTATCCAGTCGGGGCATTGAGGCCAATCCTTCAAAGATAAAAGCTATTGAGAGCATGTCTTTGCCGAGATCCCTGAAGGATGTGCAGAAATTCACTGGTTGCTTGGCATCTCTGAGTCGTTTCTTTGGCAGAATGGGCGAGAAGGCTCTGCCTCTGTATCAGTTGATGAAGAAAAGCGACAAGTTCGTCTGGACACCGCAAGCTGATGTGGCATTCAATGAGCTGAAGGCGATGCTGGGTAGCGCTCCCATCTTGGCTAGCCCGCTACCCAAGGAGCCAATGCTGCTATATATTGCCGCTACCAACCGAGTAGTCAGCATGGTGATTGTGGTGGAGCGAGAAGAGGAAGGTAAAAGTGTGCAGCGGCCAGTGTATTATCTCAGTGAGGTGTTGTCCAGCTCCAAACAGAACTACCCGCACTACTAGAAGATGACTTACGGCGTGTACCTGGGCGCCAAGAAGCTGAAGCACTATTTCCAAGAACATCCCATCACCGTGGTGAGTTCAGCTCACATCTCGGATATCATGGGCAACAAGGAAGCAAGTGGCAGAGTAGCCAAGTGGGCAATCGAGCTGGCCGCGTACGCTCCCGCGTATGCGAGAAGAGAAGCCATCAAGTCTTAGATTCTGGCGGAATTTCTTGTGGATTGGGCTGAGGTGCAGTATGAGCCTCCTACTCCGGTATCCAACTACTGGAAGATGCATTTCGATGGCACCAAGGTGAAGGAAGGACTTGGCGCTGGCGTAGTGCTCACATCACCCAAGCGAGATCAACTCAAGTATGTGCTGCAAATCCACTTCAAGGCGTCCAACAATGTTGCAGAGTATGAGGTCGTGGTGCACGGCTTGCTGGTAGCCAAGGAAGTTGGTGTGTAGCGCATCATATGCTATGGCGACTCGGATCTGGTGGTGCAGCAAGTTTCTGGTACTTGGGATGCTCTGGATGCCAACATGGCGTCATACCGCTTCCTGGTCCAAACCATGACGGGATTCTTTGAAGGCTGCGAGTTCCAACACATCCACCGAGCAGAGAATGAAGCAGCGGATGAACTATCCAAGTTGGGGTCTTCTCGGCAGTACATCCCGGCTGGGATTGCCTTGGAGCATTTGAGAAAGCCATCCATCAAGCCATCCCCCAACTCGGAGTCCATTTTCGTTCCTTCTCTGCCTAATGAAGAAGCTATTCCAATGGAGATTGACTAGGAAGGTGCAAAAGAGGACCCGGGGACTGCAGTCTCCATCTCGGGGACTGGCGCCTGCAACCCGGGGACTGCCCCTCCTTACTCGGGGACTGCCCCTCTCAACTCGGGGACTGTCGCGTTCATTGAGGGAGTCCTTGCAAACCGTTCGGGGCTGCAGAGAGTCAACCCCAACTCAGAAAAAGACGCAGTGATGGCTGTTCCGATGGAAGTGGACGAACCAGTGTTTCCCGCACGGGAAACGCCGAGTTGGGCTATGCCCATATTATCCTTTCTAAAGGATGGCATCCTGCCAGATGATGAGGTTACCGCAAGGCAAATTCAGAGAAGAGCCAAGGGCTACACCATCTTCAGAGAAGTGCTGCATAAAAGAAGTCTCACTGGCGTGTTGCAATCCTGTGTGGAACCGGAAGAAGGAGAAGAAATTCTGGTGGAGATACACCAAGGAGAATGCGGGCATCACGCCTCTTCTCGAGCTCTAGTCAAGAAGGCTTTTCGGCATGGCTTCTTCTAGCTCACTCCTTTGAAGCAAGCTGAAGATATTGTGAGGACGTGCAACGGCTGCTAGAGATTCGCAAGTAAGATCCACATGCCTGCTTCCGAGTTGAAAACCATTCCCATTACTTGGCCATTTGCTGTTTGGTGTCTGGATATGGTTGGTCCCTTCAAGCCAGCTAGAGGCAACATGACTCACATCTTGGTCATGGTTGATAAGTTCACCAAGTGGATTGAAGTGAAGCCTATTCGGAAATTAGATGGAGCCACTGCTGTGAGTTTCCTGAAGGATGTGATCCTGAGATACGGCTACTCGCACAGCATCATCATGGATAATGGCACGAATTTTGCTGAGGGTGCCATGGTGAGATTCTGCAGAGATAAGCACATCCGACTAGATGTCGCGTCTGTCGCGCATCCCGCCTCCAATGGGCAGGTGGAAAGAGAAAATGGCATGGTGCTTTCAGGCATAAAGCCAAGGCTGATTGAGCCGCTGCTGAAAACACCAGGGTGTTGGTTAGACGAGTTGCCAGCGGTGTTGTGGAGTCTAAGGACTACCCCTAACCGGTCAACCGGCTACACACCATTCTTCTTGGTTTATGGGGCTGAGGCCGTGTTGCCAATTGACCTAGAGCATGACTCCCCCCGAGTAACCCTCTACACTGAGGCGGAGGCGAGAGAAGCTCGAGAAGATGACGTTGACCTGCTAGAAGAAACAAGAGAGCTTACTCTGTCACGATCAGCTGTTTACTAGCAAAACTTGAGGCGTTATCATAGCCGGAAAGTGAACCCAAGCGTTTTCCGAGAAGGAGACATGGTGCTTAGGCTCGTGCAGCGCACAGCCGGGATGCACAAGCTATCTCCTCCATGGGAAGGGCCATTCATTGTGAGCAAGGCTCTACACAATGATGCTTATTATCTTGTGGACGCACAGCCACCACAGAAGAACAAGCCGGATAAAGCTGGAGAGGAATCTATGAGCCCCTGGAATGTAGCTCTACTCCGTCGCTTTCATTCGTGAGCAAAAATGTGTATGTACCCTCTTATCCGAGTTAAACCTCTACTCTGCAATCTGAAATTGAACTCGGGGACTGCCCTCGTCCAAACTTGCTCTGTGTGGTTTCTATTCTGCTTTACTTTTGTCTACTCGGTTGCTCTGCTCAAAATTTCAGAGGTACATTTAGTACTGTGTTTAAACCTAAAAGCCAACTCTTCGACTCTGCTGCTGTCTGAAACCCGGCTTCATGGCAAGCAAGAGAACAAGCTAGAGGTCAATGAGCACAAGAAAAATGACTAAGGAAAAGAGGAGCGCAGGAACCGAATAGAGCGTTCTTTACTGCTTTTCTGTTAAATTTTTTCGGCTAAGTGGTGGGCAGCGTTACTATGAATTTTTCTAAGTGGCTAAGTATTTGAAACTCCTACTTTGAACTCTTGTGACTCGACTACCAAAAAAGCAACAAGTTGCAGGTAAGAGCTGAGATAAAAAGGAAGAGTGGATGAAAAATGCAACTCGGGGACTTGCATGATAACGCAACCCGGCATCGAGCCAGAATTGCTCAAATACTAAGTAGAAAACAGCAAACTGGAATAAAAACTGAGTAGCAACGGAAAAGATAATTGTTTGATACATATGCACCCGACATCCCGGGGATTTGATAAAAAGTTTTGGAGCATAAGTGTTTTCAGGAGGTAACTAATTGGAAGTAGCAGTGTTCTCCAAGTTGGCGTTAGCAGCATCAGCTTCAGTGTTGGCAGCAGCTTGCTCAGAGGTGGCAGTGGCCACCGAGATGGGGTCGGTGGCTGAAGTAGAGGCAGTGGACTGCGTGCGGAGTAGAGTCGCGTCGTCAAGGGCCGCGCCAGAAGACGAGCCCAGCTCGGGAGCCGCATCCTGGCTCACCATCTCGGCAGTGATGGTGGCGTCTTGGTTTTCAGCATCCGGCTCCTCGTCGCTATCCGTAGCAGCCTTGCCCTTCCCCTTCCCGGATCCATCCTTGGCACCAGTGTTTTCGAAGCAACTCAAGTCATCCGACTCGGTGTCCTCGTCCTCGTCTTCATCTTCATCCTCATCCTCGCCTTCCACCTCGGTGTCAGGCTCGGTGGGACCGTCGATGAAGAGGGCGGTGTCCGCGTAGGAGACAATCTCGTACGCAACGGCCTGGAGGCGAGTCACGCAGTCGGGATCCTCCTGCCACTTCGAGTTCTGGCGCACCTCAAGGATGGTATCGAGGTTCAGGTTCTCGTACCAGCTGCAGATGAAGAGAAGCAGCAGATCGGCGCCTGCCCGAGCTGCGGACGCACGCCATTTCTTCAACTCAGCATTGACACCATTGAGCTTCTCGGAGAGCGCGCGGATGGTATCTGGCGCAGGGTCTTGAGCCCAGAACAAAGCGTGAAGCTTGAAGGCTGTGGACACCAAGTCGGTGCCCAAGCCCCTAAGATGGCGGAGTTGTGACTGCATGCTCATGAGATTGTCCTCAATTGTAGACTTGGTGTCCGTGGGCAGTCCTTTCTCAGCTCGAATCTTTTGCGCCTTAGCCAGGGCAGGTATGCAAGCTGAGCAGAGGTCAGGGAAGATTTCTGAGAATGCTATCAGTGAGGATTAGAAACGGAGGCAGAGAAGAGATGCAAATCAAGCCAAACAGAAGAAGAAGGAAACAGGCAAGTGCAGAGAAGCGCGAACTTACTGTTAAGTTCGCAGAGTAGCGCTTCCAGCTTTTTCCTCCAAGCCTCCTCATCGGCAATATGCCTCTCCTCGACTTGGCGAGCAGTGCCAAGCTGGAGCATGAGATCCGCATTGCTTTTCTTCAGCACCTCGTTTTCCAACTTGAGGGCCCTCTCCTTGGCCTTGGCTGCTGCCTTGATTTTGTCCTTCTCGGCGGCTTGGTCTATGGCGTCCTGGAGGGCAGCCCTCAATTGGACTTGCAGCTGTTCCAACTCGGTGTCGCGTTTGTCCTTGAGCTCTGCTTCTTGGCTCTCCAGTTGCTGCTTCACCTCTGCAGGCTTCAGGCAATCAAGATGCTCCTCACAGAATTTCTTGTACTCTTCTGCAGAAAGAAACAGCACGGTGAGCAGAGTAACCAAGAAAAGGGAGTAAAACAAGCGAGAAGACGGCAACTCACCTTCCAGCTCCTTGATCTTGCTCTCGGCGGAGGCAATGAAGACGTGGCAGTGCTGGTGCTGCTCCTGCAGTTCTTTGAGTTTGCCTGCAGAGTAAACAGAGTTAGAGCAAAGAGCAAATCCGGGCGTAAACACAAAACGCACTAACCGAATAGCTAAAGGCTTACCTTCCATTGCAGAGAGTTGAAGGGCACGATCAACCGCAGCCTGCTCCGTCTCAGCGTCAGTCTTGCGCTCCTTCTCCAGGGCCTCAATGCGCCTCCTTGCGATGATATGATTCCAGAGCAGCCGCCGGAACAGATTTGTCCTCTTCATGAGGCTATTCTGTGAAAAAGAAAGAAAAGGAGTTAGATGGTTTTTTGAAGATTTGGCCCGAGAAGACGGCAACTCGGTTGAGTACTCGTCTACTCGGCCTGAATCTCGGGGACTGGGTAATGGATAAGGAGAAAAAGAAGACTAGAAGAGAAGAAAAGTTGCAACTCGGAACAAGCAAATGAAACTTACAGCGTATGTCTGTTCGAGGTCTTCGGCGGCCTTGCGGTGAACGAATAGCTTCGCGGCCAGTGTGCTTGTAGTGGAGGAGATGGTCATGGGATTGTAGCCCATGTCAGCTTTGTTCCAGTCAATGCGCCAGTGGTCCAGCGGGCCCACGGTCATGCCATCCCAAGTTTTGTTGCCATGGACGACGCTTTCCCACACCTGGTCGATGAAGCCTACTCGGTCAATAATCTGCTCGAGCCCCTCGGATTGCATCTCAGTCTCCTGGACCTCGCGTGAGTAGATCGAAAGGGCTTTCTTCTTATCCGGCAACTTGGAATCTACCGCTTTGGCCTGGGCGCCCTTCGTAAGGGCGACCCGCTGCTCGGTCTTGCTCAACTTGATACCATGCTGCTTGGCCATCTGCAACATGTAAGGCAGGAAGTTGGGTTGCGGCTGTTGAGCGCTCGATCCCTCGCTTGCGCCAGCGGAACTGCCAGAAGCGCCAATCGTAAGCTGCGCGCTCTGCGTAACAGCCTTCCCGGTTGATTTCGGCGGCGGCATCATAGCAGCATCCTGCGCAGCGTTGCGCGATGGATTCCTGCGAACTGGGGCGTCAGACTGGATGGCCTTCTTGCCGGCAGCATCCGTCTGAGAAGCAGTCTTCTTGGCACCTTGCTTGGGAGGAGGGCTCGGCGCGGTCTTCTGTGTGCTCTGCTTAGCTGGAGGGCTTGGTGCAGTCATGGTCTTCTTCACTGGTCGTGGAGGGCTCGGTGCAGTAGGAGGAGTAACCTGCTGAGTAGGCGGCACAGGGGGCCGGCTACCCAACGCAGCGTCCGGCTGCGCTTGGCCCTGCAGGTTTTGCTCCACCACAGTATCCTCAGCCTGCTGCTCGGCAGCGGGATTCGGGCGCACATCTTCTGCTTCTTCTACCCGCGGTTGGGCCGCGGGGTCGTCTTGAACCGCAGCTTCGTCTTGCGGCTGCTCCAGGTTCTCGTCCTGCCGCTCAAGGGCGGCATGCTCTTGGTGTTCAGTTTCTTGATTGGTATTCTCCCCAGCTGAGGCAGCTGGGGGAGAAGAGGGCGTCTCCTCGTGAGCAGCATCCTGCACGCTCTGATCCGTGCGGGCCTGCTGCTCCAAGTCCATGTCTTGGGCACCAGCGCCCATGTCCTCGGCGTTGGTGCCTTCTTCTTCTTCCTTCACGAGAGAGGGCGCACGTGTCCTATCCCGTGCTGCGGGCTCATTCTCGTCCTCGGAAAGATCAATGAGCGCCTCGAGGTCGATGGGTGATTTTCTCTTGGAGGTGGCGGGAGCCGCAGCAGCATCAGCATCCAAAGGATCACTGAAGGAGAAAGGGAGTTCAGAAAAAGAGGAGGGAAAGAGAACACCGAGAAGCAGCAGCAGAATATAACATAGAAGGAATTTACTTACCCTTTGCGGGTAGGGAGTGGCCTTCTGCTTGAAACCTTCTTCTTCTTCTCGGGTTTTGTCACGACCCCGGACCCAAAGATATACATACTGTTATGTGCTCCTAGCCATGGACTCACAAGGGCTTCAGGGTTACCAGCCCCGGCCGCAACAAACAACGGCAGGCAGACTGGATTCATCGGCACGTAGTCCGGATCCCCAGTCTACTACTCCTTGTATCCATGCTAGTCATAACCAACTATGCATATCAAAGCGTCCACGAATCGAATGAAACTGAAGGAACGGGACCAAAGTTATACAGAGATGCTATGTGTCCAGAAAGTGCAACAGCAATCGAGGGTTACTGGGGTTACCTCGCCCCAGGCCGATCACATCGACAGGCGGGCTCGGACATGGATCATCGGCTCCACAACCCCTCGACTGCAACAACTATGCAGGCATAGCCAAAACTGTATAACAATGAGCTCGAAACCAACAACCGATCAAAGCAGTACTCTAAACATGAAGCTTTATTAAACAGGTGTTATTAGAGTATAGCTTACAAGCAGAGGTCACACGACCCAACATTACATCAGACAACGGAAGGCAAATTATGTTGCTAGTCAACAAGAATCAAAAAGGCCTAAGAGGCCGCAACATAAGGCGACGTCCCAGCCCATAGATTCCAGACTGCTACCTGGGAACCCCGAACTACTCGTCGAAGTCCACGTTGATTCACCACTGAAGTGACGAACTCCACCTAAACCAAATTAAGCAAACCTGAGTACGGGAGGTACTCAACAAGACTTAGTTAACTTATTATATATCTGCTACTTTCATAAAAGGGTTTTATGAAGGCTGATTTGCGTAAAGAAATCTTTGTTTTCCAAATAGAGGAGGAATAGCACGTCTCATAGAATATTTTCAAAACAGATGAGAAAGCTACTCAACTACTGAGATCATCTTCTTCTTGTATTCCACCAAGTCCTTATCAATTCCCACACTATCTCATGCTACCAGGATCACCCCTCCCGGCATCTCCGGGGAGGCACCCTTCAAACATGGTTAACAAGTTTTAGTCATTCCGTTGAAGTTATCTATAATCACAGAATCCGTTGCCAAGTCGTCCGTAACCGTGGACACGGCTTCTCGAGGAGATTTATCCATGCAGGGGGTACACTTTACCCACACGTACCATCCGACTCTTAACGCCACATGTACGCTCGTTGGGAGCGCGGCAGAGGGTGGTTGGCTCCGACCTTTACCTTGCGTAACCCTATCCATGAGTCAACCCAAATAGGGCCACCCCGTCAACAGGGAGTTGGCCACCTCCTGACGGCACCTGTTCTGTGAGTCGGGATCAAGATCCGTGTACGTCCATCACTTGTCCCGGTCACGCCCTAAGTTTTCTCCAAATCGTTTTCTGACTCACACGCAGATGGAAAGATCAAACTACGTGACTCATGGATGTGGCTAAACAAGTTAGTTAGTCAGGCGAGGTTCATTGGCTCGCTCCTGTGGTTGCACGCTCTGTCTTGGCTTCGAAGGCGAGAACTCGCTCCTAGGGGCATGAACAGGACAAAACGCCACAATCCATTGTGGCCTCACATCCATGCCGTTATTTAGTCAAGTTATCAAAGATAAACCAATTCACAACAACCTGACATAAATGATTCACGTATTGACCAGATTCATCAACCGGATGGATCAGATCACAACTAGGCATGGCTAAGCAAGACTCACAGGCTTTAACGAGGCGCGCACAATCAAACCTATAGCTGCTAGGAGCAGTGGATCAGGATATTAGGTTATGCAGTATATAGGGGAACTCTATCTACTGACATCAAATAGTTTGGAACCGAATGCAAAGTACGAGATTCGAAACACTTTGAAACCATATATGAGCAGATAAGAGGTTATGCTTGCCTTGGTTATAAGAAAACCAGATAAAGATCTTCTGGAATAAGTGCTTGACTTGTCGGTTAAGATCAAGTATTCACCATTGGACTGTTGGCCTTCTCTTCGGAGTCACGTTCTACCGAGGGAGAAATAACACCGAAAGAGAAATAACAATCAACACATGGCATCGATGCAATGCGCAACATGTATGCATGAGCAAGTTAATGCACTGAAATAAAGTCCTAAGCATGATCGTTGGGTTGCTAGGGTTCATATGTCAGTTATGCGATTTTACTGGAATTTACCCGAAATGGACCCCGGAGGGGGTTTCGGGCGATTATGAACATGAGTACCATTTTAGTTGCCCAAATGGGTTTGAAAACATCATAAACAAGTTTCATTTGTCATTTTGAGCAATTTGGTATATAACTTTTAATTTTCTAATTTTATTGAATAAAAACTTATTTTTCTATTTTTAAATGATTAAACAGCATTAAATAAAGGTCAGTTTTCAACTTTCTCAAAACTGTGTGAAAATAACATATTTAGATAGAGCATATTTTTTTGAGCATCCCCATATTTTTCTTTTATTTTTCGGGGGTGTAAAACAGTAGTTATTAAATTACCCAAATTAATCAATTTCTGTTATTTTTTTAAACGTTTTTCTGGAAATAAGAAATAAACAGGGATATGACGTCGCGCGGACGTCACTGTGACGTCAGTTAAGACCAAATCGGCTCTGCCGGCGAGCAATCGCTCGAACGAGCGTGCAAATCGCGAATTAACCCCACCAGGGAGGATGAGGAGGCCACGGCGAACGAGGAGGCGCTGGTGGTAGACCAAATGGTCGCCGGACTTGGCCGGCGGCGACCATACCGCGGCGGCGGAAGATGGACGACGGCGGCAAGGTGCTTGGGAGGACTAGGGAGGAAGGAGGGAGCACCTACGTGCTCCCGAGATTACCAGGAAGGCGGGGAAGTGGTCGGTGACGCTGGAGGGGGCCGGAATCGTAGCCGGCATCGAGAAATCCGCGGCGGCCGGAGCTCGGGAAGACCACCCGATTCCCGCGGTACAGGGCATCCCGGGTCGTGTGCTTGCTCGAGGTGATAGAGGAGGTTCCGAAGGTCCTCGTGGTGGGTTCATTTCGGACGGAGATGGCCGGAGATGGCGGGGCCCGACGGCGACCTCCGGCTAGGGTTTGGGTCTCCTGTGCGAATGAAAGGCAGAGAGAGAAAGGAGGCGTGCGAGGGAGGGGAATTCTGCGGGGTTGGCTTCGATCCGGACGGCTCCTCTGCGTACTCATCCCTTCCCTGTCGCGCTGGAAGCAGGAGGTGGCAAAGCCACCATGGATTTCCTTCTGGCACAAGGTTGAAGAAAGGAAAGAAAAGGGATTTCTCCATAACCCCCTGGAAGTTCCCGAAATTACAAAGGAGCCCTTTTCCATTATAAAACAGAACATAAACCACTGTTTTGAGGACCTTTTTGGAAACAGAAAAATTGGCAAAAATACTTTTTGGAAAGCTTATAAAATTTCCAACCTCACCATGTATTGCTTTGGTGAAATTGAAATACTTTTCAGAACAAAATTTTGGAACCCCTTTTAAGTACTATTTGCTGGAAATTTTCTCAAACCATTTAAATTGTTTTAAATTTTTGATTCATGCATGTATGAGATGCCAACAACACCACAACCCTAATGTATCAAAAATTGGGGTGTTACAAATCTACCCCCCTTACGAGAATCTCGTCCCGAGATTCCCGAAGGAGAAGAAAGAAGGAACACCGGTTTTGAACGATCTTCTCGAACCTTACGGTTCTCTTCTCGAAGAGATTGATCCATAGCACTTGCGAAGATCTCCAGAGGCTACCCCTTAGGTAAGAGGGAAACTCTTAGGAAATGATCTTCACGAAGATCGAGTATCTCATGGCTAACTCATGACCAGAATGTTCTTAAAGAACTTTTGAGTTAACAGGCATGAAACACATCAAGGTAACGGGGGAAATAAGAGAAGGTTTCAAGGTTTTGGACGATGGTTCTTGAGAGGATTTAGAATATGAGCTTTGCACAAGACTTTAAATCCTTTTGGGAAAGAAAGGTTGAACAACTTGTAAAACCGAGGTTTTCTTCAAACAGATAACCAAGATGAAAAGGATAGTCTTGGATACCACAAAGTAATATCCGTAGACGAGGGAAATCACGAGAAAACACTGTGATCGTGAGTCGGAGAGAAATTTTGATACAGGATCATGTTCACTCTTCGGAGTGGACACGGAAGATAACGGAACTTACACTCCGTCAAAACTTTGTCGAAATCTTTGTCAAAGATCGGGACGTTACTTCACAACAGAAGATGAATAACCGAAAGATGTGGAAACACCGTAACAAAGGAGGAATTCCTGATCACACCATAAGGATGGGTAACCAACGAGGGTTGAAACACCGGTAGAAATAGGGAATCTCTTTTCTATTGTGGTTTGGACGTAGCAATACATCTACCACATGGTTAAGATCCCATGGCTGAAGTGACTGACAAATTCACACAATGTGTGAGATGAACAGAACTTCAAGTACAAACAACTTGAAAAAAGGGGAACTGATCAATGGTGGTTACAAAACACCACGAGTTTTCTCATGATGAACTTGTTTCCACTGAAAGAAAAGTTTGGAGGATCAATGAAGAGACATTGGAAGAAGCAACTTCCAGGTTCTGCTGGATGTTCTAGATACCGACGGCAGGCTCACGACAAGCCTTCTAGAGGTCATCAAGTCAATGTAGAACTCCGGGTTGGAAGAACGGTGAGGAAAGCTTGTTAGAATGAGCCACACAAGAATTCTCACGAAGAGTGGTTGTTCTTACGGATTCAAAGAGATATGACATTAGGTCTTCCGGCTAGTTGCGTCAACCACAACATCAACCATGCCGTATTTTCAAAAGACCTAATTCAGTACCCTTGAGGAAAAGACAAGGCATCAGTGCTGCTTGAGATTCAGCTCTGGTTAGTGGATTGAATAACTGAGACTCAACGCGTTTGATTGAAGGGATTGCACCGGTTACCAACGAGATACATATGCTAGATTCTCAAGATATGGACTACGATGTCAAGCTCATGAAGATGAGCAGGATTACAGAACTCATGTATTAGCAACTTGCGAAAGACGGTTGCACCTACATGGTTTAGTTGCAACAGAACACATCGGAGTCCTTGTGGGAAAGATGATAACAAAGATCGCCAAGATCTTGGACTTCTTCTCTCAAGGAAAATCAGTCAGTGATTTAGCATGGATGCAAACTTCTTCAAGGAATGGAGGCAAACAACCAACCATCTCAAGAATAGTCCACACATACATGACCGACTTGAAGTTATTCCCGAAGGAACAAGAAAACTATACTCGAATCCATGGCGACAACTTTCACCATAAGCACATGGACTGGAGTAAGCCACTTCGAACATCTAGAACACAAACTTCGTGATGACACAAAGATAGTTCTCGAAAGTTTCCAATATTGTTGCCATTTGTTCACCATGAGCCTCTCGCAACTTGGACGATTAGAAATGTCATCGATGGGCTCGAAAACACACTTATCAGAACACTCCAAGGAGAGGAATTCATATGATATATGAACAAGGCAGAACATTGGTCAGACCAAAGGACATGAAGGTGTACTTAGGCAAAACACCAGGAGTGAGACACCATCAAGATAGTCCTTGAATCTGGACTTGATTTGACGATAGCCCAAATCAAATCAAGGGTGAAAAGATAGCATGTCCATTAAGGGGATACTATCCTTCTTCAACACAACGGGAAACTAGACATCCCTTAACAGAGGATCAAGTTAGGCGGAACTCTTGTCTTTCAACTCTCCAAGTTGTTGTTTAAGCTCCACCAACTAGTCCAGGGATCCAACAGGGTTCCTTGGAGAAAAGAGTAGTTCAAACTACCCCTCGTTTAGACATCATGGTCAGGTAACAAACCTGGTGATACTTCTAGAAAGACAACCAGAATATCACAACCTACCGATATGTCTCAAAGTTTGGAAGGAAACTTGCTTTTCAAAACACCCGATAAGGTCTTGAGAGCTTTGGTACGATCCTAACTCTCTGACCAAGGATATGCACCGGAAGGAACGGATTTGGAACACCTTCAACTTCAAAAATAGGCTGGGTGACCAGTAGTGCTAAGAAGGATACAGATGTTTCTTAGATTTTCAAAGCAATAGAAATTGCTAGGAAGATCTGATACATACCTCATAACACACCCAAAGTTCTCGAGTATTCAAGCTTGGACTAAGGGTGAGTGGAAATGTGTAAGAGCATCACTTCATCAATGAGGCCATGAAACTCAACACAACCTCTTGATATAGAAGAGTGTGATACTCGAAGATAGAACAGAATAGAAGCTAATGAAACTTCCTTATTCTGTGGATTACAAAACTTTGTCCTGGTCCTAGAGATGAACGAGGTACTGGAGTTTGTTTCTCCTAACATTCCAAGGTGGAACATTCTGACGGAAAACAAGAGCAAACGCATTGGAGAATCCAACACCATATGTAACTTGGTTTCCAAACAACAGACGAAGTTCAGAAAGCAACTAAAGAGTAGGAACGTGCTCTGGAAAGTCCTGAGATCACGTTGGATGCACGGGGTAATGCTCATTTGTAAAACCCATGCTAAAAGGGAGGTATAGCTGAATCAAGAACAAGGATATGGGAACCATAGAGAACATTCTTGTTATGATTCCTTTTGAATCCTATAGTAAACCTATGGCTATTGGAGCTGAGATTACCTAGCCATCCTGAGGTAGAACGGATTCTTTGGGATCCAACGAAACAGAACTTGGGTTAAAGGTCAGCATCCTGTACTGATAGAGTGAGCATCACTTGGTTATGAAACCACATGACTCAACTCACCGCAATTCAGTACATTCCGGGACCTTCGGTTCAAGTCCAAGGTTGAAAACATTGGGAAAGGAATAACTACTATCTTAGTGCCTTGAGGGACACTATGAATAGCAATCACGAGATATCTTTCAAAAGACAGCGTAACTCCGGAAGAAGCACAGGATAACGGATACATTCGAGATGAAAAGGACATCTCGAGGTTCAGGATTTTGAAACTTTAGAACCGGAGTATGTGGAACCCACATAACTCTGAGAGATTAGAATGGAAAGGGAATCTCCCAGTTTAAGAGATAACGGAATTGGAACACACACGACTCTAGAAACTGAACACTAGGTCAACTTGGTAAAAGACGTCTTGCCATAGAAAGCACCTAAGTTTTGAATAATCAGAACCTTTTCAAATCAAAACAGGTAAGAAGACCCAGAGTTAGAGCGATACCAGATACGGAGTAAAAAGAATCCTAAGAAGGTTTTTCACAATCCATTTTGGAGTTTCAAAGTAGTTTTCACAAACACTAGACTCAACATCGACCAAGCAGTAAGGTTTTCCTACAGGCAGTCCTGCTCTGATACCAAGACTTGTCACGACCCCGGACCCAAAGATATACATACTGTTATGTGCTCCTAGCCATGGACTCACAAGGGCTTCAGGGTTACCAGTCCCGGCCGCAACAAACAACGGCAGGCAGACTGGATTCATCGGCACGTAGTCCGGATCCCCAGTCTACTACTCCTTGTATCCATGCTAGTCATAACCAACTATGCATATCAAAGCGTCCACGAATCGAATGAAACTGAAGGAACGGGACCAAAGTTATACAGAGATGCTATGTGTCCAGAAAGTGCAACAACAATCGAGGGTTACTGGGGTTACCTCGCCCCAGGCCGATCACATCGACAGGCGGGCTCGGACATGGATCATCGGCTCCACAACCCCTCGACTGCGACAACTATGCAGGCATAGCCAAAACTGTATAACAATGAGCTCGAAACCAACAACCGATCAAAGCAGTACTCTAAACATGAAGCTTTATTAAACAGGTGTTATTAGAGTATAGCTTACAAGCAGAGGTCACACGACCCAACATTACATCAGACAACGGAAGGCAAATTATGTTGCTAGTCAACAAGAATCAAAAAGGCCTAAGAGGCCGCAACATAAGGCGACGTCCCAGCCCATAGATTCCAGACTGCTACCTGGGAACCCCAAACTACTCGTCGAAGTCCACGTTGATTCACCACTGAAGTGACGAACTCCACCTGAACCAAATTAAGCAAACCTGAGTACGGGATGTACTCAACAAGACTTAGTTAACCTATTATATATCTGCTACTTTCATAAAAGGGTTTTATGAAGGCTGATTTGCGTAAAGCAATCTTTGTTTTCCAAATAGAGGAGGAATAGCACGTCTCATAGAATATTTTCAAAACAGATGAGAAAGCTACTCAACTACTGAGATCATCTTCTTCTTGTATTCCACCAAGTCCTTATCAATTCCCACACTATCTCATGCTACCAGGATCACCCCTCCCGGCATCTCTGGGGAGGCACCCTTCAAACATGGTTAACAAGTTTTAGTCATTCCGTTGAAGTTATCTATGATCACAGAATCCGTTGCCAAGTCGTCCGTAACCGTGGACACGGCTTCTCGAGGAGATTTATCCCTGCAGGGGTACACTTTACCCACACGTACCATCCGACTCTTAACGCCACATGTACGCTCGTTGGGAGCGCGGCAGAGGGTGGTTGGCTCCGACCTTTACCTTGCGTAACCCTATCCATGAGTCAACCCAAACAGGGCCACCCCGTCAACAGGGAGTTGGCCACCTCCTGACGGCACCTGTTCTGTGAGTCGGGATCAAGATCCGTGTACGTCCATCACTTGTCCCGGTCACGCCCTAAGTTTTCTCCAAATCGTTTTCTGACTCACACGCAGATGGAAAGATCAAACTACGTGACTCATGGATGTGGCTAAACAAGTTAGTTAGTCAGGCGAGGTTCATTGGCTCGCTCGTGTGGTTGCACGCTCAGTCTTGGCTTCGAAGGCGAGAACTCGCTCCTAGGGGCATGAACAGGACAAAACGCCACAACCCATTGTGGCCTCACATCCATGCCGTTATTTAGTCAAGTTATCAAAGATAAACCAATTCACAACAACCTGACATAAATGATTCACGTATTGACCAGATTCATCAACCGGATGGATCAGATCACAACTAGGCATGGCTAAGCAAGACTCACAGGCTTTAACGAGGCGCGCACAATCAAACCTATAGCTGCTAGGAGCAGTGGATCAGGATATTAGGTTATGCAGTATATAGGGGAACTCTATCTACTGACATCAAATAGTTTGGAACCGAATGCAAAGTACGAGATTCGAAACACTTTGAAACCATATATGAGCAGATAAGAGGTTATGCTTGCCTTGGTTATAAGAAAACCAGATAAAGATCTTCTGGAATAAGTGCTTGACTTGTCGGTTAAGATCAAGTATTCACCATTGGACTGTTGGCCTTCTCTTCGGAATCACGTTCTACCGAGGGAGAAATAACACCGAAAGAGAAATAACAATCAACACATGGCATCGATGCAATGCGCAACATGTATGCATGAGCAAGTTAATGCACTGAAATAAAGTCCTAAGCATGATCGTTGGGTTGCTAGGGTTCATATGTCAGTTATGCGATTTTACTGGAATTTACCCGAAATGGACCCCGGAGGGGGTTTCGGGCGATTATGAACATGAGTACCATTTTAGTTGCCCAAATGGGTTTGAAAACATCATAAACAAGTTGCATTTGTCATTTTGAGCAATTTGGTATATAACTTTTAATTTTCTAATTTTATTGAATAAAAACTTATTTTTCTATTTTTAAATGATTAAACAGCATTAAATAAAGGTCATTTTTCAACTTTCTCAAAACGGTGTGAAAATAACATATTTGGATAGAGCATATTTTTTTGAGCATCCCCATATTTTTCTTTTATTTTTCGGGGGTGTAAAACAGTAGTTATTAAATTACCCAAATTAATCAATTTCTGTTATTTTTTTAAACGTTTTTCTGGAAATAAGAAATAAACAGGGATATGACGTCGCGCGGACGTCACTGTGACGTCAGCTAAGCCCAAATCGGCTCTGCCGGCGAGCAATCGCTCGAACGAGCGTGCAAATCGCGAATTAACCCCGCCAGGGAGGATGAGGAGGCCACGGCGAACGAGGAGGCGCTAGTGGTAGACCAAATGGTCGCCGGACTTGGCCGGCGGCGACCATACCGCGGCGGCGGAAGATGGACGACGGCGGCAAGGTGCTTGGGAGGACTAGGGAGGAAGGAGGGAGCACCTACGTGCTCCCGAGATTACCAGGAAGGCGGGGAAGTGGTCGGTGACGCTGGAGGGGGCCGGAATCGTAGCCGGCATCGAGAAATCCGCGGCGGCCGGAGCTCGGGAAGACCACCCGATTCCCGCGGTACAGGGCATCCCGGGTCGTGTGCTTGCTCGAGGTGATAGAGGAGGTTTCGAAGGTCCTCGTGGTGGGTTCAATTCGGACGGAGATGGCCGGAGATGGCGGGGCCCGACGGCGACCTCCGGCTAGGGTTTGGGTCTCCTGTGCGAATGAAAGGCAGAGAGAGAAAGGAGGCGTGCGAGGGAGGGGAATTCTGCGGGGTTGGCTTCGATCCGGACGGCTCCTCTGCGTCCTCATCCCTTCCCTGTCGCGCTGGAAGCAGGAGGTGGCAAAGCCACCATGGATTTTCCTTCTGGCACAAGGTTGAAGAAAGGAAAGAAAAGGGATTTCTCCATAACCCCCTGGAAGTTCCCGAAATTACAAAGGAGCCCTTTTCCATTATAAAACAGAACATAAACCACTGTTTTGAGGACCTTTTTGGAAATAGAAAAATTGGCAAAAATACTTTTTGGAAAGCTTATAAAATTTCCAACCTCACCATGTATTGCTTTGGGGAAATTGAAATACTTTTCAGAACAAAATTTTGGAACCCCTTTTAAGTACTATTTGCTGGAAATTTTCTCAAACCATTTAAATTGTTTTAAATTTTTGATTCATGCATGTATGAGATGCCAACAACACCACAACCCTAATGTATCAAAAATTGGGGTGTTACAGGTTTCTTGGCCTTCTTGGCAGCAGGTTCTTGGGCACCGCTACCTGCCCTCTTCCGAGTGGTAGGGGTAGCCGCAGCGACAGGATCGACGTCGAGGACATCCTCGTCTTCCTCGTCCGCATCGAGGTCATCTGCAGAGTAGAGGAGAAGAAGGAGTTGAGAAGCGGAAAGGTAATGGGATTGCGCTACTCGCAACTAGAGAGGCGAACTCAGTCACCTTCTTCGTCGTCCTCGGACCAGTCCCGAATGGACGCATCAACTTGGTGCTTACCCTGCTGCTCGGTGTGAGGAACACAGAGGGTGGCCTGGGTGTCGTAGGCGGTCTCGTCATCCTCTTCCCGGTCTTTGCTCCAGTTGCCCTCTAAGCGCTCCTCATTCTCAGCGAGCTGGCGGTCAATGTGCTAGAAAGAAAGGAAGGCAATACAAGTCAGTTGAGCAAAAGGCTAAGGGATCCTACCCGGTACGGAATGCAAACACAAAGCATATGAGTCCAGAAGCTCCTAGTCGGAGTAGCATGCAAACACTAAGCTTATTTGGCATATTTGGCTAAGGTTCTCTACTCAGCATGGCGTGCAAACACAAAGCACATAAAGCCAATGAGATGCTAGTGATGTCCTATTCGGAGTAGCATGCAAACACAAAGCATATTTGGTATATTTGGCTAAGGTTCTCTACTCAGCATGGCGTGCAAACACAAAGCACATGGAGCCAATGGGATGCTAGTGGTGTCCTACTCGGCACAGCATGCAAAGACTAAGCATACTAAGCTGGAAAGCCGCCTACTCGGTATCAGAATGCAGAAATAAAGCATAGAGTGCTAACCTGTTCGATTTGCTTGTCGCGGCTATACGGCATGAAGCCGTATTGCCAGTTGTCGGTGAGGCCGGTCTTCATGATGGAGCGCGCCCAGACGGATACGTTCGCTGTACTCAGCTCGAATGTGGTGGTCCTCGTGCAATCCCTGCTGCCTCCCATGTAGCACATGAGGTGGGAGCGGCGCTGAAGCGGGAGCACCCGCCTCGAGATCCAACACGCGATGGGATCATCGCGTTTGAATCCCAACTCCCTCAGCTCGACGAGGCGCTTCTCGACCTGAAGGATATCGCCTTCCAGCTTCGGCTTGTATCCCCAATTTTGCTGGGTGGGCGGCGTGTTCGTCCATTTGGGGAGCCCTATCCGGTCCGTGACCGGCGCTCCTTCTTCGGCAGGAACGTTCTTGACGTAGAAGAAGGTGCGCTTCCACTTGCGCACCGTATCGAGCCCCTTGATGCGCGGGTGGTTGACGGAGCCGCGCTGCAGCATCATTGCGCTTCCCGTCTTCGTCATGCTGCGGGACCTCTCCGTGCTTCCGGGCTTGGGGACGCTCTGCTTCCGGAAGAAGAAGTAGCGCGCCCAGGTATGCACCGTTGGGCGCACACCCAGGAACGCCTCGCAGACCACGGCGTGGTACGCGAGCATCACCATGGCGTTAGGAGGGAGGTGGTGCGGCTGCAGCCCGAAGTGGTTCAGGAATTCTTTGAAGAAATCCGAAACGGGCAGGCCGAATCCTCGCTTGAAGTGGGCGAGGAACACGACGAACTCGCCCTCCTGCGGTGCGGGGACAATTTCGCCGTCCGCGGGCCTACACCGCACGCCGGGAGGAACACGGCGGGTGTTTACCAACCATTGGCAATCCTCCGCCGTGACCTCAGATCCTGCCCATCCGGCGCGGGCGTCGTCATCACGAGCCATGGAGAGGAAGCGGATGGATGAAAGATTCGTGGAGATTTGGTGGAGGAGTGGCTAGCTTTCCGGCATCGCACGGAGAAGCGGCACGGCAAAGGTGCGCGGCGGCGGAGTGCTCTGCGGCGGCGGAAAGGCGAAGAGGCAGGAGATGAATGCGAGCAGGAAAGAGAAGGAGGAGTTACCGAGGGGGTATTTATCTCTCCCCTCAGGTTGCCGTTACCAGTGGAGTTAGTGGGATCAGTTGTGCGTGGGGATCGTGCGACGTGGGATGCGAGCCGGTTAGAAGCGCACACAGCGCAGGTTGCGCGCGTAACGGGCGCAATTGATCCCACGTCGAGATCGTGGGCTAATAACAGCAGTCGAAGTGACCTAACGGGCCGGTGGGCCTAGGTCGCAGTGATGGGCGCGTGGCCTGTCATATCCCAGGCACCGAGGCGTCGGGGGTACGAGGGCGTGACACGTGCCCAGTTGTGATGCGGAGAGATGGATTTGCTCTGCCACGCTGAGATTCTGTTCAGGATTTCACAAAGTCGTTTTACTCGGCGACAGAGAAGGGAAATGGTGCTACTCGGCATCCTACGGTTCAAAGACGAAGATTTCTTTTAAGCTGGAAGAACCCAGTGAACAATTTCGCAGGACTCTACCAGCTTCGGGGACTAATGTCGGGGGGTTACCCCCGAGTAGGGGTAAGGCAAGTGATAAAGGCAAGATCAAAGGAGAGGTTTGGCTGAGTAGCTGGCTACCCGGTACACGCTACCCGGTCAACTGCTATTCGGCCATACACGCTGATGGCCAGGAGAAAGAATCAAGGAAGTTATTCTCCTCTGAGTAGAGGAAGTGGTCCGAGTAGAGGGAGTAGTTTCCTACTCGGGCCAGAAGTCAAAGGAGCCGTTCTGACACAGGATCCCGCGTATCCTGGGTTCGTACTGGTGCACTGTTCATCTGCAGAGCGCGTGCTTATCCGCGCCAGGGTGTCAGCAGGGCGGTGCAGGTTAGGGGGCCTACCCTGTGGCGGTGGCAGTGATAACAGATCGTCATCTTGGTTTTGCACAACGACTTTCCACACAAGACAAACTAGGAAGCCAAAGCTGTCAGCGAGAAGCTGGAAGTATGCAGTGTGCACACTATGTCGACATCTGTTTGTACTTTTCCCTCTTGGATGTATCCGGCTGAGCACCAGTATATAAGGTGCCCTGCCTCCTCCTGTGTGAGGGTCGCGGCTTTGGAGAGAACACCTAGCTTACACGTTACGTAGAGAGAAGGGTGGCTACTCGGCTGTAGGCCAAAACTGTACTGTGGCTACTCGGCAAGACACAAATACAAAGAGAGAAAGGCAGGAGTAGGGGTTTTACCTCCACACGAGGGCCATGAACCAGGGTAGATCTTGTTGTTTGCAGTGCTTGATTCATCCCACACGCGGCTACTCGCTGCGTGATCCCTCCCCGAGCACCTCCAGCGTCCATCGACCCCAAACAATTAGCCATCCTATGGCATCTGCCGTGATACCACCACGACACTCACTCTCAACCTCTTTATTTTGTTTATTTTCTTGTTTTTTTTTCTTGTTTTGCTTCTTTATATCAAAAACACAAAGAAATTAGTTTACTTTGTCGCTGCTATTTATTTGCTTGTTTTTATTTTGCTAAAATGAGTTCCTCTGAGAATACTAAGTTTTTTGACTTCACTAGCACAACCAACAATGATTTTATTTGCCCACCTATTGCTCCACCTGCTCCTACTGCTGCTTTCTATGAAATTAAACCTGCTTTATTAAATTTTGTTATGAAAGAGCAATTTTCTGGTGTAAGTACTGATGATGCTGCTGCTCACCTTAATAATTTTGTTGAACTATGTGAGATGCAAAAATATAAAGATGTGGATGGAAATATTATTAAACTGAAATTAATTATTTCCTTTCTCTTTGAGAGGAAGAGCTAAAGAATGGTTGCTGTCTTTGCCTAGAAATAGTATTGATTCATGGACTAAGTGTAAAGATGCTTTGATTGGAAAATATTATCCTCCTGCTAAGATTATATCCTTGAGAAGTGACATAATGAATTTTAAACAATTTGATAATGAACATGTTGCTAAATCTTGGGAAAGAATGAAAACTATGGTAAAGAATTGTCCCACTCATGGACTGACTACTTGGATGATTATATAAACCTTTTATGCAGGACTGAATTTCTCCTCAAGGAACCTATTGGATTCAGCTACTGGAGGTACCTTTATGTCCATCACTTTGGGCAATGCAACAAAGCTTCTTGATGATATGATGATAAATTATTCAGAGTGGCACACCGAGAGAGCTCCACAAGGTAAGAAGGTAAATTTTGTTGAAGAAACCTCCTCTTTGAGTGAAAGGCTTGATGCTATTATGTCTATGCTTGTTAATGGTAAAGCTCAGGTTGATCCAAATAATGTTCCTTTAGCCTCTTTGGTTGCTCAAGAAGAGCATGTTGATGTGAACTTTATTAGAAACAATAATTTTAACAAAAGTACTTATAGAAATAATTTTGTTGGAAACAATTATAAGCCCTGTCCTCCTAATAATGGTTATGGTAATTCTTATGGAAATTCCTATAATAATAATAAAAGCTCTACCTCTGATCTTGAAAACATGCTTAGATAATTTATTAGCACACAAACTGCTTTTAATAAATCTGTTGAGGAAAAGCTTGGTAAAATAGATGTTGTTGCCTCTAAAGAAGATAGCCTAGCTATTGATGCTGATTTTCTAAAACTGAAGGTTTTGCCACATGATGTTAAAGAAAGTAAAACTTTGAATGCCGTCCAAGTTCGAATTGATAATAATGTTAGTTTTATAGCTGAAATACGTGCTAGGTGGGAAAGAGAAGATGAATTGGCTAGAAAGAATAATATTGCTAGAGTTTGCACTATCACCACCACTAGTAAACCTGAAGCTCCAAATGCTAGTAAACCTCCTACTATCAATGGTAAAGTAGTTGGTGTTAACAAAGTCTCCACCCCTTCGGTGAAACGTGCTAAATTGCCTCAAATTGCTGAAATTGCTTCTGATAAAAGTGCTGAAATTTTTTGAGATGTGGGAGATAATGGTCCCATTACTTTTGATGATAATAATTTTGATTTTAATGATTGCAATATCTCTGAAGTTATTATGTTTCTACAAAATCTTGCTAGAAGTCTCAATGCTAGTTCCATGAATATGGCATTTACTAAACAAATTACCAATGCTCTCATGATAGTTAGAGAAGAAAAGCTGAAACTTGAAACATCTATCCCTAGGAAATTGGATGATGGTTGGGAGCCCATTATTAAGATAAAAGTAAGTGATTTTGATAGCAATGCTTTATGATATGCTTGATCTATCACCGTTGGACCACTGTTATTTGGATGTTCATCTTGCTAATAATGCTAAGAACAAACCTTTTGGTAGAATTGATGATGTTCTTATTATGGTTAACAATAACCTTGTCCCTGTTGATTTTTTTGTTATGAGCATTGAATGCAATGCTTCTTGTCCTATTGTTTTGGGAACACCTTTTCTTAGAACTGTTGGTGTTGTTATTAATATGAAAGAGGGGAGTGATACGTCCATTTTGCATCACTATTTTATATCAGAATTTTCTGTTATTCATTGATATATTTCATGTTATGATGCATCTCTTATGTTATTTTATCTTATTTTGTATGTTCTATAATTTTTCGAGAATAAACACCGGGACCAGAAATCTGATGGAAAAAGCATTGTCGAGATAGCATATTTCAGAAGATCTAGAAGAAGAAGGGGGACATCCGGGGGTTCCTAAAAGTTCAGAGGAGGAACCCAGGCAGAAGGAGAGCCGGAGGGGGGCCACCAGGGGCCCACACCTAGGGGTGGCGCGCCCCCTTGCCGCGCCACCTAGGGGTGTGGCCACCCTGGCCCACCTCTAGGGTACATCTTTGGCGTGCTTGGCCCCAAGGGAACCCTAAGCCTCATTCCAGCTTCGAAGAGTTATTCCGTCGCCGCCCGAGAGAGAAAAACTCTCGGGCAGAGAGAAATCTGCCGGGGAAATTCCTCTCCGGAAAGGAGAAATCACCGCCATCGTCATCGTCATCGCTTAGGGCATCATCAAGATCGTCATCATCATCGCCATCACCACCAGCACCATCATCCTCATCATCCACTATCATCCCGCTGTAACAATTGGGACCTCTATCGTTGTTTTGCATTAGATCTCTCTCCCGTTGTGGATTACTTGTTAGTAGTTGATGCTTGTGAGATTTATCGGTGTTTGCACTTTATGACCAGATTGTTATCATCCATTATATCACCTCTGATTATGATCCATATGATGTCTTGTGAGTAGTTCGTGTTGTTCTTGACGACATGGGAGAAGTCAAGTTGTTAGTAGTGAAGTAATGTTGAATAATATTTAATGTTTGATATTTAATTTGTGGTGTTATTCTCCTAGTGGTGTCATGTTTACATAGACTACATGACACTTCACCATTTATGGGCCTAGGGGGATGCATCGTGTATTTCGATACTAATTGTGGGGTTGCCGGAGTGACAGAAACCTAAACCCATGTTAGGAAACCATTGCACGAGGGAGCGTAGGATCCCGAAGTTTAAAGCCGTGGTTAGATTTATTTCTTAATTACTTTCTTGTAGTTTCATATGCTTGCAAGGGGTATAATAACAAGTATGTATTATTCTTGGATGGGACGGTACATTAGCATAGGTTCACCCACACAACACTTATCAAAACACCTAACATTATTCAACTACATGGAGCAAAAGCACTTGACAGAAACCTCCCGTGTGTCCTCGAGAACGTTTGTTAATCATAAGTAAATTCTCCAGCTTGTCCTTTGCTGAAGAAAGGATTGGGCTATTTGCTGCAATTATTACTACTACATTTTATTTACGCGCACTTTATTTATATGCAATATCAAAAACCCCTACAAATCTATTTTCTAGTATTTACAGTTATTCCTTCCTCGAAACTGCTTGTCAACACCTTCTGCTCCTCGTTGAGTTCGACACTCTTATTTATCGAAAGTACTACGATACACCCCCTATACTTGTGGGTTATCAAGACTATTTTCTGGCGCCGTTGCCGGGGAGTGAAGCGCTATTGGGAAGTGGAATTGATAAAGGAAACTTCTGCTATAAGTGCTTTTTTATTACTGTCTACTGCTTTATTACACTATGTTTGGGTCTCCTTTTGAGTCCTTATTTGTGGGCACTGCTACCACTGCTAAAGTAGTTGGCGACCCACCTCCTGATGATTTGGATCCTTATAAAATACCTATAAAGATTGTTAAACATGTGAGGGATAACTCCTATTTAGGTGATGGAACTGTCCATCCTGGTGATCATTTGCTCTTTTTACATGAATTATGCGACTTGTTCAAGTGTGAAGATTGATGGTGCAGATCTTGCATCCGTTGGGATACCCCAAGAGGAGGGTGTGATGAGCACAGCGGTAGGAGTTTTCCCCTTAGTTAAGAACCAAGGTTATCAATCCAGTAGGAGAAGGAGGACCTTCGGAAGGTTGATGCCACTGACGGTGGTGCCGGCGCTGCACCGGTGTCAGCAACAACGTGGAACCTGCACACAACACAACCAAAATACTTTGCCCCAACGGTATAGTGAGGTTGTCAATCTCACCGGTCTTGCTGAAAACAAAGATTAGACGTATAGTGTGGAAAGACAGTGTATGCTTGCAGTAAGTAAAGAAAGTAGGAAATTGTTGTGGTTTGTTTAACAGTGTGGAAAAAATGGACCGGGGTTCATAGGTTCACTAGTGGTGTCTCTCCATAGAATATAGCATGTTGGGTGAAGAAATTACAGCTGGGAAATTGACAAATAGAGTTTGCACCGTAGTGCACAATATGACATGAAGATTACTATGATATTTAGTGCGGGCATTACGACAAGATACATAGACCGACATCTATCTGTATCTTTGACTAATAATCCATCCTCAGGTTATCATCCGAACCCCCTTAGGTATTAAGTTGCAAGCAACAGATAATTGCATTAAACAAAGTGTGTAATGTAAGCAATGATTATGCACGCGGGCACTCTCACCGCTGTTTTCTCCCTTATGGCAACAACACATCCTCCCCCTTCACATTTCTGTCACTCGAGCAAGGCAACAAGGAGGCATGAACCCACTATCAAGCATAAATACTCCCTCTTGGAGTCACTAGCAACTATTTGGCCAGACTAACCACTAGCGATGGAAAGCATGCAAAATCACAAATAACATATGCAATAAAGACTATAATCAACTTCGCATAAGGTCAATATTCATCGGATCCCAGCAAACACACCATAGAGAATTACATAAGATCAGTCTCGATCATGATAGGCAGCTTACGAGATCTAAACATGGAGGCAGGGTGCCGGAAACAACTTCAGAACCCCCCTGATCTGGGGTTGACGGTGACAGCGGCTGCGGAACTTTTTCGGAGATTTTGATCAGGTGCCTAGGGTTTTCCATCCGGGGCTTAAATAGGCGAAAGGGTAAAGGCGGTGGAGGCCAGGGGGCCCACACCCATAGCTCGCGCGGCCAGGGGGCGTGCCACCCTATGGTGTGGCCCCCCTATCTTCCCTCTTCAACTCCTCTTCGGTCGTCTGGATGCTTCCGGGGAAAATAGGACTTCTGGGCTTCGAACTTTCCAATTCCGAGAATATTTACAGAACAACTTTTCTAAAACTAAAAATAACAGAAAACAGGGAACTGGCTCTATGGCATCTTGTTAATAGGTTAGTCCGGAAAATCGAGAAAAATGACATAAAGAAGGGAGAAAACATGTAATAATTGGCATAATATCATTATGGAGCATCAGAAATTAGGGATACGTTTATGACATATCAAGCATCCCCAAGCTTAGTTCCTACTCGTCCTCGAGTAGGTAAATGATAAAACAATAATTTCTTAGGTGACATGATACGAACATAAACTTGATCAGTCTAATGTAAAAGCATATGCACGCTGAGATCATAAAACTTTAAACACAGAAATGATAACTAAAACTTTAATAATAAAACATAGCAATTACTTTGCATCACGAAGAGTAACTCAAATAAAGGATCATGAATAATAATGCAAAGAAAGGTAGACGTTTGTTTCAGGTATCGAGAAAGCATGGCAAAGTGATATTTCGATAGTCCTTAAGAGTGGGGCAAAACATAAATTCTAGGACACCTTCAAAGTTCAAGAGGAAGACTAGAATAAATAATTTAAGAACAAATGATATCACATCATGAAGTAATTATTGATGCTTACGGGACAAATGCACATAGAACTCAGAATGGCAAAAATGCTCTCTCAACTGTGCATAAAGTTAGAGGATGGAGACTCAACATAAAAGTAATAGAAAGGCCCTTCGCAGAGGGAAGCAGGGATCACTCATGTGCTAGAGTTTTTATTTTATTAAACAAAGCTATTAAAAGTTTGACATTTGTGGAGGAATGTCTATATTTTGGGAGATGTATACTAATGTCCACGAATGGTAAACAGATAATACAGTACGCCCACTACAACATACTAGCCACGTAAAGACGCTAAATTTGCAGGCTAGAGACGTGATATTTCATCTTTAGAGGAATATAGAGCCGCTACCATAAAGCGTCGTTAAAACGTATCCTTATGAACCGTCTCAAATGACACACTGACGACTTGCTAAGCGTGTCTACATATGTAAAGACGGTTGAGAGAGACGCTCCAAAGCATGTCTATACGTCTAAAGATGTTTTAATAGATACGCATTTGTAACGTCTCTACTAATATGGACACGGAATATTTCCGTAACAAAGGGTTGAGATATTTTTTTCATGTACAGAGTATAGTCTTATATACGTGATTTTTTATACACATTATGTACAAAACTATTCACATGACTATATGTACATTCGTCATATTAGTTGTCCTTCTGATAAGGCGTCTCAACAGGTGCTGGTATAATTCGTTTTTATTCAGAAATTTAAGTAGAAACAGATTTTTTTAAATATATTTAGACTCATCCACCTACTTATCGTACAAGGCTGGACCATGATAAGAAGTGAAAACTGTAGACTGAATTACAATAATCTCAATATAGCAAACTGAAACTTGATCAAATATTATAGTAATGATGTGCACATGCACCAGGACATATGGTGAACAAGAAAAATCATAAAAGATCCTATATATCATCCATTATCTTTCTAAAATGGTTGTAAAGGACTCGCATTTTTGTCAAGGTGGAACTAATGTTTTATCTCCTCCATCTTCATTCAGTTCAGTCTGGTTTAGCTTCACAATTAACCTGAAAAGGAAGTCACGACAAATGTGAGAAATTCCCTAGAATACTCCTACATGACAAGTTCATTTGATAAAGTACAAAATATGGATCTAAGACCAATCCTGCATTACAAATATCTATTATCGACAGCTAAAACTTGCATCCTTTGGTCTATTGGCATCAAATGTCCTGAACCGAATGTTGTCTGACTTACTGCTCTCGATTTATTGGCAGAATCTGCGAAATCACAAGTTGTATTTAAAGATGCCACATGTACTTGTGCGTACAGGGTAGCAATTCCATGCTCAACCTTCGCACTTAAAAGTAGCTATCTACTCTCATCCCCACTTGCGGAATCAGTGTTGACCAAAGTTCTAGTTTAATCTTTTAATGTGCAGGAGGACATGTACCAAAATATGTTGGAGGCATATATAAGAAGGATAGAAAGAACACCGACACAAGCTTCCCAACTAGCTGCAACAGCCTAAAATTAATGCATAAAGATGATTTGCAGATCTCCCTAGTCTTCCCCTTAAGAAGAAAAATCAAACAATAGATTGCTAAACTATAAAAGTACAACGGATTGGTATACTATCAGCAAATGATAGATTGGTATATATACTACCAGCAAACAATTCCACAGTTCAAGTTGTGGAAGTGAACTACAAGGCAGTCATTAATATTTGGTTTGCATGCCATCATATGTTAATAAAAGAGGGTATTTCAATCATTCTACTATAAAAAGAGCAGTATTAGCCGATAATCGAAGACAAGAAGTCATTTATCAAAGATGTGAAGTGGTGGGACAGGTTATTGTATTGGGCTTTGAGTAGAGACCAAAATAGGACAGATGTAAAAAAAGTGTAAAAGATAAGATAAAAACATTGTTGACAGGTGTTGGTGACAGAAAAAGAGGTCACGTGCAACTGATTATAAAGTATGGTTCTTCAAAATATTATATCTTGGTAATCGAAACCATTGTAGCCTAGACCTGAAAATAAGTACAGTTAAAAAACTCAGCCTAAGGTTTAGTCTGATAACAAGAGACAAGATAAGGATTTAATATATTACTCATAAGAAAAAATACACAGTAACTAATAATTAGTTGTGAATTTTGACACTGTGGGCAATTGCCCATAGAAAATCCACAATCAGATCCTAGAGGAGATGCGTTCTTGGTGTGTTGCAGTCTGTATCATCGCTTCTTAACCTGGGGTAACAATGTGCTATTGCTCTTGCGGGTAGCACTAAGTGGAAAAAAGGTTCATATTTCCATCAAGCCTTAACTTGCTGAATTACAACAGATCAAATAGCAGTTGACAAAAAGGAATATGGGGTCAATTTTGGCTTTCTGAAGCAGCAATTAAACTAGAATATTTCATATGCAATGTCGAAATGACTTGAATCATGTTACAGTATGTATCGACATGGATTCTTTTTCTAAATATGAGTGAGAAAATATTAGTCCTACAAATGATAATTAGTTTTCTACTTTTCTCCAAGAATATTTCCTTAGATATCTTACACCAAAAAAGAAAAGAAAAAACCCATAAAATATTAGTAACAAAATGATCTGGAGATTATGTTTCTTAGTAAAATAAAAAAAAATGAGATCGCTTGTCTTGGGATGGATCTTTACGGTATACACAGAAAAAAAACATTTGCAGGCTTTTTTGAAGAATATACAAAAAATTACAAAAGGGACGCTCCAAAAGCGTTCATCCAATGCCAGTTTTCTCTAACATAGATGAAAATTAACCCCCGCCTAGAACTGAGTCAATCCAATTGACAAGAGAGATCTTGTTAAGAGGTTTACACCTGTGCTTAAGAATGAGAAGGTTCTTTCTAAGTTGGAACTTCCAAAACAGATAATTATGCGTCTGATTTTCGAAGATCTTGGCATTTCTTTGCTTCCAAATATTTTAGCAGCCCATAATCAAAATCTCCATAGCAATCTCTTTAGGCAAAATCGGACAGATGAGGAAGCATTCATCAAAAACTGAGATACCTCTTTTCTTCTCTTGAAGGATATTGGACCAGCATTCTCTAGCAAAAGAGCAGTCAAAAAACAGGTGCAAAGAAGTCTCCTCCAGATCCTTTTGCAGGCTCAAAAGGGTAAGTAAATACGTCACCAGTAAGACAACGAAAAATTCCAGTCAATGTAAAAATGGCTTAAAATCTGAAGTACCTTATAACAGTCCAGTTGATCAGATCAATTAATGTTGCTTTAAAGCTTCGATTAAACTTCTTGGCCACATTTCACACAGCTCGCAGAAATCCCAATGATGCAGACTTCGGAAACACTTGCCGAATACAGTTTAGACTTCAGAGGTAAACTGACATAGAGCATTGGTGACGACTAGGAGGTTGTTGATGTTCTGCAATAGTTTGATTCACCGGAGACCGGACACCCTGCACCTAGCACCCCCACCCCACACACTGCATCGCCCGCAGGGCACAGCAACCCCTACTACTTTGTCATTGTCCGCGACGGTAATGGGGGCGCCTTCAATGGCAGGCCCTAGATTGATACAATAGTGCAAATTATACCATATAAAGTATATGGATCTGAGCAGGGGTCATCTAAAGAAGCACGAACCTGGGTGGCGATCTGAAGGAGCACCAACCTTGGCGGCGATCTGAGGGTGCGCCGACCTGGGCGGCGGCACATGCCTGCGGATCTGATCTTTGATGAGCGATTCAAAAAATGTGTGACGGCTGGAGAGATGGAGGAGAGGGTTCCTACCTTCTCGTCTAGAAAAGATGGAGGATATGGGAAAATGTAGTCAACGATATATATTAGTACGGAATATATTTTTTTCTCAAGAATATGCGGGAATATTTTCATAAGCGGTAAAACTATGAAAGTTAGCACCAACACAGAAAAATAAACTTTATCCATTCTTTGTGAAAATAATTTTTCATAGTATTTTGAAAGATATTTTTTTACATCCAAATAATTGGGCAATAAATCCCAATTAAGCGGTCCGACGAGGCCTTAAATTCAGGCAGAGGCGAGTTAGCTTGGCTTGATTAAGGTCGTTAAGATAGTTAGCAAGTTGTTTAGGTAGCAAGTTAAAACTGGAACTCGGGTTGACTCGCATGCGAGTTTGCTTGTTATGCTCATCAAAATCACTATGTTGTTGTTGTTCTCTTGGCAACTAGTCTCATGAGAAACAAATCTGGATTTGCAATAGTTTGAATCTTGCGTGCTCTCTATTTTACTCCAGCATGTATTTACCATTAATTGGCTTTCTTTTTTCTCATCGAACTTTGTATTTCAACTATGGTTATTTCTTCTCAACAAAAAATAATTCGTCCATCAGAATTACAGGCGCATTCCAAAACGTCTTAAAATTCGTCCCTAGTATCCACAAATTATCAAATTTATTTATTTAGCTTGCTGATAAATGAAAAAATTGAGAAATTTTGTGGAACGTCTCAAGAAACGTCCATACGTTGAGTTTCTCACATATCCTAGGGACGAAAACAACTGCGTCTCACACACAACGTCTCTACGTGATGATTTTGTTGTAGTGGTCACAAGTCAACTGGATTCACAAGAGTGGCTCCATGGTGAAGGACGCAACTGGTGTAGAAGGTCATCCCTTTTTCTCTTTTGTTTACACAATTATGCTTTGACTGATAAATAAGGGGCAAAAATAGTGAAGAGAATTTGTTTGTATTAATTTGGGGCTGGACACCCCACTGCTAGCTATTCTATCATTTGGATAAACGGATGAAGCTACTAGTCCAGGGTGTGAAATCCAATCAACAAGTGAGATAAAGATACTCCATTTACGTCCTCATGAGCAAAAATAGGAACATAAAGCAGGACTTATTTGAAGGTTTTAAAGGTAACACATGAGCAATTTACTTGGAATGGCAGTTAAATACCACATGTTGGTAGGTATGGTGTACACAATGGAAAAAACTTTGGTTTAAGGGAGTTTGGATGCACGAGTAGAGCTTATACTCAGTACAGGTGGAGGCTAACAAAAGACTGGGAGTGACAAATCAAGAGAGCACAAGAGACATAATCATGCATAGCGACATAAGCATCATTAATTAAAACATAAGCAGTATCACAAGTTCAAAAACTAAGTGGTCATGGAGGCTATTCGTGACTAGTTTGTAGTCATAAACATGGTGTGAGCATGCGCGAAGTCAACCAAATAAAACATTCGAAAGAGAATACCATATATTGATGCTTTACTATGACAAGAACAACTCATGAATCTTTCAATACATATTAAACACTCTCAGCTATTTGAGGCTAATCAGGCTACTCAATAACCACAAGGCTTTAAAACTAAAATAACATTTAGCATGGCATGAAAAAGTTCTAGCCACAGTCTATACAAGCTTCTACTAGTACTGTTATAAATTCTACTTCAAGCAGCAGTTTTCTTTCTCCCAACAAGCACCATACAAAACATGCATTAACAAAATATTATTTATGATACAACAAGAAAACATGAGAGTACTCACATAATACTATTAAAACTAATAGCTCTAATAAGAGATGCATGCAAAACAGGAGCTGAATAAATGCAGCAGCCAAACAGAGACTAAGAATACAACGTATTCTCATGAAAAAGCGGGGAGTGTCACTCTCCAATAAAAGATTGCTGGGGTCCAACCAATATTATTATGAAAGTAAAAACAAACTGAAAGAAAAAGCAAAAGAAAACTGAAAACAAAAAATAAAAGACGCTCCAAGTAAAGCACATAAGATGCGACCGAATAAAAATATAGTTTCACTAGAAGTGACCTGATAATTTGCTGATGAAGAAGGGGATGCCTTGGGCATCCCCAAGTTTAGATGCTTGAGTCTTCTTGGAATTTGCTTGGATGTACCACCGGGGCATCCCCAAGCTTAGGCTTTTCACTCTTCTAGATCACATCATATCAACCTCTTCTCTTGACCCTTGATAACTTCCTTCACATCAAAATTCTCACAATCTTCATTAGCAACGTTAGTTCAATTGAAATTATAAATTCACATGGTTCAGTTTCAACACAATTATAACACTCAAAAACACATTAGCTACTGTCACAACTTCTTTCAAAACTCTTTTTCTCAAAAGAACACCAAAAGAAAGAGATTGAGATGCAAATGCGATAAATGGCAGAAATCTGTCAAAACAGAACAACACGTAAAGATCGATTTTTTCATAAATCTTCTGTTGCTCAAATCAAAAAGTGGTCTTCTAGGAAAAGTTGTGTATATAACTCAGGATTAAGCACAAAAATCTCAGTTCATTTTGAATCTTCTGTGATTTTTCACGGAATTAACAGTGGACAGCAGACTTCTGTTTTCTGCGCAGAAATACGAAATATAGTGTCAACTTTCCACTAGAGGCTTTACTTGTCTCAACAAAAACACAAAAGAAAAGATACAACGTGGTTTCTAAGGAAATAGAAAATACCCAGGTGCAAAGCACACCAGAGAAAACAAAGGAAAACTGAATGAAAACAGAGAAATAAAACGGGTTGTCTCCCGGTAGCGCTTTTCTTTAACGCCTTTCAGCTAGGCCCAAAAGATCAACTCAAGTGTTTTCAAGTGAGGCATTCAAATCAAGATTTGGCAGTTCTTTAATAATGCATTTTATTTTATCTAAGTGAGTTTCAGAGGCTCCTCTCTTAGTACTTTTAGGCTTACTATCTTCATCAAATAAATTCTCAGGAACAATCCAATCAAAATTCCTTTCTTGGGCTTCATGCAGAGCTGCTAATTTAAAGGGGATTGGTATTTTATCCTCGTTTTCATTATTAGATTCAGTTTTTTCTAGAGCACCAACAATGTCTACACATGAGCCAAGCATATTAAAATGATCAAAGACTTTTCTAGCTTCTATAGCAACATCTCCAAATTCTTTAAGCATAGTTTCTAAGATGAAGTTTCTTTTCTCAACATCTTCAATGTTATTCAAGTTGAGGAACATATGTTGCATCATGGGATGGAGGTTAACAAACCTAGCTTCTAGCATGTGAACTAAAGAAGTTGCAGCAGTCTCGTAACTGGGAGCAAGTTTTACTATGGATTTTTCCTCAAAGTTATCATGCTTACTAACATGATCAAAGAATTCTTTGATAGTGTCCTTTCCAAGTATAGAACCACTTCCTACCGGAAAATCTTTCAAGGTAAACTTAGGGAACAACATGATGAGAAATAACAACATATAGACAAAAATAACAATTATGAAGTAAACTATTTTTGTGTGTTTTTGATATAGAGAAGAAAAACAAGACAAAAATAAAAACAAGACAGTAAACAAAATAAAGAGGTTGAGAGTGAGAGACTCCCCTTGCCAGAAGACTTCCTTCTCCCCGGCAACGATGCCATAAAAAGTCCTTGATGGTGCAGATCTTGCACCCGTTGGGATACCCCAAGAGGAGAGTGTGATAAGCACATCGGTAGGAGTTTTCCCCTTAGTTAAGAACCAAGGTTATCAATCCAGTAGGAGAAGGAGGACCTTCAGAAGGTTGATGCCACTGACGGTGGTGCTGGCGCTGCACCGGTTTCAGCAACAACGTGGAACCTGCACACAACACAACCAAAATACTTTGCCCCAACGGTACAGTGAGGTTGTCAATCTCACCGGTCTTGCTGAAAACAAAGATTAGACGTATAGTGTGGAAAAACATTTGTATGCTTGCAGTAAGTAAAGAAAGAAGGAAATTGTTGTGGTTTGTTTAACAGTGTGGAAAAAATGGACCGGGGTTCATAGGTTCACTAGTGGTGTCTCTCCATAAAACATATCATGCTGGTGAACAAATTACAGCTGGGCAATTGACAAATAGAGGTTGCACCGTAGTGCACAATATGACATGAAGATTACTATGATAATTAGTGCGGGCATTACAACAAGATACATAGACTGACATCCATCTGCATCTATGACTAATAATCCACCCTCAGGTTATCATCCGAAGCCCTTTAGGTATTAAGTTGCAAGAAAATATAATTGCATTAAACAAAGTGTGTAATGTAAGCAATGATTATGCACCCTTCATGTTTCTATCACTCAAGCAAGGCAACAAGGAGGCATGAACCCACTATCAAGCATAAATACTCCCTCTTGGAGTCACTAGAAACTACTTGGCCAGAGTAACCACTAGCAATGGAAAGAATGCAAGATCACAAATAACATATGCAATAAAGACTATAATAAACTTGCATAAGGTTAATATTCATCAGATCCCAGCAAACACAACATAAAGAATTACATAAGATCAATCTCGATCATGATAGGCAGCTCACGAGATCTAAACATGGAGGCATATGAGGAGAAGACAACCATCTAGCTACAACTACGAACCTGTAGTCCAAGGATGAACTACTCACGCATCACTCCGGAGGCAGGCATGGTGATGTAGAAGCCTACGGTGATGATCTCCTCTCCGGCAGGTTGCCGGAAACAGCTTCAAAACTCCCCTGATCTAGGGTTGATGGTGACGGCGGTTGCGGAAATTTTTCGGTGATTTTGATCAGGTGCCTAGGTTTTTCCATCCATGGGGCTTAAATAGGCGAAAGGGCAAAGGCGGTGAAGGCAAGGGGGACCCACACCCATAGTTGGCGCGGCCAGGGGGCCATGCCACCCTATGGTGTGACCCCATGTTGCCCCTCTTCGACTCCTCTTCGGTCTTCTGGATGCTTCCGAGGAAAATAGGACGTCTGGGCTTCGAACTTTCCAATTCCGAGAATATTTCCAGAACAACTTTTCTGAAACTAAAAACAGCAGAAAACAGGGAACTGGCTCTGTGGCATCTTGTTAATAGGTTAGTCCGGAAAATCGATAAAAATGACATAAAGAAGGGAGAAAAACATGTAGCAATTGGCATAATATCATCATGGAGCATCAGAAATTAGGGATACATTTATGACGTATCACAGGTATTACAACGAGCCAAGTGAAGAGGAAATTATTCTCTATATCATTGACAGGCCGAGCCTCTGAATGGTTCAAACTGCTGAAAAATAGCCAAACTATTGGATGGGAGGAAATTGTGCCTCTCTTTTATTCTAAATTCTATCCTCCCCAAGTGAAATTCATAGAAATCAGATATATATATAATTTTTGGCCTCATGAGGGAGAGAGTATTGCCCAATCATGGGGGAGATTGAAGTTACTAATGCTCAAATGCCCTGTTCATGAGCTCCCCGGTAATATTGTCATTAATAATTTCTACGCAAGGCTTTCTCTTCATGATAAGGATTTATTGGATGCTTCTTGTTCTGGGTCATTTACACGTATGAAAGATGAAGCTAAATGGGATCTTCTTGACCGTATTCAAGAAAACATTGAAGGATGGGAGAATGACAAAGGTAGAAAGTCAGGTATACATTATGATTATGAATGCATTAAAACTTGTATGTCATCCGATGATTTTCATAATGTTAGCACTGTTTATGGTATTGATTCTCAAGTTGTTGCAAACTTATATAAGGCCTTTGCTTCTTATTTTGATATTCCTAAAAAAGAATGGGACAAGTAATATGCTCCTTATGAAGATATTGTTAATTGTGTTCCTGCTAGAGATATAGAAGTTCATACTGTTGATTCCATTGTGCCTGAACCTTATATTGAGAAAATGCATTTCCCTGCTAAGGTAAAAGAACATTCTATGTTAGCTAGTGCGGTTGATAAAACTGCAAGGAAACCTGTAGAACCCGAGGAACAAATAACTGTAGAACCTACAGTAGCAATAGTAAAGGACCTTGTTTCTGAAAATGTAGAAGAGGGACACATTATATTTTGTGAAGATGCTTCTAATATTGTCTATCATCCTGGTAAATCTAGGAAACCTAGAGTTACTAAGAAAGATCATTATCCTTTGCCTTTTATTGATCAAATGTTAGAAAGGTTGTCTAAGAAAACTCATTTATGCTTTCTTGATGGTTATTCTGGGTTCTCTCAAATTGCTGTTAGGAAGCCTGATCAAGAGAAAACAACTTTCACTTGTCCTTTTGAAACCTATGCTTATAGACGTATGCCTTTTGGTTTATGTAATGCTCCTGCTATTTCTCAAAGATGCATGTCTGCTATCTTTCATGTTTTTTTTGAAGAAATTGTAGAAGTCTTCATGGACGATTTCTCCGTCTATGGAACTTCTTTCTATAATTGTTTGCAAAATCTTGATAAAGTTTTGCAGAGATGTGAGGAGACTAATATTGTTCTTAATTGGGAGAAATGCCATTTTATGGTTAATGAAGGAATTGTTCTTGGACATAAAATTTCTGAAACAGGTATTGAAGTTGATAGAGCTAAAGTTGAATCTATTGAGAAAATGCCCTATCCTAGGGATGTTAAAGGTATTCATAGTATTCTTGGTCATGCTGGCTTCTATAGAAGGTTCATTAAAGATTTCTCTAAAATATCAAAACCTCTTACTAATCTTGTTCAAAAAGATGTACCTTTTGTTTTTGATGGAGATTATAAAGAAGCTTTTGAAATTTTAAAGAAGGCTTTAATATTTGCCCCTATTGTTCAACCACCTGATTGTAATTTTTACCATTTGAAATTATGTGTGATGCTAGTGATTATGCTGTAGGTGCTATTATTGGACAGCGGGTAGATAAGAAGTTAAATGTTTATTCATTATGCTAGTAAAAACTCTTGATGCTCCTCAAAAGAATTATGCTACTACTAAGAAAGAATTCCTAGTTGTAGTTTTTGCTTGTGATAAATTTAGGAAGTATATTTTTGATTCCAAAGTTACTATTCATACTGATCATGCTGCTATTAGGTACCTTATGGAATAGAAAGATGCTAAGCCTAGGCTTATTAGATGGGTGCTTCTCTTACAAGAGTTTGATTTACATATTGTGGATAGGAAGGGTGCTGAAAATCCTGTTGCTGATAATTTGTCTAGATTAGAAAATATCTCTGATGACCCTATTCCTGTTAATGATAGTTTTCCTAATGAACAGTTGGCTGCAATAAAAGTGAGCTCTCAAGAGAGTCCATGGTATGCTGATTATGCTAACTTGATTGTTTTGAAGTATTTTCCTCCTACCTTTATAGCTCAGCGAAAAAGAAAATTCTTCTATGATTTGAGGCATTATTTTTTGGATGACCCACACTTGTATAAACAAGGTGTTGATGGTATTATGCGAAGATGTGTTCCTGAAAATGAACAACAAGAGATATTGAGAAAAGTCATAGTAGTGCCTATGGAGGACATCACGCTGGAGATAGAACTACACATAAAATTCTACAATCGGTTTTTTATTGGCCTACTCTCTTTAAGGATGCTAGAAAATTTGTTTTATCTTGTGATCAATGTCAAAGGGTTGGAAATATTTCTAGACGTAATGAAATGCCTATGAATTATTCTCTTGTTATTGAACCGTTTGATTGTTGGGGTTTTGACTTTATGGGTCCTTTCCCTCCATCAAAAGGCTACACTCATATTCTTGTTGCTATTGATTGTGTTACTAAATGGGTAGAAGCTATACCTACTAAAAGTGGTGATGGTGAAACCTCAATAAAAATGCTTAAAGACATCATTTTCCCTAGGTTTGGTGTGCCTAGATATCTTATGACTGAAGGGGGTTCTCATTTTATTCATGGTGGTTTTAGAAAAAATCTTGCTAAATATGATGTTAATCGTAGAATTGCCTCGCCCTATCATCCTCAAACTAGTGGGCAAGTAGAATTATCAAATAGAGAGATCAAAACTATCTTGAAAAAGACTGTTAACAAATCTAGAAAAAATTGGGCTAAGGAATTAAATGATGCTCTGTGGGCTTATAAAACTGCTTATAAAAAACCCATGGGCATGTCTCCTTATAAAATTTTTTATGGAAAAGCTTGTCACTTTCCCCTAGAATTAGAACACAAAGCTTATTGGGAAGTGGAAGACCTAGATAGAGATTTTAAACTTGCTGGTGAGAAAAGGCTGCTTGACTTAAGTTCTTTAGATGAATGGAGGAGTGAAGCATATGAAAATGCTAAGCTATTTAAAGAGAAAGTTAAAGGTGGCATGATAAGAAAATTATTAAAAGAGAATTTCATGTTGGTGAGAAAGTGCTTTTGTATAGGTCTCGTCTCAGATTTTTTGTAGGAAAATTACTCTCGAGATGGGAAGGACCTTTTGTTATAGAAGAGGTATATCGTTAGGGGGCAATTAAAATTGTTTCCCTTGAAGAAAACTCCTCAGAAGTGGTGAATGGCCAAAGACTCAAGCATTATATTTCTGGAGATCCTTATAATGAAAATGTTGATTGTATTCGAGCCATGATCCCGGAGGAGTTTATTAAGAAGCATATTTCAGACACTGTAGAGTCAGTTTTCAAATAGGTAACAATTTTGGTAAGAAAATGTTCGCGAAACATCTTTCAACTTATATTTTTACTGTTTTTAGAAAATATGAAAAATTATGAGCCGGAAACGAAAGGGAGATGGAGCCCGGAGGCTCCACACCATAGGGTGGCGCGGGCCCACCTCTAGCCGCGCCAGCCCATGGTGTGGGCGCACCGGAGCCCCTCTCCGACTCGTTTTTGACCTGGATTTTCCTTTCGTTATGAAACTTTTTACTATATAATCCCCAGAACCCCCCGAGGTTCGTATATCATTTTCTCGCCGTGTTATGTTTCGAGCTGTTTCTGCCAGATTACATCTTCAGATCTAGAGCAACCATGGCTTCTCCTGGATCTCCCAAAGACAGTTTGTTTGAGAACATCGTCAAACCGTACTTGAACGAGTTGAAGATGCATCCCAAGGAATTGCTGTACAAGGAAGGGAAGGTGCAGATTGAAGATGTTCGGGGCCCGAGAGGAGAAGGCGGTCTGGAAGCTAGGATGGAAGAACTGGAGCAAGAAATTTTTAGGTACAAGAAGATGGCGGCACGTGAAGTTGAGATCATTGACAGGATAAAGACAGAATATGTAGCTGAATACAAGAGGGAGAATTTGAAGCTTTGGGAGGAGATTCTCTCACTCACCAAGATCATCAATGATCTGCAAGCACAACTCTATAACGTGCAGAACCAGAACTGTGAGTATGAGAATAGGTTTAAACATATAAGCTCTGCTGCTAGTCACAGGATGATGGAGACCAGGACGTCATTTGTGGATGGAGAGACTTTACCTTGGAAGACCGAGGATGAGAAGGATCCACCACCACCGAAGAATTGATTCGTCATTAGTTTTGGCATCCCCTCGGCTTGTTCCAAGCTTGGGGGGAGTGCCGCGGTATCACATCACTATCTTTCATCTTTTTACCTTTTCAGTAGAGTCATATCATGAGTAGAGAAGTTATCATATAGGATGGTTTGTAGTATGGAAGTGGCTCTCCCTAGTTGGTTATCGTTGTATCCGTTGGTGTGAGTTGCCGGTTTGAAATATTGATGAGAAGTTTCATTATTTACTTTATGCACATTATTTCAGTTTTCAACTTCTGTGATATGGTTGAGCTTGCTATTAGTATTTGGTATCACTCTAGAGATCATCAAGTTAATCTAGTTGGTTTTGGCAAACTTAGCTTGGGTCAGCAGAAATAATAATTTGAGTTGCCAGTATAAGAAAGAGGAATTTGCCTATTAGCTCATAAACTTAGTATTCACAAGTTAATATCGCTTGTGCTTTCAATGAAGATTGCATGATTGGTTTCATCATATGTATATTTGTTTGTTTTCCTTCAACTCTTATGCTTGCTCCCCAGCCTTGCTAGCCAAAATCCCTGTACTGAGAGGGAATGCTTCTCGTGCATCCAAACCTTAAACCCCAAAACCTTGCCCATTGTGTCCACCATACCTTCCTACATGTGGTATTTTACCGCCACTCCAAGTAAATTGCTCATGTGCTACTTTTAAAACTTTCAAATTACTCCTGTTTTAGCTCATGAGGACGCAAATAGAGAATCTTTATCTCACTTGTTGATTGGACTCACACACCTGGACTAGTGGCTTCATCCGCCTATCCAAATGCTAGAAGAGATGGCAGCGGGGTTCCCAGCCCCAAATAATAATACAAATTCTCTTCACTATTTTTTCCCCTGATTTATCAGTCAAAGCATAATTGTGTAAACAAAAGAGAAAGAGGGATGACCTTCTATACCAGTTGCGTCCTTCTACGGGAGCCGCTCTTCTGAGTCTAGTTGGCTTGTTACGTACTGTATTTTCTATTTGCCATTCGTTGACATAAATATATATCTCTCAAAATTTACACACTCTTCCACGGTTTGTGATTGTTGGCAGGCACCCGAGGATTCGGTTAGCCATGGTTTGTGTAAGATGGTTGGGAGGAGTGTCATGCATTTTATACCTCTATTTATGAAAATAAAAGATCTAGAACATGAGTGGTCAATGCTTCCCTCTGCGAAGGGCCTATATTTTACATTTATGTTGAGTCAGTAAACCCATTACCTTCTGTCTCCAGCAAGCATTTGAGTTGTTGTGATCACATCATCTATATGTTGATTTATTCAATCATGTTTTATATCCTTCTTTGTTTAGCACATGCTTTATTATGTGAATGAATATTACTTTGGAAGCTATGAATCACTGTAAAAGAGTTGTTATAATTAAACATGTTAAGCTCCACAATATAAACCTTGTTATAAAGACTTCACCTAAGATTAATTTCATTAAATGTTCTCTGACCAAGAACAAAGTTTGCCATCACCAATTTTGATTCCCTCTTTTGCATCTTTGTTTGTGACTCCCATTACTCGTTTCAAGTTAAGTTATATGAGAGGAAGTTGATGTCTGTAATGATTGGTGCATAGGTCAATGTGATGCTTCTTGTCTGTATTTTATTTATCGACTCTTCACTCCATAAACCTGTGGTCATGTTTTCTGAGTTCAGTTTCGCTTGGGGACAAGCGAGGTCTAAGCTTGGGGGGGAGTTGATACGTCCATTTCGCATCACTATTTTATATCATAATTTTCTGTTATTCATCGATATATTTCATGTTATGATGCATCTCTTATGTTATTTTATCTTATTTTGCATATTTTATAATTTCTGGAGAATAAACACCGGGACCAGAAATCTGATGGAAAAAGCACCGTCGAGATACAATATTTCATAAGATCAGAAGAAGGGGGATATCCGGGGGTTCCTAAAAGTTCAAGGGAGGAACCCAGCCAGAAGGAGAGCCGGAGGGGGGCCACCAGAGGCCCACACCTAGGGGTGGCGCGCCCCCTGGCCGCGCCACCTAGGGGTGTGGCCACCCTAGCCCACCTCTGGGGGTCATCTTTGGCGTGCTTGCCCCCCAAGGAACCCTAAACCTCATTCCATCTTCGAAGAATTATTCCGCCGCCTCCACGGGGCGGAAACCACTCGAGAGAGAAAAGCTCTCTGGCAGAGAGAAATCTCCCGGGGAAATTCCTCCCTAGAGAGGAGAAATCACCGCCATCGTCACCGTCATCGCTCAGCATCATCAAGATCGTCATCGTCATTGTCATCACCACCAGCACCATCACCCTCATCATCCACTGTCATCCCGTTGTAACAATTGGGGGCCTCTATCGTTGCTTTGCATTAGATCTCTCTCCCGGTGTGGATTACTTGTTAGTAGTTGATGCTTGTGAGATTTATCGGTGTTTTCACTTTATGACCAGATTGTTATCATCCATTATATCACCTTTGATTATGATCCATTTGATGTCTTGTGAGTAGTTTGTGTTGTTCTTGGGGACATGGGAGAAGTCAAGTTGTTAGTAGTGAAGTAATGTTGAATAATATTTAATGTTTGATATTTAAGTTGTGGGGTTATTCTCCTAGTGGTGTCATGTGAATCTCGACTACATGAAACTTCACCATTTATGGGCATAGGGGGATGCATCGTGTATTTGGCTACTAATTGTGGGGTTGCCGGAGTGACAAAAACCTAAACCTTCGTTAGGAACCCATTGCACGAGGGAGCGTAGCACCCCGGAGTTTAAAGCTATGGTTAGATTTATTTCTTAATTACTTTCTTGTAGTTGCGGATGTTTGCAAGGGGTATAATAACAAGTCTGTATTAGTCTTGGATGGGACGGTACATTAGCATAGGTTCACCCACACAACACTTATCAAAACACCTAACATTATTCTGCTGCATGGAACAAAATCACTTGACAGAAACCTCCCATGTGTCCTCGAGAACGTTTGTTAATCATAAGTAAACTCTCCGGCTTGTCCTTTGCTGAAGAAAAGATTGGGCCACTTGCTGCAATTATTACTACTACATTTTATTTACTCGCACTTTATTTATCTGCAATATCAAAAACCCCTACAAATCTATTTTCCAGTAATTACAGTTATTCCTTCATCGAAACTGCTTGTCAACACCTTCTGCTCCTTGTTGGTTTTGACACTCTTATTTATCGAAAGTACTACGATACCGCACTGTATTTGTGTGTCATCAGGGAGTATTCAATATCCATTCCCACTCAAGAAAGGTATGGAACACTTTCCTAGAAAGAGAATGAAGCTACCTTTTGACTCTATTATTAGAGCAAGCTATGATGTTGATGCTTCCTCACTTGAAAATACTTGAGTTGCTTTCTATGCCTAGCTGAAAGGCGTTAAAGAAAAGCGCTACCGGGAGACAACCCGTTTTATTTCTCTGTGTTCAACCCGTTTTCCGTCGTTTCTTTCTGTGTGCTTTACACCTGGGTGTTTTCTATTTCCTTAGCAACCCCACTGTATCTTTTGTGTCTTTGTTGAGCGAAGTAAAGCCTCTACTGGAAACTTGAGACTATATTTCGGATTTCTGCGTAGGAAATAGATTTCTGATGTCCACTCTTAAATTCATTTAAAATCACAGAACATTCAAAATGACCTGAGTTTTTTTGTGCATAATCCTAGGATACATACGCAACTTTTCTTAGTTCAACACATTTTTATTTGAGCAACACAAGATTTTCGAAAGAAGTCATCTTTACCTGCTGTCCAGTTTTGACACATTTCTGCCAATAATTGCATTTGCATCTTAATCTCTTTCTTTTGGTGTTCTTTTGAGAAAAAGACTTTTAAAAGAAGTTGTGACAGTAGCTAATGTGTTTATGAGTGTTAGGCTTGTGTTGAAACTGAACCATGTGAATTTATTATTTCGATTGCACTAACGTTGCTAATAAAGATTGTAACAAGTTTGGTGTGAAGGAAGTTTTCAAGGGTCAAGAGAAGAGGATGATATGATGTGATCAAGAAGAGTGAAGAGCCTAAGCTTGGGGATGCCCTGGAGGTACATACCAGAAAATTCCAAGAAGACTCAAGCGTCTAAGCTTGAGGATGCCCAGGGTATCCCCTTCTTCATCGACAAATTATCAGGTCACTTCTAGTGAAACTATATTTTTATTCGGTCACATCTCAGAAATTATTTTGTTTTATTGTTTACCTACTCGAGGAAGAGTAGGAACTAAGCTCGGGGATGCTTGATACGTCTCCAACGTATCTATAATTTCTGATGTTCCATGTTTATATTATGCCAATTGCTACATGTTTTCTCCCTTCTTTATAGCATTTTTACATGTTTTCCGGGACTAACCTATTAACAAGATGCCAAGTGCCAGTTCCCTGTTTTCTGCTGTTTTTTATTTCAGAAAAGTTGTTATGGAAATATTCTCGGAATCGGACCCCACGAATCCCGAAGTTCCTATTTTCCCCGGAAGCATCCAGAAGTCCGAAGAGGACTCGAAGACGGGCACCAGGGGGGCCTCGCTATAACCAGGTGTGGCCCCCCTTGGCCGCGCCTGGGGGTGGTGAGGCCACCCTGGTGGCCCACCGACGTCGCCCTTTGCCTATTTATTCCCCTCCGAAGGAAAACCCTATGTACCTGATAAAATATCCCCGAAAAGTTACGCAACTACCGTCGTCGTCAACTCTAGATCAGGGGGGTTCTGAAGCTGTCTCCCGGAACCCTGACGGAGAGGAGATCATCACCGGAGGCCTCTTCATCACCATTCCTGCCTCTGGAGTGATGCGTGAGTAGTTCATCCTTGGACTACGGGTCAATAGCAGTAGCTAGATGGTTGTCTTCTCCTCCTATGACTCAATGTTTAGATCTCGTGAGCTTCCTAACACGATCGAGATTGTTCTTATGTAATTTTATGTGCTGTGTTTGCTGGGATCCGATGAATATTGAACTTATGCCGAGTTGATTATAGTCTGTATTGCATATGTTATTTGTGATCTTGCATGCTTTCCGTTGCTAATGGTTGCTCTGGCCAAGTAGTTGCTAGTGACTCCAAGAGGGAGTATTCATGCTCGATAGTTGGGTTCATGCCTCCTTTTCGCCTGTGCTCGAGTGACAGAAACGTGATGGGGGAGGATGTGCTGTTGCCACTAGGGAGAAAACAACGGTGTGAGTGCCTGCGTGCACAATCATTGCTTACATGACACACATTGCTTAATGCGATTATTTGTTGCTTGCAACTTAATACCTAAGGGGGTTCAGATGACAACCTGAGGGTGTATTATTAGTCATAGATGCAGTTGGATTACGGTCTATGTATATTGTTGTAATGCCCGCACTAAATATCATAGTATTCATCATGTCATGAATGTGCACTACGGTGCAACCTCTATTTGTCAATTGCTCAGCTGTAATTTGTTCATCCAGCATGCTATCTTTTATGGAGATACACCACTAGTGAACCTATGAACCCCAGTCCATTTTTCTACACTGTTAAACAAACCACTACAATTCACTGCTTTCTTTACTTAGTGCAAGCATGCACCATTTTCCACACTATACATCTAATCTTTGTTTTCAGCAAGACCGGTGAGATTGACAACCTCACTGTACTGTTGGGACAAACTATTTTGGTTGTGTTGTGTGCAGGGTCCGCATTGTTGCTGACACCGGTGAGCGCCATCACCATCGTCAGTGACATCAACCTTCCGAAGATCCTCTTTCTCCTACTGGATTGATACCCTTGGTTCTTAACTGAGGGAAATTCTTACCGCTGTAATCATCACACCCTCCTCTTGGGGTTCCCAACACGCCATCACAAGCATCAAGAATTTCTAGCGCCGTTGTCGGGGACTTAAAATTCATCATCATCAAGAAGTCTCTCCGCCAAGGCACCATCAAGGTGTAGCAGTGTGCGCAGCTGACCACAAGTTATGTTCAAAGAATTTTCCTTCGAATTTCCGCATAAAAGTATTGGAGCGGTGACTCATGCATTCTCTATACTCAACCTCAGGAAAGACAGCATCAACGACATTTTCTAGCCCATTGCATGCATCAGTGTGTATCACCAAGCCGTGAGGTTGTCCGATCACTCTACGAAGACTCTGCATAAACCATGTCCAGCTTTCATTAGATTCACCCTTAATTATAGCATAAGCTACGGGAACCAGCCAATTAGGTGCGTCTACAGCACAAGATGTAGCAATTTGTCCTCTGAACTTCGGTGTCAACGAAGTTGATTCTATTGCCAGGTATGGCCTGCAGCCGTCCAGAAACCCCTTCCGGCATGTCTTCAGAGACACAAAACATCTACGTAGGCATCCCTTATCTGTCATCTTATATTTATTCCCTCTTGAAACTTTTATTTTTCCTCTTACTAACTCATAGTCGATGTCAACAGCACTCCTAGGTGATGTATTCTCAACCTCTACTTTAAAAGTATACAACAAGTGGAAACTGTCATTCCACTTGCCTTCATCGGGTCCAAAGCCATCTCCTTTCCATCGAATACTCTGTGGTATGGAATCAGCACATTAAACTTGTCCTGCAGCTTCTTCGTCAATTCAGATGCTCCAATTGTTTGATCCTCCCCCACCCAATCAAGTACAGTTGCAGCAATCCACTTGGTTGAAGAAAGTCTAATTCTCTCACTTAAAGTGTTGTGGTATGGCAGTTGTGTATCTGGGTGTTCACCTAGATCTGCATTGGAATGTTAGTAAGTTACATCACATATTTATGAAAGGACTTGAATATGAGAACATATTGCAATAAAAAAATTACAACCTGAAATGGGTATCCATCCCTCATTGGAGATGCATGTAATCTCCAATTACACACTTTGCTTTCCCTGTAATGCACCCTCGGTCTTTTTTGGTCACTCTTTTTAGTGGTATTCTCAAATCCAACTTTTATTGCGAAAGTAGCAACTGCATATCTGTAGTCTCCATGCTTCTAAAACAGTTCCCTCATCAATTGTAGGAATTTCCTTGTCAAAGTGTATGATTGGCATGTCGTGTTCATCTTCATCGTCATATTTGGAACCCATTTCCTCATATTCAGCCTCCTCATCCGAATCAGTGCCATATTCAGGCTCAAAGTTGGGATCAAACAAATATTCCTTTCTTTCAATCCTATTAGGATCAACAGCCACATCTGGATATTCCTTCTCATCGGCATCATAATCTCTTGTAGCGAAACCGTCTTCTCCCCCTAATTCTTTGTCCTCCTGGTCGCTAACCTCTATATGATACTCATGAAGGAGCTTCTCAGAGCCGACATTTCTTTCTATACATGAAGGTCCGATATTGAAAATCCTCTCTTGCCGAGACTCTTTGTTAACAATATGTACCTGACATCAACACGGTGCTACTATCCAAGTGTTTACCCCACATCAAGGCCAAAGCATCATCATTCCTATGGTCTACAAAATTGTCATGTTTGCTGTCATAGTATCTAGCAACGAATTCCTCGTTCTGCACACACGGGAAATTCCCACATTTCATGCACAAGTCATTCAAAGTTAATTCTGCCACGTCTACTGTCAGTACATACACAAAAACACCGCCAACAACAATTCTACTGTCGGGCAGAGTTTCTGTGCGACACTCCTGCCGAATCATCAGTAGAAATCCGGATGCACCAGACGTCCTACGTACAATAAGATCCGCCTAGAAAATCATGAATATGGATCGCAACAACTAAACTACTTTGAAGAAATATTATACATATAATTCGGTTCTTACTTACCCTAGGCGGTGCGACGAACGACTGCTTCACCGGTCCCCACAGTTGCAAAGCTCCGCTACCGGCCTCCACTAACACAGCGTCGGCCCCGCCCACGATCTCCAACTCTGCGGAGTCCATCTCGCTGATGAGACCCCCCGCGCCAAAATTTAGGAGCGGTCAACACAGCAGAGCAGGGGAACGGCGCCAGCGGAGGCAAAGGAAGCGGCGGATTTCGCTGTCCTAAAATGGACCACACCGGCGAGGCGGGAGGAAGGGAGAGATTGAACCAAAAATGGAAAAAGGTACACCAAAATGGCTTCCTCGGATCCTCGAGCGGGGGGGCAAACAGCTGTGTATATGATGGCGACGGTAGAAATGAAGAGAAATCGACGAGTACAAGGGACCACATGTAAGGCTAATGGGCTAATTAAACTAATTCCTCCAGCAATTAGCTTCACGTTTAGCCACACCAGACGACAACCGGCGGCGTCAAGTCATTCGACCGACCCATGTGGTCAAATAATTCGTCTAGCTGTGTACAACATAAATACTGTAAAAAGTTAGTGGCATGGACACAATTCAACAAATTTAGAGCCACTATACTAATACATGTGGAAGTCAGCGACACGGTCGTAATACCATTCATACTGTCCGAGTCAGCTTTACCATGCAACATTGCGCGCGAGACCTGCCCATCCAGCCGGCTGTATATTTGGCCTGACCCTAATTCAAAGGAACTTTCATGACTGTTTATTTGAACAAGCCCGACGCCTTACTTATTTTAGACGGCCTTCGGCCTGTCCGTCTCTAGCCCACCATAAATGCCAAGGTAGGCCATTTCCTCACCCGCCTATGCAATTATGGGAGGCGCGCAATTTTTTACTTGCCTCCGATCGGAGAATATCTGAGCTCGGCTTTTCTTTATAGGCGACTTATCTGCACAGACCGGCTGAGGGATAGCATTTCTGGGCCTGTTTTTTTTCTCCCAGTTAAACCCGTCTCTAGTAACGGTGTCTAATACACAGTTTTCTACTAGTGAATGCATGGAACAAAATCTCCATAGAGTAGGAACAATAACTCTATAGAGAGGGGAACAAAGCTCCATGGACACTAGAACATAAAGCTCGGAACAAAATCTCGGAAGAAAACATTTGGAAAAAAAAATCTCTAGAGAGATAGGAAAAAACATAGATAAATAAACAAAGTTCCATAGAAATAAGAATAAAATCTAGGAACAAAGCCGGGAACAAAAACTTCAGAGAGATAGGAACAAAAACTCTATAGAGAAATAGAGACAGGAACAGAACTCCATGGACATTGGAACATAAAAAAGCTCCAGAGAGATAGGTACAATAAAAATTTATAGAGAAAGGAACAAAATCCCATGTAGATAGGAATAAAATCTAGGAACAAAGATTAGAAAAAATTCCATAGAGATAGGAACAAAAACTCTATATAAAGGGAGCAACAAAGGTCCATGGACATTGGAACATAAATATTGGAACAAAACACTTGAAACAAAAAAGCTCCAAAGAAATAAGAACAAAAAAATATAGAGAAACGAACGAATTTCCATAGAGATAGGAATAAAATCTAGGAAGAAAGATCGGAAGAAAAAGGTAGGGAGAAAAATCCATAGAGATAAGAACAAAAACTTTATAAAGAGAGGAACAAAGCTCCATGGACATTGGAACATAAAGCTCGGAAAAAACGCTGGGAACAAAAGCTCCACAGATACAAGACAAAAAAATCTATATATAAGGAATAAAGTTCTAGAGAGATAGGAATAAAAGGTAGAAACAAAGATCATAATAGAAGGTATAGGAACAAAAGTGAGGAACAAAGATTGGAACAAAAAATCTCAATGGAGATAGGAACCAAAAAGTATATAGAGAAACAACGTTCCATCGAGATAGGAACAAATATTCAAGAAAAAATGGCTTAGGAACAAAAGTTTCACAAAGATAGGACCAAAAAATTCTATAGAGAGAGTAACAACGTTACATAGACATAGGAAGAAAAGGTAGGATACGTATACACCGGAGAATCGATAGAAAAATAATATGAAAAAAAACTGTAGAACTAATTTTCTAGAATAAGAAAAACAAATATTTATAAATAAAGAAATAATAGTTATACATTTGGGAACAGAAAAATAAATCACTGAGCATAAAAGCTAAAAAATAACTTCAAGGAAGAAAGAAAATTTAAAGAAAAATAGAAAAGTGAAAGAAATATAAGAAATAAATGAAGAAAAGGTAAATATAAAAGTAAATAAAAAGTCATATGTGACCAAATTTTAGAATAAAAGAGAAGAAGAAAATCATGAAAAAGCATAACGCGAAAAAAGAACCAATATAAAAAACTAAACTAGGAAAAAAAAAGAATACCATAATTTTGTGAGTGAAACGAAAATGTAGAACTATCATACGGGACAAAAAGATTAAATTAAAATAGATAAGAAAAAAATGCATATATATAGAAAACAGAAAGAAACAAGAAAAGAAGAAAAAAAATTGACGTGAGTAGGTGTAGGAACCTGTGTCTATGTGGTGTGTACATGGGATGGGATGGAATCGAAAGCTGGCTACGGGCAGAATCTTACATAGCGTGTGAAGCTGTCTAGGTGCTAATCTAACGTACCATGCTGGCGAATCGTAGCGGGGACGAGCCTAGGAAACCGAATCCTTCAGCGAAGCGGCAGCACTGCAACGGGAGCACTATATCTCGCTCTTTGCGAGGGGTAACTTCGAGTCGCCCACATAGAGTTCTAAGCGGACCGGCCCATTAATGGTACTTTTAAAGAGAAAAGATGCAAAAATATGAGGGGAAAGGGGTGCGATTAGAAAAAGGCTTCCCTCTCCGAAGAAAACGGAAGGGCAAAATGATCTCACGCGAGAGCGCCACGTGGCGGGCTCGTACGCAAGGAACTAGACGAAGGGAGTACACACGTTTCTTTTTAGATTAGTTTTCATATTTGAGCTCCTCGCGAAACCTCTCAACATGGGATCTAGTTTTGAAGATCTCGACGCGAGGATCTAAAATATGAAAATGGTTCGTAATTTCAAAAGACGGTTCACGCGATATTTCATTTTAAAAAAGGAATCATGAAATAAATGCGTTCACACCCTACCACTCGTCCGTGCGGGAAAATCGCAGAAAACTCTATGGTGGTGACACTGGACACGCATGCGGACACTCTATGGAGGCTAGAAGGAATGAGAAGGTGACAAGTGTCGCGCCCACAACGCGCGCGGAGTGACATTTCGGAAGGTTTCCCTTTTTTAGTGATTACCGAAAGCAGGGACTCCATCCTCCTATATAGGCATCGGGAGTCACTGGGCTACGTAGCGTTCGTGTGCACCTTTTGTGTTTAGCCTTTTTATTGTCTCTTTCTTCAAAAAAAATTTCATTATCTTTTCTATTTCTATTTTTCTTTTTCGTTTTATTTCTCATTTTTCTATTTTATTATTATTGTTACTACTATTGTCGTGAACTGGAGAAGACAGATGCCATGGGATGGATAATTGTTGGGGCCGATAGACGCTGTAGGTACTCGGGGAGGGATCGCACGTCACGTAGACGCGCTCAGAAACACGGCAAACACCAAGATCTACCCAGGTTCAGGGCCCTCGTGTGGAGGTAACACCCCTACTCCTGCCTACGTCTCTGTATATGATTCTACCGAGTAGCCACAGTACAACTTAGGCTCTTAGCCGAGTAGCCAGTCTCTCGTTCTCTCTCTCTGTGTAGCACTAAGGAGCGCAATAAATACTCTCAGGGCCACGTCCCTCGCGCAGGATTGGGCTGGGCACCTTATATAATGGTACCCAGCGAGTAAACAACGATTAAAGGTATGCGATAAGACAACGCCAATGTGACAGCAGCAGCACGCTTCCATGTTCCCGCTGACGCCGCTGCGAGAAGTCGCCGCGCCGTCCGGCTGACAGGACTTGTCCACCCTATCAGCCTCACAGAGTAGACTCCTGACATGTCTTGTCCCCCTGTCAGTGACAAGACACGACAGGCGTCCACCCTAACTGTACCCACGCCGTAGCGCAGCTAATCATGTTTCTTGTAAGTTGAACCGCACGCTTGTACGGCTGCGGGATACGCGGTATCTCGTCAGAATGGCTCCATTGACTTTGTGCCCGAGTAGGATTGATGCCCATCTACTCGGACGACCTGATCTCTACTCGGATGATTTCAAACTTCCTCCTTATCTTCTCTTGGTCTTCAATACTTATCACCGAGTAGCATCTACCGGATACCAGATACTGGGTAGCCTCCTACCCGGTAAACAGTACTCTGATCTCTGTTTTATCACCTGTCTTACCCCTACTCGGGGGTAGCCCCCCGACAACTATTTTATTTTACTTTCATTTTTTATATTTTAAAATCTAAATGATTTTTTAGTTTCTGTTCTAATGAACTTTTTTTCAAATGTGGAACCATTTTTAAAAAATAAACCATTTTCAATTTAGAACCATTTTTGGTTCAACGAAAAGTTTGGCTCACTCCTTTTTTTTTTTTGTTAATCGGCATTTTTGGTGCACCAAAATTTTCGGTTCTCTATTATTTTCGGTTCAACATTTTTTTTTGGTGCACTATTAGTTATGTTCACTGAAAATTATGGTTCATTATTATTTTGGTTCGCCATTATTTTTTGTGCACCCGCATTTTCTATTCACTGTTATTTATGGTTCACCGAAAATTTTGGTTCATCGGCATTTTTGGGACACCGATGGTTTGACCAGTTTTTTTTTGTTGGTTCACCGAAAATTTTGGTTTAGAATTATTTTTGGTTCAAAGTGCAAATGTTCACCATTAAAAATATTCAGTTAAAATTTGTTTATTTTTTTAAGAAAAAATCACCATTTTAAAATTTGTTCACTTTCAAAACTGTTCACCATTAAAAAAATATTCATTTTTACAAATATTTAAAATTATGAAAATATAATTCAAAAAATCTCGTGCGTGCGCTGGTCCTAGTTTTTCCAGCAGATAAGACAAATAGAAAGCATGTTGTGACTGCTAAAAAAACGTGCGATGAGCACGTGGGAGCTGGGCGTGTACTGGTTTTTCTAGCGCGTGTTATTTCTTTCGACGCTGATAGGTGCGCGTTTTAGGTGAAGCGTGCATTGCTAGTTGGGACAGGCCCATGGAACGCGAGCGACGCGAGGCCCAGTGCGCCAGCCCCGGCCTGGACCTCCTCCGACGATGTCCGTTTCCGCGTGAGGGCCTTGGCTGGCCGCGAATCCCGGGAAGAAGAGGCAGAGGGGACGCTTCCTACCCGATTCGTCTGCCATCTACCGCGGGGGAGAAGATGCAGAGGGGATGCCGCCGTTCCTTTCTGATTCGTCTGCCATCTAGCAGATCCTCGACCATGCCTATCTTGTGAGGGAGAAGGACCACTGGTAGGGTGGCAGCGAAGAGGAGCTTTCAAGGAAAGGGACAGGGCGTGGGAGGGATATAGAAATTGAGCGAGATGGATTGAGAAAGACATGGAAAACCGCGACCGGCTCCACTGGTAGGATGGCAGCGAAGAGGAGCTTCAAGGATAGGGACAGGGCGTGGGAGAGACTAGGGAGCTCGGACAGCCTGGCTTTGCTACTGCGTACAAGCCGCTAGCTTTGTGTGTATGCTCCTGCTGCTGCTGATTGCTATTGTAGAAGGACGAGATTGGCGGAATATGGTGGATTTATTATTGAGACTCATGGGCGAGTATATATTGGGGGTACAAACTTGGAGGGCAATAAGCCTCGTAGAGATAGAGTAGCAGATTGATACAAATCCTAAACTACCAAAGATACGTACACCTAATACTCCCTCCGTTCCTGTATCCAAGGCGTATAGTTTTTTTGCACGGAAATTAGCGCGGGGGCCAAGAGAGAAAAATTCCTGAGTTTTGGCCGAAAAAAACTGTATGGAAGACGTGCGATGTGAGGAAAAATAGGGAAACAACCATCCTCTCTCTCTTCCGATGGCATCCAGTCCTAAATAACCGTAACAAATCCCTGAACCTTCTCCCTGATTGATCTCATCTCATCGTATCCTCCCAGGCCTTCCCGCGACTAGGTAGCCGCACGCTTTTTCTTCCCCGCCCCCGCGCGCTTTTTCTCCCCCGCTCCCGCGCGCCATGGGGAACAGCATAACCTCAAAATCGATCAAAAATTTCTGGCTCGATCGAAAGTTTCAGTACTGGCGCGAATGAGAATGGCGGCAATGGCCAAAAAATTTCGTTTCTCAATTGGCGGGGGTGGAGCTATAAATACTGGACGTCTCCCTCCCCATCTCATTACTCTCCAGCGTTCTTCGCCTCTCTCTCCCGATCACCATCTCTCCCGATCGCCATCTCTGTATATCCAGTTGTCATCTCTCTTTCGTTGCCGTCTCCAATGGCTGGTCGCCGCTCTGGGTGGATCAACTGGGATGCCCTTGGCAACGAGGCGGAGGAGGATGCACGCGAGTTGAACTACCACTACGAGTGGCACGCATCTAACCAAGGTTTTTTGCAGATTGGTTCGTTACTGTATGAACTGCATGAACGCATTTGTTTTCTGTAAATATGGATGATTCATTTTTTTCTCCATACAGGTGAAGAAGCTACAGAGACATCTGATCGGCGCCGTGGTGGCAGGCTCGGCCTGGCCGGCCATGTCACATCTGGCCAAGCACGCCACGGATTCGGCCATGTCCTTGATGCCCGCGAAGGACTCGGCGACACGCTACTGCTCGATCGCCGCCATGGGCTTGCACACAGGGTGCGCTCCATTGTCAACCGCGCCATGATGGGTGATCATGGCGAAGGCAGCGGCAACAACATGAATGGACCGCACGGACGCCGGGGCGCTCGTCTAGGACTAAGTGGGCGCAGACTTGTGCCTGCACCTGTGACACGATGGCCTCCTCATCTTCCTACTCAAGGTAATCCTCTTCAATCATGTCAAGTAAATGTTCATGGTTTGGATGTCTCCATGTGTAGGACAAGATGATCTGCATCCTGTTTTTTTTGGTAGATCATGTACGTCTTTGGCACCTTGTGCTTGTTTAAGTCATCCACATGTGTCATCTGTACTCCCATTTTGAGTAGTAGATGTTCAGGGGATCGTGTCTGATATGTACTCCAATTCCGAGTAGTAGATGTTCAGGTTTTGTACTCTGATCTGTATCATGACTAGTAGATGTTCAGTTTTTATGCACTCCAATTTTGTTTCAGTTTTTATGCACTCCAATTTTGTTTCAGTTTTGTGCAATTATGTGATTTGCACTCTGATCTGTATATTCAACTTTGGTTCAAATTATTTTAGGCGCCAGTGGAGATGATTTCCAGGGAGATGAACACCAGTTCGATGAGCATGCAGAAGTTGAATCTGAAGAACATGTCAATGATGAAGGCAGGGAGAACGGAGAAGGCACAGGTAATCTTCCATCGTGTTCTTTAAATTCATATTGGTAGTCTGAAGGCAGGGAGAACGGAGATGAGCATGCAGAGTTCATTTTTCCTACTCTCTTGTTGCTAGTCAGCCAACTCATATTGCATGTACTGCTGGAGTAGTACTCACCTTTCATTGGTAGTCTGCTAGGTGCTCGAGTAGTTTTCTTTGGGCTAGATAGTGCTGTTTACTTCAATGCATGTGGTCATTTACTCTTTAAAAATTGCATCTGTTGAATGGATTGTATTCTCAAAATTGCATTGATGACTGTCAGCAGGTGCAAACGGTACATTGACGAGGAAACGAAGGTGGTATAAACTCCATGAAAAGCAAGCTGTGTACGTCATGCTTTTAGAGAGGACCACTCCAGGTGTACTGAGTCGAGGAGTGGCGGAGGAAGTGTCTATGCTAACGGGCGTACCCGTAAGCACATTGCACAAATGGTGGAAGAAATGCAAAGTTGCCGGTGGAATCCATGGACTGGAAGACAAACGGGCAACAAATTGTGGCCGCAAAAGAATAGCCTTTGATCCAGAGGCTATTAAACAAGTGGATCTGCGGAAAAGGACAACACTGAAAGATTTAGCAAATGAGCTCCAAATAGCGAAGACTACATTGTGGCGACGTTTGAAAGAAGGCATGCTGAGGCGCCACACAAACGCCATCAAGTCCACTTTGACGGATGGTAACAAGGTAGCACGTGTAAAGTTTTGCTTGTCAATGTTTGATGAGCATACTGTCCCGCAAGATCCTCAATTTAGGGAGATGTACAACGTCATTCATATCGATGAGAAATGGTTCTACCGCTCCCGCGGTAGCCAGAATTATTATTTGGGCATTGATGAAGTGGATCCCTACCGTAGCACCCAAAGCAAAAACTTCATCGAGAAGGTAATGGGTTTTTGAAAATTTGTGTACTCACTTGATTAATTTAAATGCATTGTTAATAATCACACTGTGACTTTGTTCTGTAGGTCATGTTTCTGGCCGCGGTTGCTCGCCCACGCTATGATGCTAACGGGGTTATGACATTTGATGGAAAATTAGGAATATGGCCGTTTACATATGAAGAACCGGCAAAGAGGAAGAGCAAGAACAGAGATGCCGGAACTATGGTAATCCGTTAAATTTATAGTCATACACATGATGAGTAATTGGATTTCATTCACATGGAGTATTTTTATTGTGTAGGTTACCAAAGTGCTCCCTGCAGTCACTAAGGATGTAAGCCGAGACTACATGATAAACTTTCTGCTTCCCGCTATAAGGGAGAGATGGCCTGCGGCTGAGCGTGGCATGCCGATATATATTCAACAGGACAATGCCAAGACACATATACCCGTGGATGACCCGGAGTTTGTTGCTGCGGCTCAAGCTGAAGGGTGGGACATTCGTCTCACGTGCCAGCCTCCGAACTCCCCCGACCTAAATATTCTGGACTTAGGTTTTTTTGCAGCACTGCAATCTCTTTTCCACAAGATGTCTCCAGGTATTTATGCAACATTGTTCACTTTGAATACTGCTACTCAGCTAGGATGAAGAGTATTTTTGATTTTCGCTGATTTTCATTATTTGTGCAGGTTCTATTGAAGACATCGTCATAAAGGTGCAACAAGCATTTGATGAGTACCCAGCTGAGAACAGCAACAGAATCTTCCTTACTCTGCAAGCGTGTATGCGCGAAGTGCTCTCTCAGCTAGGAGGGAACCGTTACAAAGTTCCGCACATGCGGAAGGCTGTGCTAGAGAGGCTCGGCACTCTCCCGGTGGCATTAAAATGCGCTGCAAGCATTGTCAGTGACGCCATTGAATTTTTACCGGATGCATTGGATTAGAGTAGGATAATGTGATGGAGCTTTTATGTAATCGAGTTACTCATTTTTACTCATGTAATCGGATTAGTGCTATGCAACTCTTAATGGTTACCAATTCCAACTCTTAATGTGATGGAGTATTCTTTGCACCTTGATGCATTTGCTACTTAATGGCAACAATACGTGGATTGTGATTAACTTGTCCACACAGTCGCAAATGTAAGAATTTGCACCGAAGAGAGGAAAACTGCATGCAACAATACATGTACCTGTTGGGCTAGTACATGATTCTGTAATTACATGTCCCCCAAAGAAAAAACTAATCATTCAATGTTCTTCCACAACGATCATTTCCTGTATTGTTTCCACTATGAAAACAATTTATTCATGCTCAGACATGAGCTAACTAGAAAGAGTACATGACATAGGAATAATCTCACCGAAGGAAGTTCTACTTCTTTCCATCCTGTTGTTTTGCAAGCTCGCCGTTCTGTTGTTTTGCAAGCTCGGCGTTCTGTTGTTTTGCAAACTCGCGGATCTTTAGGTATGTCTCGGAGTCGCTTCCTTGATCTTCTTCTTCTTGGTCGTCCTCACTGCTGGGGTAGCTATCCGAGACGTAGCCTTCGAGACTTCGCAACTTGGTGTACAAAGCATGCCTATATGGGCGCATCATGTAGCATCCGCTACAGAGTAACGTCCCCAATGATGGGATTTCAGGCCCATAGCCGCACACATCACACGGCCCCAAGACGGCGCTATCCGCCTCCTTGTGACCTTGACCTTGATCGTTCTCAGTACCTAACCGATCACCGTGGTCTTCTTTTTGTTCATCATGGGTTGGGACAGGCGAACGAGGCACTGGTTTCTTGTCCTTCTCCATGGATCAGGTGTGCTATATAGAGAGGACTCGTGAGAGATTGAGGCTATGCAAAGAGTTGAGAGAAAGAAAGAAGCGCTGGGAGATCAAGATCAATCGGTAGCCTATTTATCTACGACATGATCGATCAGATAGGTACGTGTAGTTGGTAGAAGGAAACAGAAAGATCCCAAAATTTAAGGCATACGCAGCCGGAGCACAAAGAAAAAACAAAGAAAGACGTACGTGCAAAAAAAAAAAGAGAGGTCCATGCGTGAGGCAGTTAGCTTTGAGATTGTTAGCGATCACAACTTCCATAATTCCAGGGATTTGTTCGGTACTGTGCATACGAAAAGCCAATAAAAAAGGGATTATTTTTCCAACCCAATCGTTGTCACCATATATTATGAAACTATCATCAGAAAACTATACGCCTTGGATACAGGAACGGAGGGAGTATATCTCTAACATCCCCCGCAGTCGTAGCGGTAGCGTTGCGAACAACAGGAGCGTCGCGGACGGTCAGAATGGAGAGAAACCAAAGTAGAATCCAGTGGGCTGACGTCGTGGACGGTGTCACGGCGCTGGAGCTTGGACCGTAGAGGAAGCTGATGAGAGCTCAAGGCGAGATGATAGCCCTTAGTGCCGAGGTCGAGGTAGCCGAGAGCGTAGTGTGGTGTAGCCGTGGTCGAGGTAGCCGTGCGAGGATCGCCGAGGTCGATGTCGAGTCGGGGTAGCCGGTGTCGAGGTAGTCGCCGTATAGCCGCGGGGCACAAGGAGGCGCCAAGTTAGACATAGGCGCAGTGGTGTTGAAGTAGTGGTGCGTCGGAAAGAAGACGGTATGGACGAGGCGTCGCGCCGGGTTTGCCAAGCCCGTGGACGCGTCGTGGATGAAGGCACGCGCCAGTGTTGCCAGCACCGGGCATGCGTAGAAGGACGAAGTCGATGTTGACGAGGCGTCGCACCAGGCTTGCCAGGCCCGGGGACACGTCGTGGACGAAGGCTCGACGACGGTTGCAGCGCCAGTCGGCGTGGTGGTAGAAGGTGCCGATGTCAACCACGGTTGTCGGAGCAGAGGAAGTGGTCGAGGAAGATGACGACGATGCGTAGAAGGGCGAGGTCGATGTTGACGAGGCGTCGCACCAGGCTTGCCGGGCCCGGGGACACGTCGTGGACGAAGGCTCGACGACTGTTGCAGCGCCAGTCGGCGTGGTGGAGAAGGTGCCGATGTCAACCACGGTTGTCGGAGCAGAGGAAGAGGTGGACGGCGATGTAGTCGGCGGAACCAAAGGCAGCCCGTGGGGGGGCCATGTCGGTTGTCGTTAGGAGCGACACGGCGGCGGTAGCCCGCGAAGGGCCACGGCGGTCACGTGTAGAAGCGTGGCGGCGATGCTCGTAGTAGGCGAGGAAGAACCCAACAACACGAAAAAGACCACGCGCAGACGGTGGCGTTCCCGCGCCTAGGGAGGCGGCGCGGCGCATACCACGAAGAGGTCAACGCGCGGGGACGGCGGAGTGGACGGCACGTCGTAGCGCTACGGCTCGAAGAGCGACGCAGCGGCGACGTGCGTCTCGGGGCGACGGCGGGAAGACCTCGGGGCGGCGACCTGGACTGTGTGTGCTGCGGCGCTATAGACCGAAGGGGTGACGCAGCGTCAGCACGCCGTCAGGGCAACTGCGGGAACGGCCTCGTGGCGGCGAGCACCGCGTGCTGTGGCACTACGGCCCAAAGGGACGACGCAGTGGCAGCGCACCGCCAGTGAACCGCTGGAACAGCTCGGGGCGACGGCGGGGACGGTGTGATGCAGCGCTATGGCCCGGAGGAGAGGCGACACGCGGGTTGATGCAGCCGCGGTGAGAACCACGGGGCGGCGGCGATACAGCCCGATGGGGCGACGCAGCGGCAGCCCGTTTGCTCGATCGGTGATAGACGCACACTCAGGGACGGTCTTCACGGGAACCTGCGGAGGCGCACGCAGGCGACTGTACGGGTCGGCCGCGCAGCCGGGATGGAACGGATCGCGGGCGGGCAGGTGATCAATACGTTTGCTCGCGAGGTGGAGGATGCGCCGCTCAGCACGATGATGATGACGTAAGACTGGGTAGTGGAGGCCGAGCGGCGAACGCAGCGCCGTGCCTGAGCGGCAAAGGCAGCTCCGTGCGTGAGGCAGCCACGGTGAAGACGGGGTAGTGGAGGAGTCCCGATCGGAACAGAGACGATGACGACCGACACAAAGCGACGGGCGGGTAGACGAAGAGGCCACATGGACAATGGCCGTTACGGCCACCGTGTGGCGTGTGACTCCGCTGTGTCGGTGAAGAGGCCGGTAGTCGCGCCGGTGTCGGTGTAGACGCGCGTGAGGATCGACGGTGGCGGCGGGCGACGCAAACCGATCTTGAATCGGAAAACCAAAAAAGAAAACGCCGGCCAAACGACCGGCGGAGAGAAAAACGCTCTAGGGCAGCCGATCGACGGGACCGGCGGATGAACCCTAGGTACGGGCGGCGCGGCCCCCGGCGACGATCATAGATCCGTCCCGGGGGTGGCGCGAGGCGGAAGCGGCGGCGGCTGCTAGGGTTAGATCGTGTTTAGGCTCTGATACCATGTAGAAGGATGAGATTAGCGGAATATGGTGGATGTATTATTGACCCTCATGGGCGAGTATATATTGGGGTACAAACTTGGAGGGTAAGAACCCTCGTAGAGATAGAGTAGGAGATTGATACAAATCCTAAACTACCAAAGATACGTACACCTAATATATCTCAAACAGCTATAGCTCTTCTAGTTCCCAGTATTGTATCGATGTTGTAATTTACATATCACCTCTAAATCGATGCATGAAGCTTTTCATCCATGCATGAATGATGTGCACGATGGATCGCAGCTAAATGGTTCCATAGATTAATACGGCTTCTCGTGTTGTTTTGTTTCAATTTAGAAAAGTAAGAAAGTCATGTTTTCACTAAACGCTTGTTGTGGATAAAAACAAAATCCTATTGAAAGGTGACACCCTATTAAAGTTCCTACGTATATATTGGATGCTCAGCCCCTCCACCACCGATAACTTGCACGTCATGTCGGACTTCCGGATCGGTGTAGGGGTTCCCGCGCGCATCTGCGAGATGGCGGGGCGGCACTGCTTGCTTTGCGGTAAGAGTCTAATGGTGTAGCAAATTATCCACTCGAGTATGTTGCGGCGACCCGCACTGCCGACCGGCTCGTGTGCCTCACGACTAAGCACTTTGTGGGGTCTTCGTACGCATGGCCGTTGTCCGTGCCAGCGCTAGGAATCACCACAACATCCAAGGGGAAGAATGACACGGCCGTTGAGTGGGCAAACTCTGCCGAGGTTCTAACGTGTGTTATTTTGGTGTGATCCAAATTCGTATTCGTATATACTGATAAAGACCGAACTTCTGACGAGTGGAGCCGGTTTGCAGATTAGGGTTTTCCGAGTGGAGCGGTACGGTACGAGTCGCTTCCGAGTTGGACACGAATACCACCTTGTCTAGGGTTTCGTCCCCTTTATACCTCATGTAAGCCGTCGGTTGGGATAAGTTATACATTGTAAATCCCAGCGTTTGTAAACTCACTCCATCATAGTGGAGATTTGCTGCCTGGCGTCCATGGTTTTTTTCTCTTCCTCATTGGAAGGGTTTTCCACGTTAAAAATCTTGTGTCCCATGTCGTGCTAGATCTCTTTTATTCATCGTTTTTTGTGCTATCATTTATAACAACGTGGCCATGCCGCCTAATTCGACAACTCATCAATTTAGGATTCTGTTCTTGCCATGATGCATTAAGCGGTGTTCCTTGTCATTTTTCCTCAGCAACGCACGGGTATTGTACTAGTAACCAATAGGAGTGGTTAATTTTTTTAAAGTACTACAAACTACACACTGAAGTACGCAAAATCAGAAAAGTACACTCACGCTTAAAAGAAAGAGTAAAAGCCTAGTGTGGTCTATCAAGTTGCCACATATGAGCGGATTGGTCACTTACACAAAAAATGCTAACTATTGGTCACTAAGTTGTGCCGACGTTGCGCGTTAGTCATTTCATCATGGATGCAGTTAGGTTGCTAGTGGTTGTCTGCCTTTTTGCAAAATACACTCCATACTTCCGTTTCTTCTTTCCGTTTCTTCTCGTTTGTTTGTTCCCGAATGAAGTTTTGTGCTAGACATTTTCTCAAATACGTGCCACGCATGCCAAACTCTGTTTCAAACCTTCTCAATAGACATGGATGTGTGCCCCAACAATCCAGTGAGCAATTTGGGGATTCGGGTGCGTGGTGATCTGGATGAGGGAAGTGCCCGGCATCCAATTCCAGTTACGTGTACCAATGGTCACATGGAACGGCTCCGGTGACCACCGAGAACGGCGGAGGACTGCGGCTCTTGATGGCCCGGCCACACAGAGTACGAGGGATGCACGCAAGAGAGAATAGAGGCACGGCTAAGTCAGTTTGCAACGAGTGATGTCTGAGTCGTCATCGACAGCAGCCGACCTAGAGCCCGGCGGCGAGGATGCTCGGGGACAAGGAGTAGTTCAAGGTGGCGCCATCAAGAACCAGTAGGCCGACACTGAGCTCCAGGAGCCTAGCGCGTTGTCGGAATCTCTCCGGGGGAGAAGACCGGCACGGCGACGACGGCTGCGGTCGGGGAAGACGACCTTCACGCCGGCAATTAGAAAAAGTTCTGCCTGAATTCCTTCTATGGAGAGTACCAGGACAGCAGCACGGAGCTCTTGGACATGTCGGAGGACCTCGGCGAGGCATGTGGCAACAGAGAGACCAAAGATGCTGACTGCGGTGTGCTCTGAATGCCGCTACGGAGGAGAGCCGATAGGAGCGGAAACTTGGAACAACCGAGAGACCAAGGCGGGACTGTATGGGCTATCCGTGCTCTGTCCATACATCCAGATCAATCTCGTTAAGATAGTCGGCGCAGAGCGGTGTCGGGCCATCGTGGAGCAGATGCTTGACAAGATGGAGAGGCGCGCCTGTGAGCTCAAGCTGGCTGTGCTAGACCGGCTGTTTACTTTGCGCTGAGGGGCAGGCCGAGCTGGTGGCGCACGCTGTGAGCGTAGCCATGGTGGCAACGATGGGGCACGAGGTGCTCAAGTTGCAGTTCATGATCCGGAGAAGCTCACCATGCTCGTATCACAAGCTACTTGTTCGTGCCCAACGAAAGGTAATGCACCAAGTGGACCGAGCTTTTTGTCTGCTCACACGAGGTACCAAAGGTTGGTGAGACAAAAGAAGGACCTAGTAATAAAAAGAAATAGAAACGTTAAGGGATTTTTTTGTAGAAAAGCATTGTCCACGTTAGCATCTCAACCTACGAAAAAAGTAGCGCGCTAAACAAAATAGTGTGGCCTTTCTCAAAACGCTATGCAAGTTATAGCATGCTAATAGCGTGCTCTTGCAAAACAATTAAAAAAATGTCAGCTTTAGCATATATACTCAGAATTTCAGCAACTATATATTATCATGTATTTTCATGCTGGGTCTTTTTATATCGCAACAAGACCTTCTCCCTGTACAGTTTTTTTTTTTTTTTTTTTTTTTTGAGGGATTCTCCCTGTACAGTTCATGCTGTGCTCGCACTCCGACACCTACAATCAGAAAAGAAAATTAGAAAAACACAAAAAAAATATTAATCTAGCCAAATACTAAACTGTTATGCAGGATACATTAATCCAGGCGATTTGGCCTTTACCAACTTCCCATTTTGCCAAGAAGCCACCGATGTGTGCAACGTCCTAAAGAGTTACCTGGTGTAGTCTCTGTCTTGTCTTGCCGCGGGCGTGCCCCTTCCGGTGCTGGCTGGGCACGCGGTGAGCCTGACGGTGTCGAGCTGGAGGATTGGAGGATGCCGCCGCCGGTCAAACTCGAGGACCTACGTTTCGTCGGTCAGCCAAGCTAGAGGGACTCTCTACCCCGTCCAACCTCGAGGAAGCCAGTGCCGCTGGCCAAGCTAGAGGAAGGTGCCGCCGCTGGCCAAAAGCGAGGACGGCCGCCGCCGCAGTCTATTAGAGTTATGTTAGAGTTATACGTAGTGGGTATAGGATAGTATCCTACCCCAATACGTATCCCTTTGTAATTGCCACGACAGGGGCTTTTCCTGTCTCATATAACACGCAACCGGCGACCCCAACGGGTACGACCGTTCACCCTAACAATCCAACATGGTATCAGGCCCCTCCCTTCCAACCCTCTAGCCGCCGTCCCGGAGACCTTCTCCGTCGCCGCCGTCACGATTTTCGTCGCCGCCGTTTGGACGCCGACCACGACCACGTCACGACCCAGCATCTCCAGGACTACGACCCCTACACGACGACCCTGCCGATCCTCGCCTCGATCGTCTGTTTCCTCGACATCTTGGCCGATTGGCGCCACGACCTAGTTGTTCAAGTCCCCGATCTACAAAGTCTTCGATTGCTACACGACACCGTCCCAGCTCTCGCCTCGATCGTTCGCTTCCACGACATCTTGGTTGTTGGCTGTCGCATCTACGCTCCCGGCTCGGATTTCGACGTCTGCTGCAGTGCCACGTCTAGTCCCTGCCCCTCGTCACTTATTTTCTTCGCTGGTCTCCGTAAAAGTCTCGATCGATGGCAGCCTCCTCGTCAACAGGGACCTCCTCCATCGGTACTCCTCCTGCTACTCAGCTTACGCGGGAAAACTTCTTGTCATGGCAGGCGCAGGTACTGCCCACACTCCGCGGTGCACGTGTGATGCGCCTCCTTGAGGGTTCTGAACCAGCCCCTCCCGAGTTCATTGAACATGAGGATTCTAACCAGAAAAAGACGCAGGTCCCTAATCCTGCCTATGATGTTTGGATTGCCCGTGATCAACAGGTTGTCAGCTACATCGTCAATTCCCTCTCGAGGAAATTCTTTCTCATGTCTATGGATTGGTTCATGCTGCTGAAGTCTGGAGTGCAATTCACAATCTATTCTCCTCGCAATCCAAGTCACGTGTCTCAAATCTTCGTGGTGCCCTTACCAACACGAAGAAACAAGACATGACTGCTCAACAGTACATTACAAAGATGAAGGGCTTTGCCTCAGAACTTGCTACTGCTGGAAAAACTGTGGATGAGGATGAACTCAAGGACTATATCATGAATGGGCTTGATAGCTCATATAATGGCTTGTTGCTGCTCTCAAAGTGGTTCCCTCTACTTCTCTCAATGATATGTGCTCTCAGCTTCTCTCATATGAAAATCGTGATGCTATGCTCTCTAATGCAACCAATGGTTCTGGGACTACTAGTGGCTCTTTCATGTCCTCTGTCAATTCAGCTCCTCGGGTCCCGTATGGTGGTGCCGCTAGGCCGTACATGCCTCCTCCTCAACCGCAGCAATACACTCCTCCGATGGCTCCTCAACCGCAACAGTACACCCCTCCGATGGCTCCCTATATGCCCTCGGCTCCTTACTACCAGCCGCCACATACCCACCACCCGCCACCTATGCCACCACCCGCCCCATACACATCCTATCCACCAGCCTACCCACCTACACCCTACATGCCTCCCTACAACCCGCACATACCCTACCCAATAACCTACCAGGCCACATACCCGACACCTTACCCGCAGCCCCCATATATGCCCCCATAAACCCGACCACCCCCTCCTCCGCAGCAACCACAGCAACAACAGCGGCCACGTCCCACTCAAAATCGTCAAAAACAGCCGCGAAAAGATCGTCGTGCATCTCCATGGCAAGATGGTGTGTTTTGTCAAATCTGCAAGAAGGAGGGACATCCTGCTGATGAGTGTTGGTGGCGCTATGGTGATGATGATGATGAGGACAAACCCCCCAAGGAGACAAAAGGAGCGTATGGAGTTGATACTAATTGGTATGTAGACACTGGTGCCACAAATCATGTCACGGGACAACTCAATAAGCTTAATGATCATGAACCATATAAGGGGGGGTGATCAAGTTAATAATGCTAGTGGACAAGGTATGGACATTGCTAATATTGGTCATTCTGTTTTGCACACCCCTGCTAGTTCTCTATATCTTCGTGATATTTTACATGTTCCTGATGCATCCATGAGTTTACTTTCTGCTCATAAACTCAGTCTTGACAATAATTGTTATATGGAAATTCACCCTTTCTTTTTCTTGATTAAGGATCAGGAAACACACCGCATCATCTTTAAGGGTCCGTGTCATGGTGGCATATCCTCGTGTTCCAGTTTCGGATCCCAAGCATGCACTGGTCACCACTCAGCCTTCATCCTCTACGTGGCATCGTCGTTTAGGTCATCCATCTTCGTTTATTGTTCAGCAAATTCTTAGGAAGCATAAACTTTTACATTCTCCAGAAATAAATCCTTACATATGTGATCCATGCCAACGAGCAAAGAGTCATCAGCTACCCTATCCTGTATCCAGTAGTGTTTCTACTGTTCCTTTGGAACAAATATTCTCTGTTGTATGGGGTCCAGCTCCTCTCTCCATAAGCAAACATGCATATTATGTAAGCTTTATTGATGATTTTAGCAAATTTACTTGGATTTATTTGCTTAAAAAACGTTCTGAGGTCTATCAAGTCTTTCTTGATTTCCAACAATATGTTGAACGACAGTTTGGTCGTAAAATTCTCACCATGCAAACTGATTGGGGTGCTGAATATGAGAAATTGAATAGTTTCTTTCAACGTGTAGGAATTGTTCATCGTGTTTCATGTCCTCATGCTCATCAACAAAACAGTTCTGCTGAACGCAAACACCGTCATATTGTTGAAGTGGGTTTTGCTCTCCTTGCCAATGCCTCAATGCCTCTTAAATATTGGGATGATGCTTTCATCACAGCCACTTTTCTAATCAATATGCTTCCTACAAAAGTCCTAAATTTTGCCACTCCCACAGAAAAACTACTACAAGTTACACCAAAGTATGAGTCTCTTCGCATTTTTGGTTGTGCATGTTGGCCCAATCTTCGTCCATATAACAAACACAAACTCTCTTTCCGGTCCAAACAATGTGTTTTTCTTGGTTATAGTCCACGTCATAAAGGTGTAAAATGTCTTGATATAGCCACGGGCCGTGTGTATATTTCTCGAGATGTTGTTTTTGATGAAAAGATCTTTCCTTTTGCATCCCTTCATCCAAATGCGGGTAGACGCTTACGTGATGAAATTTTACTCATCTCTCAACATGATTCATCTACTCCATGTTCGGATAGGGGTGTGCAAACTAATGATCATTATTTGCGTCTTGTTCCCACTAATATTATTCCCCAGGTTACTGTTGATACTGCTGAAAATTTGGAGGAATTTGACCCAAACAGCACATCAAATGATACTACTAGTGATTCGCATGAGACAGGAGGGGACAGCACGGATTCTGAGGTTGATTCGTCTCGGGAATCTGCGTCGGAATCTTCTCCTGTTAGTAGCCGAACTGCAACCAGCTCGCCCAGCCCCGACCCGCACTCCCCCTCGTCGACTGTGCGGTCGGGTGGCGCTACTCCTGCCAGCAGCCCCGACCCGCACTCCACCTCGTCGCCTGTGCGGTCGGGTGCTGGCCCTGCGTCCGACAGCGGCCACCCGTCGCCCTCCGACTCGACAGCAGTGCCAGGCGGGACGCCCTCCGACTCGACAGCTGTGCCAGGCGGGCCAGGTAATAATGGCTCTGGGACAAGCAATGATGGCCCTCATCATGATTCAATGATTACAAATCAGGACCCAATGATTGCCGATAGCAGCACCCCTGATTCTGCAAATGATGATACTTCTGCGGGATTTTCTGATTCTGCTAATGATGATGGTTCTGCGGGATTTTCTGCGGGTGCTGACGATGATTTGCCACCTATTGCTGCCCCACGCACACGTTTACAGCAAGGAATTCGAAAACCTAAATTACCCACAGATGGCACTGTTCCCTATGGTAAGAAAGCAAATATTTACAGTGGTAATCTTGTTAAATATGGTTTGCTAACATCCACAGGGGAACCAAAAAATTTGCGTGAAGCACTTAATGATTCCAAATGGAAATAGGCAATGGATGAAGAATATGATGCACTTATTCGTAATAATACTTGGCATTTGGTACCACCTACTGCTCGTAAGAATGTCATTGATTGCAAGTGGGTTTATCGTGTTAAGAAACATGCTGATGGCACTATAGACAGATATAAAGCACGTCTTGTTGCTAAAGGTTTCAAACAACGATACGGTATTGACTATGAGGACACTTTCAGTCCAGTTGTCAAGGCTGCTACTATCAGAATTGTTCTTTCTATCTCAGTTTCTCGAGGTTGGAGTTTACGGCAGCTAGATGTGAAGAACGCGTTCTTACATGGTGTTCTGGAAGAGGAGGTATATATGAAACAACCACCAGGTTTCCAGTCTTCCGCTACTCCAGATTATGTTTGCAAACTTGACAAAGCATTATATGGTCTGAAGCAAGCTCCTCGAGCATGGTACTCTCGTTTAAGCTCAAAATTGCACACTCTTGGTTTTATTCCATCAAAAGCTGATACATCCTTGTTTCTTTACAACAAGTCAGGACTCACTATGTTTCTATTAATCTATGTTGATGATATCATTGTTAGTAGTTCATCTGACTCAGCTATTTCAGCACTGTTACATCACTTGAGCTCAGATTTTGCTCTTAAAGATCTTGGTGATCTACATTATTTTCTGGGTATTGAGGTTCAGAAACAGTCTAGTGGATTGGTCTTAAGTCAGGAAAAATATGCTACAGACTTATTGGCTCGTGTTGATATGAGTTCTTGTACACCATGTCCAACCCCCCTTTCCACTACAGAGTCACTTAGGTTGACTGATGGATCTCCTCTTGGATATGAGGATATCACACATTATAGGAGCATTGTTGGAGGTTTACAGTATTTGACCCTAACTCGACCAGATCTTTCTTTCCTAGTTAACAAAGTCTGTCAGTATCTTCATGCTCCTACTACTGCACATTGGACTGCAGTAAAACGTATTCTGAGGTATATTCAAGGTACAATAAAAATTGGACTTACTTTTCAGCAGTCTAGCTCTACTCTTCTCAGTGCCTATTCAGATGCTGACTGAGCAGCTGATTTGGATGATAGACGCTCTACAGGTGGATTTGCTATATTTTTTTTGGTCCTAATCTTGTTTCTTGGAGTGCCAGAAAACAGCCTACTGTGTCAAGGTCAAGTATAGAAGCTGAATACAAGTCTCTAGCCAATGCTACTGCTGAATTGATTTGGGTTGAAGCACTAGTTCGAGAGCTTGGTGTTTCCCTCAATGAGAAACCATGCTTATGGTGTGATAATCTTGGTGCTACGTATCTCTCGGCAAATCCAGTTTTTCATGCTCGCACCAAACATATTGAGATTGATTTCTGCTTTGTTCGAGAACGAGTTGCTAGCAAGCAACTTGACGTTCGGTTCATATCCAGCAAAGACCAAATTGCAGATGGCTTCACAAAAACTTTATGTGTAAAAAAGTTAGATGAGTTTAAACGTAATCTAAACCTCTCCCAGGTTTGGATTAAGGAGGGGTATTAGAGTTATGTTAGAGTTATACGTATTGGGTATAGGATAGTATCCTACCCCAATACGTATCCCTTTGTAATTGCCACGACAGGGGCTTTTCCTGTCTCATATAACACGCAACCGGCGACCCCAACGGGTACGACCGTTCACCCTAACAATCCTACACAGTCAACCTCGAGCAACTCGGATGTGGATTGGGGAACTGCCGAATGGCTAGGTTACGTGAGAAGGTTGGGTATTGTTGGACTTGTTTTGGCCCGATGTGGTGTGGGATTGGCTGCCGTTTATTTTGACGTAAAACTGATAGCGACGTCACACGCTACTCTCTCTATAGGGTGTTTAGCGTCGCTAAAACGCTTTTAGCGCTGTAGCGAGAAAAAAATATCTAAACGTAGCATAGCCTGTCAAAATACGCTATATTGCGCAATAAACACCGTTTTAGCACGCTATTTTTTTCGTAGATCTCAACTGCCTCCATGACAGAATGACAAATATGCATCTTTGTCACCACATAGTGACAAGTAGTTATATCATTTTTTGCCTAAGTTACCAATCCTCTCATGTATGCCAATTTTATAGACCACACCAGTCTTTTACTCTAAAAAAAATCTCACATTGAAAAATACACCCGCTGTACCGTTGTACTTGAAAGTACAACTAAAAGTACACACACGTTGTAATTTAAAGTATATCCATATTTTTACTAAAAGTATACACTCACTGCTGAATGTACACCCATGATATAACTAAAATTACATCTATGTTGCTACTAAAAGTATACTCTCACGCTATACTGAAAGTACGTCTATAGCTAAAAATAAATCCACGTCGTTGCTGACAGTATACCCATGTTGTACCTGAAATTGCACCCACGTCTCGATGTACACCGACGCTATATCAGAAAGTATACTCATGTTTCTACTGAAGTACACGCCGGTACTGAATGTACACCGAAACTGCTGCTATTTGTATGCTACTGAATTTACAACCACGCGCGCTGCTACTGGATGTACAACCACACTACTACTCGATGTACACGTCTCTACTAGTAGAATTAAAAGTATACACAACACTATGTATACGGTACGAGAAAAAAGTTTCTCGAAACCTATCAACATGTGTTCTAGTTTTACAGATCTCGACGCGAGAATCGCAAATATGAAAACGGTTCGTAATTTCGAAAAACGGTTCGTAATTTCGAAAAACGGTTTGCAATATATTTCATATTTAAAAAAGAATCTGGAAATAAATGCGCGTGCACACTCCATGCGTGGGAAGGAGAAATCACTCCAAACCTTTTTAATGCTGGCACTTATCGCACATGCACACACCCACGATGGACCACATGGAAGGAGAAGTCGACACTTGACGTCTAGAGAACATAGGAGAAGCGAAAACTCGACACTTGATGTGACGACAACGCTCACAGTTCCCCTTCTGATAGGGTTCATTTTCTCTAATGATTATCACATAACCAGACAGCTACACCATGGATGTACCGCTGCTTGTAGGGTAAAACTGAATTGTTATTTATTCTAAACAAAAACGAATTGTGATGGAGCTGTAGCCCGCATTGGAATGCGAGGTTCAGTAGTGGTTGTCTGCAGAAATGCGGAGGGGTTTTATATATATGGGTGCATCAACAAGGGTGATTGAAGATTGTAAAGTCCGAGCGAGTCTAAAAGCTTTGGAAATTGTTGAAGCAATATCACTAGCTAGCGAGCTCCACGAACAGCGTATTCACATTGCAAAAGACTGTCTCGAAGTGATAAACAGATGGAAATTTCCCCGGGTACGGTACATCGCTGAGTGAGACCAAGATGAGGCAGCAACAATTTGGTTCTGCTAGTTTCACCCACGATCACCGGGAACACAAAACAGAGAGGCTCACAAAGTCGTCCATTTGCGTTGCGAGTACCCGATAAAATGCGCTCGAATTATTTATGGGAAATCATTGAAACTCTCATCTATCAGTCCAGGCGCCATCGGCTAACTAGAACAGATCGAAATCAATTCACAGTGTGCGTGGCACATGCATCAGATAAACAATCATTTTCCGATAGACGTCTTGGCAATCAAAGCTGTCACGTCGTGCGTGGCACATGTGATGCGATAAGCAATCTCCAAGAATCTGCAATGCAAGCTGTCACGATTTCCTTTGACTTTGATTGTCCAAGTGAATCATCACAAGCTTGATAAATAAACTATCACGAGATCTCCATACATAGGCGTCCACACATATAAACAAAACATATCATAGCTAGCTTCAGCTTCTACAAATAAGCTAGCACCCAAATTAGCTCTACTCTGCACAAGTGCAGATCATATATACATTCGGACACACCAACACAAGAGATCAATCCCCTCGACGTCTTCCCTGCAAGCGGCGGCCGGCGCCATGATTGGCGGGAGGACCAAGAAGACACCGTATGTGGTTGCGGTGGCTATTCAGGTCATCCTCACGGGCCTTTTCATCGTCTCCAAGGCTGCCTTCGATGCCGGCCTCAACCCGTACGTCTACGTCTTCTACCGCCTCACCGCCGCCACCGTCCTCCTCCTCCCCATCTCCTTCATCCACTCCACCTGCCGGAGCCGTGTCACGGCAGAGCCAGAGCCGGCTATGTCATGTCGGTTGCTCTTCAAGCTCTTCCTCTACGCCTTACTCGGGTATATATACAATACACATGAATACAGTCAACCACCATATATATATTTGTCAGAACTATTTACTTATTTGTTTTACAGTTTAATGAATGATTTATCATATATACAGAGCTTGCCGCTCTGTCCTTGTTTTATAGTTTGAAGTATATATATATATAGTCGGACAGGATTTCATATATTTCAGTCAATCTAAATAAGTGCAGCTCTGTTATAGTGACAAATTGCAAATTGCACTTTAAAATTGAATTGTAAATACATCAAAGATCCAATCATGTCACTTCTGAATTGGAAAAGTATGTGTGTTCTCTGAAATGTGTCAAATTATCTACTACATCGAGTGATCAATTTAATGGGCATATGGGTCAACTTAAAACCATTAATAGAAAATAATGTATTTTGTGCCATGGTCAAACTTGGGAACGCATATTGCTTTATAATCCTTTTAACTTTACATATGTCTATTTTTTTTTGCGGGTTACTTTACATATGTCTATAACTACTGATGAGTCGAAAGCTTACGCAAGTTGTAATAGGGGACGCTTGGAACATGTGGAGGGAACATGTGACGAAGCATGTTGTTCTTTCTTCAAAGAAAGGCACAATTGCCCTGGCTGCACAAGAGCCAATTATCCAAATAGAGAGAACGAAGAATGGGAATATACTTGTTCTCCCCGTAGATATCACAGTCTAAAAGTAGAAACAATCGGGGCTGCTAATAGGTATGTGAATGATACACAATTACTTTCACATAAGCAGAGTGGCCGTGGTTGTCATATCCTATAATTCATTGATACGAGAAGCCGAGAGGCAGATCTCGTGCCACTCCATGAGGTTGTATGAACTAACATGCATCCTGAGACTCTTTCATAGAATCCGAAGAATTCCCCCCACTCCACGAGAGGGCCAAAAGGCCTCCGGCTTCCCCCAATAAGGGCTAAATAAAATTTACACTTTTCTGAACCGATAGTAAATGAAGAATTTCTCGTCGATTGGGACATAAAAGGTCTCTTATTTTGATTCGGATTAACAATGGATTTTATATATTTCTTATAATTATAATTTTTTGTCTCATTGCAATATTTTGAAAAGCCAAATATTTTATCTCCGCTGAAATGGAGGAAAATTTTGAACCTAAGAACCCACTGTGCTTATAGGAACACCTTCACTGTGAACGTGTTCAACATCAGTCTCAAGCACACCTCGGCAACAACGGGATCAGCGATCACTAACAGCATACCCGTGATCACCTTCCTCCTCGCGCTGTTGATGGGGAGTGAGAAGATAAAGGTCAGGTCCCAATCCGGGATGGGAAAGCTTGCAGGCATCGTGTTTTGCCTCGCCGGAGTCCTTGTCATCGCCTTCTACGCCGGACCTTCTGTACACCCACTCGCCAACCACCCTTTCTTTGGGGACCACAGCAGCAAGCCACATGTAACCAGTGGTGTGTGGATCAAAGGAACTTTTCTTCTGCTCCTATCTTGTGTATCTATGTGTCTCTGGATCGTCCTGCAGGTTAGTTAATTTGGACATGTTTTTATTTTAGTACATTTTAGATAGGGGATAATTAACAAGGTGCCCTCAGTTGGCACCACGACCTCAGTTTTACCCCTAGCGCCGAATCGACCTCAGTTTTGCCCCTAGTCAGTGCGCAAGGACTCCTTTCGCTGCTCCCACCGTTATTTTCGTCCCCCCGTTAGGATCCTGACCTGTGGGACCCATCATACAACCGTTGGCGCGGCCTGTGGGCCCCAGCAGTTGAGCGTTGGCGCGATTTGTGTGCCCCATCTGTTTACGGTTGGCGCTGCATGTGGGCCCCACCTGTTGACCTTTCCTTGCGGCCCAATGTCACATGAGGCCCAATGTCAACATGTAGACTACACATTATCCATTTATATTTATTAATCACTACATGCAGACTACGCATTATCCATTTATTAAACCATCAAATTATTCGTATTAATAATATAAAATATACTGTGCTCAACTCAAATTTTTTATGTTATCTTAGAAAACATAATGCAGCTCTTTTAGAAAATATTATTCGTTAAAGCACATCAATTATATATAAATTTTGTTTACAATGTGCAGATTTTAAAGCGATGATTAGAAAGGATAAAACTTCTAAACAGTGGGTACATTTGGACAAATATAAGAACATAACTTTATATAGAGGGCTTATATATAATTAAACATACTTAGAAAGGATAACTGGCCCCACTTTACATATATTCAGTGGGGCCCGATAAACATTACATTTAACTAAAAAAAAAAAGGGCTAGCCCTAACTGCTCCCGCTCTGCATGCATGCGGGAGCCCTTCCCGCGCTCCGGCGCCGCCCTACTTCCTCCACTCCGCCGCCCGGATCTCCATCTCCTGCTTGATCCGGGCGCTGCGGTTCTCCGCCCGCATCCTCTCCTCCTGCCTCTCACGGGACCGCTTGATGCTGGCCCGGAAAGCCTTCGCGTCCTCCTTCGCCTCCTTCTTCTCCATCGCCTTCAACTCCTTCTTCTCCAGCCGCTCCAGTCTCTTGAGGCGGAAGTTCGTCTTGGGGGAGATGTCCGACGTCTTGGTGGTGGTGGAAGGGACGGGGCGGTGGACGAAGGGCGGCGTCGGCGATCGCTCCCGATTGGGAGAGTCGTCGACGGGAAGCACGATGGGCAGGACGTCCAACTCCGCCTCGGGCCACTCGGCCTCGTACCAAGGCAGAGCCTTGGGGTGGTTGTCCTCGTCGGAGACCGACTCCGGGCTTGAAGGTAGTGAGTAGGAAGACATTGTGCGTTAGGGCTTGAAGGGAGAGAAGGGCAAATGGCTGGAGAGGGATGAGAATATGGAGGACGACTGAAGGAATATTTAAAGACACGATTAGACGTGAATTTATTTGGGTAGATGAAGCAAACTGTGTGAAGACCTTGGACGCAGTGTATTAGAGTAGATGCATGGTCAAAGCGGTGTAGAACAGGCATAGGCGTAGGCGTAGGCCGGACAGCTATTGATACGGAGTACGAGCGCGTGTGCATTCGTCAGTCGAAGTGATTCGACGTTGCATGCGTGTATTAAAGACGGGAAGAGAAGAAAGTCCAAAGTCTCACGCCAAATCCTGCCACGCTGCATATGCATTGATGCGTATCTTCTGAAAACTAGGCGTGGAGGGCTGCGTCGCTGCAAATGCGACGCGACTCGTGTTTCTGAAACAAGGCGTGCAGGGCTGCTGCAAATGCGACGCGACGTTAACTATTTTCTTCTTCTGCCACGTTTTTTTTTTTTTTGAAATTTCTTCTTCTGCCACGTTGTTTACTCTGGAAAAACGAGGCGTGCATGCACCAGGCTGGTGAACGGGGCCGTTACATTGAGACAAAACACCCAGTCCATGCACCGCTTCATTTTCGATCGTTTGATCGTAAGGAACGGTGCAGATCGAGTCCATGCATGCAAACTACGGCGGCAACGGCCGGGCTGCAGACGCTGAGACGAGCGCAATCTTGGACATACAAAGCACACAACACACCTATACTAACATGGTATGGCACCCCCTAGCTTGTGTTGGGATCCAGACGCTCCGTAGCCCCCCTCCCGGTGAAACCCTAGCCCCGGTGGAGAAATACCGGACTTATACGGAAACACGCGGTAACAGCGTCGAAAGGGGGTAGCAATGTGGAACTATTTGCTTGGTTGTGCTAGGATAGCCCATAGGAACACAAAACAAAAAAGGTAGAACCCACCTCTTCGGAAGATTCACGGTGTTTGGTCCGATACGGGAGTTTCACCCTGTAATCGCCTACGAGAGAGAAGTGGATGCCGGTGAAGCCGGGTCACACCCCAGAGAGCAATCTTGGACATACAAAGCACACAACACACTTATACTAACATGGTATGGCACCCCCTAGCTTGTGTTGGGATCCAGACGCTCCGTAGCCCCCCTCCCGGTGAAACCCTAGCCCCGCTGGAGAAATACCGAACTTATACGGAAACACGCGGTAACAGCGTCGAAAGGGGGTAGCAATGTGGAACTATTTGATTTGTTGTGCTAGGATAGCCCATAGGAACACAAAACAAAAAGGTAGAACCCACCTCTTCGGAAGATTCACGGTGTTTGGTCCGATACGGGAGTTTCACCCTGTAATCGCCTACGAGAGAGAAGTGGATGCCGGTGAAGCAGGGTCACACCCCAGAGAGCAATCTTGGACATACAAAGCACACAACACACTTATACTAACATGGTATGGCACCCCCTAGCTTGTGTTGGGATACAGACGCTCTGTAGCCCCCCTCCCGGTGAAACCCTAGCCCCGCTGGAGAAATACCGGACTTATACGGAAACACGCGGTAACTGCGTCGAAAGGGGGGTAGCAATGTGGAACTATTTGCTTTGTTGTGCTAGGATAGCCCATAGGAACACAAAACAAAAAGGTAGAACCCACCTCTTCGGAAGATTCACGGTGTTTGGTCCGGTACGGGAGTTTCACCCTGTAATCGCCTACGAGAGAGAAGTGGATGCCGGTGAAGCCCGGTCACACCCCAGAGAGCAATCTTGGACATACAAAGCACACAACACACCTATACTAACATGGTATGGCACCCCCTAGCTTGTGTTGGGATCCAGACGCTCCGTAGCCTCCCGGTGAAACCCTAGCCCCGCTGGAGAAATACCGGACTTATACGGAAACACGCGGTAACAGCGTCGAAAGGGGGTAGCAATGTGGAACTATTTGCTTGGTTGTGCTAGTATAGCCCATAGGAACACAAAACAAAAAGGTAGAACCCACCTCTTCGGAAGATTCACAATGTTTCCACCTCTTATTCTTTGAAATCTCTAGTCTTGTATTCGAGGAATCTCATTTTAGTGATGGATTTCGTTCTAATGTTTATAAATCCTATTTATATTTTTACTAGACTTGTATTAGACCTATATAATGCAATTCCGAAGCCCAAAAATTTATTGGATGAATATTCGTATTATTTATTTTCTTTTGAATAATAATGGTTTTAATCGAAAATCGTAAATAAAACAAGTTTAAAACATCAAAATGAAAAAATAACTTTGGATCTTTCTTAGTCACATCAAAATGAAGCTTTGGTGAGATTTTGACCTTATTTGAGTTCAAAAGGTTTGAAACTCATCTCATTATCTTGAACTCTCTACTAGACTGTTCAAGATATCATATGTTACACAAGGTTTTTTCGTTCCATTCTTTATAAGACAGGTTTATATTTTTTTCTCGTTACTATATGACATAACACTACTATGTGCGTCGCCAATATATTTTTTCGATTTTTTTTGAATTATTTATGCTCATTTCAAGCTTGGTCAACCCTCTGTTTGACCAGCCGAAAAGCTTCTAGAAGGAAACACAGAGATTCGACCTGGGCTGTTGGATCGACGCCTTCTAGAAGGAATCGTGCATCGGACGGATGCGCTCGCAGCCACAGCGATCCGCGAGACGTTCGTTCTGCGCTCTGATTGGTTGGTACGTTGGCCACAGGGATCGATGGTTCTACATATGATTTCTTTGCTGTTAAGTGTTATAAACCATGTTATTTAAATAAAAATATAATGAAACTTCAGATTTACTACAGAGATGATTTTTATCAGTTTTACATATGATTTTTCTATTAGACCATGTTATTTAAATAAAAAATAGAAAATAGAAGAATTATTCAAAACATAATGAAACTTCAGATTTACACTATACATGTAGAATAGATGTCTAGGAAATTCATTTGGTTGATTTATAAAATATGCCAAAAAATGTTGAAGCATAAACGGGGGTATTTACCCTAGCTTCGGACCTCATTTGAAGCACATTTCTCACGAGAATTGAGCGATGGTTGCAAATGAGCATAAAAAATTCAAAACAAATCAAAATGACATGAATCCAACACACAACGTTGTTATATGTGATATAGTTGATCCTCAAATTTCTATGGATAATTTTGGCAAGGTTGAATTTTTCATGAAATTATAAACGGGGGTATTTACCCTAGCTTCGGACCTCATTTGAAGCACATTTCTCACGAGAATTGAGCGATGGTTGCAAATGAGCATAAAAAATTCAAAACAAATCAAAATGACATGAATCCAACACACAACGTTGTTATATGTGATATAGTTGATCCTCAAATTTCTATGGATAATTTTGGCAAGGTTGAATTTTTCATGAAATTATAAACGGGGGTATTTACCCTAGCTTCGGACCTCATTTGAAGCACATTTCTCACGAGAATTGAGCGATGGTTGCAAATGAGCATAAAAAATTCAAAACAAATCAAAATGACATGAATCCAACACACAACGTTGTTATATGTGATATAGTTGATCCTCAAATTTCTATGGATAATTTTGGCAAGGTTGAATTTTTCATGAAATTATAAACGGGGGTATTTACCCTAGCTTCGGACCTCATTTGAAGCACATTTCTCACGAGAATTGAGCGATGGTTGCAAATGAGCATAAAAAATTCAAAACAAATCAAAATGACATGAATCCAACACACAACGTTGTTATATGTGATATAGTTGATCCTCAAATTTCTATGGATAATTTTGGCAAGGTCGAATTTTTCATGAAATTATAAACGGGGGTATTTACCCTAGCTTCGGACCTCATTTGAAGCACATTTCTCACGAGAATTGAGCGATGGTTGCAAATGAGCATAAAAAATTCAAACACATTCAAAATGACATGAATCCAACGCACAACGTTGTTATATGTGATATAGTTGATCCTCAAATTTATTTGCTTAATTTTGGCAAGGTCGAATTTTTCATGAAATTATAAATGGGGGTATTTACCCTTGCTTCGGACCTCATTTGAAGCACATTTCTCACGAGAATTGAGCGATGGTTGCAAATGAGCATAAAAAATTCAAAAAAATTCAAAATGACATGAATCCAACGCACAACGTTGTTATATGTGATTTACCCTAGCTTCAGACCTCATTTGAAGCACATTTGCCCAAAATTTTGGAATGACTTAGTTCAACATGCATCATATATACAACATTATTCAAACATTCTTTTCGCTTTTAATCTACATTCTGGCTCGTGATTGCGTTCAGAAATACTCAAAATTAATTAAAAAACGCGAACTCGTTGAAATAGGCTAAAATTCATAGATTCGACGATAGTTTTACAGAAAGCTAGACGGCATAATTTAACTAAAAACATTGAAAAAACTTTAAAAAAAAAACTACGGTTGCCCGAGTCGTCCTCTACTCCTCTTCCTCGTCGTCCTCATCGCTGTCGTCGTAGGCCAGCATGCTGGAGGGCCCCGCCTCGTGGTCGTTCTTGGCTAAGGGCGATGGGTTCGCCAGCGTAGCGATCGCATGCCGCTCCGCTCTGCCTCGGATCCGCAGCCGGTGCAGCTGCGCCTGCTCGGAGGGATGGCGGCGGTCCCGCCTCTCGCTCTGCAGGGCAACCTTGCGCCGGTCTCTCTCGTACAGCGCGACGACCGCCTGCTGCTCATCCGACGCCGCGGTTGCGGCGAGCTCCCGGTAGACCTGGCGCTCCGCCTGCTCCCTCTGGTGGGTCTCCAGGGATGCACGAACAGCGGCAGCCTCGGCCGCTGCCGCCGCCTCCTTTAGCCAGGAGCGGACCGTGTGGAACGCCTCCTCGTTCCGCCATGTTTCGAACGAGTGGACGGTGGCGTTCTCCTCGCCGTCATTGTGGCCCCGCGTCGCGGTCGTGGGTCGGCAGTACAACGGCGAGTTGCGCCATGCACGGAGCCGGCGAGGCATCGTCTCGGGGTGTCTGGTGAAGTGCGGCGAGGGCGATGAGAGTTTGTGCGGTGAGGGCGAGTTTGTGCGGTGAGGGCGAGGGGCCTTTTGTAGCCCTGGCGGGTCATTTACTGCGACGCGCGTGCCGTTACTCCGGCAGACTTTGAACAACCAGGGGGCCCACGGTTTTTCCACAAAAAATTCGTGTGGACTATTCAGCGCAGTCAACTAATTGCGCGGTCCCACCTGTAAGCTCCGGATGGTTTCAACGAACTTGGCAGTCCCACCCGGACCCACTTCGCGAAACGGAGGTCTGACTCCTCGGTCCCACTTCGCGAAACGGAGTCGACTCCAAACTTACCGTTCCAGCCTCTCCATAGTAGTTGCGCACAGACTAGGGGCAAAACTGAGGTCGATTCAGCTCTAGGGGTAAAACTGAGTACAAGTGGTCCGCTATGGGCAATTCGATAAATGACCCTTTAGATAGTTAGGGTGGCCTCAAGTAAAATTTCCCTACTAATATATTTTTTGAATTTACAAGAATACACTTTTCTTTCATGGCTATCTTAACATTGGATTGTAAAATAAGTTGGTCACAATTTCAACAACCAGGAAATAAGCTTTACAAATATAGGATGAACGTACATGCACCTGAATAATTATTAGGGTTTCTATTTACTTAGATATATTTTTTCACGCCTCATGACATGGATGGATGTAGGTTCCATTGCTTAAAGAGTACCCAAACAAGCTGGTTGCAACAACAATACAATGCTTGTTTGGGGCAATTCAGTCTTTTGTCGTGGCAGTGGTGGTTGAGAGGGATTTCTCGAAATGGAAGCTTGGGTTGGACATTGGTCTCCTCGCCGTCCTATACTCGGTTAGTTTGTAACCTAGCTTATTTTCTACTTATCTTGGTGCATAAGTAGTTTCATAATCTTAAGTCCAACATATAAATTAATATGGACGCCCATAAACCAATTGCACTCACACAACATTCAAACATCTTAGGCTTTCTTGGGGACATGTGCGTTCATGTACCTAGTTGCGTGGTGCGCTGAAATGGAAGGGCCAGTCTTCGTCGTGATGTGGTACCCACTAAATTTGGTTCTCAGTATGTTTTGTTCATTCCTCTTCCTTGGAGAAGCCATCTACCTCGGAAGGTAAACATTTAACACTAATGAGAAAATATCAGGTCGAGCTAGCTATATTTAATGAAGAAAATACAAACATGTGGTTTGATGTTGTACAACATAACATATAAATACCAAACAAAAGTTGTAATGTTGAATTTTTTTAGAATTGAAGTGTTTTATATCATACTATAATTAGAATTGAGAAATAACATACCTCAATGGTATTTGTTCTTTGCAGTATTTTGGGTGGAATTTTACTAGTTGCTGGCCTTTACAGCGTATTGTGGAATAAAAGCAAGGAGAAGGAAAACAAGGCAATACCAGCGGCATCAATCGTACCAGAGAAGCATGAAGAAGAATTAGCATTAGAAGTTCTATAAAGCTAGCTACATCGGGCACTTTAACTAACTAATAACTACGAACCTTCATATATGTAGGGCTGACAAGACAATCATATCTTGTTTGTAAATATATAGTTTAGAGCAGTAAATTTCTTTTTGACACTATAAGAGTTGTTGATATAGAATTAGAATAGTTCATGCCCAGCTCAAGTTCTAGGTTAGTTCCACCGTTCTTATATTTTGCGATTTGAGCAGTTTAACTAATTAGTAAGTACGAAAGTTCACGCGCTTTTGTATGGACATGGTTGGTTGATTTATTTATAAAGCAGAAAAAATGTTATTTCAATTAGTTTCAAAGTATTTTAGTTTACTTTCTGCATCAGTACCATATTATTTTCATGCGTCTTTTTGAGTGTTGGAACTTGTTGTCGATCGTGGTCAGCCATTGGAATATTTGGAAAACGTTGCAAAATATGTCATATGTTAAAATACAATGAAGCAGTTGGGCGACTCGTTGTGCGGCATATATCTGTAAATTTGGTTTGTTGGTGTAGAAACCCCAACAGGGCCGACTAGAGGATCGGCTCGGGAATTTACATGGCCACAAAAGTGGCAGGACTATGAGCTCTTTAAGGGGTCTAGCTGCTACAAACCTCAAATATAAACTTTTTTTCAATAAGCCTTCGTATGTAGCTCATTTTCTGAATTTAGGGGAGAGCCAGCAAGGGTGACGTAGCTATGAGAAATTTACGGGCTATTCATGTCTTCGTACATAGCTCAGTTTCTTAGTTTAGGGGGCCAAACAAGAGCCATATATGTATGGGCAATTTACTGGCCCCGCCTCCCCCCGAGCATCAAATGTACGCCCTCCGATCCATAAAAAAGTGTCGCTCCCTTAGTATAAAGTTTGTATAAACTTTGTACTAAGTGAGCAACACTTTTTATGGATTGGATGGGAGTATTTTTTTCCCCTCGAATTTAAGGAGAAATCTGCCGAGTAGGGTGTCCCAAAGGAACTCGGCAGCATCTCACTTTTACCCTAGATCCACACCCGCCAACTGGTCCCTCGCGATCTTGATGAACTAGTTGTATATGGTGGGGATTCTCCTGGCTCGAGATGCCAAATGTAACAACTCTCTTCTTGGATCGAGGATCTAGTTTAGGAACAGGGGATTTGTTCAACTCGTTCGCTAGGAATAGAGATACATGCAGAGTTCAAGATCCAAACCGGAGAGAGGAGGGAGCAGAAGCGTACAAGCACCATGCAGGGAGGAGGTCACATGTTAACCCCACCACTCGCAGATATTAAGCGTCTTGGGTCGTTCGCTTACCGTGGCCGGAAACTTGCCCATTTGTGGTGCTACAGCAGAGTTTTGCTTGATTTCTCTATCGCGGAAGAGCCTAGCTCACCAGCCTTGCTGTGTTGATGCAGGGACGGGCTACTTGCGTACATGCTTGCTGATCACACTTACATACAAACAAAAGTTAGTGTTAGCTCCTTGTTGCTGGTTATAATTAAGGAAATTCAAAATTGTTACTCGCTCCATCCCAAATTAGGTGTCGTGGATTTGTTAATCCCATCCACAATAGCTGAAGTTTTTCTTATCAAATGCCATGGCGTCTCAGCTTATATGAACGCCGTGAGATTTGTAGTGTCCATACTAGGCTCAAGACCATCTCTACCCTTTTTAATTTTGTTTGTAGCTAGACCTGCTCCATCAGTAATAATCAAATGTATTTCATCTTATCTGCGATCCCACCACTACGTGTGCTATCACTACCGCATCAAAAGGGAAGACTGAACTTTCCACAAAAACTTGGCCAATGGCACGATGGCCATGCATGAATGGGTGCCTTCTGCATGTATTTCGTTGCGCCCAGCTTACTAAGGCCTTCCCTAATGGGAGTATCTTGGCACGATATCATAGGCAATATGCTTATGTGACACCCTATTAATTGAAGAAAGAGAGTGTAGTTGTATCTTATATAAGATACAACTCTTGCACGAGATCATATGCAAAAAATGTTGCTAGTCCAATCACAAGCAAATATTAGACCAAAATCAATTAATGCAACTTAACTTAGATACGATGTATAAGAAACAATGCATTAGGATGGTTGTTTCTTAGATTGTATTCCTACCTATGATAGCGCGCTAAGATACTATGCATTACGGAAGGCCTAAGCTTGTCTAATTAATGAAATCAATGTCTGCAGTAGTTAGTTTGGGCTAATTAATAGAACATAAGAAAAAATTCCAAATAAGAGAGATAAAAGTGGCGTAATTATTGATCCATGGTAAGTAAACCTAAAAAACTATACAGATCTGTACCACTCCTTTGCATTATTACTTAATTTTTGGGTATTGTTTAAGCATGTGTATCGATGCCATCAAGTAATGGACCGAAAAATTTGAGTGGGGATGACAGATTCTACCACAAGCGAGTTGTATGTAGCATGTGAGGGTGTGTAGTTCACAAGGAAATTTTTGGGAAAACGGTGTACGTTGATAAACACTCGTTGTACACACAACTTGGCATGACATCATGAACGAGGTTCAACAACCAAGCTAAGCTGATGGTTCGTGGCTACAAAGTAAGGATGACGAAATGGGCAGCGTTGGTCCTTTTATGTGTGATGCGCGATTTATATAGACAACAGAACATAAGAATGTCCGGGCATGCGCGAAGCGTACACTGTTCGCACTCTTGAAAGCCACACTTTTTTTCTGCATAAGGGGGCTGAGCTATGTGCCAACTTCTGGCTTGTATGTTTCGAAAATCACGCCATGTGCTCATGCTCCTCCAAAATGTCCAATCATTCCTCAGTGTTCTCTATTAGCGGCCGTGAAGTCAGACGGCATGAATGGGTGTAGTGGCCAAATTCCTAATGTTCATTAGAATGCATGCCTGATTAGCGCCTATCCCAATGCAAAGCATCTGATTGAGGGCGGATTCTGCATGTGCAGCTGCCATCGTAGGCGGCAGACAATTTTCGATATATATACTAAAATATGTCTAGATATATACATCCGTATTCTGACAAATCTATCACAACTAATTTGGGACAGAGTGAGTACATATTTTTGTTGATTAAGGTGATGGGATGTTTAGTTGGGTTCAGCCGGCCGGTGGGTTGTTGAAGTCTTGTTCCGTATGGAGAAAACAAAGAGAGACGATGATTTGGAATAATTAACAAAGAGATATGTAATAATTTCATAAAGAATGCTTGTACCTACTATAGCGATTTGGCCGGTAAGAGACTGGCTCTGTATATGGGGTCTGAACACGACTGATTTGGTCACACGTGCTTCCACTGGTCAGTCCCCCTCTACAATACTAGTACTTTATGACCAAATCAATCATATGCCTAAGCAAGACAGGTGTGAAACTTCTGCTCAGCTATGTTAAAGTAGAGTCGAATGCATATTGAAACTTCTGCTCAGCTATGGTAGTATTTTTATTTATGTTAGATGCGATAGTAATAAGTAGTTGAGCGCATAAATATTGAATACCTGATTAATATAACGCAGCGGTTATTTTCTCTGCCATCACAGATGTCTGATTTAGTGAAGTTCACGTTTTATTACGGTGCTGGAACTGTAGAAGAAAATGAGCTGGGAGTTTATTTGCGTTCGTACGACAGTATAGATGTTGAACTGTGTTCGCCGCAATCATGGAGTCTTAGTGAGTTGAGAGAATGGTTGACAGGAAGTTTAGGTCTTGATACTGAAACGTACACCGTCGGTGTACATGCTCTATGGAGCCGGTCAAGATCAAATCCAATATTTTATTTGAGGGCGATAGAGCGGGACTCTCAGTGGACTAACTGGTTAAAAGGTTGCGAAAATAGGAGTGTAAATCCTATCGCATTAGTACTCCCTGTCAAGAAGGAGGTGATTGAACCTGAGGTTGATTATGGGTACAATCCTGAACAGAGCAGCCAAGGGATTAACTATTCTGGTGAAGGTCAATATTATGAAAGGGGACAGAGTAGTCAAGCATTTGGAGGCGATGCCGGTAGTCCTGACATAGAAATAGACCAGCACAGTCAAACTGGTTATGTTAGCGGTGAGGCAGATGGTGATGAGATTGACGGGCAGATGCAGAACCAGATGGAAGATGAAGATACAGATATTGAAAGTCTGTATAACGAAGATTCTGATGAGTCAGATGAAGAAGTGGACGATGTAGTGCAGCCTAATCCTGCAGCATGGAGGCAGGACTTCTCTTCGGCAATGACCGTGAACGACGGGCATGATTCTGCCTGGCAATATCATCAGAACAACCTTGCGTTGGGTGCTATGTATCCTGACAAGGAAGCTCTGAAGGATGCAATAATTAATTGGGCAATGTCGACACAAAGAGTTTTTAAAACAAAGGTGTCAAGTCAGAAATACTTGACAATGGAGTGTGTTGATATCAACTGTCCTGGGAGGGTGCATGGATATCTCCCTAAGTATGGCACAAGTTGGAAGATCAGTGACTTGATTCAGCACACATGTGTTAATTCGAGTATACCACAAGCTCATAAGAACCTTTCCTCTACTCTTATTGCTCGGTTGTTGTACACCGAGATAGTGGAGAGCAAAGCGATGCTAGTGAAAGATATCCAGACCAAAGTGTTTGTCAGGTTTAAGTACCATATTTCCTATGGCACCGCCTGGAGGGCTAAGCAAAGGGCACTTGAGAACAGATTTGGTTCTTTTTTTGATGCTTACGACTCTGTTGTTCGGCTACTGCTCGCACTCCGTGACCGGAATCCAGGCACCTATGTGGATATCCAAGACTGGTATATGCCAGAGTTCCCGACAGTTAGGGTACTTCATCGAGTGTTCTTCTCTTTCGGTGTTTGCATCGAAGCTTTCAATCATTGTCGACCAGTGATTTGTGTAGATGGCACTTTTCTTACGGGCAAGTACAGGGGTCAGATCCTTACAGCCATAGGTACAGACGGCAACAATCAAGTCGTTCCACTAGCATTTGCTTTTGTTGAGAGCGAGAACATTGAAAGCTGGACATGGTTCTTTAGGCAGCTGAAAATAGCAGTGGTGAAGGATAAGCAGAATGTGTGCATCCTTCATGACAGGCATGCGGGTATATTGAGTGCGATAAGGACACTCACAAACCCTTTGCCTGATGAACCAACTCCGTGGACTGACATGCAGAGTCGTTGGTGTATGCGTCACCTGGGGGCCAATTTCTTCTCTCAGTTCAGAAACAAGAACCTTATGAATCTTTTCAAGAAACTCTGCAAGCAGAATCAGGAATGGAAGTACACACTGATACGTGGCAGACTGAATGTGTGCACACAGAGACATGTACGGGATAGAAGACTTGCACGGGACGCAGCTGTGGCGGCACATGTACAAGCAGTAGCTGCCCAGCTAGCAACAGGATCAGCTGCCTTGGAAGACGAGCCTGTTGGCCTGTGTGACTTGCCCGGATTCGACCCGCCTGGTACTAGGAGAAGACTAGGGAGGACGATTAAAACCTTTGAGCAGTGGATCGAACACGAGCCTCTTGAGAGATGGTCTTTGTTGCATGACACACATGGAGCAAGGTATGGTGTTATGACAACCAATCTAGCTGAAACATATAACTTTGTTCTCAGAGGCAACCGGGCTTTGCCACTGACAGCCATTGTGGAGGGAATTTTTTATGGGACCGTGAAATACTTCAGAGATAGACGTGAAAGAGCTCAGCAGCATATCATCAATAATCCGAACACACGGTACTGTGAAAAGATTACGAACTACATGAATGAGAAGATGGAAAAGGCTAGGTCACACACAGTTATCTCTATCGGAAATCAAGAAAGGAGGTTCGAGGTGCGCTTAGCTAACAACAAGTTTGGATGTGGTAATGAGTTGAGGACGCACGAGGTGAAAATTGGTAATGAAGTTTGGCCAAGTTGCGAGTGCACATGCAACAAACCAAAATTGCTTCACCTTCCGTGCTCACATGTTCTTGCTGCTTGCGGTCAACTCGGTCTCGATGCAATTTCATTTGTGTCTCCATATTATCTGAAAGAGTCTGTCCTGAATACATGGACAGGTGAGCTGATGGGGTTTCGTTCAATGGGTAATTTTAACACCGTTAGCTCCGCTCAGAGACAGTACATTCCAGACCCCGCTAAAATGCGTACAAGTAGAGGTAGACGACAGTGTCAGCGCATCCGCAATGATATGGATGAATCTGAAGCCGGAGGCCCAACTAGGCAATGCATTCTATGCAATCAGTTTGGCCACAGGGACCCTAATTGTCCAACTTATGTCATCGCCGGCGGGCGTGGTCGTGCTAGAGGCACTCGTGGTGGAAGAGGGAGAGCACGTCGTGGTCGTGCTATTCCGGATTTAAATTTGTAATATGTGTGGAAGTATGTTTTAAATTTGTAATATGTGTGAAACTATGTTTTAAATTTGTAATAATTATGGACATATTTTGATTACACTCGTACATTATGTGCAAAATATTGTAATTAGTGCAGGATGTCGTTGTTGCGTCGAGAGATCGACGTAACCCACCGGGGACGGTTACAGCGGGAAAAAGCCCTCCCCACACTTATCACCCGCACTCCTAGAGAGTACTGGAGGATTCACCCTGCCTGGGTTGAGCGGTATGTATTATATAAACTGCATTGTACACAAAACTACTAACCGGTCACGTGCATTCAATAATTGTACTTTCGCTGTTGTAGGTTGAAATGGAGTGGTCTTCTACCTTTCGCGCGACTGGTAGAGCATAGAGATGGCGGTACACGCGTGATGATCGACCACTCTCTACTCTCTTGCCTAGTGGACCGATGGAGACCCGAGACACATACCTTTCACTTCCGCTGGGGGGAGATGGCTCCCACTCTACAGGATGTGTCTTATTTGCTCGGGCTTCCTTTGGCAGGTCAGCCCATAGGACCATTGGAGAAACCGGAAAATTGGCAGGACGTGATGGCACTACGGTTTCACAATGCCTTTCCTGGTCTTGATGTTCTGAAATGGAACAAACATGGACCGAAACTTGCATGGTTAAAACTTTTCCAGGTTCGTAAAAATGCCTCACATATTTCTTATGAGTTATAACTTGTCACTAACACTTCTTTATTAATACAGATCGAGAACTTTGGGGATTTGGATGCCACACAGCTCAGCCTTTGCCTAGAGGCCTACCTATTGTGGCTTCTGTCTAGGGTGATGTTCACCGAGAACCATGTAGACACGGTTGGCGCGCAGTTTATCCCTCTTGCAATGAACATTGCCTATGCTGAAGAGCGGGATGAGGTTCGGCAGTGGAGTTGGGGCTCGGCAGTGCTAGCAGCTACGTACCGTGCTTTGTGCAAGGGTTGCTGCCTCTCAGAGAAGACTTCAGCTTTGCTAGGGTGCCCTATTTTCCTACAGTTGTGGTCGTGGGAGAGGTTCTCTATAGGACGGCCAGTCCTACGGTTGGAGGAGCCTTTCGGCGTTGACGAGATGTTTGACGCGGATTACATCGACATGCCAAATTTCTCTATGATCTGGACCTCTCGGAAGGTATGTATTTTGTCGTTTATTCGGGCATGTCGTCGCAAACATTATGTGTACTAATATTTATTATTTCACAGAGATCCTATGCACATGAGCAGACAAAGTGTGCGTACACAGCTCTAAACGAGCAGTTCGATGTGTATACTTCGGTTATCTGGGAGCCGTATAGTAATGAAGCCATGTTTGCTAGATACCCCGGAGGCATGTCTCACTTGTGCGAGAGGGACCGGGACTACTGGATGACAAAGGCGAAGATCATCTTTGATGTTTGCGTCGAGGAGATGTCCCAACAGAGGGTTATGCGCCAGTTTGGACTTCTACAGTTGGAGACTCCTCCCCCTCATGATAGCCCCGTGCCAAACATTATCCACGAGTACGTATATTCTATCTATTCTTTTGTACTGTTTCACATATTTCCAGCACGATGAATACCTTATATGTCTAACCATTACGCATTATTTCACACATTGTAGCAACACAAGGAAGGGAGTTAGCTGGACGGAAGCTCAGTGGCTACAACGGCTTGGCATTTATGTGAACGAGTGGCACACCGCCTTGACACGACGCTGGGACGAGACCACTCCTTTTGATGCATCTATATTCCAGCGCTATTTGAACAGGTACATGGCATCAACACGGATACGTATCATGCATCACCCTCATCCGGACCAGATACCGGCCCCTACTGCATTTGATACATATCCAAGGCATGATACTTCCGGATCCAGGCAGTACGCGGTAATATATATTCTCGTTACTTAATGCACGGACTCCCTATTTACCTATTTATGCATCTAAGTTATTTCATACTATCTGTGATAAATAGGCGCAACTAACAGATGAGCTTCGGACCGAGTGTGCTCATTATGCACGCTCGCTTTCTTCTGCACCTCTCATGATCAACCGTACCCAGCACCAGAACTGGGTTACGCGCTTCGAAGGGAGGCTAAAAGGTATCTGGGAGGCTATCACGTGCACGCGGGGTTCAGACATTGTTCAACACCACCATGTACCGCGCCCTTCGCCTCAGTTCAACCAATCGCAGCGCCGCTCCATGGACCAGCCAGAACCACCGCCGCAACGTCATCAGCCGCGTCCTCGTGTACCACCACAGCAGATGTTTAGGCCACCGGGTCTAGGTGAGGCTGGAGGTTCATCTTGGCAGCAGCAGCAGCAGCACACGGATAATACACAACAAGGTACGTACGCATACCTTTAACTTCCATTTTCTTACCTAAAAATTGAGGCGTACGTACATATTTAATAAGTACTCCTCTCCACCTATGCAGGACTATTTGGGCAGACTGGATCCGGATCCGGGTGGCAGACTGATAGCGGGTCCTTTGATTTTAGGATGACTCAGGACGCGTGGCTACAAAGTAACTATCAGCAGACCCAGATTCCCATTATACAGACGCCTCCATCACAGGGTCCTACGATGCAGACGCCTCCACCATTCACCACACAGCCTACACAGGATGCAGATGATGAACAGGATGGAAGCTTCACAGTGCCTCGTGCAACTAGGGCACCCCACAGGTATGAGTGGTCGACTCCCGTACAACGCCCCCCACGTGAAGGTCGACGACGCAGGAGGGAGTGATATCTTCCATTAGTGCATACTTATCTACATATGTATGAGACATATTTATCTACCAATGTATGAGATATATTTATGGACTTATGTATGAGATATATTTATCTACCTATGTATGTGTCTCTACTAACGTGTGACATATTTAACGCAATAAGATAAAACTGAAATACATTGCCAACGTTTCTTTCCTGCCAACGTCTCCCCCCATTTGTTTCCCGCCATCGTCCCCCGCCAATTTTTCCCGGCCACTGTCTCCCGCCATTTCTTTCCCACCAACGTCTCCCGCCAATTTTTTGCCGCCACCGTCTCCCGCCATTTTTCTCCCGCCACGGTCTCCCGCCATTTTTCTCCCGCCAGTCGTCTACCGGCACCGTCTCCCGCCTATATAAACCCCGACAATCTTTCATATGGATGTGTGTATGTTGTCTACTTAACTTAGAGTAATGGCTGATAGTGGTAGTCCTGGTCTCGATCGAGAAAGCTCATGGTATATTCTATATCATGCGGCACAAGGGTCTTGCAAGAATACGAGGGGGGGTAGAATTCCAGTTAGTTTTCATGAACTAATGACTGAGTCGGCCCACACTATTGCTCTGGGGGGGAAATTAGCCAGATATAACCTCCCGCCTAGATCCACCGATGAAATAAGGAGTGAACTATTGAGGTGGCATCACAAGTGGTGCAGAATAGTTGAGCTAAAGAAAATCGAGTCGGGGCTTCGGGGTATGTCAATCTTCAATACTAGCGATAAGATACGTTTTTCCGACGAGGCCTATGCAGTTCACGTTCAGGTAATCGATTTACCAGTTTACATCATGTTCAAACCGATTTGCATAGTTCTCATTTCTTTTTTCGCTTTTATTCTCAATGTGCAGCACTATCCTGCAGACGCAGAGTTTCTGAACAAACAGATCCCGCACTATGGCTGGATGAGCATACTCTTTGGACCATGTCCACGAGGGTTTCCAGAAGACAACCGGCACGCTCATTGGATCCTGAGCACAATAGCAAAGGGGAAGACTGGTGCCGCATCTGAGGGGAAGAGTCGCGCCGCATCGAAGGGGAAGAGTGCTGACACATCGAAGGGGAAGAGTCGCGCCGCATCTAAGGGGAAGACTGCTGACACATCGAAGGGGAAGAGTGACGGCGCATCGAAGACAGTTGATGATGACAACAGTGACGACGACTACACGCCGAGAAGTGTAGCTAGATATAAGGCTATGTGTGAGCGTGCTGCTTCATCAAAAGCCGTAGCTGATGAAAACAGTGATGACGACTTCATGCCTCCATCACGAACACGTGGGAGAGCAAAGTGAAGCCGCCGTGTAAAATTAGTTTTCCTTTTACGTATTTTACTCTTTCAAATTTAAATTCAGTACTGCTTTCCATACCTATTTGTAAAATTATTATCCTTCTCGCAATATAATTAACCGGGTTAACAAAGGTAGGAAAAAAAAATATTTCGTACCTGTCGTGGTAGGGGAACCCGACTGGAGCCTAAACACGATTAGCCTGCAATCGCGAGGCGCCAATCCGACTGGTCTCCTGTCGTTGTCTGCTGACACGACTAGGACCTGTCGCGGTCGCCCACGACGACAGGGTCCCTATCGCGTTGCGCGACGACGACTGGCTAATATTTCTGAAATTTCTAGATTTTGCGTATTATTTTTTTACTTTCTGTAAAAAAGTGTATTATTTAAAAAAAATTAGCCGTTTACTCTCAGGCCAGTCTCCAGTCTCCGCTCTTCGTGAGATGCATACAAGCAAGCTAGCTCCATATAAGAAGGCTGCAGATAGTCCTTCGTACATTAGAGCCAGTACTCCCTCACTTCTTCTTTTTTAAAGTGAATCGTAAAAGACATACACACATCACACCGGCAGATCGAGTAGTTCTCCGGCCGTCAATACTGCATTGACACCATCGCCATGGTCGACGGAGGCAAGAAGCCGTACGTGGTCGCAGTGGCAATACAGGCCATCTACACGGGCCTCTTTGTCGTCTCCAAGGCGGCCTTCGACAGTGGCATCAACACCTATGTATTCATCTTCTACCGCCTCGCCGCAGCCACGGCTGTCCTCCTCCCGGTCGCTCTTATCAACTCCAACTGCCGGAGCAGATCAACCAACGCGACGACACCGGCACCGACGTTGTCGTGTCGCCTGCTCTTCAAGCTCTTCCTATACGCCTTGCTCGGGTAAATATTCAAAGCATTTTCTATTTGGCAAATGTGATAAAATGGAACAAATTTGTTTAGCTATGATAATAAACCCCTTATTAGAGAAACAAATTGCAAAAGCAACCCGAAAACTTAGTGGCTCCATCAGTACGTACCGTCTGGGTTCTTTTACCTGTGATTCATGTTTTAAGATCATGTCACGTACTATTTAATCTCCATTAAGCATTGTTGTTTTGAGATATGTGAGATGTACTTGTATGAAGCCTCTAGTAAATTGTTTGATAATGTTATGTTCATTCATATTATATGCACAGAAACACGTTCACGCTGAACGTGTACAACGTGAGCCTGAAGCAAACATCGGCGACGGTGGGGTCGGCAGCCACGAACTCTATGCCCGTCGCCACCTTCCTCCTTGCGCTGCTTCTGCGGATGGAGACGGTCAAGGTCCGAAGCCGCTCTGGGCTAGGCAAGCTTGCCGGCGTCGCACTCTGTCTCGCCGGAGTGCTGGTCATCGCCTTCTACACTGGCCCTTCCATACGGCCCCTCGCAGACAATCCCGTCTTCGCTCACAAGCCACACATTGTCAGCAATGGTGCGTGGATCAAAGGGACCTTTCTTCTTCTCCTCGCTTGCACAACATGGTCTCTCTGGATCGTCCTGCAGGTCAGTTAGTGTAACATGCATGCGATTAGCAGTCACTACAGGAAAAAGGCCAGACGCCGACGGCAAAAGGTATGCCGACGGCTTTTAGTCGGGGCCGTCGGCATACAAGGTGGTATGCCGACGGCAAAAATAAAACCGTCGGCGTAGATTTGGCCGTCGGCATATAGCATATATGCCTACGGCCTTTATAACCAGCCGTCGGCATACCTATAGCCGTCGGCATATCTAATCTAAGCCTACGGCTTTTTCTTGCGGCCGTAGGCATACCTTTGGCCGTCGGCATACCTGGCTCGCAGCATTGCCAGGTCGGACCCACCAGATGCTATGCCTACGGGTTTTTATCTTGGCCGTAGGCATACCTTTGGCCGTCGGCATAACTAGCTCGCAGCATTGCTAGGGCGGGCCCAGCTGATGCTATGCCTACGGCTTTTTATCTTGGCCGTCGGCATACCTTTAGCCGTCGGCTTACCTACCTGCTAGCCAGATCGGATTGGTCCCAGCAAAAGGTATGCCGACGGCCCCGATAAAAGGCCGTCGGCATAGATATTTTTCTCCTCTTTCTAAATGTTTTGGGTGGCACGCCATGTGTTCACCAGTGTTACTAGGGTTTCACATTGCTACCCCTTTTGGGCTCCGGTCAAACCTGTAGACGATAAGTTTGACTAGGCCTCAGCTGGGCCAGGGTTTCGTCGCAGAGTGCCTCCGGAGCGTCGGGGTGGCACCATAAGTTATTGGGTGTCATACCATGTGTGAACTAGTGTTACTAGGGTTGTAGAGGCCAAATATACCCTCACTCTCCATGTTGGGGCTTCCCCGGCATCGACTTCTCTCTTCGATAGTTTATGTGCTACGAGCCTGAAACTCCCGAAAACGGACTGTCGCGGTGGAATCTTCTGTAGAGGTGGGCCCTACTATTGTTTTGGGGCTTCCTATGGTCCACCCTAACACAATGAAACAATTAGTTCCACATTGCTACCCACTTTCGGGCTCCGGTCAAACCTATAGACAATAAGTTTGACTAGGCCTCATCTAGGCCAGGGTTTGGTCGCAGAGTGGCTCCGGAGCGGCGGGGTGGCACCATAAGGTATTGGGTGTCACACCATGTGTGAACTAGTGTTACTAGGGTTGTAGAGGCCAAATATACCCTCACTCTCCATGTTGGGGCTTCCCCGGCATCGACTTCTCTCTTCGATAGTTAATGTGCTACGAGCCTGAAACTCCCGAAAACGGACTGTCGCGGTGGAATCTTCTGTAGAGGTGGTCCCTACCATTGTTTTGGGACTTCCTATGGTCCACCCTATCACAATGAAGCAATTAGTTCCACATTGCTACCCACTTTCGGGCTCCGGTCAAACCTGTAGACGATAAGTTTGACTAGGCCTCAACTGGGCCAGGGTTTCATCGCACAGTGGCTCCGGAGCGTCGGGGTGGCACCATAAGGTATTGGGTGTCATACCATGTGTGAAGTAGTGTTACTAGGGTTGTAGAGGCCAAATATACCCTCACTCTCCATGTTGGGGCTTCACCGGTATCGACTTCTCTCTTCGATAGTTTATGTGCTACGAGCCTGAAACTCCCGAAAACGGACTGTCGCGGTGGAATCTTCTGTAGAGGTGGTCCCTACCATTGTTTTGACACTTCCTACGGTGCACCCTAACACAATGAAGCAATTAGTTTCACATTGCTACCCCCTTTCAGGCTCCGGTCAAACCCGTAGACGATAAGTTTGACTACGCCTCACCTGGGCCAGGGTTTCGTCGCACAGTGGCTTCGGAGCGTCGGGGTGGCACCATAAGGTATTGGGTATCATACCATGTGTGAACTACTGTTACTAGGATTGTAGAGGCCAAATATACCCTCACTCTCTGAGTTGGGGCTTCCCCGGCATCGACTTCTCTCTCTGAAAGTTTATGTGCTACGAGGCTGAAACTCCCGGAAACGGACTGTCGGGGTGGAATCTTCTTTAGAGGTGGGCCCTACCATCGTTTTGGGACTTCCTATGGTCCAACCTAACACAATTAAGCAATTAGTTCCACATTGCTACCCCCTTTCGGGCTCCGTTCAAACCTGTAGACGATAAGTTTGACTAGGCCTCAGCTGGGCCAGGGTTTCGTCGCAGAGTGGCTCCGGAGCGTCGGGGTGGCACCGTAAGGTATTGGGTGTCATGCCATGTGTGAACTAGTGTTACTAGGGTTGTAGAGGCCAAATATACCCTCACTCTCCATGTTGGGGCTTCCCCGGTATCGACTTCTCTCTTCGATAGTTAATGTGCTACGAGCCTGAAACTCCCGAAAACGGACTATCGCGGTGGAATCTTCTGTAGAGGTGGTCCCTACCAGTGTTTTGGGACTTCCTATGGTCCACCCTAACACAATGAAGCAATTAGTTCCACATTGCTACCCACTTTCGGGCTCCGGTCAAACCTGTAGACGATAAGTTTGACTAGGCCTCAGTTGGGCCAGGGTTTCGTCGCACAGTGGCTCCGGAGCGTCGGGGTGGCACCATAAGGTATTGGGTGTCATACCATGTGTGAAATAGTGTTACTAGGGTTGTAGAGGCCAAATATACCCTCACTCTCCATGTTGGGGCTTCCCCGGCATGGACTTCTTTCTTCGATAGTTTATGTGCTACGAGCGTGAAACTCCCGAAAAGGACTGTCGCGGTGGAATATTCTGTAGAGGTGGGACCTACAATTGTTTTGAGACTTCCTAGGGTGCACCCTAACACAATGAAGCAATTAGTTCCACATTGGTACCCTTTCGGGTTCCGGTCAAACCTCACTACACCATGGACCAAATTTGGAGGCAAAGAACATAAGCATCCGGCGCAGGGAGCGGCGGCGCCCGAGCAGCCGCCTGTACAGAACGAGCTGGCGCCCGAGCAGGAAGCGGCGCAGGCTGCCCGGCGCTGGAGGAGGGAGCGGAGGCGGCAGCCAATATGGCCGGAGCAGCACGCCGGCTTGCACTCCTTCGAGACCGCACAGAAAGAGGGGGCATACCGCCAGGCCCTCGGCGTCCTCGAGCAGGCGGCAGAGGCGACGGAGGCTGCCGCCGTTCGGGCTTCTCTGGAGACGCGCCAGAGGGAAGAGGTGGAGCGTGAGGTGCGCCGGCAGCTGGCCGAGAACGCTGCATCGGCCGAGCAGCAAGCCATCATCGTGCAATACGAGGCCGACCGACGGCAGGTGGCGCTGCAGAGCGAGCGGCGCAACCGTCCGCCCTTCGAGCAGGCGCAGCTGCATCGACTGCGGGTGCAAGGCCGAGCGGAGCGGGCAGAGCGACGCTGGCTCGCCGCGGCGAGGGAGAGCGAAGCTGGTCCCTCCAACCATCTCGCCATGGTGGCGAAGGGGGGCCGCGAGGAGGACGCCGATGAAGACGACGATGCCTAGTTTCAAATATAATTTTGTTTGGGCCGAAACTTGGGCTCGGGGAGCGACTGGGAAGCCTGCCCCCCAAGTTCCAGATTAGTGCCGTTTGGCGCCGCGGCGGCCCCAAAACGACGGCGTTTTGGGCCCTGGGGGGCGCAACGACTGGAGATGCCGTTACACAGGCAGGCAGGAAAACGGCCGGCACAAGTTTTTCCCGGCACAGGCAACTGCCAGCACATAGGGTGACCGAAATTTCTGGCGCGGTTGTCCAGTGTTGACGCGCGCGTGGAGTGAAAATTTTGCCAGACTTGGCGCGCGTGCCGCGGATATCCCAAAATCCCTAGAGCAAAAATTCCCCAATCGCAACCCGCGGCCGCACTTCTCCCTGCCGGTCTCTCTGGTCATCACCGTCGCCGCCCCACTCCACCTCACCTTCCTCTCCGCGCCGCCGCAGTGCATCTCGCCTCCCTCTCACCGCCATAGCGCTTCCCCCGTCTGAGCCCCTCTGTCGCCGCCCTGTGGTGACCGCGTCGCTTCCGCATCTAGCACCCTCTCCCTCACACCCCGCCCGCCACCTACGTCTCTTGTCAGCCTCTTTCCTCCACATGGACAACCGCGCCACCTCTGAGCTTTTGGTAGAGGCACCCGTGTTTGGGGAGGGAAGATGCGAGTGGATCTGGAGGCGGCGGACGTGTCGCCGGACGCATGCTCATACGCCCCTCGTCCGTGAAAGCGGGAGCCAAAGATCGGCCTCGCGGCTGGTCTTCTACTCCTGCGGCCGGGAGTCAGGCTGCTACTCCAGCGCACGGTCGCGCGGCGGCGTGAGCAAGCGGGCGCCTTCCAGGTCGACCCGGCGTGCTTGCCTAGGAGGAGACGATGATGAACGAGCCGCTCAGGTCTCCACATCGCCTATTTGGTCTCTAATGGACTGCTCCAGCCGGCGCCTGGGCATCCAGACCGTCGCTGATAGTGTTGCTCAAGCCTGCCTCTCCTCCCCGGAGTACAAATATTTCTGCCCTTTGGCTCCTTACTGTGATTATCTGAATGGTGGGCTGATACACGATAGTCTTATAAATCTTATCCCTTGTTTTATTTACAGACTTGCAAGACCTAGAATTGACGAAAATAGATATTCATTATTCTGGCACCTCTTTTAGTCTGTGCAAGGTAATGATTTCACATCATTGCGCTTACAGCATACCTTTTTTGCTTTCTTATTTTGGAATACCTGATATATGTTCACTATTTTCTTCTCTATATGTGCTTGAATATTATGGCGTGTCAGTTGGCTTGCCCGATCTTATTTTGGAATACCTGATACATGTTCATTATTTTCTTCTCTATATGTGCTTGAATATTGTGGCGTGTCAGTGGGCTCGCCCAATCTTATTTTGGAATACCTGATATATGCTCATTATTTTGTTCTCTATATGTGCTTGAATATTGTGGTGTGTCAGTGGGCTCGTCCGATCTTATGTTGGAATACCTGATATATCCTCATTATGTTCTTCTCTATATGTGCTTGAATATTGTGGTGTGTCAGTGGGCTCGTCCGATCTTATGTTGGAATACCTAATATATCCTCATTATTTTCTTCTCTATATGTGCTTGAATATTGTGGTGTGTCAGTAGGCTCGTCCGATCTTATGTTGGAATACCTCATATATATGCTCATTATTTTCTTCTCTATATGTGCTTGAATATTGTGGTGTGTAAGTGGGCTTGTCCGATCTTATTTTGCACTATCGACTGTAAAATGTTTTACTCAGCCGTGTTTTTTTATGTACAGAAATATGTAGCCGAATGATGAAATATATAATTTAATTTTCTCTATGCTTTGGTGTGGCTTCAACCGTTCTGATACTTTGGCAGCATTGTACCTAATAAATGATATGCCGGTGATGTATTCACATGATGAAGCAGTACTTCCTCTAGGCTTTCCTATTAAGCATGTTGGTGAAGCAGGTTTAGATGTTGATTTATGACACAAATTGTTTTGCTGGATGAATGCAGTGCACACTTTTTGCATTCTGTTCCATTGCCTTCTCTCTGGAGTAAATTGTGTTTATGTCACATAGGCAGCTGGTTATGCTTAATACCATACATAACCGAACCTACCTTTCCCTGATCTGACGTGCATATCTAGTTCTTTACAGTAATCAGCAAATACTCCTATATTTTGCTAGAGACGTAACTGAGATCTGCGGCCCATTTAATTAATTTGTGCTTACATCACTTCTCAGGTTTTACTTGGGCTCAAGAAACGTCATGGTATTGATCCTCCCACTTTGGAGGGCTCTAATGTGTTAGATCTAAAAAAGTTTATTACTTATTAGGACATGCTATCAAACATCTGTTGCATGATTAATGGACTCCTGACAGTCATATAATCTATTTGTAATGATAGGATACACTATCAAATGTGCATTGACTCGAATTGTTCTTGATCTGCCAGTGCATCTACTTCAAAGGGATAATTTGAAATTATTCTAGATGCTTGAACTTTAGTTCTTGTAGGCTGTTGATGATTTGCGTAGGCATTGCAAACATGGAGGATTTTATTTGTCATTAACTTAAGTATCGATTGCACATAATCACTGCAGGCCCCAAGTGGTTTCATGGGAGGATTGAAACAATGGTTATGGAGAACACAGTGGGACTGAATATAGATCTGCTCGCTGCACAGAAGGGTACAAAGTCGTCAAGTAAGATCATCATCGAGGCTGTTATCCTCTTTCGTTTGTGGGTGAATAATTTTTTTTTCTGTAGTTCCAGTTTTGGCACTAAAATAACTGTTACTAAAAATTACAGGAAGTATCTTGAGCAATCAGGAGGGATAACTCTATTTGTTTGGCCACGTACCCGGTCCCTGGGACTCCGGTTAGTCGACTATATCTCTTCACATCTTACTCCTATCTTTCTCCAATTGGTTACTTACTATATCTCTTACTCCAACTTGTAGGGAACCTCGGCATCCAATGCCTTCAGTTGTGGTGGTTCCAACTATGTTCATGGTACCGGCTCGGGGAACCAAGATACCCCGTTGCGTCAAGGCTATGGTGGCTCTACACCGACCTCATCCCGTCAACTAGGTGGCAACCAGGTTAGTTTGTTCAACTCATGCATCAAAAGTTGGTATAGAAACTTTCTATTGCAAAAACATAGTATTTGACCGTTGCTAAATTTCTTTTTCTCCTTGTTATAGTCTTGATGATGATGCATGCTAGCGGAGGTGTACTTGGTGTCGTCACGAAGCACTTGGTGTCGTCGGGGTTCTAGCTAGGGTTGTCAAGAACATGTCCTTGGAACATGTCGTTTTGTGACATGCAACTTGTCTAAACAATGTCTATTGTGTTTGAAACTTGTGACTTTGTCCAATGTCTTTGAAACTTGTTACTTTCTCATATTAGTGGACTATATGTTTGCACAGTCTAATATTATTATTGTGTTGAGAATGTTCGAATATAACTGGCATTATTCATGTTTCTAAATACAAAAATGGAAGCAAAAACAATCTGGGAAAAAAATTCCTGTCAATATCTATGCCTACGGCAATTGCCGTCGGCATACCTCCCCAGATGCGCCAGGTGAGGACACATGTCCCAGGATAGAGGCTATGCCTACGGCAATTGCCGTAGTCATAGTAATTTTGGCCGTCGGCGTATGAAATAATGTAGGCCGACGGCAAAAGCCGTAGGCATAGCTCTGTTTTGCTGTCGGCATATCAGGTCGTGTGAGCTAGCAGAAGCCGCCACGTGGTTATTTTTGCCGTCGGCATAGCTCATTCCCACGAGTACTATGAGACCGCCACGTGTCCACTGGGGCCGTAGGCATAGCTTAAAATGCCGTCGGCATAGCTCTAGCCGCGAGCGACACGGGTGTGCCACGTGGCACACTTTGGCCGTCGGCATAGCTCCTTTTGGCCGTCGGCATAGAGCTATGCCGACGGCTTTTCTATGCCGACGGTTTTTTGGAGCTATGCCTATGAAGAAGTTGCCGACGACGTTTTGCCGTAGGCATACAGTTTTGCCGTAGGCATAGCTATATGCCGACGGCTTTTAGGGCTACGCCGACGGTACCTGGCCGTCGGCATATAGACTGTTTCCTGTAGTGAGTTAATTACACATAAATCATGCGTCCGTGCTTCCCTTAGTCCCTTGGTTATTTTTTCATTGCATGCACACGCCAATTTACTCCTTTGGGATTTCTTTACTTGTACATGCTCATGTATGTAATGTATGTTCATGCCTGTATATATGTTAATTAGAGTTTACTTTTTTTATTTGCATGCACATGCATCTGTATGCTAATTAGAGTTTGTTCGTATATTTATTTGGATATCTTCATTTCATTCAGGTCCCATTACTTAAAGAATACCCAAACAAGCTGATGGCGACGGCGATTCAGTGTCTGTTTGGTGCACTTCAGTCCTTTGTCGTGGCGGTGGTGGTTGAGAGGGACTTCACCAAATGGAAGCTTGGGTTGGATATTGGTCTACTTGCCGTCCTATACTCGGTTAGTTGTTAGTTTTTTTTTTTCTTGGTGCATGCATGAGTAGTTTTTTAGTCTTAATTCAAGCAGGAAAATTATAAATTTTTTAGTTGGTTCACATGATTCACTCAAGCCACACAAAACGTCGCAGGCTTTCTTGGGGACAGGTGCGTTGATGTACTTACAGACGTGGTGTGCCGAGATGAAAGGGCCCGTCTTTGTCGCGATGTGGAGCCCACTGGCACTGATTTTCACTATCATCTGCTCGTCCTTCTTCCTAGGAGAAGTTGTCCACCTCGGAAGGTAATTATGTGAACACAAATAATATTTGCATGAAAATTTTAATATGTTATTCCCATCCTAGAATTAAAAATAGAGTACTATTTTTTAGCAAAAACAACTATGTATTTGTTTCGAAAAAATTGTACCATACACTGTGAGTTGCACAATTTTAGGGAGAGTACCCAAACCTCTAAATATCACACACAGGACTACTATCTTACACAAGTTTGCTCGCAATTATAAGTATGAATATTTTCATTATTTGTTTATCTTGTGTGTTAGCGACTATGACTATTTTTAAAATCTGGTGTCCATGGTTTTTGCAGTATATTGGGTGGGATTCTACTAGTTGGTGGCCTCTACAGCGTGTTGTGGGGTAAAAGTAAAGAACGGGAAAATAAGATAACACCGTTGGTTCCCGAAGAAATACACGGGCAAGGCGAAGGAGATGTAGTGCATGAGAAACACGAAGAGGAGCTGACATCACAAGTATAACAGCCAAACAAATGTACCATTGATAAGATACTTGGGACACGTTTGCCATATACAAGAATGTAGTGTAGATATGCAATATCGTAAATGTTAATTGGTATTATTTTAAGGTCCACGTTGTTATCGGAGTGTCTAATTTGATTCTTTAAAGATAGTTTAGAGGTAAACTTCACACTGCGTTGACATGAGCTGGAGATTTTATAAATTGCATGAGATACGTTTTTGTGTGTATGTGAGATTGGACCTACTCTTGGGCCTATTCTTAAAATAGACATGGATACAATTACTCAACAACATATAAAAATTATGGTCCGGTGGCATAGATATTCGCAAAATTTCTGAGTTTACTGAGATAACTACAAAAGATCTTAATTTCTTTGATGTGTTCTTCTCTCTGGAATCAATTGTAGAACAAGGTCGGTATAATTGTAACTTCAAAAGGCTGGAGGTTGTGAATTTTCGAAATGGTAAAATCAAAAAATTAAGCAAGATGACATTAACAAAAAAAAATCTAGGACATAAGGGGATAGAACAACAAATGTGTCTCTTGGGAGTTTTTCTCGGGCTCAGTTTGAAGCGATGCAGATGCCAAAAAATCTATTAACAAGAACAGTTCAATCGAATAACTTCTATTAAAGGAAAAAATACTTACAATAATCTACCGGATAACACATTGCAAGATAAGAGTGTTGAGAAAATTATGAAGAAATTGAGAAAAATGGAGGGAGCAAGCTAGTTAGCAATAAGTGACATAGAAAAAAAAGTTGCAAGTGGCAGAAGCTGTAAAAAAGGTAATCTACCTACAAATCAAAAGTAGGAAATTATATTTTTACATTTCGACTTTCAAAAACCTTCTTGAGATAGAATGGACCTAGGATTTTTGCGAGATAAATATTTGTCACTACTATAGAATAGCCTACCAATGACATGCTCAAAAGCCAACTAGTGACGGGCATGGTTCCTATCACGGGTAACTGGTAGTCACTGGTTTTTTTAGTAGTGTCATTCGTTCATTTGTGCGTGCCACTACTTATTTTTCACGGGTAGTTCTTTTATCTCATTAGTATGATCTGAACAATGGTGGATCCTCTGATAGTGAAAAGCTTTCAAGGCGAGGCGGGCCGTTGCCCTGCCCCCTCTGGTCCCGGTTGGTAGGCTCATGGGGACTAGAGCCAAAACCCATTGGGGGTTTTTCTACTAGTGACACCTCGCAGCTAAAGGAGATCAAGCTTCAGAATCGAAAATATACTAGGAGCAATGAGCGGAATGACCCAACTTTGGTAAGGCTGGATCGAGCTTTCTGCAATGTGGAATGGGACCTTGCTTTCGACAATCATTCTCTGCATGCTCTTTCCTTGTCGCTGTCAGAACCACTGCCCTTTGCTTCTCTCCAACCATAATGATCCCCGCAAAGTGCCTTCATTCAGATTCGAAATTGTTTGGACCGAGATGTCGGGTTTCACTGAGGTCGTTTCCTCCACTTGGAATGCCATGTTTAGTCACACTCAGCCGGTCCACATTCTCAACCACAAGCTTAAAGAGATGGCTAAAATTCTGAAAGCTTAAAGCAATGGGTTGTTCTCCTGCCACAAACAACAACTTATCATGTCCCTTGATGTTATTTTGTAGCTCGACACTGCTCAAGAATCCCGAACTCTATCTGACGATGAACGCATGATTAGGGCAGCTCTGAAGAAGCGTGTTATGGGGTTGGCCGTTATGGAGCGCTCCCGTAAGCGCCAATCCTCTAGGATTACCTTTCTTTGAGAGGGTGATGCCAACACAAAGTTTTTCCACCTCCGAGTTAATTCTCGACGCTGCAAGAACGTCATCCATAGGCTTAAAAAGAATAAGGGGTGGGTCGTCAACCATGATGAGAAGGAGCAGCTTATTCAGGAACATTGTACGGCAATTCTTGGGGCCCCTCCGCCGCGTACTCTTGATTTCAACTGGAATGTCATAGACCCTGTCAACGAGGATCTTCACGACCTGGGCTTACCTTTCTCGGAAGATGAGATCAAAAGTGACATTCTAGATCTTCCTCTGGATAAAGCACCGGGGCCAGACGGTTTCTCGTCCAACTTCTTTCGATCATGTTGGCTCATCATCAAAGAGGATCTCATGAAGGTCATAAACGCTTTTACAGAGCTCTCGGTCATCAATTTCCAGGTCATCAACAATGCTACCATTGTTCTTCTACCTAAAAAGGACGGGGCTGACTACATCTCAGATTTTAGACCTATCAGCCTCATACATATGATCCCCAAGGCGATGGCTACTCGTTTGCGGCCAAGGATGGACGACATCATTTCCAGCAGCCAGGGCGCCTTCATAAAGTCCCGCAGTATCCATGACAACTTAGTGTATGTACTAACATCGCCCGCAGATTGCACCATAACTGAATGCCCGCTCTGCTTATCAAGCTTGACATCGCCAAGGCTTTTCACTCGGTTCGATGGGATTATATCCTGGATCTTATGCAAAGGAGGGGTTTTTCGTCTCGTTGGAGGGCTTGGGCCTCTCTAATTTTCTCAATTGCATCTTCTCGAGTTCTGCTTAATGGTATCCCAGGCCAGGAGATCAGCCATGGACGTGGACTAAGACAGGGGGGTCCGCTCTCCCCCTGTTATTTGACATCACTATTGACCCCTTACCATGGACCCTTGAGCTGGCAACGGAGCACGGGCTTCTTCAACCACTTCCTGGAAATTTTGTCCGTATCTCCCTCTATGCTGATGATGCGGTCATATTCCTGAAGCCTGCAAGTCAGGATATCTCGAACCTCGTTGCCCTGCTGCAAAATTTTGCGGAGGTTTCGGGGCTAATGATGAATGTGGAAAAAATCTCTGTGACCCCCATCCGCTGCTCTGACATTAATATTACCACCACCCTCCACGGCTTCCCGTGTCTTTGACCAACTTCCCGATAAAATACCTAGGTCTCCCCCTGGCCCTTGGAAGGCTTCGTCGCATGGATCTGCAACCTTATGTGGACAAAGCAACATCTAGGCTCAACCCTTGGAAAGCTAAGCTACTAAACAGGGCCGGTTGTGATGCCCTCGTCAAATCAGTCCTCACAACCATGTCAAGGTTGATAAAGCTACTATGAAGGCTTTCAACAAGCTGCGGAGATGTATGCTTTGGACAGGAAGTGACTCCGTGAGCGGCGGGAAATGCAAAGTTAATTGGGCGCCCAAAACACTTAGGGGGCCTCGGAATTCTCGACCTCGACAAGTTCGCTCCTGCACTCCGGATCCGTTGGCTGTGGTTCGAATGGGTGGCTCCGAACAAGGCTTGGGTAGGTTTGGAAACCCCAAATGATGCTGCTGATAGAGCACTCTTCAATGCTGCAACAAGAGTTACCATCGGCGATGGCGTCAAGGCTTCCTTCTGGTCATCTTCGTGGATAGATGGAATTAGTCTCAAATTGATTGCGCCAAAAAAATTTGAGGCCTCCAACACAAAGGGGCGGTGTGTTAAACAGTCCCTTACCAATTAGAACTGGGTGGCGGACATTTCGGTGCAAAACTTCACAGAGGATCATTTGTCCTAGTTCGTCATCATGTGGGAAATTTTGCAAGACGTTGCTCCGGGGACAAAAGACACCATTTCCTGGAATCTCACGACTTCTGGCTGCTACTCCGCGGGCTCCGCTTACAAAGCACAATTCACTGGCGCAATCCCATGCTCCTTTGAACAGGTGGTTTGAAAAGTCTGGGCGCCCCCCTAAATGCCGCTTCTTCGCGTGGCTCGCGGTGCAGAACAGGCTTTGGACTTCAGATCGCTTCGCTATCACAGGGTGGCCTCACAACCCTCTATGCCAGCTCTGCCGGTGCCAGGGAGAGACGGCTCGAAACATCCTTTTTGAATGTCGTTTCTCCAAAACAATCTGGCAGGCGGCCTCCACTTGGCTTTCCTGTCATTCCCTACTGCAGGATATGAGATCAGGCCGGCAGTCGGTACCTCAATACTGCCCGGCAATTGCGAAGTCGCCGACGACCTCCCATAAAGGCCTTCGTACTGCCATAACGTTGATCACTTGGGAGATATGGAAAGAAAGAAATGCGGGTGTTCAACAATATTTCGTTAATGCTGGCAGCCCTCTTCGAGAGGATAGAAGACGAGAGCAAAAACTGGATCTTTGGAGCTGCTAAACATCTAGCCGAGATTATTTCTTAATTTTTGTTTGGGTGACCCTTTTTCCTTTGGCTTAGGCTTCACTATGTTTGCTTCTCCTATATTTATCAATATAACTTGTGTTCGCTTCAAAAATCTTTTTTCTCAGATAACAGTAACGCACATCAGTAGTACCCCACCCAGCAGCTAGCCCACGTCTAAATCCGGTCACTTGACTCGGTCTTCCTTCTTCCTCAAAAACAAACAACCCAAAACGTCCGCAACCATGAATGCCGCACACACGCACATGGAGAACGTCCTTCATTCTCGCGAGCTCGAACAAATCCTGCATGCCTAATTATACCTCCTTCCGCCTCCTCCACCGTCGGAACGCCCTTGGTTCCCACCATTCCTGGCCCCACCCTCGTGACGCTCCAACGCTAGCTAGCTCGATCGGTCGGTCGGCGCGCGGCAATCTTTCCTGGCCGGATCGATCGAGCTAAATGGTCAAGGCAGCGCCAATGCCGCTCCGGCGGCGCTGGCGAGTGCACCTGTTCGCCGCCGCGGTCGTCCTCGCCGTCGTCGCGGCCGCGCAGGCGCAGGATTACAACACTGGCGGCGGGGACGACGACGACGACGAGAAGGACAAGCCGCAGTTCAAGGCGCAGGAGGCGTGCAACGGCGCGTTCCTGTCCTACACGTTCGTGGAGCGCACCAAGGAGTACCCGCACGTAAAGAACGCGACGGCGCAGTCGTACGCGTTCAAGGCGCGCGCGACGGTGCTCAACACGATGACGGAGGACCTCAAGGCGTGGCAGATGTTCGTCGGGTTCCAGCACAAGGAGATCCTCGTGTCCGTCACCGGCGCGGTGCTCCTCGACGGCACCGACTTCCCAGCCAATGTTTCCGGCGGCATCACGTTTGCGGGATACCCGATGGCTGACCTCCTCAACTCCATCGATACCGCCGGCGACTTGACGCAGATCCAGGTCGAGATCGATATCACCGGCACCCAGTTCGGCGTCAAGCCCCCCGGCAAGCCCATGCCCAAGACCATCAAGCTCGCCACCCCCGGCTTCCGGTGCCCCGCCCCGACCCACAAAGGTATGTACGGAGCTTGCTCAAATGCCTAACCACACAAAACTTGATGGTCTGCTTGCATGCATCCATGGTTGCTTAACCATGGCGGTGCACGTGTACGTGCAGACAGCGTGATGTACGTGTGCTGCGTCAAGGACCCCAAGCTGAAGGCGAAGAAGGCCAACAGCACGCGGTACCTGGCACGGCCCAAGGGCGACCTCACCATCGCCTACGACGTGCTGCAGGCCTTCGGCAACAACTACATGGCGCAGGTGACCATCGACAACTGGAGCCCCATCGGCCGCCTCGACAACTGGAACCTCACCTGGGAGTGGAAGCGCGGCGAGTTCATCGCGAGCATGCGCGGCGCCTACACGCTGCTCAAGGAAGGCCCCGCCTGCGTCTACAGCACGGCGGCCGGCTACTACACGGACTTCGACTTCACCTCCGTCTACAGCTGCGAGGCGCGGCCCGTCATCGTCGACCTCCCCCCCGACAGGGAGAAGGACACCAACCTGCCCTTCTGCTGCAAGAACGGCACGCTGCTGCCGCGGACCATGGACGAGTCCAAGTCCCGGGCCGTCTTCCAGCTCACCGTCTACAAGATGCCGCCGGACCTCAACCGCACCGCGCTGCACCCGCCGCAGAACTGGAAGATCACCGGCAAGCTCAACCCTCAGTACCGCTGCGGCCAGCCCGTCCGGGTGAGCCCCACGGCGTTCCCGGACACCACGGGCCTCATGTCGACCACCCCGGCCGTCGCGTCCTGGCAGGTCGCCTGCAACATCACGCGGCCCAAGAAGCGCGCATCCAAGTGCTGCGTCTCCTTCTCCGCCTACTACAACGACTCCACCGTGCCCTGCAACACCTGCGCCTGCGGCTGCAACCGCAACGACACCGCCGACACGTGCGACGAGGACGCGCGCCCGATGCTGCTGCCGGCGGAGGCGATGCTCGTCCCGTTCGACAACCGGACGGCCAAGGCGCGCGCCTGGGCCAAGATCAAGCACTGGCGCGTGCCCAACCCCATGCCCTGCGCCGACAACTGCGGCCTCTCCATCAACTGGCACGTCATGAGCAACTACAAGTCCGGCTGGTCCGTGCGCATCACCATCTTCAACTGGCAGGACTACACCTTCAAGGACTGGTTCGCCGCCGTCACCATGGGCAACCACTACAGCGGCTACGAGAACGTCTACTCCTTCAACGGCACCAGGATGGGCGCGCCATTCAGCAACACCATCTTCATGCAGGGCCTGCCGGGCCTCACCTACCTCGACCCCATCTCCGACGACGGGGACCCCAGGGTGCCCGGCAAGCAGCAGTCCGTCATCTCCTTCAAGAAGAAAGACGCGCCCAACATCAACATCCCCAGAGGGGAAGGATTTCCCAAGAGGGTATACTTCGACGGCGAGGAGTGCGCGCTGCCCGAGACGATACCAAGGGTGTCAAGTGCGCGCCGCCGGCGGCCAACACCCCTATTCTTACAGGTTCTCACCGTGGTGGTGCTTCTCATGTCTGTGGCCCTTGTGGACTCCTTGTGCTTATGATGATGTCTGAAATATATATTCAGGGGATCGAGGATTGTATAGAGATTTTTCTTAGGGTGGCTTACATGTACTGAACATTTTTATTTGGTGGATATGCATGGCGGGATATATTCATTTGTTATAACTAATCACCAAATGAAAGCAATTGCACACTCATAGAATGTACATAACGAGAGAAAACCTTACTCTGGCAGGATGGTTAGGAGGATGATTGTACCCCCCTAGCCCGCCAGAGTTTAAACTCTAGCTTTGACGCTCATGTGTCAGTGGGAGACGACTTTCCCATCGAAATCAAGTCGTCCATGGTTATTTCGTAATCTCAAAACTCGATCCGCCGGCTCAATCTTCCGAAGCTGCTCATAAGGGTAGGATGTACATTCATACGGTTGAATGTATACACGTGCTTGTGAGCGCTTGTGATGTATTGTGTTTCGCAAAACAAAAGAAAGAACAGAATGCGCAAAAGGAGTGTGCTAAGTTTTGTTTAGAGAAAAGGCCCAGAAAAGGGCCATTGCTTAATAAAGAAAGCAAGGTTCAATGATACAACAAACCGGGGATAACAGTTCAAAAGAGAAAACGCACAAAGAAAACACCACGGTTTTGGTCTAGCTTCACAAACCATAATAGCTACTCCAGGACACACGCAAGAAGGAATATTAGGGTAATCCCCGTGCTCCACTCTGGATTGCACTAAGACCTGCCATCTAAGCAAAGTGCTTAGATAGGACTGTTGGCGAGAAGCCAGCGTTAATTAATTGTATGGGTGAACCCGTGTGCCACCCCTTATCCCCCGTGCGACCCGATCAAAAGCCGACAGCGCGGCGAAACATTTTCCATTACAATGGCTAAGGCTTTTGCTGCTAAATCTAACCCTAAACCCTAAATTTTACAACAAAGGGGATAAAGAATCTTCCGACCTTGATTCATTGTGTGTAATAGAAGTATTTGCCAATGGATTCATTTACTCTAATAGCTAGATGTCCCCCTCTCATGGTGTTCATAATCCAATCAAAAGAGGAGGAGAGTGACGAACAAAAGGAGGAACACTGGAGTAGCTACCAATTCCTACCTAAAGTAGTTGTTTAGCTCATACATGATTTGATTTCCCTCCATTCCTACCAAAGTAGTGTTTGAGGTATGCCCTCGAGACAGTAATATTTAGTTATTATTCTATCTTCAAGTTCAGAATTAAGTTTATGTCATCATGCTACAACCGATATAGCACTTGTAAAGTGAGTTTTCAAAGGAAAAACTTCTTGCGGGTGTGAAGACATAAATAAACAAGAGTTCCTAATCTTGTCTCTAATATTAGCTTATTGTTTGTGAGATCATCATATTTTCCTCATCATGAACTTGGATGAATGTCTAGCAAACCATAAGAGTTTATTGCTAGGGTAACAATAGTACTGAACCGACCCAAGTGTATGTTGTTGCTAAAAGAAACTAAACAATCATTATTTGTTTTACCAAATGCATATGAAGTTAACATTTACTAAAATTCCTATACTATTAGAATATCTAGTGACCGCATGATCGAAAGTTAAACTTTGGATATCATCAACGTCTTTCCGTAACTAGAGATTTAACGGCGATATATATATGGGTATGACCTAGAAAGTGTAATGGAAGTAAGATCGTTTAAGACTAGTACTTAACTCCTCTAGACGATAGAGAGATATATTCTCTGGGACACATAACATTTGGCCAGACATAGTGGGATTTATCACACGGTCATCGGGGATATGGATGAGAAAAGAGAATGATATCGGTAACCAAGTTTTATGTGTTACGATCAAAGAGTTCGATCATACGAGATCATATAGTCTCAACTCATGATATTTTTGGTATCATGAAGTTAAGCGAATAAGTGCAATGAGTTATTTATAAGGTTCCCTTGTTATTCGGGAACACACAAGAGCCATCATGGACGTCCGTAGTGCCGCTGTTGGTTATTGTTCGGTACGTTCACAAACATGTCTATGTGTTATCGAGTCTTGATGGGTCACACTCTTAATACATGCCAACCTTTTATTGAGAGAAATAATATGTTATTATTGGTTTTATGAATGCTCGATGTCGTTACGATATCATAGAACCAAGTCTGGTGTTAGGCAGAATTTATATGAGAGGTAACGGAGGACATGAGATGTTCCGGGGTGTTAGAAATGTGTTTCTAACATCGTTAGATAATACTGATGATTTTATCTATAGGGGCAAACTGGTTCCGGAGGAGTTTCGGGGACTTTCCAAATAAGGAAGAAGCATTGGGAGGGGGAGATTTCCCTCATGGCCAAAACCTATTTTAGGGGGATGCCAGGTGGGCCCAACTAGGTTCACAAGTTGGTACTCGTCGTCCCGGTAATTTTCAATATTTTACTGGAGAGAAAAATGGAAAAGAAAATAGGGGAAAACAAAAAGGAAGGGAGAGAGGAGGTGTAGGAGGACTCCACCTCCAATCTGAGTTGGGATAGGAGGCCTTGGTGCGGCCACCACCTCCTAGTGCAACAAGGACTCCCCTACATTTTTGGAAAGTCTCTCCTCCCTCCCACTATATAAAGCACCCCAAGACTCATTTCAAAGCACACACTTGGCTCTCATGCCTCTCTCTCTAGTATAATTAGAGGATCTAACTAGAGATTCTCTCTTTATATAGGAGGAAGAGGGGAGGCATCCCCCTTGGCTTAGCCATGTGGGACGAATCCCACATGGTTGGTGCGGCCAAGGGAGGGAATCCGTACCCCCCATGAGCCCCTAAAGACCCATGCGAGTGGGTGCTCCCTCCTGCCTCCATTTCTCCTCTTCCCCTAATGGGTCTCTTTTTCCACTAAGGCACATTCATGGAAAATGGATTTATTAATTATATAAAAATATATTTTTGATTATTAATTAATATTAAATAATTATTATTTAACTCATTTCAACATCGAAAAACATTTGGTTACCCTCCGATCTCCATCGGATAAATTCTGGAACTATTCAAACTATGTTCTCTCTTAGTTATGTTTTGTAATAAATCACTCTTTTATTGGTCACCCTTAAGTCTGAAACCCTAACAGTTTGAGATTAACCCAGGCATGATCGAGATCCCTCTCCGATCAATGACATAAAGGTGGGTCTGGATACACCCGTTGGCCCCTGGGAAATTTGTAATCATCTTCGTGGTTGAACCTTAAACAGGAGTTCCCCCACCTATTGTCATATGATACTTTGTTTGTCCGAGAGTCATTCTCCGGTATCTCCATACCTACTACGGTCTCGTTACTGACAAACCTATCTACTCATTACCACGATGTTGCATCCTGATGGATCTATTTTTGTGCTATTTTCTATAGTCATTCCCCCTTCTTTTATTGGATTTCCATATGGTTTTCACTCCTACACCAACCAAAACATTTCTATGTTTGGAGATGTTTCATTTCTTTACGGAGATTTCAGGAATATTACTAAGAAGGAAGGAAATGATGCATATTAATGGTAATTGGAGGAAAACAAGCAATTGTAGAAAAAGGAAAAACATAATTAATTCGTAGAGGTCTTTAACACCTCGGTACGGTCACTACCGATTGTACTTCTCACTGTACCGCATGCTGATGCATGTGAACACACGTTCATTGGGAGATCCCAAGAGGAAGGTATGAAGAGTGCAGCAACAGGTTTCCCTCAGAAAGAAACCAAGGTTGAATCGACCAGTAGGAGGAAGGAGTAACTTTAGAAGGTTGATGGAGCTGAGATGGCAGGGCGCACTACCGGTTCAGCAGCAACGTGGAACCTACACAACATAATCAAATCACTTTGCCCCAACGAAGCAGTGCGGTTGCCAATTTCACCGGTTTTGCTGAACACGGAGAGGTTAAACGTATGGTATGGAAAACAGTATGATGACAGTATGAAAACAGTAGCAGCCGTATGAAAGCAGTGGAAACAATGTGTGTATTATCAGTATGAGGAAAATGGACCGGGGTCCACAGTTCACTAGTGGTGTCTCTCCGTGAAAGATAAATAACATATGTGGTGAACAAATTACAGCTGGGCAATTGACAGAAATAAAGGCTGCACCGTAGTGCATATGCAAGACATAAAGATTACTATGTGATTCATGCGGGCATTACAACAAGATACATAGACCATCATCCAACTGCATCTATGACTGATAATCCACCTTCTGAATATCATCCAAACAAAGTTAGGTATTAAGTTGCAAGCAACAGATAATCGCAGTAAGCAAAGTGTGTGATGTAAACAATGTAAACGAAGTAAACATCGTTGTTTTTTCCCTAATGGCAATAACACATCCTTCATCCGTCACGTTTCTGTCACTCGAGCACAGATGCAACGGAGGCATGAACCCACTATCGAGCATAAATACTCCCTCTTAGAGTTATTAGAATCTACTTGGACAGAGCATCTACTAACAATAGAGAGAATGCAAGATCATAAATAACATATGCATGAAGATAACATGACAGATTGATAATCAGAAGACATAGCATTCAACATTCATCTTATTCCAGCAAATACAACATGTAGCATTACATAAAGCTGATCTCGATCATGTAGGGCAGCTCACGAGATCTAAACATCAGGCATAAAGTGGAAGAGACAACCATCTAGCTACTGATATGGACCCGTAGTACAGGGATGAACTACTCACGCATCACTTCGGACGAGGGTATGGTGGTGTAGACCCATCTGGTGATGAACTTCTCTCCCGGAAGGGTGCCGAGGAGAGCTCCAGAACCCTCCCGATCTCGGGATGACCATGACGTTGGCCTCGGGTGTTTCTCGGGAACAAGTGGTATATCTCTAGGGTTGATATGTCGGGGGGATTAAATAGGCGAAAGAGCGCTGGCAGAGGGCACCCGGGGGGCCCACACCACCCCAGGCGCGGCCAGGGGGCGCGCCGCCCTATGGTGTGTCCCCCCCATGCGGCCCCTCTCCGGGTCTCTTCGGGACTCCGTGGAACCTTAGGGAATTCTAAGACTTCTAGGCTTCGAATTTTCTAATTCCGAGAATATTTTTTAGAACAACTTTTCTGAAACTAAAAACAACAAACAATAGGGAACTGGCTCTGTGGCATCTTGTTAATACGTTAGTCCCGGAAATCGATAAAAATGACATAAAGTGTATAGAAAACATGTAGGAAATAACATGAAACCAACATGGAACATCAGAAATTAAAGATAAGTTTATGACGTATCACATGCCATCGCCTCCAGCACATCAAAAGGAACAACTTTCCTGAAGAGGCCAAGGGCGAAAAACATACGCAACCGCCACTAGAAGAACTAGAAGGAAGAAGAAGGAGATTCGGAGAGTAGAAGCCCCATATGATCCCGTCGGAGATCGCCATTTTGAATACCCTACACCACACCATCCATTCCACCACCCATATAGATATTGAGATCATCATTGTAATAATCTTAGGGTTTTGAGAACTCTCCCATAGACTGAACTCTACTTTGGTGTTTGTTTCTCCGAGGATTATTGTCGCATGCTACGGTAATATAGAGATGAAATTTCCACTTTCAATTATTCACTTCATGTTTGCTAACTCTCTCATGTGCGAGTAACTCCCCCAGTCGTGGGAGATGAAGGGGATTAGTAATATGTGTTTGTGCTAATTTATTCCATCTTATGTGTGAGAGCCTTTTCAATATTGTTTATTGGATTACGTGTTTACGGTGTGCGTAATATGTTCCATCCACCACAAGAGGGCATAGCCATCGAATTCTAGAGAAGCCATAACGACCATCTTTTCATCACTATATTTGTTGACATAGAAGATCTTGTCGATTTTGAGAGCCCAAGAAATAAATTCTTCCATATCATTTTCACCAATGAATTCAGGAACTTATGTGCGGATGGAACGCATATCATTGTCTTTGTTTGTCGATGGTGTCTCTCATTAGGGTCTTCATCATAGATTGGAGGTGGTACATCATGTTGGGCATTTCCATAGTGTGGTTGGTGTCGATCTTGAGAAACTTCATAGCAATGATAATGTAGTCTAGCTTTACGACGCTTACTATCATCATTGTCATGGTTGTGGTGTTGAGGATGCTATTGCTCATTTCGACGGTGGTGAGGAAGTTCTTACTCATTGCGACGGTGTTGAAGAAGTTCTTGCTCATTGGTACGGTGTTGAGACAGTTCTTGCTCATTGTCGTCATTATGGTGGAGACGCGCATTTTTTCCTGGGAGGCCTTCTATGTGTGCGAGCACCTTCCACGAAGTCATTGTAACCATAGTCATTAGGGGAGCTTAGAGGAGGTGGCGGATTATGTTGACGAAGGTCCGGTTGTCGAGGAGGAGGTTGAGGAGGGTGATCACGCCCGTGGCAATGTCGAGGAGGAGGCGGTGGTGATGAGCTATCATCAGACCAATTGCAACGAGTAGCTTGTGGATATGGTGGTGGCTCATTTTGTTTGTGGTGAAGTTGACCATCTTCCATGTGAGGATGATGATCATGGAGATCAACTTGGTGAGGAGCATGAGGTTAGTCCCGTGGACGGCTTGACCTTGATGAGCTTCATGTTCGGTGTGAAGAGGAAGATGATCAATGGTGGTTAGAAAGATTTGCTAAGTGGATGTTCATTCACGCCAATTGATAATTGAATTTTGCATCTTGTTCTTGAAGGCGACTCTCATAGCGCTCCAAGCCGTCACGGATAATTTAACGTAGTTGTACATGCTCATTGTGCCTCACGAAGTTATGATAGTTGTCGTTGTAGAAGGGGTTTCCTTCATCATCCGATCCCGAACTTGTGAATACTCCTTCCCTAGCCATCAAAAAGGGAAGGAAGTGAAATATGGGAAAATGTCCCTCACTTACCTAACTTTACCTATATTGGCCGTATTGAAGCAAGTGGATTGCCTAGGTGTACGGTATGACACACACACACGCACACGCACACACACGCACGCACGCACGCACGCACACACACACACACACACACACACGCGCACGCGCACGCGCACGCGCACACACGCACACACACACGCACACTATGAGGATCTCAAATGGGTTAGGAAAGTGGCGAGGAAAATCAACCAAATTCAACAAAAAGTTTGTTTTTTCAAGTAGAAATAAACCACAATGATAAGTCATGAAAGAATCCCTAGGGAGGAAACAAAAGAGCACACACACACAAATGATGAATGGGGTTAGTGTGAACAATGGACGAGCAATGACGAAGTGGTTTTAACGAAAACTATGCTCAATACCACACCAACACAAAGAGGACGCAAAGTCAAATTGCAAATTCGAAAAGGAAACAAGATTGACACCGTGGCAACCAGCCACTATTTGCTAGTTTGCTCGCGAAGCTATTCGTTCCCATAAGGAATAACACTTGGCATCGATCTTTTTCTTCTTTCTTTATTTTTATTTATCTTTTACAATGCCAAGACTACTCAAAACTACCCTCTCACAGGTGAAAAGCATGCACTCTTGGTGCCACTAGTGCAATGCTAAGAAAGATAAAAGAACTAGTTTGAATGGGCAGGTTAGACAAAAAAGGGGTTAGTTTAAGTGGAAGCAAGTTATATCTAGTTGATGGATGATCGTGGATTTGCGGCCGGACGTTTTTGATAACGTGTCGATCACGATCGACGTGGTTGTCAAATGCTTCGCAGAAAAACTTGAATCACTAAAATCTGTAACGACGATAAAAAAACAAGTTCTAAAATCTTCTGAGGTATGATGAATCATATGAACAATTAATAAGAAATGGATTCCCAGGTATTAATTTAAGACTATTATTAGGGTTCTATTCAGGAACACAGGTATTCTCCGTTCGTGGTCCACATTACAGCGAGGGGAGTTACGAGGCCTTTTTACGGAGGCATGTGCACGACTGGAGCAGGTGGCGAGGGATATTTTTATCCCACATGGATGGCCGCTTGATCTACGGATAGCGGCTCCATAGCATCGACAGTCTACAGTGGATGTTTTGTAGCATTGTCGCTCTGTTTATTTTTCAGTTTCGGATTTCGGCTGTGTGCATCTCACGATGCAGAGGCCGGGTGTAATGCTTGAACTTTTTGAGTAATAAAGCCCTTTATCAAAAAAAAAAAAATTGTTGAGTACTTTATCGAAAAAATTAATTTTAGAGTAAAGGTAACGACATCCATGACCGAAATTTCGGTTTAGAAACGGATTTGCATTCTCCTCGCCACTCCCAGACCGGGTGGCCGCTAACGAACACATGTCGGGAGTAGACAACAAGACGTGATGAAAAGAAAGAAAATACAAAAATTGCGTATATACGTATATGGTATACATGAATAAATTCAATAATTTGTGCAGCTAGCGCTTCGGGTCCGATAAGCTCATATCATGTTGGAGAGCGCGCGGCAGTTCTCGGAAATGTTGAGCAGCGACTGGTCGAAGTTGGTCAAGGGGTTCACGGCGGCGTTCTTCCTGAACTCCTCGTCGCAGTTCTGCATGTCCTGCGCCGACATGCTCATCATGGCGCGGATGGTGACGGCGTCCTTGAAGGTGATGGCGCGGCGGGCGGCGCCGAGGTTGTCCTCCACGTTCCCGTACATCTCGGTGCACTTGGCGAGCGCGATGTGCGCCCCCGGCGTGGTGGTCGGGCTGGCGGCGATCTTGGCCGCGTGCAGGCGCGCCGCGGCGGTGCGCTTGGAGAAGGCGTCCACCTGCATGCTCAGCACCGCCAGCGCGTCCACCACGCCGTAGTGCGACGCCTGCTTCCCGGCCGTGGCGGTGCAGAGCTCCGCGTACGGGGTGCCCTTGCACACCTGGGCCACCTCCATGTTTGCTGCCGCAGGCGAGAAGGAGGCCGCCGCCGCCGCCACGACGGCGAGGAGGAGCAGCGCGTGGGTTGATCGCGCCATGGATGATATATATGGCTGGTGGTTTATTTTGCTTATTTTGGTGCCGACTAGGCGCGAGCGTGGTGTGGCTGCGTGTGTATTTGAAGGGAGAAGTTTGGGTGGAGGGGGGAGGGGAGGGGTAAATACGTGACATGTGCGGCCGGGGTTCGCTGCATGCATGCAGCAAAACGGAAATGGCGGTCGGCCTCTTGTCAAGGTTTTATTTTGAGCAGAGGGATGAGAGGTGAAGATTGGAATAATCCTTCTCGACCGGAACATGCTCCATGAATCTAGCATGTTTTTTTTCTCTCTAAGTACTCTCGTCACAACACTGGACAAACATGGATGTATTTAGACTAAAACATGTCTAGATATATACATGTTCATCTAATTTTACGATACTTAATATGAGACAGAGGGAGTAGGTGAACTATATCTAGGATATCAACGATATGTCTATTTATTTGAACTGGGGGGAAAGATATTTTATACTTTGCTGGTTTCGGCTGTTTGTTGGGCTATTTGGACGACAACAAATAAAGTGACCTTTGACAAATATGTGCTCAGCCGAGGAGTCTTCACGGTTTGTTCCTATTTGATATATTTGGCAGGACTGCATCCAGAAGGTGATAAGGAGGCTATCACTGAAGGTGCGCCGCAACTGAAGAAACTCGCGATGACGTTTCTTGGAGGAGGAGCTACTGTGTGAGCGATGGCGACTCCTACATCTGTTGACGAAATGTTGCTGCTGGAAGGATGACTGGACTCTCGGTGTTGTGGTTTGGGGCTGCCAGGAGGGAAGAAGTTGCAGGAGGCAGGGCTGATCTTGTTCGTTAGTTTGATGGTGTCTTCTGGTGTTGTTACTGATATTTGTATGCGTAAGCGAACTTGGTTCCTTTGTTTTTGTTTAGGTTAGAGGGGAGTGATACCGACAAGTTTTCTGTCCCGTAGGGGTGCTTGAGATCGAGCATTCACAGCGGGTTTCCTGTCGGTACCTGATTGCTGGCAGAGTTGAATCCTTTATCTGCGTTGTTGGAACCCCAAAAGGAAGGTGTGATGAGCACAGCGGTAGGAGTTTTTCCCTTAGTTAAGAACCAGGGTTATCAATCCAGTAGGAGAAAGAGAATCTTCGGAAGTTTGATGCCACTGACGGTGGTGCTGGCGCTTCACCGGTGTCAGAAACAACGTGGAACCTGCACACAACACAACCAAAATACTTTGCCCCAACGGTACAGTGAGGTTGTCAATCTCACCGGTCTTACTGAAAACAAAGATTATACGTATAGTGTGGAAAACAGTGTATGCTTGCAGTAAGTAAAGAAAGCAGAAAATTGATGTGGTTTGTTTAACAGTGTGGAAAATGGACCGAGGTTCATAGTTTCACTAGTGGTGTCTCTCCATAAAAGATAGCATGCTGGATGAACAAATTACAGCTAGGCAATTGACAAATAAAGGTTGCACCATAGTGCACAATATGACATGAAGATTACTACGGTATTTAGTGCGGGCATTGCAACAAGATACATAGACCAACATCCATCTGCATCCATGACTAATAATACACCCTCAGGTTATCATCCGAACCCCCTTAGGTATTAAGTTGCAAGCAACAGATAATTCCATTAAACAAAGTGTGTAATGTAAGCAATGATTATGCACGCGGCACTCTCACCGCTATTTTCTCCCTAATGGCAACATCACATCCTCCCGCTTCACGTTTCTGTCACTCGAGCAAGGCAACAAGGAGGCATGAATCCACTATCGAGCATAAATATTCCCTCTTGGAGTCACTAGCAACTACTTAGCCAGAATAACCACTAGCAACGGAGAGCATGCAAGATCACAAATAACATATGCAAATAAAGACTATAATCAACTTGGCATAAGGTCAATATTCACCGGATCCCAGCAAACACAGCATAGAGAATTACATAAGATCAATCTCGATCATGATAGGCAGCTCACGAGATCTAAACATGGAGGCATATGAGGAGAAGACAACCATCTAGCTATAGCTATGAACCCGTAGTCCAAGGATGAACTACTCACGCATCACTCCGGAGGCAGGCATGGTGATGCAGAAGCCTCCGGTGATGATCTCCTCCCTGGCAGGGTGCCAGAAACAGCTTCAGAACCCCCCTGATCTGGGGTTGACGGTGACGGCGGCTGCGGAACTTTTTCGGGGATTTTTATCATGTGCCTAGGGTTTTCCATCCAGGGGGCTTAAATAGGCAAAAGGGCAAAGGCGGTGGAGGCCGGGGGGCCACACCCATAGCCGGCGCGGCCAGGCGGCCGCGCCGCCCTATGGTGTGGCCCCCCTGCTGCCCCTCTTCGACTCCTCTTCGGTCTTCTGGATGCTTCCGGGGAAAATAGGACTTCCGGGCTTACAATTTTCCAATTCCGAGAACATTTCCAGAACAACTTTTCTGAAACTAAAAAACACCAGAAAACAGGGAACTGGCTCTGTGGCATCTTGTTAATAGGTTAGTCCGGAAAATCGATAAAAAATGACATAAAGAAGTGAGAAAACATGTAGCAATTGACATATTATCATCACGGAGCATCAGAAATTAGGGATACGTTTGCGACGTATCAAGCATCCCCAAGCTTAGTTCCTACTCGTCCTCGAGTAGGTAAACGATAAAACAATAATTTCTGAGGTGACATGCTACTAACATAACTTGATCAATCTAATGTAAAAGCATATGCACGCTGAGATCATAAAGCTTTAAACATAGGCATGATAAATAAAACTTTAATAATAAAGCATAGCAATTACTTTGCATCACGAAGAGTAACTCAAATAAAGTATCATGAATAATAATGCAAAAGAAAGGTAAACGTTTTGTTTCAGGTATAGAGAAAGCATGCAAAAGTGATATTTCGATAGTCCTTAAGAGTGGGGCAAAACATAAATGACAGGACACCTTGAAAGTTCAAGAGGAAGACTAGAACAAATAATTTAAGAACAAATAATATCACATCATGAAGTAATTATTGATGCTTATGGGACAAATGCACATAGAACTCAGAATGGCAAAAATGCTCTCTCAACTGTGCATAAAGTTAGAAGATGGAGACTCAACATAAAAGTAAAAGAAAGGCCCTTCGCAGAGGGAAGCAGGGATCACTCATGTGCTAGAGCTTTTATTTTATTAAACAGAGGTATTCAAAGTTTAACATTTGTGGAGGAATGTCTATATTTTGGGAGATGTATGCTAATGTCAACGAATGGTAAATAGAAAATACATTACGTCACAAGCCAACTAAATTCACAAGAGCGGCTCCCATGGTGAAGGACGCAACTGTTGTAGAAGGTCATCCCTCTTTCTCTTTTGTTTACACAATTATGCTTTGACTGATAAATCAGGGGCAAAAATAGTGAAGAGAATTTGTTTGTATTAATTAGGGGCTGGGCACCCCGCTGCCAACTCTTCTATCATTTGGATAAGTGGATGAAGCCACTAGTCCAGGGTGTGAAATCCAATCAACAAGTGAGTTAACGATTCTCTATTTACGTCCTCATGAGCAAAAAAAAGAACATAAAGCAGGAGTAATTTTGAAGGTTTTAAAAATAACACATGAGCAATTTACTTTGGAGTGGCAGTTAAACACCACATGTAGGTAGGTATGGTGGACACAATGGGATTTTTTTTGGTTTAAGGGAGTTTGGATGCACGAGTAGAGCTCATACTCAGTACAGGTGGAGGTTAGCAAAAGACTGGGAGCGACAAATCAAGAGAGCATAAGAGCCATAATCATGCATATCGACATAAGCATCATTAATTAAAACATAAGCAGTATCACAAGTTCAAAAACTAAGTGGTCATGGAGGCTATTCGTGACTGGTTTGTAGTCATAAACATGGTGTGAGCATGCGCCAAGTCAACCAAATAAAACATTCGAAAGAGAATACCATATATTGATGCTTTACTATGACAAGAACAACTCATGAATCTTTCAATACATATTAAACACTCTCATCTATTTGAGGATAATCATGATACTCAATAACCACAAGGCTTTAAAACTAAATTAACATTTAGCATGGCATGAAAAAGTCCTAGGCACCATCTATACAAGCTTCTACTAGTACTGTTATAGATTCTATTTCAACCAGCAGTTTTCTTTCTGCCAACAAGCACCATACAAAACATGCTTTAACAAAAATACTCTTTATGATACAGCAAGCAAACATGAGAGTACTCATATAATACTACTAAAACTAACAGCTCTAATAAGAGATGCATGCAAAACAGGAGCTGAATAAATGCAGCAGCCAAACAGAGACTAAGAATACAACGTATTCTCATGAAAAAGCGGAGCGTGTCACTCTCCAATAAAAGAATGCTGGGGTCCAACCAATCTTATATGAAAATAAAAACAAACTGAAAGTAAAAGAAAACGCAAACTGAAAACAAAAATAAAAGGTGCTCCAAGTAAAGCACATAAGATGCGACCGAATAAAAATATAGTTTCACTAGAAGTGACCTGATAATTTGTTGATGAAGAATCCCCAAGCTTAGACGCTTGAGTCTTCTTGGAATTTGCTTGGATGTACCACCAGAGCATCCCCAAGCTTAGGCTTTTCGCTCTTCTTGATCACATCATATCATCCTCTTCTCTTGACCCTTGAAAACTTCCTTCACATCAAAATTCTAACAATCTTCATTAGCAACGTTAGTGCAATTGAAATAATAAATTCACATGGTTCAGTTTCAACACAAGTCTAAAACTAAAAAACACATTAGCTACTGTCACAACTTCTTTCAAAACTCTTTTCTCAAAAAGAACACCAAAAGAAAGAGATTAAGATGCAAATGCGTTAAATTGCAGAAATGTGTCAAAAGAGAACAGCAGGTAAAGATCGATTTTTAAAAATCTTATATTGATCAAATCAAAAAGTGGTCTTCTAAGAAAAGTTGCGTATATAACTCAGGATTAAGCACAAAAAAGCTCAGGTCATGTTAAATTTTATGTGATTTTTAACGGAATTAATAGTGGACAGCAGAAATCTGTTTCCTCCGCAGAAATCCGAAATATAAGCTCAACTTTCCACTAGAGGCTTTACTTGGCTCAACAAAAACTCAAAATGAAAGATAAAGCGGGGTTTCTAAGGAAATAGACAACACCCAGGTGCAAAGCACAGCAAAGAAAACAAAGGAAAACTGGCATAAAAGGGCAAAGATGCTCACATAAGAACTATGAATTAAGCAGAGCATCAAGAAGCAAGTATAAAACTAATTTAAGTCTAACCCACTTCCTATGCATAGGAATCTTGTAAAGAAATAAATTAAAGAAGCTCAAACTAGAAATCATGGGAAGGTAGAACAAGAGCAACTTCAAAACTTTCAACAAAAAGAGAGGTGTATTAGTAACATGAAAATTCCTACAACCATATTTTCCTCCCTCATAATAATTTTCAGTAGCATCATAAACAAACTCAACAACATAATTATCACATAAAGCATGTTTATCATGGTCTAAAAGCACATAATTTATATCAAACTCAAAAACAGTGGGATCAAAATTTAAAATCAGATCCTCTTCTTTCCCACTTTTAGCAATAGAAAAACAAGATAATTGATCACTTATAAAAGGTATAGGACACATTATAGCAATCCTATTTTCAGTAGCATTATAATTTATAACATCAAGTAACATAGGACCATCATCAAGAGCATTATCATATAAATTTCCTAAACAAACTTCCTCATTGTCAAGCATATCAATAGTTGGAATAAATAGAGGATTATCATAGGACTTATCAAAGTAGCATGGAGTATCATAAATAACAGTAGAAATATCATTCTCACAAGTTTCATTCATAGTAGTATCAAGGTCACAAGTATAGCAAGTATCAATTTCATCGAATAATGTATGATTTAAAGAGTTACTATCATTGGCAGGTTGACATGGGTAGCTCCATTCTCCCTCCTCTTGATCATCCCTCTCCTCCTCTTTTTCATCCAATGAGCTTCCAGATTCAGCAATTTCTTCTTCCATAGGCTCCTGCAAGGCATCAGTTACTTCCTTAGGTTGAGAGAATTTCTTAAGATATTCCATTATGTAGTAATTATCATCCTTGTAATTATCAAATCAATATTCAAGTATATCATAAATCTCAGATTTATAAGGTGCATCATCAATACTTTCAAGTAAATAGGCAATTTCGAATGCACCCTTGCAAGCAATAAATTCTTCAATTTGTTTCACATCATATAATTCATAATTTCCTTTAACATAAGAACATATGGTAACATCATCATTATACTCACATTGAAAAGGGAGGTGTTTATACCTCCTACAGCAGCAAGATTTATCAAAGCAATAAGTAACATTATAAGTAGAGCATAAGTTTGTAGCATAGTCATGCAATTTATTAATTTGCTCCCATAAGTATTTCCCTTTTTGCGACAAGCGGTATTCCTTATAATATTTTTTATGTTCATCAGTGAACCCACTTTGCCTATAAGTTCTAGTTTCAGAGACATCAAACATTAATAGCAAGCATGGTAAAGCAAAAAATAACAACTAGAATAAGAACTAATTTTTTTTTTGTGTTTTTGATATAAAGAATTAAAACAAGAAAAAAATAAAATAAGACAATAAACAAAATAAAGAGGTTGAGAGTGAGAGACTCCTCTTGCCAGAAGACTTCCTTCTCCCCGGCAAAGGCGCCAGAAAAGTCCTTGATTGCTGGCAGAGTTGAATCCTTTCTCTGCGTTGTTGGGAACCCCAAGAGGAAAGTGTGATGAGCACAGCGGTAGGAGTTTTCCCCTTAGTTAAGAACCAGGGTTATCAATCCAATAGGAGAAAGAGAATCTTCGGAAGGTTGATGCCACTGACGGTGGTGCTGGCGCTTCACCGGTGTCAGCAACAACGTGGAACCTGCACACACCACAACCAAAATACTTTGCCCCAAGGTACAGTGAGGTTTTCAATCTCACCGGTGTTGCTGAAAACAAAGATTAGACGTATAGTGTGGAAAACAGTATATGCTTGCAGTAAGTAAAGAAATCAGGAAATTGTTGTGGTTTGTTTAACAGTGTGGAAAATGGACCGGGGTTCATAGTTTCACTAGTGGTGTCTCTCCATAAAAGATAGCATGCTGGATGAACAAATTACAGCTAGGCAATTGACAAATAAATTTTGCACCGTAGTGCACAATATGACATGAAGACTACTACGGTATTTAGTGCGGGCATTGCAACAAGATACATAGACCAACATCCATATGCATCTATGACTAATAATCCACCCTCAGGTTATCATTCGAACCCCCTTAGGTATTAAGTTGCAAACAACAGATAATTGCATTAAACAAAGTGTGTAATGTAAGCAATGATTATGCACGCGGGCACTCTCACCATTGTTTTCTCCCTAATGGAAACAACACATTCTCCCCCTTCACGTTTCTGTCACTCGAGCAAGGCAACAAGGAGGCATGAACCCACTATCGAGCATAAATACTCCCTCTCGGAGTCACCAACAACTACTTAGCCAGAATAACCACTAGCAACGGAGAGCATGCAAGATCAAAAATAACATATGCAAAGAAAGACTATAATCAACTTAGCATAACGTCAATATTCATCGGATCCCAGCAAACACAGCATAGAGAATTACATAAGATGAATCTCGATCATGATAGGCAGCTCACGAGATCTAAACATGGAGGCATATGAGGAGAAGACAACCATCTAGCTATAGCTACGAACCCGTAGTCCAAGGATGAACTACTCACGCATCACTCCGGAGGCAGGCATGGTGATGTAGAAGCCTCCGGTGATGATATCCTCTCCGGCAGGGTGCCAGAAACAGCTTCAGACCCCCCCTGATCTGGGGTTGATGGTTACGGCGGCTGCGGAGCTTTTTCGGGGATTTTTATCAGGTTCCTAGGGTTTTCCATCCGGGGGGTTTAAATAGGTGAAAGGGAAAATACGGTGGAGGCCGGAGGGGCCCCACACCCATAGCTGGCGCGGAGGACATGTCCTTCACATAGAAAACCTGAGCCACATCATTGGCTAGGACGAATGGTTCGTCATTGTAACCAATATTGTTGAGATCCAGTGTTGTCATTCCGTAAAGCGGGTCTACCTTTATCTCTTCTCCATTCAGTTTGACCCATTTGCACATGAACAAAGGGACCTTAAAAGAAGGTCCATAGTCAAGTTCCCATATCTCCTCTTTGTAACCATAATATGTGTCATTTTTTCCATTCTCGTTTGTTGTATCAAAGCAGACACCACTGTTTTGGTTGGTGCTCTTCTTATCTTGGGCGATCGTGTAAAATGTATTCCCATTTATCTCGTACCCTTGAAAACTCCCAATAGTCGAAGATGGTGACCCGGCCAACATGTACAACTGATCTTCAACAGTGGTGTCATTTATAATATTTGTTTGCAACCAACTTCTGAAAGTCTCCATGTGTTTGCGTTTAATCCATGAGTCATCCTTCCCCGGGTTTGTGGAGCGTACAATATTCTTGTGTTCCTCGAGATACGAAGCCACGAAGATGGAATTTTGTAGAACTGTGTAGTCTGCTTTAGTGAAAGAATGCCCGTCCCTGGGTATCTTTGTTTTCTTTCCCAGCGTTCCTTTTCCCCTCAGTCTCCCCTCATGTCGCGATTCAGGAACACCAATCGTCTTAAGGTCAGGAGTAAAGTGAACACAGAACCCAATGACCTCATGTGTTCTATAGCCCTTTGAGATGCTGTAACATCCTAAATTTGCTAACAATAGGGTGTTGTGGTGTTGTGTTCATGGCATATAATGCATGTAAAATTTAAATCAAGTTCGAATTTGAATTTAATAAGTTTTGACCAAAAACCACTTAAAGTGGTCACCCAAAATTTGAATTAAAAACATTTTCAAATTTGGCAAACCAAGTTATGGTTTTGTTGGAAATTTTGTGAGCTTTCCAAAAATGATTTTTGCCAATTTTTATCTTTACAAAAAGGCCCTCAAATCTCAATTTTCTGTTCTGTTTTCTAATGGAGAAGGACCTCTTGGTGATTTTTCAAAACTCTCAGGGGGTTTTCCGAAAAATGGCATTTTCTTTTCCTGTCTCCTTCTTCTCCGGCCAGAAGGACAAGGGCAGCGTCGAGGTGGCTTTGCCACCTCCTGCTTCCGAGCAGACGAGGGGATGAGGACCCCTAGGGCCGTCTAATCGCGTTCACCCCGCGGAAACAGCACCCGAGCCCCTCCTCTCTCCCTCTGCTCCTCCCTGCACGTTCGAAACCCTACCTCGCCGGCGATCTCGTTTAGACGCCGCTACGTCGCCTCCCCCGCCGTTCCAACCACACAGGAAGGACCGCCGCATCCTCCTACCTCGCCTCGAGCAAGGAATCGCTTCGGGAGGGCCGGAATCCCCGCCGCCATCTGCGCCTTCCCCGTCTCCGGCCGCCGCGTCCAAGGACGAATCCGGCCGATTCCGGCGCCGCCTCGCCTCTCCAACCACACCACGAGTTTCCCCGCGCCGTGGTGAGCCTCCCCATGTCCTCCAACCTCCCCCTCCCTCTCTAATTCTTTCCGGCGTCGTGCCCCGTCGGCCGCCGCCGCGCGGATGCTCACCGGCACCACCTCCGGCGACCATTTGGTCGTTCTCCGCCACCCCCACGTTCACCTTAACCTCCTCCACCTAGGCCACAAACCAATTTCGGATTTTAACCATCGAGTGCTTCGAATTTGATTGAATCAGAGAAGTTCTTCTCAGGACGATGTCACAGTGACCTCATGATGACGTCATAATCATGTTTTCTCCTATTTCCAGAAATTGTTTATTAATTACACAAAATGATTAATAATCGTAAAATCAATAACTATTGTTTTATAACTCAGAAAAATAAAAGGAAGGTATCAAAATGTTCAGAAAAATATAAGCTACCTGTTTATGTCACTTTCATATATGTTTGACAAAGTTAAAAAATGGCCATTATTTACTGCTGTTTAAATCATTTTAAAATGGAAAAATAAGTTTTTATTCAAGAAAATTAGAAAATTAAAAGTAATATACCAAATTGCTCAAAATGACATTTGGAACCTATTTATGATGTTTTCAAACCCATTTGGGCTTTTAAAATTGCACTCACTTTCATAACTGCCCGAAACCCCCTCCGAGGTCTATTTCGGGCTAATTCCAGAAAAACTGCATAATTGCCATACGAACCCTAGAAACATTATCTTCATGTCTAGGGCTTTATTTCGGTGCATTAAATTGCTCATGCATACATATTGCGCATTGCATTGATGCCATGGTTGATTGTTCTTCTTGTTTCAGTGTTTGTTCCCCTCGGTAGAACGTGACTCCGAAGAGAGGGCCAGCAATCCAATGACGAATACTTGATCTTAACCGACAAGTCAAGCACTTATTCCTGAAGACTTTATCTGGTTTTCTTATGACCAAGGAAAGCATAACCTCTTATCTGCTCATATATGATTTCAAAGTGATTTGAATCTCGTACTTTGCATTCAGTTCAAAACTATTTGATTTCAGTAGATAGAGTTCTCCTATATATTGCATAACTTAGATATCCTGATCCACTGCTCCTAGCAGCTATAGGTTTGTTTGTGCGCGCTTCGCTAAACCTTGTGAGTCTTGCTTAGCCATGCCTAGTTGATGAATCTGGTCAATGCGTGAATCTACTATGTCAGGTGTTTATGATTTGAATTACCTTTGATAACTTGACTAATCACGGCATGGATGTGAGGCCACAATGGGTTGTGGCGTTTTGTCCTGTTCATGCCCCTAGGAGCGAGTTCTCGCCTTCGAGCCAAGACTGAGCGTACAGCCACACGTGGGCCGATGAACCCCGCCCGGCTGACTAACTTGTTTAACCTTATCCATGAGCCACGTAGTTTGAGCTTTCCATCTACGTGTGTGTCGGAAAATGTTTTGGAGAAAACTAGGTCGTGACTGGGACAAGTGATGGATGTACACAAATCTTGATCCCGACTCACAGAACAGGTGCCGTCAGGAGGTGGCCAACTCCCTGTTGACGGGGTGGCCCTGTTTGGGTTGACTCATGGATATGGATCGACAAGGTAAAGGCTGGGAATCGACCACCCTCTGCCGAAACTTCCCGGGCTAGTGCTAATCATGTGGCACTAAGAGTCGGTTGGTACGTGTGGGTAAAGTTGTACACCCCTGCAGGGTTAAATCTTTTCGAAAAGTCGTGTCTGCGGTTAAAGACGACTTGGTGACGGATTCTGTGATCATAGATAACTTGAAAGGAATGATTAAAACTTGCTGATAACGAATGAAGGATGCCTCCTCGGATATGCCGAGAGGGGTTACCTTGTAGCATGAGATAGTGTGGAACAACTGGAGGTGGTGATCTTTGAAGCACGAGGTGCTGAAATGATTTGGTGGATTAAAAAGATGATGATATCAGTAGTTGAGTAGATTTCTCATCTGTTTTCAAAATACTCTAGGAGACGTGCTATTCCTTCCTCAACTTGGAAAACAAAGTTGGCTTTATGCAAAACAACCTTCATAACTCTTTCTAAAAGAAGCAGATATATAATAGGTTAATTAAGTCTTGTTGAGTACCTCCCGTACTCAGGTTTGCTTAATTTTGGTTCAGGAGAAGATCTCACATCGGTGGTGAGTCAACGTGGACATCGACGAGTAGTTTGGGGTTCCCAGGTAGCAGCCTGGTATCTATGGGCTGGGACGTCGCCTTATGTTGCGGCCTCTTAGGCCTTTTTGGTTCTTGTTGATTAGCAACATAATTTGCCTTCCGTTGTCTGATGTAATGTTGGGTCGTGTGACCTCTGTTTGTAAGCTATACTCTAGTAACACCTGTTTAATAAAGCTTCATGTTTAGAGTACTGCTTTGATCGGTTGTTGGTTTCGAGCTCATTGTTATACAGTTTTGGCTATGCCTGCATAGTTGTCGCAGTCGAGGGGTTGTATAGCCGATGATCCGTGTCCGAGCCCGCATGGCGATGTGATCGGCCTGGGGCGAGGTAACCCCAGTAACCCTCGATTGTTGTTGCACTTTCTGGACACATAGCAGCTCTATATAACTTTGGTCCCGTTCCTTCAGTTTCATCCGACTCGTGGACGCTTGGGTATGCATAATTGGTTATGACTAGCATGGATACAAGGAGTAGTAGCCCGGGGATCCGGACTACGTGGCGATGAATCCGGTCTGCCTGCCGTTGTTTGTTGCGGTCGAGGCTGGTAACCCTGAAGCCCTTGTGAGTCCATGGCTAGGAGCACATAACAGTATGTATATCTCTGGGTCCGGGGTATGACAAGTCATGGTATCAGAGCAGGACTGCCTGTAGGAAAACTTACTTCTTGGTCGATGTCGAGTCTAGTGTTTGTGAAAACTACTTTGAAACATCAAATGAGTTGTGAAAACCTTCTTAGGATTCTTTTTACTCCTTACCTGGTATCGCTCTAACTCTGGGTCACCTTATCTGTTTTGATTTGAAAAGGTTTTGCTATCTCCTCTAGTCATTCAAAACTCAGGTGCCTTCTTTGGCAAGGACGTCTTTCACCAAAGTTGACCTAGTGTTAAAGTTTCTAGAGTCGTGTGTGTTCCAGATTGTTCACATGTTTCAAAGTTCTAAATCCTGAACCTCGAGATCTGCTTTCCATCTCGAATGTACCTGTTATCCTCTGCTCAAGTACTTCCGAAGCTATCGTTTTCTTTTGAAAGATACCTCGTGATCGCTACTCATAGTGTCCCTACGACACTCACATAGTAGTTGTTTCTTTATCTTGGTTTCTAACCTTGGACTTGAACCGAAGGTCCCGGAATGTGCTGAATTGCGGTGAGTTGAGTCATGTGGTTTCTTAACCATGTAATGCTCACGCTACCAGTACAGGATGCTGACCTTTAACCCAAGTTCTGTTTTGTTGAATCCTGAGGAATTTGTTCTACCTCAGGATGGCTAGGCAATTTCAGCTCCAATAGCCATAGGTTTTCTCTAGGAATCAAAAGGATAACGACAAGAGTGTTCTTTATGACTCCCATATCCTTGTTCTTGACTCTGCTATACCAATTCTTCTGCATTGGTTTTACAAATGAGTATGACCCTGTGCATCATCTTGATCTTAGGACCTCCTCTGAGCATGATTCTCCCCTCAGTTGCTCTCAAATCCCCATCCGTTGTTTTGGACATTAAGTTGCACATGTGTGTCGGATATATCCATGCATAGCTCTTGTTTTCCGTCAGAACATTTCACCTTGGAATGTCAGGAGAAAAAAACTCCAGTACCTCGTTCATCTCTAGAACCAGGTCAAAGTTTTGTAATCCGTAGATTAAAGAAGTTTCTTCAACTTCCAATCTGTTCTACCTTCGAGTATCACACTCTTTTATATGAGTAGGTTGTGTTGAGTTTCATGGCCTTATTGATGAAGTGATGCTCCTAGACATCTTCACTCACCCTCCCTCCAAGTTTGAATGCTTGAAAATGATGGGCCTGTTCCCTGACATGTGTACCAGATGTTCCTAGCAATTCTTATTGCCTTGGAAAATCTACGAAATATCTGTACCCTTCTTAGCATTATTGGTCACCCGGTCTCTACTTAAAGTTGACCGTGCTACCAAATCCGTTCATTCCGGTGCACGTTCTTGGTCAGAGAGTTAGGTTCATACCGAAGCTCTCATGATCATATCGGTTTCTTTGAAAAGCAAGATTCCTTTCGAACTTCGAGACATACCGGTAGGTTGTGATATTCTTGTTGTCTTTCTAGAAGTATCACCAGGTTTTCACCTGACCGTGATGTCTAAATAAGGGGTAGTTTGAACTACTCTTCTCTCCAAGAAACCTTGTTGGATATCCTAAACTAGTTGGTTGAGCTTAAACAATAACTTGCAGAGTTGAAAGGCAAGAGCTCCGCCTAACTTGATCCTTTGACAAGGGATGTCTAATTTCCTTTGTGTTGAAGCAGGATAGTATCTCCGTTATGGACATGCTGTCATTCTACCTTTGATCTTATTTGGGCTATCATCAGATCAAGTCCAGATTCAAGGACTAATTCTATGGTGTTTTACTCATGGTGTTTCCCCGAGTACACCTCCAAGTCCTTCATTCCAACCAATAATATGCTTTGTTCATGTATCATATGAATCCCTCTTCTTGGAGTATTTTGATAAAGGTGTTGTTAAGCCCATCTACGACATTTTTGTTTTTCCCAAGTTGCAAGAGGCTCATGCTGAACAAATGGCAACAAGGTTGGAAACTTCCGAGAAACATCTTTGTGTCGTCACTAAGTTTGTGTTCTGGGTGTTTGAAGTAACCTACTCCGGTTCATCATGTGCTTATGGTGAAAGTTGTCGCCGTGGATCCGAGTAGAGTTTTCTTGTTCCTTCGGGGATAATTCCAAGTCGGTCATATATGTGTGGATTATTCTTGAGATGGTAGGTTGTTACCTCCATTTACTTGAAGAAGTTTGTATCCATACCCAACCGTTGGCTGATCGTTTGTAAAAGAGAAGAAGTTTAAGAACTTCGTTATCTTTGTAATTATTTTCCCAACAAGGAATATGATGTGTTCCTTCGCAAGTAATTCATGTAGGTGCAACCGTCTTTCACAAGTTGCTAATACATGAGTTCTGCAATCTCGCTCATCTTCTTGAGCGTGGCATCATAGTCCATGTCTTGAGAATCCAGCATACGTATCCTCGTTGGTAACCGGTGCAATCTCTTCACTCAAACATACCGAGCCTGAGTTATCAACCAACTAACCAGAGCTGAATCTCAAGCAGCAACGATGGTTGGTGTTTCCTAAAGGGTATTGACTTAGGTCCTTTCGAAAATACGGCATGGTTGATGTGGTGGTTGCCACAATTAGCCAAAAGGTCCGAAGTTATACTCCTTTGATTTAGCAAAAACAACCACTCTCCGTGAGAATTCTTGTGTGGCTCGTTCTGTAACATCCCAAGTCTGAAAAATAGCCATTAGAATGTTTTGCTCTCTGTTATTTTATGTTTTGCATCATGGCATCATGTTGATTGCATTTGTTTTGCTTGTTTTCCATTTGTTATTCTCTGTTTTGCTTTGTTTTCCAACTGTTTTCATTTGTTTTCCTTTGTTTTCTATTTGAATTTCAAAGCAAAATTCAAACCTTTTGTTTCATCCTTGTGATGTTACAATTTCCAAATGAATATTTCAAATCAAAACAATCATTTGTTTCAAGTGAAAGTTTCAATTAAAACAACTAGTCGTTTCTATTTAAATAGAACCATTAACTTGTTATTTCTATTTAATAACTCATTTGAATCAATTCACATTCAAATTCAAATCACATTGCCCAAAACAGCAACCATGTGGATCTTATAAAAATTGCAACACAATTATTAATCATATGCTTCCAATCAAAATTATTTGATCACTCCATTCAACATTGGTTTGCAATAATCAGTTAATCTCAAAATCATTTAAATTCAAATCAAAAACATCAAACAACACCCAATTTCAAATTATGAAAAACACCAAAACAACTTTGATCATTTGTTCTATCAATAGGGTTCACCCTATTAAAATTGTTGTTTTCAATAATAATCACCTCATAAGCAAATTCTTTCAAAATTTGAATTAAATCACAAATAACAATTTAGATTTGAACTTTTGAAAAACCAACTTGGCAAGTGATTGTTTTTGACTTAATAAACTCACCCAAAATTTCTCCAATTTTCCTAACACCCAAAACCCCTCTTTTCTTCTCTAATTCAATTCAGCAAAAAAAAAACCAAAACAATTAATAAAAAGAAACCAGAGAGAGGAGAGAGGCCCAACTTCCCCCCAGCCCACCATCTCCTTTGGGCCCATACCCTTTCCCCCCTTGTCGTCTTCCTCCCCCCTGTCGTCATCTTTCTGTACGACTCCATCACCACCGATCGATCTCTCCCTCTCCTCCTCGATTGCAGCCGTACCAATGCTCCTCCCACCATAAAACTAACCACCTCTGCCTGCCCTAGCCTAGCCCTCCTCCACGCGCCGCCATCTTCCCTTGATCTCCCCCATCCCCTCATGTCTCTGAACCTCTGTAGCGAGAGAGATACAGAGAGCTGCCTCCCCATCGCCCCCTGCCACGGCCAACTCGAGGACACCCCGTTGTCGGGAATGGAACGAGGAACCCGTCCTCACCAAGTTCGCTGAAGGCATCACCGGCCGTTACTGCCCGGATGCGCCGCCGCCCTCGCCTCAAGACGCCGGCGACCTCCTCTGCTCGACCACCTCTGTCCGCCTCCTCCTGCAACGAGGTGAGCAGCATCGGCCACCCCCTTCCTCCTCTCGCCTCCCTCCTCCTCTGGCCGCACCACACCGCCCACGCGCAGCCCCTCGGCGCCCCTCCGGCCACCGCGGGCGCAGCAGCTGCCGGCGAGCAGCTTCCGTTCGCTGCTTCCTTTTCCCTGTCAGCGATGCGATCGGTTTCAGTTTCAGAAAATAGCACCCCGTCGCTATACCTTATCCACCCCCCGTATCCCCTTTCTACCAACAAACCGCATCCAGCCGCACTGGCAGCAGCGCGCGCAGCGAGCCAACAGATCGCGGGGTCGAATCCCCCAACCCCACCTTTTTCTGTTTATTCCGAATTGTTCAGTGCAATTTCTTGAACCTTATCCTCACCGCTGCTCCCTCTCTATCACAACTCGAGTCACCACCCTACTGGTTCTGTCCCTCTGTGCGCTAGCAGAGGGCTTGGGTTCGCGTCCCCCCTCTCCCAAATAAAACAAACTTTTATTTTCGCATTGTTTTGGTCACAGAACTTCTCAGAATCACACATAGGCCCCTGTTAATTATTTCTAGCCCCTGTAATAATTTTTCCTCAGTCCCTAGTTACTAAACAAATGGCAGATTGCACCCTAAAATTGTAAATTGCATAAGAAAATCATTTTAACTCCAAATCCAACATTTTTAATATGTTTTCTGTCCTAAATTAAATGCTCTATCCAAATATAAATTTTTTTTAATGTTTTGAATTTTTTAAATTGGTGAAATATTTAAAAACTTGTTAAACTCACTTAATTTTGTAAAATTCATAACTTGTTCATAAAAATTCCAAATTCAACAAACTAAATATGTTATCCAATCAACTTTTCATGTACTTTCCAAATATAAATTTTGTTTGCTGTTTTGAATAATTTAAATTGCTGAAAACAACTAATTCTTATTAAATGCATTTAAAATTGCCAAAATAATAACTTGCTCATTTTAAATCCAATTTCCACAAATAAAATATGTTTTCCATGCAAAATTAAACCACCTTTCCAAATATAAAATTTGTTTCATGTTTTGAATAATTAAAATTGGTTAAATGATTTAAATCTTGTTTAAATCATTTAATATTGTTAAATTCATAACTTGATCAAATCAAATTCTTGTGGGACATATAAAATATGTTTTCAAACCATAAAAGCATAAACTTTTCAAATATGAATCTCACTTAATGTTTTGAACAAATAAAAATTCAAATAAGTTCATGTTTGAATTAAATTCATTTAATTCTTGCTTAAACTTGTTTAATTCATAAATACTTTATTTGAAATCCTTTTTCAACAAGTGAAACATGTAATCCACCCAAAATCTTGTGTTCTTCTCAAATATGAATTTTGTTATCTATTTTGGACAATTAAACTTGATGAAAACAACAAATGCTTGTGTGGCACCTTTAAGTAACCAAAATTCCAAAACTTAATAAATGAATTCCAAAACTTGGTAAACCTTATTTCAAATTGTTTCTTTTGTTGTTATTTTGCTGTTTTCCTCATCCATGCATCATGCTAATCAACTTTCACATGATGATTAGTTGTAGAACAATTAATTCAACCATAATTCATGGGTTTTCCATATGCAATCCAATTGCATGTGGGTCCATTTAATCAAGTTGTTATCTTGTCAACTAGTTTATTTCTATGCATCAATTAAATGGTCATGCATCATCCCATGTTTGTGCACTATGCCATGATATTGATTGTTTATCTTTCTGCATTGTTTGTTTGCTTCTTCTCGGATAAACGACGACGTTGAGACTGACGATACTTACGACACCCCTTCTAAGGAGTTAGCTCAGTACCAGGCTACTGGGTTTGCAGGCAAGTTATCACTCACATGAACCATTGTGTTCCTTTCAACATTGGTTACCGATACTTTCCGTTGTCTATTTCTGCTAGCCTTAGTAGTAGTTGTTTCCGCTACGAACCTATCACATGAATCCCTTAACCCTGATATTGCCTCACCACCACTCCTACAACCCCATTGATTGAGCCAGTGTCTTACTAGCATGCTTAGGTTGTTTTGCTCGAGTCTGTTACCCGTTACTTTCAGTTACTATATTTTTATTATGTTCTGGGGGCTCGATGTTTAATCAATCAATCATGCTAATCTTATTATCAATAATAAATTTGATGATAAGGCACTGGCAGGAGGCCCTTTGTGGTTTTGAGGCCTGCTAGTGTCGACCCTAATAGGAAAAGGGTCTTGTCTACTGATCCATGATGAGCGCACTACCCGCATGTGGGAAGCGAGTATGGGCGCCCCCGTCAATTTGATTCGATTCGCATCTCGTCCAAATCGCCTCATTTAGTTCGGGTTTTCCATTTGCTGCATGCATGATCTTGCGAGCCCTTGGTACCCGGGTGGAACTTTCGTAGTCGGCATATAGGGGGACACGTTCTTAGAGTGCTATGAGGGTCCATTTTCTTCTGGGCTCGATTAGCCGTGCGCCCAAGGTGCTTTGGGCTTGATGCGAAGAAGAGTTGAGTTGTGTTGAGTGCCCCGCTTGGTGGGAGGCATCCCATCTGGCGGGTTATTCATACGTGTACGGCCAAATTGGTGCAACCCTGCAGGGATAATCTTCTCGAGAAGCCGTGTTTTCCGCGGTTATGGACTACTTGGTGAAAGTATTGGCTAACAAGTACTCAGGACAACTTAAACCTAATGATTAACAACCTTTCACCCAATGATTAACAACTTGACTAGTAATAGGCTTATTGACACAATAATCTGAACTATCATTTTTTCAACTGTGTGAGTTATCCTCGGATTGCTTCTTTGGATAAGGGGTGAGATCCAGGATGGGTTTGTTTGGAGTTAGTTGATAGGTTGGTTACTATACTCGATCTTATCTCCTTTCTGATAGCCGAAAGTGGTAGTAACTCTGTAGTTGGTTAGAGCAGCCAGTTGCAGCATCTTTTATATCCCCTTTCCTCCGTTGAACCCAAAGCATCTGTGCTTGGTGTTGACGGGTTACACTTTGGTGAACTGTGAGTCTTGCTTGCCAGTACGTTTATGTACTGACCCCTTTGGGGCTGTGGTTTCCGCAGACCTACGTTTTCGAGGATCTACATGGTGACAACTACGTGGAGTATGACGAGACTGCCGACGAGTAGATAGCGGACCCGGGCAGGATCCGAGACTTCGTGGATGGGCTCCGTCTGTTCGTTTCCGGCCTCTTAGGCCTATTTGGTTCTTGTCTGTACTCAGACATGTTGAATGCTTCCGCTGTGATGTAATGATGATATGTTGGGACATGTGTCCTCTGAATGATTGTATTTGCTATCTCTGCTCTAATGAGAGCTATTTGCAACTTATTTCAATCTTTTGTGTCGTAGAGATCTGTTGTGATATCACTTGTTCCAATGCCGTTGACGTACCATGTGTGTATGTTTTGAAGTACGTCAATGGAAGTGTCCTGATTTCTATGGGATAGTTTACGTCGATGCTGAACAGATAGGGGTTGGTTGTCACACATACGTGTGTTGGCCTACTCGTAAGAGGACGCGGGTGCCGGTAAGCCCCGTAATCCAATCTACTACTGTTCAACGGAACGACGAGTATCCTTTAGAAGTCCGGGTGCGACAAATGGTATCAGAGCCTGTCTGCCTGTAGGATCCCTTTTTACTGGTCGAAGTTGAGTCTAGAAACTATTTTGTAGCTATATAGGAAAAATGAAACGTGAGAGTAGGAATTCTGTTCTTTTTCTTCTTTCCCCACCCACCCACCCTTTTCTGGTAAGGAAGTGCAACGTTGTTTTTCCCTTCTCATCTAAACTTTCAAGTTAGGATTTCACGAATTCTGGTTTCTCTAGGATGATTATATCTACTAGACCATAGGAATGGAGGTGGTTGTGACATGATTTATCATGTTGCCTACTCATGATTGAGAACGGAGGCGTGTAAGCCCCGGAAGCAAATCCTCTATTCCTTAAGCAGTAGATATTGATCCTCTAGAAGCCCGGATGGGTTTTTCCGTAGTACCTCAGGAGTTTTGATCTCGTTTTCCCTGATGTTGCTTCGTTATCCTGTTCTTCTCAACATCCTTTTCGTCCGTTGAAACCTTGTTGTTGCTTTCCACTTAAATTCTTCTATCGGAGTCTAATCAAAACTTCCAAATATCAAGTCTATCTGGCCAGAAAGGTTGTTGTTGTTTTTGTTGTTGTTGATTCCAGGCTATGAGAGCTGGCATTCATATCACCTGGGGTTGTTTCGAGGAAGCATTCCTGAATCACCACATTCCAGATAGTCTATTCCCCAAATGAATCAAATTCTGTCCAGCTTTACACCCTCGATACAAAACCTCTCCCTTTACTCAAAAATGTTCCGGTGGTTTCCAAATTCCCTGACGTCTTTCCGGAAGAGTTGCCAGGAATGCATATCGTTTTGAAATTCCAGAAAAACTATCCAAGGTGCACGATGTGTTTCACGTGTCACAGCTCAAGAGGATCTTCCCAAGAAGTATCCGGACCTTTTCTTTTCTCAGTAGGAATCTCGGGGCGCGATTCCTTCAAGGGGGGGCGTTTTGTAACATCCCAAGTCTGAAAAATAGACATTAGAATTTTTTGCTCTCTGTTATTTTATGTTTTGCATCATAGCATCATGTTGATTGCATTTTTTTTGCTTGTTTTCCATTTGTTATTCTCTGTTTTGCTTTGTTTTCCAACTGTTTTCATTTGTTTTCCTTTGTTTTCTATTTGAATTTCAAACCAAAATTCAAACCTTTTGTTTCATCCTTGTGATGTTACAATTTCCAAATGAATATTTCAAATCAAAACAATCATTTGTTTCAAATGAAAGTTTCAATTAAAACAACTAGTTGTTTCTATTTAAATAGAACCATTAACTTGTTATTTCTATTTAATAACTCATTTGAATCAATTCACATTCAAATTCAAATCACATTGCCCAAAACAGCAACCATGTGGATCTTATAAAAATTGCAACACAATTATTAATCATATGCTTCCAATCAAAATTATTTGATAACTCCATTCAACATTGGTTTGCAATAATCAGTTAATCTCAAAATCATTTAAATTCAAATCAAAAACATCAAACAACACCCAATTTCAAATTATGAAAAACACCAAAACAACTTTGATCATTTGTTCTATCAATAGGGTTCACCCTATTAAAATTGTTGTTTTCAATAATAATCACCTCATAAGCAAATTCTTTAAAATTTGAATTAAATCACAAATAACAATTTAGATTTGAACTTTTGAAAAACCAACTTGGCAAGTGATTGTTTTTTACTTAATAAACTCACCCAAAATTTCTCCAATTTTCCTAACACCCAAAACCCCTCTTTTCTTCTCTAATTCAATTCAGCAAAAAAAAAAATAAAACCAAAACAATTAATAAAAAGAAACCAGAGAGAGGAGAGAGGCCCAACTTCCCCCAGCCCACCATCTCCTTTGGGCCCATACCCTTTCCCCCCTTGTCGTCTTCCTCCCCCCTGTCGTCATCTTTCTGTACGACTCCATCACCACCGATCGATCTCTCCCTCCCCTCCTCGATTGCAGCCGTACCAATGCTCATCCCACCATAAAACTAACCACCTCTGCCTGCCCTAGCCTAGCCCTCCTCCACGCGCCGCCATCTTCCCTTGATCTCCCCCATCCCCTCATGTCTCTGAACCTCTGTAGCGAGAGAGATACAGAGAGCTGCCTCCCCATCACCCCCTGCCACGGCCAACTCGAGGACACCCCGTTGTCGGGAATGGAACGAGGAACCCGTCCTCACCAAGTTCGCTGAAGGCATCACCGGCCGTTACTGCCCGGATGCGCCGCCGCCCTCGCCTCAAGACGCCGGCGACCTCCTCTGCTCGACCACCTCTGTCCGCCTCCTCCTGCATCGAGGTGAGCAGCATCGGCCACCCCCCTTCCTCCTCTCGCCTCCCTCCTCCTCTGGCCGCACCACACCACCCACGCGCAGCCCCTCGGCGCCCCTCTGGCCACCGCGGGCGCAGCAGCTGCCGGCGAGCAGCTGCCGTTCGCTGCTTCCTTTTCCCTGTCAGCGATGCGATCGGTTTCAGTTTCAGAAAATAGCACCCCGTCGCTATACCTTATCCACCCCCCGTATCCCCTTTCTACCGACAAACCGCATCCAGCCGCACTGGCAGCAGCGCGCGCAGCGAGCCAACAGATCGCGGGGTCGAATCCCTCAACCCCACCTTTTTCTGTTTATTCCGAATTGTTCAGTGCAATTTCTTGAACCTTATCCTCACCGCTGCTCCCTCTCTATCACAACTCGAGTCACCACCCTACTGGTTATGTCCCTCTGTGCGCTAGCAGAGGGCTTGGGTTCGAGACCCCACTCTCCCAAATAAAACATACTTTTATTTTCGCATTGTTTTGGTCACAGAACTTCTCAGAATCACACATAGGCCCCTGGTAATTATTTCTAGCCACTGTAATAATTTTTCCTAAGTCCCTAGTTACTAAAAAAATGGCAGATTGCACCCTAAAATTGTAAATTGCATAAGAAAATCATTTTAACTCCAAATCCAACATTTTTAATATGTTTTCTGTCCCAAATTAAATGCTCTATCCAAATATAAAATTTGTTTACTGTTTTGAATTTTTTAAATTGGTGAAATATTTAAAAACTTGTTAAACTCACTTAATTTTGCAAAATTCATAACTTGTTCATAAAAATTCCAAATTCAACAAACTAAATATGTTCTCCAATCAACTTTTCATGTACTTTCCAAATATAAATTTTGTTTGCTGTTTTGAATAATTTAAATTGCTGAAAACAACTGTTTCTTATTAAATGCATTTAAAATTGCCAAAATAATAACTTGCTCATTTTAAATCCAATTTCCACAAATAAAATATGTTTTCCATGCAAAATTAAACCACCTTTCCAAATATAAAATTTGTTTCATGTTTTGAATAATTAAAATTGGTTAAATGATTTAAATCTTGTTTAAATCATTTAATATTGTTAAATTCATAACTTGATCAAATCAAATTCTTTTGGGACATATAAAATATGTTTTCAAACCATAAAAGCATAAACTTTTCAAATATGAATCTCACTTAATGTTTTGAACAAATAAAAATTCAAATAAGTTCATGTTTGAATTAAATTCATTTAATTCTTGCTTAAACTTGTTTAATTCGTAAATACTTTATTTGAAATCCTTTTTCAACAAGTGAAACATGTAATCCACCCAAAATCTTGTGTTCTTCTCAAATATGAATTTTGCTATCTATTTTGGACAATTAAACTTGATGAAAACAACAAATGCTTGTGTGGCACCTTTAAGTAACCAAAATTCCAAAACTTAATAAATGAATTCCAAAACTTGGTAAACCTTATTTCAAATTGTTTCTATTGTTGTTATTTTGCTGTTTTCCTCATCCATGCATCATGCTAATCAACTTTCACATGATGATTAGTTGTAGAACAATTAATTCAACCATAATTCATGGGCTTTCCATATGCAATCCAATTGCATGTGGGTCCATTTAATCAAGTTGTTATCTTGTCAACTAGTTTATTTCTATGCATCAATTAAATGGTCATGCATCATCCCATGTTTGTGCACTATGCCATGATATTGATTGTTTATCTTTCTGCATTGTTTGTTTGCTTCTTCTCGGATAAACGACGACGTTGAGACCGACGATACTTACGACACCCCTTCTAAGGACTTAGCTCAGTACCAGGCTACTGGGTTTGCAGGCAAGTTATCACTCACATGAACCATTGTGTTCCTTTCAACATTGGTTACCGATACTTTCCGTTGTCTATTTCTGCTAGCCTTATTAGTAGTTGTTTCTGCTACGAACCTATCACATGAATCCCTTAACCCTGATATTGCCTCACCACCACTCCTACAACCCCATTGATTGAGCCAGTGTCTTACTAGCATGCTTAGGTTGTTTTGCTCGAGTCTGTTACCCGTTACTTTCAGTTACTATATTTTTATTATGTTCTGGGGGCTCGATGTTTAATCAATCAATCATGCTAATGTTATTATCAATAATAAATTTGATGATAAGGCACCGGCAGGAGGCCCTTTGTGGTTTTGAGGCCTGCTAGTGTCGACCCTAATAGGAAAAGGGTCTTGTCTACTGATCCATGATGAGCGCACTACCCGCATGTGGGAAGCGAGTATGGGCGCCCCCCTCAATTTGATTCGATTCGCATCTCGTCCAAATCGCCTCATTTAGTTCGGGTTTTCCATTTGCTGCATGCATGATCTTGCGAGCCCTTGGTACCCGGGTGGAACTTTCGTAGTCGGCATATAGGGGGACACGTTCTTAGAGTGCTATGAGGGTCCATTTTCTTCTGGGCTCGATTAGCCGTGCGCCCAAGGTGCTTTGGGCTTGATGCGAAGAAGAGTTGAGTTGTGTTGAGTGCCCCGCTTGGTGGGAGGCATCCCATCTGGCGGGTTATTCATACGTGTACGGCCAAATTGGTGCAACCCTGCAGGGATAATCTTCTCGAGAAGCCGTGTTTTCCGCGGTTATGGACTACTTGGTGAAAGTACTGGCTAACAAGTACTCAGGACAACTTAAACCTAATGATTAACAACCTTTCACCCAATGATTAACAACTTGACTAGTAATAGGCTTATTGACACAATAATCTGAACTATCATTTTTTTCAACTGTGTGAGTTATCCTCGGATTGCTTCTTTGGATAAGAGGTGAGATCCAGGATGGGTTTGTTTGGAGTTAGTTGATAGGTTGGTTACTATACTCGATCTTATCTCCTTTCTGATAGCCGGAAGTGGTAGTAACTCTGTAGTTGGTTAGAGCAGCCAGTTGCAGCATCTTTTATATCCCCTTTCCTCCGTTGAACCCAAAGCATCTGTGCTTGGTGTTGACGGGTTACACTTTGGTGAACTGTGAGTCTTGCTTGCCAGTACGTTTATGTACTGACCCCTTTGGGGCTGTGGTTTCCGCAGACCTACGTTTCCGAGGATCTACATGGTGACAACTACGTGGAGTATGACGAGACTGCCGACGAGTAGATAGCGGACCCGGGCAGGATCCGAGACTTCGTGGATGGGCTCCGTCTGTTCGTTTCCGGCCTCTTAGGCCTATTTGGTTCTTGTCTGTACTCAGACATGTTGAATGCTTCCGCTGTGATGTAATGATGATATGTTGGGACATGTGTCCTCTGAATGATTGTATTTGCTATCTCTGCTCTAATGAGAGCTATTTGCAACTTATTTCAATCTTTTGTGTCGTAGAGATCTGTTGTGATATCACTTGTTCCAATGCCGTTGACGTACCATGTGTGTATGTTTTGAAGTACGTCAATGGAAGTGTCCTGATTTCTATGGGATAGTTTACGTCGACGCTGAACAGATAGGGGTTGGTTGTCACACATACGTGTGTTGGCCTACTCGTAAGAGGACGCGGGTGCCGGTAAGTCCCGTAATCCAATCTACTACTGTTCAACGGAACGGCGAGTATCCTTTAGAAGTCCGGGTGCGACACGTTCTCAACAAGTTTTTCTCACCGTTTTTCCAAACCGGAGTTCTACTTTCACTTGAAGATCTACTCACGGCTTACCGTAAGCCTGATCTTGGTATCTAAAACATCAAGGGTAACTTGGAAGTTGATCTTTCCGTTGAACCTCCAAAACCTTTGTTTCAGTGGAAACAAGTTCATCAGGAGAACATCTCTTGGTGTTTCGTAACCGCCGTTGATTAGTTCCCTTTTTCAAGTTGTTTGTACTTGAAGTGTTGTTAATCCCACACATTGTGTGAATTTGTCAGTTACTTCAGCCGTGGGATCTTGACCATGTGGTAGATGTATCGCTACGTCCAAACCTCAATAGGAAAGAGATTCCTTTATTCCTTCCGGTGTTCAATCTTTGTTGGTTATCCATTCTTATGGTGTGACCACGAGTACCTCCTTCATTACGGTGTTCCAACATCCTTTGGTTACTCATCTTCTGCCGTGAAGTAACATCCCGATCCCTAATAAGGATTCCAAGAAAGTTGTTACGGAATGGTCGAAAGTTCCTTCATCTTCCGTGTCACTTCCGAAGAGTGAACATGACCATGTATCAAATCTTCTCCGATGCACGATATACTGTGTTTTCTCGTGTTTCCTTCGTCTACGGATATTACTTTGTGATATCCAACACAACCCTTCCCATCTTGGTATTCTACCTCGAAGAAACCTCGATGTCATAAGTTGCTCAACCTTTCTTTTCTAGAAGGATTTAAAGTCTTGTGCAAAGCTCATATTCTAAATCCTTCCAAGAACCATCGTCCATAAACTTGAAACCATCTTCTATTCACTCCGTTACCTTGATGTGTTTCATGCTTGTTAACTCAACAGTTCTTTATGAACGTTCCTGTTATGAGTTACCCATGGGATACTCGATCTTCGTGAAGATCATTTCCTAAGAGTTTTCCCTCTTACCTAAGGTGTAGCCGCTAGATATCCTTGCAGGTTCTACGGATCAATCTCTTCAAGAAGAGAATCGTAAGGTTCGAGAAGATCGCTCAAAACCGGTGTTCCTTCTTTCTTCTCCTTCGGGAATCTCGCGACGAGATTCTTGTAAGGGGGGTAGATTTGTAACATCCTAAATTTGCTAACAATAGGGTGTTGTGGTGTTGTGTTCATGGCATATCATGCATGTAAAATTTAAATCAAGTTTGAATTTGAATTTAATAAGTTTTGACCAAAAACCACTTAAAGTGGTCACCCAAAATTTGAATTAATAACATTTTCAAATTTGGCAAACCAAGTTATGGTTTTGTTGGAAATTTTGTGAGCTTTCCAAAAATGATTTTTGCCAATTTTTATCTTTACAAAAAGGCCCTCAAATCTCAATTTTCTGTTCTGTTTTCTAATGGAGAAGGACCTCTTGGTTGTTTTTAAAATCTCTCAGGGGGTTTTCCAAAAAATGGCATTTTCTTTTCCTGTCTCCTTCTTCTCCGGCCAGAAGGACAAGGGCGGCGTCGAGGTGGCTTTGCCACCTCCTGCTTCCGAGCAGACGAGGGGATGAGGACCCCTGGAGCCGTCTGAATCGCGCTCACCCCGCGGAAACCGCACCCGAGCCCCTCCTCTCTCCCTCTGCTCCTCCCTGCACGTTCGAAACCCTACCTCGCCGGCGATCTCGTTTCGCCGCCGCTACGTCGCCTCCCCCGCCGTTCCAACCACACAGGAAGGACCGCCGCATCCTCCTACCTCGCATCGAGCAAGGAATCGCTTCGGGAGGGCCAGAATCCCCGCCGCTATCTACGCCTTCCCCGTCTCCGGCCGCCGCGTCCAAGGACGAATCCCGCCGATTCCGGCGCCGCCTCGCCTCTCCAACCACACCACGAGCTTCCCCGCGCCGTGGTGAGCCTCCCCATGTCCTCCAACCTCCCCCTCCCTCTCTGGTTCTTTCCGGCGTCGTGCCCCGTCGGCCGCTGCCGCGCGGATGCTCACCGGCACCACCTCGGGCGACCATTTGGTCGTTCTCCGCCACCCCCACGTTCACCTTAACCTCCTCCACCTAGGCCACAAACCAATTTCGGAGTTTAACCATCGAGTGCTTCGAATTTGATTGAATCAGAGAAGTTCTTCTCAGGACGATGTCACAGTGACCTCATGATGACGTCATAATCCTGTTTTCTCCTATTTCCAAAAATTGTTTATTAATTACACAAAATGATTAATAATCGTAAAATCAATAACTATTGTTTTATAACTCAGAAAAATAAAAGGAAGGTATCAAAATGTTCAGAAAAATATAAGCTACCAGTTTATGTCACTTTCATATATGTTTGAAAAGTTCAAAAATGGCCATTATTTAATGCTGTTTAAATCATTTTAAAATGGAAAAATAAGTTTTTATTCAAGAAAATTAGAAAATTAAAAGTAATATACCAAATTGCTCAAAATGACATTTGGAACCTATTTATGATGTTTTCAAACCCATTTGGGCTTTTAAAATTGCACTCACTTTCATAACCGCCCGAAACCCCCTCCGGGGTCTATTTCGGGCTAATTCCAGAAAAACCGCATAATTGCCATACGAACCCTAGAAACCCTATCTTCATGTCTAGGGCTTTATTTTGGTGCATTAACTTTCTCATGCATACATATTGCGCATTGCATTGATGCCATGGTTGATTGTTCTTCTTGTTTCGGTGTTTGTTCCCCTCGGTAGAACGTGACTCCGAAGAGAAGGCCAGCAATCCAATGACGAATACTTGATCTTAACCGACAAGTCAAGCACTTATTCCTGAAGACTTTATCTGGTTTTCTTATGACCAAGGCAAGCATAACCTCTTATCTGCTCATATATGATTTCAAAGTGATTTGAATCTCGTACTTTGCATTCGGTTCAAAACTATTTGATGTCAGTAGATAGAGTTCTCCTATATATTGAATAACTTAGATATACTGATCCACTGCTCCTAGCAGCTATAGGTTTGTTTATGCGCGCTTTGCTAAACCTTGTGAGTCTTGCTTAGCCATGCCTAGTTGATGAATCTGGTCAATGCGTGAATCTACTATGTCAGGTGTTTATGATTTGAATTACCTTTGATAACTTGACTAATAACGGCATGGATGTGAGGCCACAATGGGTTGTGGCATTTTGTCCTGTTCATGCCCCTAGGAGCGAGTTCTCGCCTTCGAGCCAAGACTGAGCGTACAGCCACACGTGGGCCGATGAACCCCGCCCGGCTGACTAACTTGTTTAACCTTATCCATGAGCCACCTAGTTTGAGCTTTCCATCTGCGTGTGTGTCGGAAAATGTTTTAGAGAAAACTAGGTCGTGACCGGGACAAGTGATGGTCGTACACGGATCTTGATCCCGACTCACAGAACAGGTGCCGTCAGGAGGTGGCCAACTCCCTGTTGACGGGGTGGCCCTGTTTGGGTTGAATCATGGATATGGTTCGACAAGGTAAAGGCTGGGAATCGACCACCCTCTGCCGGCACTTCCCGGGCTAGTGCTAATCATGTGGCACTAAGAGTCGGTTGGTACGTGTGGGTAAAGTTGTACACCCCTGCAGGGTTAAATCTTTTCGAAAAGCCGTGTCTGCGGTTAAAGACGACTTGGTGACGGATTCTGTGATCATAGATAACTTGAACGGAATGATTAAGACTTGCTGATAACGAATGAAGGATGCCTCCTCGGAGATGCCGAGAGGGGTTACCTTGTAGCATAAGATAGTGTGGAACAACTGGAGGTGGTGATCTTTGAAGCACGAGGTGCTGAAATGATTTGGTGGATTAAAAAGATGATGATATCAGTAGTTGAGTAGATTTCTCATCTGTTTTCAAAATACTCTAGGAGACGTGCTATTCCTTCCTCAACTTGGAAAACAAAGTTGGCTTTATGCAAAACAACCTTCATAACTCTTTCTAAAAGAAGCAGATATATAATAGATTAATTAAGTCTTGTTGAGTACCTCCCGTACTCAGGTTTGCTTAATTTTGGTTCAGGAGAAGATCTCACATCGGTGGTGAATCAACGTGGACATCGACGAGTAGTTTGGGGTTCCCAGGTAGCAGCCTGGTATCTATGGGCTGGGACGTCGCCTTATGTTGCGGCCTCTTAGGCCTTTTTGGTTCTTGTTGATTAGCAACATAATTTGCCTTCTGTTGTCTGATGTAATGTTGGGTCGTGTGACCTCTGTTTGTAAGCTATACTCTAGTAACACATGTTTAAGAAAGCTTCATGTTTAGAGTACTGCTTTGATCGGTTGTTGGTTTCGAGCTCATCGTTATACAGTTTTGGCTATGCCTGCATAGTTGTCGCAGTCGAGGGGTTGTGGAGCCGATGATCCATGTCCGAGCCCGCCTGTCGATGTGATCGGCCTGGGGCGAGGTAACCCCAGTAACCCTCGATTGTTGTTGCACTTTCTGGACACATAGCAGCTCTGTATAACTTTGGTCCCGTTCCTTCAGTTTCATCCGACTCGTGGATGCTTGGGTATGCATAATTGGTTATGACTAGCATGGATACAAGGAGTAGTAGACCGGGGATCCGGACTACGTGCCGATGAATCCGGTCTGCCTGCCGTTGTTTGTTGCGGCCGGGGCTGGTAACCCTGAAGCCCTTGTGAGTCCATGGCTAGGAGCACATAACAGTATGTATATCTCTGGGTCCGGGGTCTGACAGATGCTTCCTTCTGGCCTAGCACGGTTATGAACATATTTATTCAAGACTCCCATGAACCTCTCAAAGAGGAACATATTGTGTAGAAATACCGGACCGAGAATATGAATCTTTTCACATAGGTGAACCAGGAGATGATTCATAATGTTGAAGAAGGATGGTGGGAACACCAACTCAAAACTAACAAGACACTGGACCACATCCCTCTGTAATCTTGCCAGAATTTGTTGATCGATTACCTTCTGAGATATTGCGTTGAGGAATGCACATAGCTTCACAATGGGTACTCGTACATTTTCCGGTAGAAGCCCCCTCAATGCAATCGGAAGCAACTGCGTCATAATCACGTGGCAGTCACGAGACTTCAGGTTTTGGAATTTTTTCTCTGCCATGTTTATTATCCCCTTTATATTCGACGAGAAGCCAGACGGAACCTTGATACTGTAAAGGACTTCAAAAAATATTCCCTTATATGCTTTAGTAAGAGCGTAGCTGCTTAAGTAATGGCGCCTTGTATCCGTGTGCTTGTTGCTTGGGTCTTTCATACGTTGCTGGTCATCCCATGTTTCTGGCGTATCTTTTGAATTCCCATACACGCCCAGGAAGCATAGCAGGTTGACACAGAGATTCTTTGTCACGTGCATCACGTCGATTGAAGAGCGGACCTCTAGAACTTTCCAATAGGGTAGCTCCCAAAATATAGATTTCTTCTTCCACATGGGTGCACGCTTATCAGGGCCGTTCGAAACAGGTTGGCCGCCATCACCCTTCCCAAAGATTACTTTTAGGTCCTTGACCATATCGAAAAAATCATTACCACTATGGAGGTCAGGCTTCTTCCGGTTATCTGCCTCACCTCTGAAATGCTTCCCTCATTTCTTTCTTACGGGATGCTTGATCGGAAGAAATCTACGATGGCCCATGTATACAACCTTTATTTATCCAAATAAACACTGTCAGTCTTATCTAAACAGTGTGTGCATGCATTGTATCCCTTGTTTGTATGTCTGGAAATGTTACTAAGAGCAGGCCAATCATTGATGGTTACGAAAAGCAACGCCCGTAGGCCAAATGGCTTTTGTTTGTTCTCATCCCACACACGTACATCTGGTGGCCTTAGATACACATCAATGTCGTTGCTAGGTTGCCTCGGTCGTTGGATGAGAACTGACATCATAATGAACTCGCGCTTCATGCACAATCAAGGAGGAAGGTTGTACATACATAGAGTCACGGGCCAGGTGCTATGACTGGAGCTCTGCTCCCCAAAAGGATTAAAGCCATATGTACTTAGACCAAACCTTAAGTTTCTCGCCTCTCTAGTAAAGTCCGGGAAGTCTCTCTCGATCTTTCTTCACTGCGATCCATCGCAACAACCTAGCATGCTCTTTGTTTCTAAACAGACATTTAAACCGTGGTATTATAGGAGCATACCACATCATCTTTGCAGGAACCCTCTTACGGGGGGGGGGGGGAGGGTTCGTTGTCAACATCACCAGGGTCATCTGCTCTGATCTTATACCGCAGTGTAGTGCATACCGGACATTCATCCAAATTCTCGTACTTCTCACCGCGGTAGAGGATGCAGTCATTAATGCATGTGCATGTATCTTCTGCTCATCTAATCCTAGAGGGTAGAGAGTTTTCTTTGCTTCATACGTACTCTCAGGCAATTCGTTATCCTTTGGAAGCTTCGGCTTCATTAGTTGAAGTAAACTCTCAAATGCCTTGTCAGTCACACCGTTCTATGCCTTCCACTTCAGCAACTCCAGTGTGGTACCGAGCTTTGTGCTGCCATCTTCGCAATTTGGGTACAACAACTTTTTATGATCCTGTAACATGTTGTCCAGTTTCAACCTCTCCAATTCACTTTCACAGTCTTCCCTTGCATCAGCAATAACTCGGCCAAGATCATCATCGGGCTCTTCTAATGCCCGTTCTTGATCACCTCCTTCTTATGCATTGTCTTCCATTCCAGTATCACCATATTCAGGGAACAAAGGATCTTCTTCTTATTCATTGTCTTCCATCACAATCCCTCTTTCTTCATGCTTGGTCCAGCAATTATAGCTGGACATGAAACCTCTCCGAAGTAGGTGGCCATGAAGGACTCTAGAGGAAGAGTGTTCCCTGACGTTCCGACAATCAACACATGGGAAACACATAAAGCCATTATCTTTGTTCGTCTGAGCTACAACGAGAAATGCATTCAGGCCTGCCATATACTCGGAAGTGCGTCGGTCATCGTACATCCATCGCTGCCGTGCATCCATCTTCATCGTATAATTAAGTTTATCAAAAAACATTACAATAACATCTTCAATAGAGAAATGACCACAGTACATCGATAAATATAACTTTTTTATGTATCAATTACAGATGAAAAAGATAAGTTTGCTAACCTCGGTCGAAGATACCATTTTCTGTGAGCTAATATGTGGCTCGGGTATTTCGTCAAACACCTCGTGTGCATAGTAAAATAACACACAATAGCACCCAGCCTCTCTCACTCCTCCAAGAAAAAAAACAGAGAGAAGGGGGGCAGCTGGGAGGTAGTATATGTAGGGGAAGTGGGCATTGGTCCCGGTTTGTGGCATGAACCGGGACCAATGCCCTTGCGCGTGCCACATGGCCTGTGGCGAGGCATTGGTCCCGGTTCATGCCACAAACCGGGACAAATGCCTGCTAACGAACCGGGACCAATTCGCTCAGGCGATTTCTGCTGCCTCGGGCGCACAAACCGGGACCAGTGCCTTTTCTAGCCCTGGACGAAAGGTGTTGTTTTCACTACTGTTCTTTATTCGACGAGTAATGAGTGAACAATTTTCTAAATCTCATGAATAATTGGTCTTTTAAAAAGAACACAATTTCATTAAAAAAAAATACGTACGATCCAAAACATGGAAGAACAAGAGCCCGGTTGCAGACCTAGGGTCACTTAGCCTAATCTTCCTCACTTAGCCTAATCACTTAGCCGGATATTACCATGTCGACGCAATAAATGCCCCATGGAGTCTGGCTGGTACCGGCATTTGATACCGCTCGCATCATTTACTCAGTGCCTTAAATGAGGCTGATAGATGCAGAGCGTATTTACTTACATGCATGCATGTCCAACCCAGCTCGATCGGGCAATCTTCCAAGTTTTCGGCTGGAGCACGTGCCACAATAGCCCATCTTTCTGTGAATTTTTTTTTTTTGATAAAGGGCTTTTATTACTTAAAATTTAAGCATTACACCCGGCCTCTGCATCATTATAATGCACACAGCCGAAATCCGAAACTGAAAAGAAAATACGACAAGTCTAAACAAATCCATAGGACGTAGACTGTCGATGCTATGGAGCTGCTATCCGTAGATCAAGCGGCCATCCATGTGGGATAAAAATATCCCTCGCCACCTGCTTCAGCCGTGCACACGCCTCCATAAAAAGGTCTCGAAACTCCCCCCGCTGTAATGTGCACCACGAACGGAGAATACCTGTGCATCTGAATAGAACCTGCATACGAGAGAAATTTTTATCGTTGAATATCTTGTCATTTCTACAAAGCCAGAGCGACCAAATAACGGCAAGCGCTCCTACCCTAATTATAGTCTTGAATCGTTTATCTACTCCATTCAACCAGTTACCGAATATATTCGCAACTGATGTGGGCTGATAAAGGTCGAAGCCATTTGGATAGCGGAGCATATAGAACGCGCAAAAGTGCAATCAAAGAATAAGTGTTTAATCGTCTCATCATGAGAACAAGAAATACACTTAGTACTCCCATGCCAATTACGTTTGACAAGATTATCTTTAGTAAGTATGACCCCCTTTCGAAGGTACCACGCAAAGACCTTAATCTTAAGCGGTACCTTCAAGCGCCATACATTTTTAAAAATATCGACTGGCATATCCAATTGAATCATAGCTCTATACATGGACTCCACCGAGAACATACCGTCCTTAGTGAGGTTCCAACGAAATTCATCGGTCCCTGGTGTTAGTGTAACCGTAGTTAGTCTATTAACCAGGGTCTGCCAAGAAAGAAGTCGTGGCCCGATTAAATCTCGTCTGAACGTAACATTAGGAGGTGATGTTTGCATGACCGTAGCCAGCGTATCATCCTTATGTCGCGCTATAGTGTATAGTGCCGGATACTGTTCTCGAAGTGTGGTATTACCTAACCACTTGTCCTCCCAGAACCGTATTTGCGATCCATCCTTAATCTTAAATACCCCATAGCGAAAAAATAAGTTTTTATTCGCCATGAGTCCAGCCCAAAAGTGTGAATCACCAGGTTTCCACATAACCTGTGAAACTGCTTTCGAACCTATGTATTTTCGTTTAAGGAGGGTTTGCCACACGCCATCGACAGTTAATAGTTTGAACAACCATTTACCAAGTAGGGCTGAGTTCTTGACTTGAAGGTCATGAATACCTAGCCCCCCCTGATCTTTTGGTCGACATACTACATCCCATCGGGCTAACCGATACTTCTTTTTCTCGCTGTCACCCTGCCAGAAAAATCTTGATCGGAAATAATCCAGTTTTTTCAAGACTCCTTTAGGCAACTGAAAGAAAGATATCATATACAGTACCATATTTGATAGTACCGAGTTAATGAGTACCAGTCTTCCACCTAGTGACAACAATTTACCTTTCCAACTAGCGAGTCTCTTTTGCAAACGTTCTTCAACATGGCCCCATTCTGCATTAGTTAACCTCCTGTAATGTATTGGTATACCCAAATACTGTATAGGAAATTGACCTTGTTCACAGCCGAATAGCTCGGCATACTGTGCAGCAGCATCCTAGGCCTCGCCAAAGCAGAACAATTCACTTTTATGGAAATTAATTTTTAATCCGGATAATTGCTCGAACACCGAAAGGATTAGTTTCAGGTTCTTTGCTTTCTCCAAATCATGTTCCATAAAAAGAATCGTATCGTCTGCATACTGAAGAATAGATAATCCTCCATCGACAAGATGTGGAATTACTCCCTCAATTTGACCGCTTTCCTTAGCTCTATCAATCATGATCGCTAACATGTCTGCCACAATATTAAACAATATGGGCGATAGCGGATCACCTTGCCTTAAGCCTTTCTTGGTTTGGAAGTAGCGGCCAACATCGTCATTGACTTTGATAGCTACACTACCTCCCTCCACGAAGCTGCGAACTAGAGCACACCACTCCTCTGAGAATCCTTTCATTCTCAGAGTTTGTTGGAGAAACTCCCAATTCACTTTATCGTAGGCCTTTTCAAAGTCTATTTTAAGAATTACACCATTTAGTTTTTTCGAGTGCATCTCATGTACGGTTTCGTGTAAAATCACGACCCCATCAAGGATATTCCTACCCTGCATAAATGCAGTCTGCGTAGGTTTTACCACATGATCTGCCACCGAATTCAACCTCATAGTTGCAACCTTTGTAAAGATTTTGAAACTAACGTTAAGAAGGCATATTGGTCTATACTGTTGTATCCTTTCAGCCTCCAAAACCTTAGGTAACAAAACGATTTCCCCAAAATTAAGACGATATAGCTCTAGGTGTCCACTCTGTAAGCAACCAAACATTTCGAGTAGGTCATCTTTAATAACCTCCCAAAAATGCTGGTAAAACTCTGCGGGACAACCATCCGGGCCAGGTGCCTTATTATGCTCCATTTGGAATATCGCCTTCTTTATCTCCTCTTCCGAGAAGGGAGCATTAAGAAAGACGTTTTCCTCATTGGAAACTTGGGGAATATCATCTGTTCGGGTCTCGTCCATAGTAATATTACTTACTTCAGGAGCCCCAAACAGACCTTTATAGAACTTTGTTATGTACGCCTTGAGACACTCTTGTCCCTCAATCAGCCCTTCATCCTGATGGAGAGAGTGAATTCGTTTTTTCCTGTGTCTGCCATTGGCGACATTATGGAAATAACGAGTGTTCGAGTCTCCTTCAAGAATAAATTGGGCCTTAGATCTTTGATACCATTTAAGTTCCTCTTCTCGCAACATTTGTGCTATCTTTGCGTTTGATTGACTTTTAAGTTCAATCTCTTGCGTTGATAGCAACCTCGTCTCAGCGATCCGATCCAACTCATCAATAATGGAACAAAGACGTTCTTTCTCTTTTTTGAGCATACCAGTCGTATGTCTAGCCCATCCACGGAGATATTTACGCACATTGCGCATTTTATTATTCCATCTCCGGATTGGGTTATCACCAACAACCGGTTTGCTCCACACTCTCTTAACTAGCTCATCAAAACCATCACGTAATAACCAGCCAAGTTCAAACTTAAACTGCGTTTGTGAATGAGGTTTCTTTGTTCCAGTTGAGAGAAGGAGGGGAGCATGGTCCGACAATGCCTCAATACGCTCAAGAGCGCGCACCGTTACCAATGGGAACTTATCTTCCCAATCGGTACTCATCAGCACGCGGTCTAGTTTCTCGTACGTAGGCTCAGGAAGACTGTTTGCCCAAGTGAACTGTCGACCCGTCATGTAGACCTCTCTCAAATCCAAGCTATCAATTACAGCATTGAACAAGAAAGGCCAGTGACCATCGAACCGTCCACGACTCTTCTCGTGTGGAAATCTCAGCATATTAAAATCACCACCAATTAAAATTGGATGTGGATTAACATTTGCCAGATTCACCAACTCTCGAAGAAAAGCCTCCTTAAATCCTTCTTGGGCAGCACCATACACGGCAACCAAAGTCCATACGAAGTTGTCCACGCGGTTACGGAGATGCAATTTTATATGAAAATCACCATCCGACCTCGCTAACACATCTATGGAATCTGATTTAACGCCTAGTAAAATGCCCCCCGATCGACCACGTGGAGGAATAGAATGCCATGTGAAGTCTAGACCCCCCGAAAGGCGGTTCAGCACACTCACTGGAAAGTCTCTCCTCCCTGATTCGGAGATAGCCACGAACTCCAAATTATGATCCCTGACGTATTGAGCAATATTCAAATGTTTAGCCAAGTCTCCAAGACCTCTGCTATTAGTGAATAAGCCATTCATCGGGAAACAATTGGGTTCTTAGGCGGTCTCACTGAATTTCGCGTCGAATATTTCCTTTTCTGCTTGGCGGATTTGGATTTCCGGCCGGATGCATACAGATCAATGAGTGATCCAAGTCCGTCCTCATCCATACCCACCTCAGTCACCTCCCCCACAAGATGTGATAAAAGCTGTCCATCCGAAGAGGCATTCGCTAAATCATCATCCGTGTGGGGTATGTCCACCTTCGAAGAAACACATGGTTTAACCGTTAAACGGTCATACTCCATATGCTTCAACGCATTGGTCGACAACGTGATCTCAGCATCATTTCTTCCTAATTTAACACCAATATTGCCTAAACTAGACGAAATAGCGGTATTTGAAAAAGAAAGAAAGGACTTATTAATCACTGTCGTACCTCTAGGTGGAGTAGAAAGCAGGGCCGCCTTCCTGCGCATGGCCTTGGACAACGCGTCCTCGTCCGTCGCAGAGGAGCCGTCTTTCGCCACAGCGTGGCGCGCACTGCGCCGCAACTCCCTCGTGGCCGTAGACGCCACAGGCACGAACACAGCGGCGGAGGGGGACAATGTCGGTGTGGATGTCCCCCCGACCACCGAAGTGACCGAATCCGGCCCCATGCTCACCGCACTGGGAGCCATCATCAGTCCCGCCGCGCCTACGCCAAGCGCTCGACCGTCGGGGTCGTCGTCGAGCCGTGAAGCCGCCGGTGATGATGCATCGGGGCTAGCCGGCCTGGCCAGCCTACCAGCCGCCTGGCATGAGAGACGCGCCTGGTCGGTGGTGAGCTGCGCACCGCCCAGCCCAAGACCAGGCCCGGCTGCCTGTGTCTCTAGCTGCTGCTCGTGCGCAAGAACTAGCTGATCGTCGCCCACCCCGCCAGCAGCGTTCGGCCCGTTCTCCTCCTCCCGCTCATGGGCAGCGGATAAGTGCACATCACCCATATGTACCGCCACCTCCTCCAGCCCATCCCCCGATGCAGAAGGCAAAGAGCGAGCGGGTCTCGGTCGTGGGGCCCCCGAGCTACTCTCCTCTGACACCGCAGAAGATGACGATGCCGCCTCGGAGAGTAAATCAATAAAACCCCCTGAAGAAAACTGCTCCACAAGCTCCTTGCCCCGTGGCGTCCACGGTGAAGGGTTAAGTGGTGTGAGCGCGTAATTCCTCAGCAAATCCAACGCCGTAGCTTGGACATGTCCCGCACTAGAGGACGAAGGAGGATCCACCGCCATACTCGTAGGTCCTCCCCCATCCGCCTCCGAGCCCTGCACAACTGGGTCCTGCACCTCATCCATTCCCCTCGCCGGCGAGTCTCCGTGGATCTTATGATCCCAAACAAATGGAACAAAGTCCACCTCTGGCGTGTAATCCTCAGCTTCTGGGCGGAATGTAAACGCATACCCCTTAAGCCGAACAACCCCGTCAGTAGCAATGTAAGGGCCCACCTCATCCACATTCTCGAACACCTCATCATCTGCGAGAGCAATCTTGATCCGAACAACACCCCTACGGCGTAGAGCTAACAGATCGACATCCAGTGTGGCGCCAATCAAAGAACCAACAGCCCAAAGCCCTAGAAAGTGCCTCAGCTGGTGCGGAACTCCCTCGACATGAACCCAAGCCTGATGTAACTCTGTCGCTGGCTCGATCTGCACGGGCTTCCACTTACTGAACAACAACCTGGTGGATTGTGCCGGAATACCGAAGTCCATACCATCGAACCTAGCAAGTTCCTCCACCGAAGGGAAAGCTATCGTGAAAGAATCATCTCCATTCGCCAAAGCCTCCCACTTCCACCTCGATGCTGAACTCATACGTGCCACAGTTGCCTCCACTTGCTTCGCGGTAGCTGCATCTCCCTGCACTGTCACTAGAGCAATCGGGTCAGCGGATACCGCCAGCTGATCCAAGAACACACTCTCCGGAATCTGTGAGAACATAGTGCGCTTGTGAGCAACCCCAGCAATGAAGACAGTCGGCTTCGGCATCTTAAGAACTGCGCACTTCTTCATCGGATGCTTCGTACTGTCACATACGTAGCAGTAATGGGGAACCGTACAGTCCTTCGTCGCGTGAGTGTCAACGTCACATTTCCAGCACCTAGTCTTCTTGACGATAGCCGGTTTAATCACGGCAACATCAGGCACCCCGGGAGCCGCTGTGACTGGCACCAGCTGCTCAACCGGTAGTCCCGGTAATGCCGCAGCCGCACCACTCGCCAACACCTGACCAATAGTCGAATCCGCTGCCGGCGCCTTCTTCTTTTTCTTCTTCTTCCAAGCTGGTGCACCCCCGGCTCGGCCTTCCGTCGAACCAAGTGCAAAGGGTTGCACCGCCAAGGTAGCGGTACCGACAGTCACAGCGGGTGCCGCAGCAGTCGACGAAGGGCCCGCGACAACCGGCACCGCCACAACCGGTCTCGACGCTGTGACCGTACCCGCCACCGGCGCCGCGACGACGGGCAGCGGCGCTCGCTGAGGAGCAGCAGCAGAGGTAGGGATTGATGGAGCAAACGTGGGCGGTCCGGCGGCCGGACCCCGCGAAGCCCCACGTCCGCCCGCGCCCCCTCGCCCCCGTCCAACAGCCGGCGCGGCCGTTCTTGGTCCCATCTGTCCGCCCGGGTGGTTCGGCGCCGCCATCGGGTAGGGCGTGCGCAGCACGTCCGCGAAGGACCGCGAGATGAAAGCAGGCGAAGAATCAGCAGCAGCAGGCAGCACGTCGGAGCCAAGGGCTGCGGCCACCAAGTTCTTCGACGATGAATCGATCGATGAAGCCGCCGTCCGTGAAGCGTTAGGTCTTTTCAGCTTGCGGTCCCATAATCCATGCAAGCAAAGGCCCAGGTACGTCCAGGGTCTCAACGGGCCGTGCACAGTGGGCCCTCGGGGCATGGAATTCGAACCCGGGTCGCAGCGCCAAGATCAGCTTCCTCCCCGATCTGGTCGCCGGCGGTCCTCGACGGCGTCACCTTCTCCGGGAAGAAGTCGCCGAGACAGGGTGGTGGCGTGAGCCGTGGGCGTGGCACCGGCCCCCGCCACCCCGTCCGCACCGGCTTCTTACGCATGGGCAACCCCGATCCCGAGGCGGCTCGGTCTTGTCGCTTGCCGGTGAAGACGGCGACCCCGGCCTGTCCTCCTCCGTCGAAATCGCGCCTTCAGACCTACACACACGAGACGCACACGTACCTCCGTCTTCTATGTCGCATCCCCGCTCCCAGAACCTCGTCTCCGGCGTCGGGAACCCAGCGCGGCGCCAGAACTCTCCCGCGATCTGCTCGGCGGCTTGAACTGGGCGCTGCACGGATGAGCTGGAGACCGGGCGCTCCTCCGACAGGACATCTTCCGCCGCACTCGTCGCCGTGAACGCCGCCTCGTCCATGCCGTCCCCGTCCTCAGAGAGCGCCCGGAACCGGGATCCATCGGCCGCAGATCCGTTCAGCAGGTTCAACTCCCCCGGAGCCAACGTAAGCCGGCGACGGCGGTCACCAAAGCCGGGCCGATGCCCCCCTGGATCGCCTCCCAGATCGCCTCCCGAGTCGCTCATCTTTCTGTGAGATGGGTCATATATATTGATAAAGTATCTCATTAATAATGCATATATATGACTATTACCTAAACGTGACACGACATGGCAAACATGTATGCATATGCCCTTGGAACTTGGGCTATTTTCTTGCAAATTTACGTGCTGGCCTCTCGTTGTAAACCTAACCCTACGATATCTTTATATAAACCTGGAACCCCATCTCGTCCAGTACCCTTCTACAATCACACACACACACACGCACGAGTGCTTTGTATAACTGAATAGGGATATACTAGACCTACGGACAAATTGCCTACGGGATGAGACTACGGACATACGTGGCCTCGCGTGATTAGTCCCTCACGTAACAACTGCCCCGCTGAATTTCATTAGGGCCCACCTCCTGACCCCGGTTACCTAATCCTGTAAGCTCCATGCGTAAGTCCCCTCCGTAGGTGTAGCAACGCTCGACTGAATATACCAGTAGGTAAGTAAGTAGGATTGGACCAGAGCAATAGCGATGGCGCCAACACTAGAGCAGGAAGCCTCCCCGCTCCTCCGCGTCCTGGAGACTGCCGCCGTAGCGCCCTCGCCGGGGCCAAAAACAACCTCCCTCCAGCTCACCTCCTTCGATGTCGTCTGGCTCAACTTCCCGCCGGTGGAGCGGGTCTTCCTCTACCGCCTCACCGCCCACACCGCCCACGAAATCGCCGACATCCTCTCTAAGCTCAAGACCTCGCTGTCCCAAGCTCTCGGCATCTTCTACCCGCTCGCCGGCCGCCTCCGCCTCACGCCCGGGAGGAAGGACCGCCACGAGCTGCACTATCAGCCTGGCGACACCGTCACCTTCACCGTCGCCCAGCTCGACGCCGACGTCGAAGAGCTAGCCGTGGACGAGCCGAGGGAGGTCATCCGGATCTTGCCACTCTTGCCACCGAGCGAGGGTGCGGTGCTTGCCGTGCAGGCCACCGTGCTGCTAGGCGGCCTCGCCCCCGGCGTGGCCGTGCACCACGCCGCCTGCGATGGGGCTTCCTCCACGCGCTTCATCCACACATGGGCAGCTATCAGCAACGGCGCATGCGCACCGCCGGCCGGCCGCCCTGTGATCGACAGGACTCTCGTCGAGGATCCGAGCGGCTTGTACGACCTCGCGAGTACCACCATGGCCAAGAACGGGCTCGTCAAGATGGCTGACGACCAGCTCCTCGCCACCTTCACGCTGTCCAATGAAGACATACAGCGCGTAAAGGACGTCGTGGCCTCCGCCGGTGCCAAGCAGGCGGGAACAGCTCCACCGCGGCGATGCTCCTCCCTGATTGCCACCTTAAGCTTCATTTGGTCGTGCTACCAGCGAGCTAAAGACGATGCAGAAAGTGACGGCGACGCCGGCATCGGCCAGACATACTTCATCTTGTCCGTCGACATGCGCTCGCGGATGAAACCCGACCCAATCCCGGCCGAATACTTCGGCAACTGCATCCGCCCCGCCATTCACGGCGCGTCCAAGGAGAGGCTCGCAGAGGCAGGGGCCGGTGGGCTCCTTGAGGCGTGCACGGCGCTGGCCGGGGCCATAGAACATGCGGTAGGCAAAGACGGGTCGACGGAGATGGTGCGGCGAAGGAGGCTCTTAACAGAAGCCTTCGCGTTTGGCCGCGGGGTGCTGCCCGTGTCAGGGTCCCCGAGGTTCCAGGTCTACGACGTCGACTTTGGATTCGGGAGGCCGGCAAAGGTGGAGATGGTGTCCGTGGCGACGACCGGTGCGATGGCGGTGGCCGAGAGCCGTTGGAGCCGTGGCGGCATAGAGGTGGGCATATCTCTTCCTCCGGCCTGTATGCGGAGGTTCCAGAGGTGCTTCCACAATGCCATTGCGTGGCTTCATCAGAAGCAATAAATATTTTTGGGTTATTTTACAGTAGTACATCAAATCATTATGGGTCGTTTATTTTTGTTATCCAACGGTCTAGATGGGCCGTTTATTTCCTTGTCCCCCTCGATCGTTGTCGGCGTGCGGCTGTACAAGTACAACTACTCAAAAAAAAAATTTGAAATCTTTACTATTAAATGGGAGTTCAACGTTGGTACGTCGTGGTCTACCATCGTCCGCCTTCCCCCGCACGTAGCTCCATCGATGTGTCACATCCGCGTTCAGCCCATCTTTAGTCAACGGCGCAACGCTTGGCCCGGCCCACCAAAATCGTCAACACATTATTATTCTTTCCATTGTTAGGTCAAGCAGCCGCCACCATCTCTGGCGACCGTCTGCTGATCTCTCTCTTGCTCGATTTCCGTCCTCCCTTGCGACCCCCAGCTTGCATCGACGGACCGTCGCTCAAACACAACTAGGGTGGAGAGCCGAGCCCCCATCTCCTCTCATGGCAACTGCCTCTATCCCCTGTTCCTCCCGGCCTCGTTCGCCTCAGATGCGCACAGCGCCGGTCGTCTACTGTTAGCGGCTGCCGCCACTCGTCGGCCTCCGCCGCCCGGCGATCGCCGGCTGGGCGCAACACCGCAGCTCGTCAACCACCGTCTTCCAATAGTTGATGTACAGCGGGCTCAAATTATGTCCGAGTTAGACATCATATATGTTTTCTTCATACGGAACTGCAAATGATTTATTTTTTTATCATATATGTTTAATCCATTTCTATATGTCTTGACTGTTTATTCTCTTTGCAGGAGCTACCTGTAACAAGGATTGCAACAGGGAACTGTCTTCCTCATTTCCTCTATTGTCAACGTGAATTGGAGGACAAGTCAGATCACCACACGGACGGAGCTAGGGAGTGGTTGCTTGACGACAAAGTTAATACAGTACTATTCCTCTCTTTCTGCATCTTTGTTGCTTGGGGATTTACTACAGGTACACTCATTCTCCCTGAACTATACTCTGCTTTCTTTTTCTTGGTATAGTAATTGTCTGGTGTACCTCTCAGGATGTGTCATTCTGACAGAGAATAAGTAGGTACTCAGTTGAATGGGATGTCAAATTGGGATTTAAAGTACCTATTAGGTTCATGTGATTCTCAATGCACGGGTGCTGATAAAAATATCAGGATTTTTATTAATTCATTTGCACAACTATGTTCCACTGCCGCTGCAACCCTCTCCAAGGAGTGCCCGCTGCTGCCGGGCGACGTGCGTACTGCGATTCCCGGTCCTCCTCTACAGTAATCACCCCATCGATGTATAGGTCTCTCAAAATCAGACCAGTATAGTGAACATGGATATTGTGTGGATGAGTTCTCAGTCAGTATACTCACTGGCTGCATTGGAATAAGTTGATCACTTATAGTTCAGCCTTCTCTGCATTGTTCTAATAATTTTTTTCTTAAGAGTTTTTTACGTGTGAGAGTGTCATGATTTATCTTTTGTTCCATTGTGCCTACATATTTGTTGATGTTCGACTCGCGTCCAAGTGTATTTTAAAGTCCCTTTGGGAAAATTAAGATGAATGTCTCGATAGGTATTAAGATGTGTGCAAAGGAGCATCAAAATGATTGTGATAACGAAGTTTATAGGGACATGGCACTATTGCTAATATTTTTTAGTTCCTGATTTGCTGCATGATATAGACTATCTAAAACTTATCTGAATTGCCTTCTTAAGGTTTTGTGAGGTATCAACTTCAAATTTCGATTCTAAACTATTGTTTAGTTGTTGCTTGTACCTGAGGCTATCTGTAATGAAAAACTGAAAGAGTATTGCATCAACTGGAGTATTTCTCTACCGTATATCCATTGCCATTTGTTATAGATGTATTCAGTCTAGATTGGACCTTGGTATTGACAATCTGCAGTTTTTTTTATGCATGTTTTGTTGCCACACTGTTGAGAAGTGCATGCAGTGCAGACATGTGCCCACTAAAGACCACCCAAGGCTGCAACCCCAGTTACACCCGCCACCTTGTATGTTTTTTCTTCCCTTGTATGTTTTTTCCGTTACCATAAATTTATCGTGTTGCATACTATTCTAGGGAAACTACACGAGGTTACTTTAATAAGGGGCAAAAAAAAGGAGATAATAAAGATAGAACAAGAAGAAGGTGGTATTGAAAAAGGTGGGTAACACCACGCTTGTTACTGAATTTACAAAGAGGAAGATGACGAAGCAGACCTTACGGTGGATGACTCTTAAGAATTTCTTTTGATGAAGCAAAGTTGTGATAGGAGCGTACGTAAATGATGTTTATGAAGAACTGTTTTCCCTTTTCATCTGTTATATTCCACATTAGTTGAAATCTTCCCGTCTTTCTTTGTTTCTGAATTTATTATAGCAAGCAAAGTTTGTGACAGGAGCACCCTTGATTTTTTTTAGTTACCACATGTGATCTAATTAGTTAGATAAGAGTAGCCAAGCCAAACATCTAAACATGCATATGTCGTTCTGCACTCTCAAATTATTACCCTTCCTATGCAAACATCAAATCTTGAACCAATTCTTATGCCGAAGGTATGTTTTTTCTGCTCTTATCACCATGATAGCATGAGTAGACATGCGAGATCTATATATAGATTACAATGATTGTATTTTTTTTTATTATGCTCATGTGATCCTAAAATCATTAAGTTTTCTAAGTTACTCACTATATTTACTAGCTTCTTTGCTGCTTATTCTAACTACTAAATGCTAACAATGGTGTGGTGCAAGAACTTTTCCTTTTCATTAGTTTAAATAAAGTAAAATTTGGTGTCAGTCTTTACTTATTTTTTGGTTGCAGCTTTTGCATGTAATTCATGGAGATCTATCTGTCTATTCTTTATCCGTGAATAGTATGCCAAAGGAGATAGAGGTGAAAATGCTTTGATAAGAATAGTAGTTAGCACTGGATAAGAAAGAAGGATACGGCTGTGACTGGGTGGTGAGAGGATGAGAAGGGAGATATGGATGAAGGAGCGGAAAGAGGGAGGGCTGGCAGGCGACGAGGCTGCACGTGGAGCCAAACAGAGATGTGATGAGTTTCAAAACCCGTGGTATTTGTGACTGGCCTTTATTCCGTTATGTGTTTTGATGTTACTGGTATTTGCATTGGAAGTCAAAATGATCGGAACATGACAAAGTCAGTTTTATGATTATGAACAAGCAATGTTATTTTGTCTGCCTTTGATACATAGATGGATTAAATCTCGGTTTGTCGCAGAACAAGCAGATTATTTGGTTCGAAAAATATAGATCAATCCTCATTTTATTGACATGGTAAGATCATTGTGTGTGAGGTATGGAATGATCGGACAGACAGAGGCCGTCAAAGATTGGAGCAGAACAAAAATTGTTTAGTTCATCCAAAACTCCCTCATAAGAAATCTATATGCCATCACTCTCTTTATGGATTGACTATAAGAATGCGAACATGTTATTTTTACTGACTTGTAATTGTTGGATCTAGAAAAGAACTGATATTGTAATTGTGCTTGTAGCTTGTAAATTAATGTATTAATGCCTTGTCACCCAGTGCACCTCAAGCTTAATTTTTTTTCTTTATTATTAAATGGGAGTTCAACGTACGTTGGTACGTCGTGGTCTACCATCGTCCGCCTTCGCCCGCACGTAGCTCCATCGATGTGTCACATCCGCGTTCAGCCCATCTTTAGTCAACGGCGCAACGCTTGGCCCGGCCCACCAAAATCGTCAACACATTATTATTCTTTCCATTGTTAGGTCAAGCAGCCGCCACCATCTCTGGCGACCGTCTGCTGATCTCTCTCTTGCTCGATTTCCGTCCTCCCTTGCGACCCCCAGCTTGCATCGACGGACCGTCGCTCAAACACAACTAGGGTGGAGAGCCGAGCCCCCATCTCCTCTCATGGCAACTGCCTCTATCCCCTGTTCCTCCCGGCCTCGTTCGCCTCAGATGCGCACAGCGCCGGTCGTCTACTGTTAGCGGCTGCCGCCACTCGTCGGCCTCCGCCGCCCGGCGATCGCCGGCTGGGCGCAACACCGCAGCTCGTCAACCACCGTCTTCCAATAGTTGATGTACAGCGGGCTCAAATTATGTCCGAGTTAGACATCATATATGTTTTCTTCATACGGAACTGCAAATGATTTATTTTTTTATCATATATGTTTAATCCATTTCTATATGTCTTGACTGTTTATTCTCTTTGCAGGAGCTACCTGTAACAAGGATTGCAACAGGGAACTGTCTTCCTCATTTCCTCTATTGTCAACGTGAATTGGAGGACAAGTCAGATCACCACACGGACGGAGCTAGGGAGTGGTTGCTTGACGACAAAGTTAATACAGTACTATTCCTCTCTTTCTGCATCTTTGTTGCTTGGGGATTTACTACAGGTACACTCATTCTCCCTGAACTATACTCTGCTTTCTTTTTCTTGGTATAGTAATTGTCTGGTGTACCTCTCAGGATGTGTCATTCTGACAGAGAATAAGTAGGTACTCAGTTGAATGGGATGTCAAATTGGGATTTAAAGTACCTATTAGGTTCATGTGATTCTCAATGCACGGGTGCTGATAAAAATATCAGGATTTTTATTAATTCATTTGCACAACTATGTTCCACTGCCGCTGCAACCCTCTCCAAGGAGTGCCCGCTGCTGCCGGGCGACGTGCGTACTGCGATTCCCGGTCCTCCTCTACAGTAATCACCCCATCGATGTATAGGTCTCTCAAAATCAGACCAGTATAGTGAACATGGATATTGTGTGGATGAGTTCTCAGTCAGTATACTCACTGGCTGCATTGGAATAAGTTGATCACTTATAGTTCAGCCTTCTCTGCATTGTTCTAATAATTTTTTTCTTAAGAGTTTTTTACGTGTGAGAGTGTCATGATTTATCTTTTGTTCCATCGTGCCTACATATTTGTTGATGTTCGACTCGCGTCCAAGTGTATTTTAAAGTCCCTTTGGGAAAATTAAGATGAATGTCTCGATAGGTATTAAGATGTGTGCAAAGGAGCATCAAAATGATTGTGATAACGAAGTTTATAGGGACATGGAACTATTGCTAATATTTTTTAGTTCCTGATTTGCTGCATGATATAGACTATCTAAAACTTATCTGAATTGCCTTCTTAAGGTTTTGTGAGGTATCAACTTCAAATTTCGATTCTAAACTATTGTTTAGTTGTTGCTTGTACCTGAGGCTATCTGTAATGAAAAACTGAAAGAGTATTGCATCAACTGGAGTATTTCTCTACCGTATATCCATTGCCATTTGTTATAGATGTATTCAGTCTAGATTGAACCTTGGTATTGACAATCTGCAGTTTCTTTTATGTATGTTTTGTTGCCACACTGTTGAGAAGTGCATGCAGTGCAGACATGTGCCCACTAAAGACCACCCAAGGCTGCAACCCCAGTTACACCCGCCACCTTGTATGTTTTTCTTCCCTTGTATGTTTTTTCCGTTACCATAAATTTATCGTGTTGCATACTATTCTAGGGAAACTACACGAGGTTACTTTAATAAGGGGCAAAAAAAGGAGATAATAAAGATAGAACAAGAAGAAGGTGGTATTGAAAAAGGTGGGTAACACCACGCTTGTTACTGAATTTACAAAGAGGAAGATGACGAAGCAGACCTTACGGTGGATGACTCTTAAGAATTTCTTTTGATGAAGCAAAGTTGTGATAGGAGCGTACGTAAATGATGTTTATGAAGAATTGTTTTCCCTTTTCATCTGTTATATTCCACATTAGTTGAAATCTTCCCGTCTTTCTTTGTTTCTGAATTTCTTATAGCAAGCAAAGTTTGTGACAGGAGCACCCTTGATTTTTTTTAGTTACCACATGTGATCTAATTAGTTAGATAAGAGTAGCCAAGCCAGACATCTAAACATGCATATGTCGTTCTGCACTCTCAAATTATTACCCTTCCTATGCAAACATCAAATCTTGAACCAATTCTTATGCCGAAGGTATGTTTTTTCTGCTCTTATCACCATGATAGCATGAGTAGACATGCGAGATCTATATATAGATTACAATGATTGCATTTATTTTTATTATGCTCATGTGATCCTAAAATCATTAAGTTTTCTAAGTTACTCACTATATTTACTAGCTTCTTTGCTGCTTATTCTAACTACTAAATTCTAACAATGGTGTGGTGCAAGAACTTTTCCTTTTCATTAGTTTAAATAAAGTAAAATTTGGTGTCAGTCTTTACTTATTTTTTGGTTGCAGCTTTTGCATGTACTCCCTCCGTCTCAAATTAACCGTCACAAAGTTGGACAAAAATAGATGTATCTAATACTAAATTATGTCTAGATACATCCACTTTTGTCCATCTTTGTGACAGTTAGTTTGAGACGGAGGGAATACAAATAATATTTTCTTTTGGGCATACATCCTACAGAATATGGTCGTCGTCTAACACATGTGATGTATTAGTCATGCTAGCCGGCGTGTGCATTTGATGATCGGCGTAGTATTCATTGCATGATCGTTGTGTTCATAACCGGCGCCAATATTTTGAACGACAAGATCAATGGTAGCCAACCGGTGGAAGAGGATGATGGGGGCAACGATGAAGAAGAAGAGGCGCACGGCGACAAGTGGAAGACGGTGGCGAGGTTATGGCCGACGTCGGAACCAGCAAGAAGAAAAGGGTTAGCACCCGAGGCATTTGTTGGTCGACAAGGAGAATGAATGTTTGGTGAACTCTTGGGCGGACGTGAACATGGATTAAATCACCTACCCCAATCAAACAAGCGAATCACATTGAAAGAGGATCAATATGGATTTTGATGAGCTGGTTTGGCAAGAAGTTATAAGATAGGTGGAAAAATATTCAAAAACTCGTCAGCAAGTTTCATGGATGTTTGGAGAAAAACATAGCTTGGCCCGAGAGTGGCAAGTCGTCCACTGTCAATTGAGTTTGTGTCCATTTTGTTTAATTTTGGTCGCTGGCTAGGTTTTGATGAACATATTTTTGCTGGCTCATTGATGCACTCACATTATACCGGGAGCACAACAATGAACAACAAGTTTGGCTTGATGCATTGCTTCAAGAAGTTACAAAACTGTGAGAAATGGAAGAAGATTCGCATGTTGATTGCCCAGAAGGGAGGCCCAAGCGATTCATGATCCTCCGCCGACGTCTCAACCCTGGATCCAAGAAATGAGGCTTTCCCCCACCATCGGCCACGACATCCTCGACACCCACGACCACGACATCATCGGCGCCCACGGCGACAACCAAGGAAACCATGTCCACAAGTGGCGGCACCCACGGCGACTGATGGCATGTGAACACACGTTCGTTGGGAAACCCCAAGAGGAAAGTATGAAGAGTACAACATCGAGTTTTCCCTCAGAAAGAAACCAAGGTTTAATCGAACCAGTAGGATAAAGAAATCACTTCTGAAGGTTGATGACAGCTGATGTTGGCAGGACGCACTATCAGGCTCAACCAAGATACTTTCCCCAATAATATAGTGAGGTCGTCAATCTCACCGGTTTTGCTAACCACAAAGAATTAGACGTATAGTGTGGAAAAATGATGTTTGTTTGCAGTGAATGAAAGGAGAACGATGTTTGCAGTAAAAGAGAATAGTGCTTGCAATAGGTTGTATTATCGGTGTAAAAGAATGGACCGGGGTTCATAATTCACTAGTGGTGTCTCTCCAAAACAGATAAATAACATGCTGGGTAAACAAATTACAGTTGGGAAATTGACAGAGATAGAGGCTGCACCGTAGTGCATATGCAAGATATGATGATTACTACGAGATTTATTTGGGCATTACAACATGATACATAGACCGTAATCCAACTGCATCTATAACTAATAATCCACCTTCAGAACGTAATCCAAGCAGACTTTGGGTATTAAGTTGGAAGCAACAGATTATTGCATTAAGTAAAATACGTAATGTAAACAATAGAAGTTTCTTAGAGTTAGAAGTATCAACTTGGCCAGAGCATCTACTAGTAATGGAGCGCATGCAGGATCACAAATAACATATAAAAGATAGATCTATAATCAACTTGACATAGCATTCAATATTCATCGGATCCCAGCAAACACAACATGTAGCATTACAATGAGATAATCTTGGTCATGTTAGGAATCTCAAAAGATCTAAACATGATGGCACAAAAGGAGGAGAACACAACCATCTAGCTACTACTATGGACCCGTTGTCCAAGTATGAACTACTCACGTATCACTCCGGAGGAAGGCATGGTGGTGTAGAGCCCTCTGGTGATGATTGATACGTCATAAACGTATCCATAATTTCTAATGTCGGTTTTATTGATTTTCTGGGACTAACCTATTGAGAAGATGTCATAGAGCGTGTTCCTGTTTTCTGCTTTTTTTTAGTTTCAGAAAAGTTGTTCTCGAAATATTCTCGGAATTGGACGATCCAAAAGCCAGATGTCTTAGAATTCCCGGACGGTCAAGGAAGTCCAAAGGAAACCCGGAGGGGGTCCATAGGGTGGCCACACCATAGGGTGGCGCGGGTCCCCCGGGTCGCGCCACCAGGTGGTGTGGGCCCCCTGGCCACCCACCGACATCGCCCTTTCACCTATTTATTCCCCCCGAGGCATAAACCCTAAATATATCGGCCACCTTGCATGAAAAGTTCCATAGCTCCGCCGCCACCAACAAGTTTCGGGTGATAGAAATCTCTATTCCGGAACCCTGCCGGGACAGAGAAGTGCCCCCGGATCCATCTCCATCGACTCCATCGCCATCTTCATCGTCGTTGTTGTCTCCCATGATGAGGAGGGAGTAGTTCTCCCTCGGGGCTGAGGGATCTGCCGGTAGCTATGTGTTCCATCTCTCTCTCTCATGGTGTGATCTTTATGTGATCATGATCTTTGTAATCTAGTTGAATAAGTCGATGTTACTCTTTATCTGTTATGCTACTCAAGTGGATTTTATGAGATCTCTGTAGACACTTTGATAATGGTGTAATGGTGACGGTGTGTGCATCGTGTGGTTTAGCATGATATTTATATTTTGTGTTGGATGACCCTATGAAATTGTGGTGTTTGTTTGGAACCATCTAGGTCTCGTGGTGATAGCATGGGGGTTACCTCGATGGGGAAATACGAACTCTAAGGAGTGCTTTTATAGCACTACGCAATGATTGGTGTTTGTTATCCGACCGAAGACTGGTTGGGAGTAGCATAGAGAAGAGATGATATTTATGCATTCAATTATGTTATTATTGTTGAGAGTGTCCACTAGTTAAAGTATGATACCTAGGCCTTGTTTCTAAGCATTGAAAAAACATTAACAATCAGTTCTGCTACATTTTTGCTTGCTTCCATTTTTATTTTAGATTGCTACTATCACTTATAATCATCCATATTACTTGTATTTCACTATCTCTTCGCCGAACTAGTGCACCTATACAACTAACAATTGTATTAGGTGTGTTGGGGATACAAGAGACTTCTTGTATCGTAATTGCAGGGTTGATTGAGAGGGATATCTTTGACCTCCACCTCCTTGAGTTCGATAAACCTTGAGTGATCCACTTAAGGGAAACTTGCTGCTGTTCTACAAACCTCTGCACTTGGAGGCCCAACACTGTCTACAGGAATAGAAGCGTGCGTAGACATTAAGCTCTTTTCCGGCGCTGTTGCCGGGGAGGTAATGTAAACGGTAGTCACATCCTCTGTAAGTGCTCGAAATTATTTCCTTTAGATTCTGCAATTATATCCTTTTGTTTCTTGTTTTCACTAGTTAAGCTTATTTTTACTTGTTCCTTGTTTTTATTTTTACTAGTTAGTCTTAATGGTAAATAATAAAAAATATGAGAGAGCTTTATTTGCATGCTAGTAGCAACGTTATTAGCATTAATTCATTGGATACCATTATTTCTAATGGTATGGAAAAGTCTAAGCTGTGCGAAGCTAGTTTTTATAATCTTTTTAGTTTCCCAGCTTTAGAGGAGAAAATTTGCTCTGATGATACTTTATCTCCCATATGTGATAAATCTAATAATGCTTGTGATATTTTAAATCCTCCCGCTGAAAGTATTCCTTTTAAAATACCTATGAAATTTTTTGAACGTGTCACGAATAACTCTATTTTGGAGATGGAATTGTCCATCCTAGTGATCTTTTACTCTTTATACATGAATTATGCAGGTTTTTTAAGTGTGTATGTATTTGAATGGACCAAGTAAAGAGGAGGCTATTCTCTTTGTCACTTAAGGACAATGCAAGGGAGTGGTATGAGCTACTAGATGATCCTCATCATTTGGAGTGGAAGGAGCTTGAATCTCTATTTTACTCTAAATTTTATTCTTCTCATGAACTGTATTTAGATAGGAATTGCACTTATATTTTTTGGCATCGTGATGGATAAAGCATTTCTCAAGCTTGGGGAAGACTGAAAACATTAATACTCAAATTTCCTAACCATGTGCTTCCTAACCATGTGCTTCCTAAGGAAATAGTTTGAGGACATTACAGGGATTTTCTAGATGCATGTTCAGAGGGTTCTTTCTCAATTAAGATGGTTGAAGCTAAATGGGATCTTCTTGAAACAATTCAAAACAATAATGAAGGTTAGAATAACGACAAAGGTAAAGAATCAGGTATAAACTACGAGTAAGATTGCATTAAGTCTTTCGCTAAAACTGCTGATTTTCAAGAGCTTAGTGCTAAATATGGTCTTGATCCTCAAACGATTGTTGGTTGGTATAGATCCTTTTCTTCTTATATTAATGTTCCTAAAGCAAATGGGGACATATATCATGAACCTTTTAAAGACACTTGCATGAAAAATGAAATTGTTATTAATGATTACAATGAACATGCTCAAACTTCTGAAAGTACTATTTCTTATAAGCATGTTAATTTTTCTGGAGCACTTAGACCTTGTGAAAAGAATCAAATCTAAGAAGAATATTTCATCCATCATAGGAATGAAAAAAATAGAAAGTGGGACAGGGCTTTAGATGATCTTGGTAAAAAAGTGTGTGCCCTCTATCCTTTTATTTGTGAACTTTGCTATAAAGTGGGACATTTCAATTTTCAATGCTCAGGCTGTAATAATGACCATTCGAATCCTATGAGTACTGCAAGTTTGTATTGTGATGACATGATCACTCCTAATCTGCATGATGAACTTACATTATTTTTGGGGTGTGAAGAGTTATCAAGAAAAACTTCTTTGGTAGATATGAGTGCTCTTGATATGAATAGTGTCATGCATTGTTGTCATCTTTATTGTGTTAATAATTGCCACGCAAATACTTACATACAAAATATTATAAAAGAGGAGACTTTACGAAAATATGACAAGGCTAATATTTGTTTTCATCTTATTAATGAAGAGGAGGAATCCTCCGAGTTTTTTTTCTATTGTTTCTGATAACAAACCAGGGTATGTGCTGAAGCTTCCTTTCAAGTATCTCCCTCCTATAAAGAGGAAGAAGAAGAAGAAGAAGAAGAAGAAGAGGATGAGTAAAAGGAGATAGGTAACGGTATCTCCCCCTAAGCATGTTGCTCCTATTATAGTTTTTGATGAGTCTGAACTCGATGATTTTCCAATTCCTGTTATTTATGAAAGTGATCATGATTGGGAGAAACGCCCTAATTTTGATATTGAAAATCTCTTTGGTACCAATTCCGAAAAATGATGATAATTGCTGTACTATGAGTACCGTCCATGTTCCTTCCAATGATGATATAGAATGCTCTGAGTTTGTGGATGATTTGTTTGAAAATCCTTTTGCTACCGATTATTATATGCTTGTTACATCTCTTTCTAGTAAAAATGATTATATGTTTACAAATGAATGCACTTTGGAAGATAACTATTTTATTGATTATGATGATACTATGCCTCCAGTCTTTGATGACTATTATAAAAGTTTCTATAACACAGGCTATGATTACAATTATCCTCATGAAAAACTTGTCATAGTTATGAAGGGATTACCCAAAACCATCTCCCTAATATGCAACTTATTTATCATGTTGGAGTTCTTTATGATGATTACGACATTTTCAGTCCACCTACTATTGAGGAGAAAATTAATTATGATTACAATATTCCTCCTATATTGATGATTATGGTGATGTGAATAATAATGATAGCTATTTTGTTGAATTTGCTCCCACTTCTACTAGTAACAATGACTATGCTTATGTGGAGAGTATTAATTCTTTTATGCATGTGGCTCATGGTAAGAATGTTTCTTGTGATAGTTATATTGTTAATTTCATTCATGATGCTACTGAAAGTTATTATGAGAGAGGTAAACATAGCCTTATGCATCTCAACAATATCAAGTTTCCCCTCTTTAAGTTGAAATTTATGAAGTTGCACTTATTTTGTCTTCCTATGCTAGCCACTGTGTGCTTTCATGACTTGTTTTTCTACAAGGTTATTTTTTATAGGAAGTGGGTTCGACTTATTTTTTTTACATTTTCTTATTTATGCTCTCTTTCTCTTCAATTAATATTTCTCATGTGAGCATCTTCTCAAATTATCATGCCTAGCTAAAATGCTTTAAAGAAAAGCACTTCTTGGGAGATAACCAATGGTTTTAATTTTTTATTTGTTTTTTCATGTTTTCTTTGATTCAAGGTGTTGTTTACTTCTGTAGAAACTCCTTTGTATCTTCATTTTCATGTATTAGTTTTGACAAGTAAAGTTTCTAGCGAAAGTTGGAGTTGGTTTTGGATTTCTGCGCAGGAAACAGATTTCTGCTGTCCACTTTATAAAATCGTAAAAATCACACAAAGATCAAAATGACTTAAAAACTTATGTGCTTATTCCTCAGATAATTTAGAAACTTTTTCGTTCTTTACACTTTTCAATTTGAGCCACGTAAGCACCCCCAAAAAATTTGTCTTTACAGACTGTTCTGGTTTTGGCAGATTCTGCCATTTTACTTGCCTTCGATCTTTTACTATGTCGAGTGGATTTCTTTTCTTCACGAAAGATTAGTGGTTGTAGCTAATGTTTAAAATTATTCATAACGCTTGTGACCATGCATAACACGTGAATTTTTGATTGTGCGCTAACCCTCTAATGCGAATTACTTTGAGTGTGGTGTGAAGGAAGTTTTCAAGGGTCAAGAGAAGAGGGTTTTATAATGTGATCAAAAAGAGTGAAAAGACAAACCTTGGGCATGCCCCCTTGGTTCATCCCATAAAATTCTAAGAAGACTCAAGTGTCTAAACTTTGGTTGCCCAAGGCATCCCCTTCTTAATCACCAACTTATCAGGTCACTTCTAGTGAAACTATATTTTTATTCGGTCACATCATATGCACTTTACTTGGAGCGTCTGTTTGTTTTTATTTTGTTTTCTTTTATTTTCCTTGATGCAATAAACTTAGTTGGAACCCATCATTGTTTGTGTGGGAGAGAGACATTCTCCGCTTTTACATATGAATACTCGTTATGCTCGTATTCTTAGTTTTTCTTCTAGTTGTTTGCAAATCCTTTTAGCTCATCTTTTTCATGCATCTCTTTTTCAGAGCTGTTAGTTCTAGTGGAGTTATGTTAGTACTCTTTTTTTTCATTTATATATTAGTTGGAGAGGTTTTGTTGTTTGGTGCTTGATGGAAATATAAATTGCTACGTGAGGTAGATGGTATAACGAAAAATCATGCATATTCTTGCCGATCACTAAACTATTTCACTTGATTATTTTGGTACACTTACCGGATTTTTTAAAGCACCTGAGGAGCTGTTTTACAATAGCTACTAGGTTATCGATACAAGTTGTTTGGATACCATTACAAGATTTTCCGAAAACTATCATCAAGTTGTTTATCAATAGCTACCAAGTTTTCAAGCTATCTAGTTGAGTACTACCTCCAATGCGCAAAAGAAGTCATATTTTGTTTACTTTAACCAATGGTTTGACCAATAATTAGTCTATTTATATATTATTGTTCTGATATATAATTAATATCATTGTATTCCTATTCAAAAGTATTTTAGTATGATTATGAGTTCTATCACATATGTCTCATATTAAATGTGTAATCCTTGGTCAAAACCTCGTTCAAACCTTAGTCGTCGCCGGAGAGCATCAATAGCAAGGAAAAGAATATATGTAGCACAAATAGGAGGTGTCGTATCAATCTCCAGCCGTTCGTCCCCCAGGGCCGTTTTCGGCTAAAAATAGCGCCTCCTGTGAGGCCGTCGGAGCTAATTTCGGCACGGGGTGGCGCCGGTTTCTAGCCGTACCCCAAAGGGTAACAAGGAAAATTTAACAGAAATTCAGAAGTTTAGGCGAATTTGAAGGAAATTTAAGTGATTCATTTACAAATTGACAAACATACACAGATTCATTACATATATAGGCCGATTCAAATATTAAAACCTAAACTATGCCTAGTCCATGCCGAGAAGGCGATAGAAGCCCGAGTAGCCGCCTCCGTCGTTGTCGTCGGAGTCCCTCCGCGGCTCCTCCTTCGGGGCGGCGTGGTTGCAGCCCTGGCCGTAGTCGCCGCTGCTGCACGGCCGAGCCTGCTCGGCCCTGGTGTCTCGTTGTCGTCTTTGAGTACGATGACGCTGTCATCCTCATGGCCACGGCTCCACGCGGCAAACTCCTCCAGGGCTCGGCAATGCTTCTCCACCTCCTTGGCTATGTGGTCCTTCTTAGACCAGTCGAGGGCCGCCGCCAAGTCCACCTCCAGATCGGTGTCCTCCTACTTCTTGGGCCGGACGAGGCGGATGTGGCCTCTGGGCGGCGAGGGCGCGCGCCACTCCACGATGACGAGGCGGAGCTGACGCAGGCTCGGTCTTCACAAGGCGCAGAGTTGGCAGCGGTGTCAAAGAAGGCTCGGCATCCACGGGGTGCAGAGTATGCGAAGGAGCGCCAGACAACTATGAGTGCGAGTATGAGGAGGACGACGTGGTCTCCCTCCTCCTCGTCGTCCAAGCGTTGCGGCTCCGGGAGGAGCTCGGGACGTGTGGCGGCGCGCGGGGGGTAGCCCAGCCGTTTTCGTCGTGATTCAGCGGCCGAAAACGCTCTACCATCTTCTTGTAGCGGGGAGGGGTGGTCTGTGCTGGACGACGAAGGATGGGGTGGTCCAGAGGGCGAGTGCTCTGTGAACGGCGATGGGGTTTTCTAAAGACGAGAGAGAGCGACTGGAAAGGTCGCGGGGAAGCTGAGCCGGTGCATCGCCATTACGACAAAGCGTAGTCGACTAGGTGAAAGTACACATAGGTCAACTAGAGGGGGGGTGAATAGGTGACCTATAAATTTTAAGCCTTTTTCAATTTTAGTGGGGGCTTTGAAAAGTTAATAACTTGGTTATCTAGATGTGCAACTAAGTAGACACCCTATGTGACAAATAACGAGTAGCAACGGAAGTAAATGCAAGGCACGAGATAACCACAAGTGAAAACACGGAGACAATGATATGTTTCCCATAGTTCCTTCTTAAAAGAAGTACGTCTACGTTGGAGAGGTGGGGAGCCACCTAGGCGCTCCTCAATAGCACGGATGTGCACACCTTGCTCTCCTTGAGCTTCTCTGGTGAGGGAGATTCTTGTTTCCACTTTGAGGTAGACTTGAAGGCGTTGACCAAACCTTTACAAGTGGTTGAGGCTACTCCACAAGTGAGATGGAGGCTCTCAACTATCCGAAGCTTCTTTCTACAAGGTGGAAGCTACAAGCACTAGGGTTTCCCTTGGATGACAAAGCAACCAAGAGATTACAAGATCCCAAGAGGTATGGTGTGGGAATTCAATTTTTGGCTTGGTAGAAAGGTATATCTATTCCTCCTCCATGAGATCCTTGAAGGGCATCGAGTTTGGTTGGAGGAGAAGGGAGATCGGAGCGTTTTGAGCTCTTCAACAATGGAGGAGAGAGAGGAATGGACGAACTAGCTATCTAGAGGAAGAAGACAACTATTTATAGGCTCCTCCAATTTCTGACCGTTACAGTGTGCCAGGGCCGGAATATTCCGGGGTAAGCACCGGTAATTTCCGGCCCAGCACGGCCGGATATTTGAAATGTCCGTGGGGCGAAATTTTGAATATTCCGGTGCCGGAAAATTCCGCCCAATATTTAGCCCCCCATCTCTGTGCGCGGGCAGCAGCACCGCGCCGAAAAACTGCTAAGGACCAGGCCGGATATTTGAATAATCTGGCGGGTGGATTTTTGAATAATCCGGGGCCGGAAATTTCCGGCCAATAATCCGCCCCCATCTCTGCGCGTGGGCACCTTAGAAATCCCCGAAAACTGCTAAGGACGAGGAGGCCAGAAATTTGCCTCGGAATATTCCGGGCAAATATCCGCCCCACCTTTTGTGCGCGGGCAGTAGGAGAAGTACTTAGTCGTTTTGAAGTGTCCAGAGGGGTCGGAATATTCCGGTGCAAGGGCCGGATATTCCGCCCCATACACACCGGAAATTCTGGGGTAGGAGCTGAAATTTCCGGTAGCAGTAGAGATAATTTTCAGAACTCCTCTTTGAACTTTTTGAGTGCATTTAACAATAATCATCTGAGAGGCCAGCTGCATACACTTAAACAATATTGTTAGAGAGATGATACCCGCGTTGTTATCATCACTAAAATCATTAGAGGGATCATGAGCTTTAAATATCCCCCTTTTTGGTGAGTGATGACAACACGGGTATTTGCATAGGGAAAAACTAACAATACGATAGAAAGTAAAACATCACAGATAGCATATATATATAGGAGACATGCCTCCTAATAATAATTGTTCACACAAACAAATTCACGAATAACGAGCACGATGAGACGAACTTCGAAAAGACACACGAAACGATGAAAAAACGATAAAGCACGAAACCCACCCTAGCAAATCCCCGCGATCACTACATCTTCTCCCCCTTTGGCATCAGGATACCAAAAAGGGAAAAGAGAGCAGTACGTCCCATGGAGCAAACTCTAGGCCTGGGTATCTTCTTCTTCCTCCTCGCTAGCAGACGCAATGTCCTCATCATCATCCACTCCCAGATCCCAGCCGGCGTCGCGGTTGTTCCAGTTCTTGTATGGAATCCTGTCAGGAAGAGGAGAGGGCACATTGGGAATGTTGAGGGCAGTCATGATGGTGCGCTAATTCTCCTGGATGTTGCGGCGCTCAACATAAGCATTGTAGTTCTCCTTGTGGATGCACACATTCATGCACATCACCTTCTCAATGGCACGAGCGAGCCATGAGCGCTTCTTGGTGCCTGGAGGAGGTGGACGCATGGGAGGATCACGGTGACCCTGACCCGTGGCGCCAACATCATGAGCAGCCTGCTGAACGTGGGTAGCTTTCTTGTACAACTTGACATCCGTGTGGTCATCACAGTCTAACTCCAGATCAGCGCGGAGTTCAGCGGGGTAGCGAGACTTGATGAGCTTCATAATGCATGGGGCATATGGCGGCACCTTGCGGTTGAAGAGAGCAAAGTGGATCTCGTTGAAGATGAAATCCATCACATCAATCTTGTGACGCTCCATATCAGTCATGTCGCCCTCAGTGAAGGTGTGATAGACATGGTACATGAGATTAACCAAACCACCACGAATCTCATCATTATTGCCCGCGCTCGCGGCAATAGTCGCTCTAAATATGCGCAGCAGGATGTCGTAAATGAAGAAGAGACCCTTCGCAGAGCCCACAACACCAGTAGAGCCATACAGCTCAGCAAGCCTATTCTTCTCATACTCCACCCCGTGAATGTGCATGCGAGAACCCTGAGGAGTGTTGAGACCAGCAAAGGGGTATCCAAGCTCGGCAGCAAAATCATGGAAGTTGGCGGTGAGCAGGTAGGGGCCAGACATCCATGACATCCCAATATCCTCGGACTCATCAAAGACCAAAGTGGATAAGAACTTCTGGATGAAAGTGATGTTTTAGGAGCATGAGGTCTCCATGAGGTGACGCAGACTTAGAAGTTGAGCCAGCTGGACAGAGTTCTTGAATTATGCGGGATTGGCAGCCATGTGTGCAAAATTGATGAACTTCATGGGGCACACTTGCTTGCTCATCACGGTGTACACATGAAGAGAGTCTCCTGCTCAACGTGCCAAAAGCAGGAGTCAATGGTTGGGCCTTGAGGACCCTCAGTGTACCAGTCTTTGGCCCTCCATGTCTTTAACTCAGAGGTAGACATGGTGGCCAAGTTGAGAGTTGTCTTTCCCTGCTGCTTGTTGGCCTTGCGAGCTGCCCTGGAAGCATCACGTTCACGCACATATTCCTTCTCAACATCCCTCTCACGACGGCGAGTCTCCGCCTCATCCACTAAAGTGCCCTCATCATCTTCCCTCAAGTGCCGGTACCTCTTGCGCGAGCTAGTAACCTTGGGAGGCCTAGAGCTTGAACCATCTGCGAGAAAAGCAAGAGAAACCGCAAAGAAAACAAACAGAAAAAGATCAGAAAGGTGGCTCACAACTTGTGGATGTGCGAGAACAGATCTCAGTTAGAGATTCAGGGTAGGCCGAATATTCCGGTCTGGGGCAGAAATTCCGGAGGGGCGGAAATTCTGGCACCAGGTGAAATTTCCGGGGGGCGGAAATTCCGGACCTGGGGCAGAAATTTCCGGCCCTCGAGATTTCGCACCAGATCTAAATCTAGGGCCTACCACGAATCTAAAACAGCGAGGAAGTGCGATCAGGGGAACACTAGGCGATGTGAGATACTAGTATATGGACGTTCCTCCCAAAAGCACAAGGAATATGAAAGAGCATGAGATCAAATCATCCAGTAACCCTAGATTAAGGAGAAAATCAAGCACATACCGGGATCCATGGTGGAGGAAGGGATGTGCAGTCTCTTGATCTGCAAAAGGCAACCGGAGGACGAAGAGGGGAGGCAACGGGGCCTCCCGGATGTCTCGGAGGAGGCGGCTGTGGTTGGGGCGGAGTGGAGGCGAGGGGAGGGGAAATAGTCAGGAACTGCCCCTCCCGTCGCCTATTTATAGCCCCCAGCCGCGCAGGCCGCATTATTCCGGTAGTAGGACCGGAATATTCCGGGGGCCGGAGATTTGGGCCAGAATATCCGCCCCAAATATCCGGTGTGCCTTCTGCGAGCGGGCACGCTGGATATTTGGGGGAATTTTCTGGTCAATCTCGAGCCCCGGAAATTCCGGGGCTTAAGACACGGAATATTCGGCCCCCGGACATTTGCACCGAAAATTTCCGCCCCAAATTTCCGGGGTGCCTTCTGTGAGCGGGCACCTTGGAAATGGGTGAAAATTTCTGAGGCAAATGTCTGGAGGCCGAAAATTTTCGAGCCCTAGGCCGGAATTTCCGGGGTTCCCGTGCCTTCCGAGGTTTTTGTGGAAAAAGGATGCAAGAAGTGAACCTCCAAAACAAAACATGAATCAAAGGCGATGAACATACAAAACACGAACGAAAAGCAAAACTCAATCACAAAGAGAAATTTTGGTGGCCGAAGCCACCGTGTTTGAGTGTATACCAAGGAGCCGCGAAGATGTATCTTGGGCCAAAAAGTATGACTCACGTTTCAACACAATAAGACACAAAATGACTAGATATGCGTGAAGTTTTGATTGTTTTGCGCATGATAGGTGGAGTGTTGTTTCATGAATTGAAATACGCTCCCCCTATGTCCATGCCTACATCTATACTAGATAGCACATATAGTGAAGGTAATTATGCAAGGGTTCAAGAGAAGTTAGACGCATCGATAACATTTAGTTCATTCCTCAAACCCCGAAATCTTGGTTCATCAAGGGCCTTCGTGAAGATGTCTGCGAGTTGATCCTTGGTCGGCACATAGGAAAGATCAATATCACCCTTCTCAACATGGTCCCGAATGAAATGATGTCGTATCTCAATGTGCTTCGTCTTGGAGTGAAGAACGGGATTGTAGGCGATCTTGATGGCACTCTCATTGTCGCACAAGAGGGGAACTTTGTCGAAGTCGATGCCATAATCTCTCAATGTTTGCCGCATCCATAGTAATTGAGCACAACAATTAGCCGCGGAGATGTATTCGACCTCGGTGGTAGAGAGGGCGATGCAATTTTGCTTCTTGGAAGACCAACATACCAATGAGCGACCAAGAAATTGACAACTTCCGGATGTAGATTTCCTATCCGTCTTCTCGCCCGCATAGTCCGCATCCGAATACCCAATGAGCTGAAAGCTTGAACCCTTGGGATACCAAAGACCAAAGTTTGGGGTATGAACTAAATATCGAAAGATGCGCTTAACCGCTTCAAAATGACTTTGTCTCGGAGAGGCTTGAAACCTTGCACATTTACCTACGCTATACATGATATCGGGTCTAGATGCACAAAGGTAGAGCAAAGAGCCAATCATGGAGCGGTATACCTTTTGATCTACCTCTTTACCATTTGGGTCGGGTTTCAAGTCAATAGTCGTGGACATGGGAGTCTTCATAGGCTTGGCGTCATGCATGTTGAAACGCTTGAGCATATCTTGAGTATACTTGGCTTTCTTGATGAATGTGCCTTCGGGGTGTTGCTTGATCTCGAAGCCAAGAAAATACTCCAATTCGCCCATCATAGACATCTCAAATTTATCCGTCATAAGCTTGCAAAACTCATCACTGAATGCAATGTTAGTAGACCCAAAAATGATATCATCCACATAGAGTTGGCATATGAACAAGTCACCTCCAACCTTTTTGGTAAAAAGGGTGGGATCGATTAAACCAACATTGAACCCACGATCTACCAAAAACTCTTTAAGGTGCTCGTACCACGCACGTGGAGCTTGTTTAAGTCCATAGAGTGCCTTATCGAGTTTGTAGACATAATCGGGGTGGTTGGGATCCTCGAAACCCGAAGGTTGCTTGACATAGACCAACTCGTGGATGGGACCATTTAAAAATGCACTTTTAAAATCCATTTGTTGTAGTTTGAAGTTATGATGAGAAGCATATGCAATCAAGATACGAATTGATTCAAGACGAGCTACGGGAGCGAAAGTTTCACTGAAATCGATGCCTTCGACTTGAGAGAAACCTTGAGCTACCAAACTCGCCTTGTTGCGAATGACGATGCCATCCTTGTCTTGCTTGTTCTTGAAGATCCACTTGGTGTCGATGACGTTCTTGCAATCTTTGGGTCTTGGCACCAATTTCCACACTTTGTTGCGCTCGAAGTTGTTGAGTTCATCGTGCATAGCTTCAAGCCAATCTTAATCTTCAATAGCTTCATAGACCTTCTTGGTCACAATATGAGAGACGAAAGCATGAGCCTTGCTAAAATCCGCCAATTCCCTCCTTGTGACGACCCTTCCACGAACTTGTCCAAGAATCATGTCCTCCGTGTGACCGGCACGAGCAAGATTATCTAGCCTTCTCTTCCCCCTACGAGCTAGCATATCCTCCAAAGTTTCCTTGGATAGCACTTGATCATCACCTTCATCATCGGAGTCTTGTCCACCTTGATTTTGTTCATCAACGGGAGGTGGATCCCTTATGTGTCAAGTTGTATCATCACCATGAGTATCTTGTTCTTGTCCTTCATTGTGAGCTTGGCCTTCATCATGAGCTCGGCCTTGAGTGTTAGCTTGGCCTTGATTGATCGAATGATCTTGATCGTTAGCTTGGCCTTGATTTGAAGCATGAGGGCTTGGTGCATCTTGTTGGGTAGCTTGAGTATCAATGGGTGTAGTCAATTGCTCCACTAGAGTGGATCATAGTCCTTCTCCCTTTGTCATCCGGTAACCCTCAATGGGGATTATTTCACCAACCCCATTCTTCTTATGACGATGGGAGGAATTGCATCTCCTACAACACCATGATCTATACGACCCCCTTGGGACCCATTCTCCTCATCAAACACCACATCGATAGCTTCTTCAACTTGTCTCGTGGACTTGTTGTAGACTCTATAGGCGTGAGCTTTTGTCGCATAACCAACAAAGATGCCCTCATAAGATTTAGTCTCGAATTTCGACAAGCATTTTCCTCTCTTACGAATGAAGCAATTGCACCCAAAGACCTTGAAGTATGAAACATCCGGCTTCTTGCCTGTGAGAATCTCATAAGGGGTCTTGTTCAACATCTTTCGGAGATACAATCGGTTGCTAGCGTGACAAGCGGTGGAGACGGCCTCGGCCCAAAAGTTATAGGGAGAAGAGAACTCCGCAATCATAGTCCGAGCCGCATCCATTAGAGTCTGATTCTTTCTCTCCGCCACACCATTTTGTTGAGGGGTGTAGGGAGTGGAATATTGATGAGCAATTCCTTCCTCGCTAAGAAATCCCTCCACGGTGTAGTTCTTGAACTCGGAGCCATTGTCACTTCGGATAGCCATGATGCTCGTATTATGTTGGCGTTCCACCAAAGTGATGAACTCGATGACCCGCTTTTGAGTCTCACTCTTCCTCTTGAAGAAGTACACCCAACAATATCTTGAATAGTCATCCACAATCACCAAGCAATACTTTTTTCCTCCAAGACTATCATATGATAGGGGACCAAATAGGTCCAAGTGAATAAGCTCGAGGATCCTTGAGGTGGTGATGTTGGTCTTGGTGGGGTGAGCTTCTCCATGTTGCTTTCCAAGAACGCAAGAGCTACACACACGATCTTTGGCAAACTTAGCATTCGTTAGTCCTAGAACATGATTGCCACTTTGAAGGTCATGCAACGTCCTCATATTGGTGTGGGCTAACCGGCGATGCCATAGCCAACCCACATCAACTTTAGCCATTAGGCATGTCGCGGCACACGTGTCTCCTTTAGAGAAGTCCACTACATACATGCCGTTCTCGACATGCCCAACAAAGGCTACTTTAAGAGTCGTCTCCCAAGTGACAATCACATTCTCTTTATTAAAGAACGAGGTAAAACCACTTTTAGCAAGTTGAAGAACCGGGATGAGATTATAGCCAAGGGACTCGACTAGGAGAACATTCTCAATTGACAAGTCATTTGAGATGGCCACCTTGCCTCGTCCCAATACCTTTAGTTCGGAGTTATCACCAATAGTAACGCAATTGAGATGAGGTAATGGAGGTTGAAGATCACTCATTGCGTCATTGCTTCCGGTCATATGTTGGGATGCACCACTATCCACCGTCCATTTGCTCGAACCGGAAGCACTTCCCTACAAAAGATTAGTGTCTTGATTTAGGTACCCATCGTTGAATGGGTCCTCTTTTGTTAGCAACAAGGGTCTTTGGAACCCAAATACTCCAATGATAATCATCACCATAAGAAGTACCAACATATTTAGCATACACATGACCATCTCTAGATTTCATAAGAACATAGGATGGGTTGTATTTTCCGGCAAAGTCATTATGAGTGGTGCTCCCCCTAGAGGTGTCACCACCCACAATGGTGTTGGTCTCCTTTTCCTTGGTCACCTCTCCCTCTTTCACAAATCTTACTTCTTGTGAGGAAGAGGTGACTTTCTTCTTGTTCTTCTTCTTGTACTTCTTCTTTGACTTGGCTACATAGCCAAGTCCCTCCTTTCCATTCTTGACGTGTTGAGGGGCCACAACATTGAGATTCTTCTCACTTCCTACAAGATTAGTTGCACTACAAGAGATGATAGGCAATGTATTCATGCAAGTAGATGAGGATGACATAGCTTGCTTGTTTGATTGTTGAGCTAGGAGATTGTCACGAGACTTGGTTAGCTTGTCATGAATTTCTTTAAGAGACATGAACTCCTTCTTTAGTTTTTCATGACTAGTAACTAATTCCTCGTGAACAATTCCTAGATTCAACTCTTCATGTTCAAGTGTTTTAATGAGAGCAAGAGATTGTTCATTATCTTTTCTAAGCTTAGAGACACTCATGGCAAAGTTTTCTTCAAGACTAGATAACTTCTCCTCAAGAGAAGCACGAATGGAACGCTCATTCTCAAGAGCCATTTCAAGCTCTTTGTCATTGCAAGTGTGACCTCCATGGCTTTCTAAGGTCATGATAATCTCCTCCTTTTCATCTACAAGAGAGTTAGCCTCATCAAGTTGCCGTAAGAGGGCATTCACTTTCTCCTTAGTCTCACCTTTGAGGCTAGTTAGCCAAATGCCTAACTCTTTGGCCTCACTATCCTCCTCACAAACATTCTCAACACAATCCAATAATGAAGGAGGGTTAGTGATAATGGTCTTAGAGTTAGGAGAGCATACCGAAGTGGCTTTTCCATAAGACATGTAGGTCGGGTAGCCACAATCTCATTGGGGGATTCGAATAGAGAGATCGATGGAGATGACGCGGTGGCAACGGCGACGTGGGCCACTCCTACCACTTCATCTTCTCCTTCATCTCCGGAGATATAGGTTTCTAGAACCGCCCCTTCTTGAACGTAGAGGGCCCTTGGCACTCTTCTAGCGAAGTTCTTGTTTTGTGGAGCCTTGGCCTTGTTTTTGCGAATAAGCTTGCCTTCATTTTCTTCTCTTGTCTCAAAGGGGCACTCCTTCACGAAATGGTTTGCGCTACCACAGTTGTAGCATGTCCTCGGACGCTCCCCCTTCTTCTTGTAGTTCTTGTTTCGTGGAGGTCTTGGAGAGCCGGCCTTGTGAGCTTCCCATCTCTTCCAATATCCATGCATAGCGAGAGCGATGCACTTGTGAGCTCCCGTATAGGTGTCTTCATAGTCTTCCTCATCATCATCCTCTTCTTCACTTTCATCAACTCGAGCCATTGCCTTTGACTTCAAAGCGAGGTTGGGTGACTTTCCATCCCTCTAGAGCATCATCCGCACTCTTGTGTGATAGAGAGATGGCGATGAACTCACTAAGAACACCAATGGAGTTGAGTGTGTTGTAGTCCGCTCTTGTCCGGATGCTAGTGGAGAGATTCTTCTCAAAGGGTGTAATGGCCTTGACAAATTTCCTCTTTATCCACTCATCGGAGATCTCTTCCTTTCCAAAGTCTCTCAATTGATTGGCGAGAGTGACAACTCTTCTATAGAGCTCTTCGGGAGTCTCATCCTCTTGCATAACGAAGTTCTCGGAGTTGTCAATGGCCACATCATACTTGGAAGATTGGATGCTAGCATTTCCTTGAAACAAGGTGTCAAGTTTGTCCCAAGCTTCCTTGGCGGTCTTGCAACCACGAATGTGAGTGAGATGCTCCCTTGGGAGAGCCTTCTGGATGATAACGAGTGCAGTCTTGTTGAGTTGAGATTCCACATCCTCCCTTGGAGTCAAGTTGCTTGGGTCATGCGGATGAAACCCATGAATCACACTCCTCCACAATGCGGTGCACGATCCAGAAATATGTGACTCCATTTCAAACTTCCAAGAAGAGAATTCATTAGTGTTAAGCATGGGAGGAAGTCCAACATTAAGAATGTGTGGCATGGAAACAATTGGGTGAATGGAGTCATAATTTTGAGGAGGTGGAACTTGTGCGTGGACCCCGGAACCATTAGCCGTTTGAGACTTGGAGCCACCGGAACTCTCCTTTGCCTTGGCTTTAGCCTTTTGTGCGGCTTTAGCCTTAGCTTTGGCAATGTTCTCCTCGATTTGGGAATCGTCCGGAACCGTTTCCTCTTCCGAACTATCCTCATCGGAGACGTGGGGAGAGTTCGATGGCCCCTTAGGTTTACCCATCATGTTCTCCAACATCTTCTTGATGGAGGAAACCTCCGAGCCTACACTAGAGCTAACCTTGGACAATTGGGTTTGGATAGTACAAACCGTTGTCTCTAGGTTAGCTATAGTGTCGGCCATTTTGGAGAGCTCCTCCTTAGAAGATTCGGGATCATCTCCGTTGACCATGATACTCTTAGGCGGTTAAGCCCGATAAAAGAGCCGAGGCTCTGATACCAATTGAAAGTACACAAAGGTCAACTAGAGGGGGGGTGAATAGGTGACCTACAAATTTTAAGCCTTTTTCAATTTTAGTGGGGGCTTTGGAAAGTTAATAACTTGGTTATCTAGATGTGCAACTAAGTAGACACCCTATGTGACAAATAACGAGTAGCAACGGAAGTAAATGCAAGGCACAAGATAACCACAAGTGAAAAACACGGAGACAAGGATATGTTTCCCGTAGTTCCTTCTTAAAAGAAGTACGTCTACGTTGGAGAGGTGGGGAGCCACCTAGGCGCTCCTCAATAGCACGGATGTGCACACCTTGTTCTCCTTGAGCTTCTCCGGTGAGGGAGATTCTCGTTTCCACTATGAGGTCGACTTGAAGGCGTTGACCAAACCTTTACAAGTGGTTGAGGCTACTCCACAAGTGAGATGGAGGCTCTCAACAATCCGAAGCTTCTTGCTACAAGGTGGAAGCTACAAGCACTAGGGTTTCCCTTGGATGACAAAGCAACCAAGAGATTACAAGATCCCAAGAGGTATGGTGTGGGAATACAATTTTTGGCTTGGTAGAAAGGTAGATCTAGCCCTCCTCCATGAGATCCTTGAAGGGCATCGAGTTTGGTTGGAGGAGGAGGGAGATCGGGGCGTTTTGAGCTCTTCAACAATGGAGGAGAGAGAGGAATGGACGAACTAGCTATCTAGAGGAAGAAGACAGCTATTTATAGGCTCCTCCAATTTCTGACCGTTGCAGTGTGCCAGGGCGGAATATTCCGGGGTAAGCACCGGAAATTTCCGGCCCAGCACGACCGGATATTTGAAATGTCCGGGGCCGGAAATTTGAATATTCCGGTGCCGGAAAATTCCGCCCAATATTCCGCCCCCCCCCCCCCCCCCCCATCTCTGTGCCCGGGCAGTAGCACCGCGCCGAAAAACTGCTAAGGACCAGGCCGGATATTTGAATAATCCGGGGGGCGAATTTTTGAATATTCCGGGGCCGGAAATTTCCGGCCAATAATCAGCCCCCATCTCTGCGCGCGGGCACCTGAGGAATCCTCAAAAACTGCTAAGGACCAGGAGGCCGGAAATTTTCCCCGGAATATTCTGGGCAAATATCCGCCACACCTTCTGTGCGTGGGCGGTAGGAGAAGTACTTAGTCGTTTTGAAGTGGCCAGAGGGGCCGGAATATTCCGGTGCAGGGGCCGGATATTCCGCCCCATACACACCGGAAATTCCGGGGCAGCAGTTGAAATTTCCGGTAGCAGTAGAGATAATTTTCAGAACTCCTCTTTGAACTTTTTGAGTGCATTTAACAATAATCACTTGAGAGGCCAGCTGCATACACTTAAACAATATTGTTAGATAGATGATACCCGCGTTGTTATCATCACCAAAATCATTAGAGGGATCATGAGCTTTCACTAGGCTCCTAGACGAGGATCGCGGCTGCGACATTAACGCGGGGGAGCCGGGGAGGGCGAACTCTCTCTACGCTGAACGGTTGGGTCCTCGTGGACGAAAAAAACGCAGATGTAGTTTTCACGCCTTTTCCCTTCAGCTTGTGCCCCAAACGCCACCTGCGCGCTGAATTTGACCTAGGTCCGTGATACGTCCATTTTGCATCACCATTTTATATTGTTATTTTCTATTATTCATCGATATATTTCATGTTATGATTCATTACTTATGTTATTACATCTTATTTTGCATGTTTAATAATTTTTGGAGAAGAAACACCGGGACCAGAAATCTGGGGGGAAAAACACCGTCGAGATACCTTATTTCAGAAGATCAGAATAGGAAGGGGTTATACGAGAAGTCTAAGAAGTAACGAGGAGGAAGCCAACCAGAAGGGCACCCGCAGGGGGGGCCTAGAGCCCACACCACGAGGCGGCGCCCCCCCTTGGCCGCGCCTGGGGCTGGTCTGGCCCCCCTTGCCCACTTCTAGGCGTACCCTTCAGCGTACTTGACCCGGAGGGAACCCTAAGCCCCGAGGGATCATGGAAGAAATATTCCGCTGCCGCCTCGCGGCGGAAAACAACGGAGAGATAAAAGCACTCGAGCAGGGAGAAATCTGCCGGGGAAATTCCTCCCCAGAGAGGGGGAATCATCGCCATCGTCACCGTCATCGCTCCAGGATTCATCATCACCAGCGCCATCACCCTCATCATCCACCTTCATCCCACTTTAACAATTAGGGGTCTTTATCGTTGTTCTCCATTAGATCTCTCTCCCGGTGTGGATTACTTGTTAGTAGTTGATGCTTGTGAGATTTATCGGTGTTTACACTTTATGACCATATTGTTATTCTCCATTATATCACCTCTGATTATGATACATATGATGTCTTGTGAGTAGTTCGTTTAGTTCTTGAGGACATGGGAGAAGTCATGATGTTAGTACTTGAATTATGTTGAAGTAATATCTAGTGGTTTGATATTTAAGTTTTGGTGCTATTCTTCTAGTGGTGTCATGTGAACGTCGACTACATGATACTTCACCTTTATGGGCCTAGGAGGATGCATTGTGTATTTGGCTACTAATTTTGGGGTTGTCGGAGTGACAACAACCTAAACCCCTGTTAGGAAACAAATGCACGAGGGAGTGTAGAATCCCGGAGTTTTAAGGTTGTGGTTAGATTTATCTTAATTACTTTCTTGTATTTGCGGATTCTTGCGAGGGGTATAATCACAAGTATATATTAGTCCTAGTTGGGCGGTGCATTAGCATAGGTTCACCCACACAACACCTATCGAACCAATAGATATTAGTTAACCGTATGAACGAAAGCACTTGACAAAATTCTCATGTGTCCTCGAGAACATTTGGTAATCATATGTAGAACAACCGGCTTCTCCTTTACTCTCAAAAGGATTGGTCCACTAGCTACAATTATATTTACTGTATTTTATTTACTCGCACTTTATTTATCTGCTATATCAAAAATCATCAAAAACATGTTTGCTATTGTTTACAGTGAAGCTTCTATCCAACCTGCTTGTCAACACCTTCTGCTCCTTGTTGGGTTCGACACTCTTATTTATCGAAAGTACTACGATACACCCCCTATACTTGTGGGTCATAAAGAATATTTTCTGGCGCCGTTGCCGGGGAGTGAACCGCTATTGGTAAGTGGAATTGGTAAGAGAAACTTTTACTTTGAGTGTCATTTTTATTTCTGTCTGCTGCTTTATTTCATTATGGAGAATTCTTTTAGTTCTCTGTTTAGGGTTACTTCTACGATTACTGCTAGGGTAGTAGGTGACCCGTTATCTGCTGAATTAGATCCTTGAAAAATACGTATGAAAATTGTTGGACGTGTTATGGATAACTGCTATTATGGATATGGAACTGTCCATCCCGGTGATCATTTGCTCTTCATACAGGAATTATGCGAGTTATTCAGGTGTGCAGGTATTACAAAGGATCAATTTAAAAAGGAAATTGTTCTTTTTATCGCTGAAAGGTAGAGCTGCTGAATGGTTTAAATTACTGAAGAATGGTGAATCTATTGGATGGGAGGAAATTGTACCTCTCTTTTATTCTAAATTCTATCCTCCTAGTGAGATTCATAAAGACCGGAATCAAATATAAAATTTATGGCCTCATGATGGAGAGAGTATTGCCCAAGCTTGGGGGAGAATGAAGTTATTAATGCTTAAATGTCCCGTTCATGAGCTCCCAAGTAATATTGTTATCAATAATTTTTATGCAAGTCTTTCTCTTCATGATAAGGATTTATTGGATGCTTCATGTTCTGGATCATTCACACGTATGAAGGAAGAAGCTAAATGGGATCTTCTTGACCGTATTCAAGAAAACACTGAAGGATGGGAGAATGACAAAGGTAGAAAGTTAGGTATAAATTATGATTATGAATGCATTAAATCTTTTATGGGAACTGATAATTTCTATAATGTTAGTGTTGTTTGTGGTCTTGATTCTCAAATCTTTGCAAACTGTCTTAAAGCCTTTGCTTCCTATCTTGATATTCCTAAAATGGAATTGAGAAAGTACCATGCACCTTATAAAGATATTGTTCCTGCTAGAAATATAGAAGTGCATGTTGTTAATCCTACTGTTCATGAGCCTTATATTGAGAAAATGCCTTTCCTGCTAAGGTAAAAGAACACTCTATTGTAGCTAGTGTGGTTAACAAGAGCATAAAGAAATCTATTTAACCCGATGAGAAAATAAATGTCGAACCTGTTGTAGAAATAGTGAAAGACCTTGTCTGTGTAAACGTAGAGGATGAACATATTGTCTTTTGTGAGGATGCTTCTAATATTGACATCCAAATAAATCTAAGAAAACTAGTGTTCATGTGCTTTCTGTTAAGATTGGTGATCATTGCTATTATGGTTTGTGTGACATTGGTGCAAGTTTTAGTGTTATTCCTTGTGAGCTTTATAAACAAATCATGCATGAAATTGGTTCTTGTGAGCTAGAGGATATTGATGTGGTTATTCAGCTTGCTAATAGAGAAACTGTCTTTCCGATTGGTATTGTTAGAGATGTGGAAGTTTTATGTGGTAAAACTAAACATCCTACTGATTTTCTAGTGCTGGGTAAGGCTTCTAGTAAAACTTGTCCTATTATTTTCGGTAGACCTTTCTTGAACACTTGTGGTGCTATTATATATTGTAAGAGGGAGAAGATATTGACTAAATTTGATGGAAAATCTTATGAGTTCAATTTTCCAAATTTGCTAGACCACCTTATGAATCTGAATTGCCTAATGAGAATTTTGGAGTTGAACAACTTGCCTCTATTGCTCTTTCTCTTAACAATGCTTTGTAGCAATATATGGAGGACCATGAAAGTGAGGTCTTTATGGAGAGAGAAATGAGATTGAAGATATTCTTTTTCGTCAACCGGTGATACTGAAACATAATTTACCTATGGATGACTTGGGTACCACATTACCACCCAAGGAGGATCCTGTTTTTGATTTAAAACCTTTGCCTGATGATCTTAAATATGCGTATATTGATGATAAGAAAATATATCATGTTATTATTAGTGCTAAACTTTCAGGTGAAGAAGAGGAAAGATTATTGGGAATATTGAAAAAAGACCGTGGAGCTATTGGATATACTCTTGATGATTTGGAAGGGATCTCTCCCTCTATATGTCAGCATGTTATAAATATTGAACCTGATGCAAAGCCAATAGTTGAACATCAACGTCGTTTAATTCCTAAGATGAAGGAAGTGGTAAGAAATGAGGTATTAAAACTCCTTGATGCTGGTATTATTTTTCCAATTGCTGATAGTAGATGGGTAAGCCTTGTGCATTGTGTCCCTAAGAAGGGAGGAATGACTGTTGTGCCTAATGAAACTAATGAGCTTATTCCTCAAAGAGTAGTAGTTGTTTATAGGACGAGCATTGATTTTAGGAAAATTAACAAGGTTACTAAGAAAGATCATTATCCTTTGCCTTTTATTGATCAAATGTTAGAGAGGTTGTCTAAGAAAGCTCATTTTTGCTTTCTTGATGGTTATTCTGGGTTTTCGCAAATTGCTGTTAGGAAGCAAGATCAAGAGAAAACAACCTTTACTTGTCCTTATGGTACTTATGCTTATAGACGTATGCCTTTTGGTTTGTGTAATTCTCCTGCTATGTTTCAAAGATGCATGTCTGCTATTTTTCATGGTTTTTGTGAATAATTTTTGGAAGTATCCATGGACGATTTCTCCGTCTATGGAACTTCTTTTGATAACTGCTTGCACAACCTTGATAAAGTTTTGCATAGATGTGAGGAAACTAATTTTGTTCTTAATTGGGAGAAATGACACTTTATGGTGAATGAAGGAATTGTTCTTGGACATAAAATTTCTGAAAGAGGTATTGGAGTTGACAGAGCTAAAGTGGAAGCAATAGAGAAAATACCATGTCCCAGGGATGTTAAAGGTATTCGTAGTGTTCTTGGTCATGCTGGTTTTTATAGGAGGATTATTAAAGATTTCTCTAAAATATCAAAACCTCTTACTAATCTTCTTCAAAAAGACGTACCTTTTGTTTCTTATGATGATTGTAAGGAAGCTTTTGAAACTTTAAAGAAGGCTTTAACTACTGCTCCTATTGTTCAACCACCTGATTGGAATTTACATTTTGAAATTATGTGTGATGGTAGTGATTTTACTGTAGGTGTTGTTCTTGGGCAGCGAATAGATAAGAAATTGAATGCTATTCATTATGCTATTAAGACTCTTGATGCTGCTCAAAAGAATTATGCTACTACTGAAAAAGAGTTCTTAGATGTAGTTTTTGCTTGTGATAAGTTTAGACCTTATATTGTTGATTCGTAGGTTACTATTCATACTGATCAAGCTGCTATTAGATACATGGAAAAGAAAGATGATAAACCTAGGCATATTAGATGGGTGTTGCTTTTACAAGAGTTTGATTAGCATGTTGTGGATAGGAAGGGTGCTGAAAATCCTGTTGCTGATAACTTGTCTAGATTGGAAAACATTACTTATGACCCTATTCCTGTTAATGATAGTTTTCCAAATGAACAGTTGGCTGCAATAAAGGTGAAATCCCAGGATAGTCCATGGTATGCTGATTATGCTAACTTTATTGTTTCCAAGTATTTGCCTCCAACATTTACAGCTCAACAAATAAGAAAATTCTTCTATGATTTGAGGCATTATTTTGGGGATAACACACACTTATATAAAGAAGGAGTAGCTGGTATTATGAGAAGATGTGTTCCAGATCATGAACAACGTGAAATATTAAAAAAGTGCCATGGTAGTGCTTATGGAGGACATCACGCTGGAGATAGAACCGCACAGAAGGTTCTACAATCAGGTTTCTATTGGCCTACTCTCTTTGAAGATGCACGTAAATTTGTTTTATCTTGTGATGAATGTCAAAGAGTTGGTAATATTTATAGACATAATGAAATTCCTATGAGTTATTCTCTTGTTATTGAACCTTTTGATTGTTGGGGATTTGACTTTATGGGTCTGTTTCCTCCTTCGAATGGTTACACTCTTATTCTTGTTGCTGTTGATTATGTTACTAAGTGGGTAGAAGATATACCTACAAAAAGTGCTGATAGTGAGAGCTCTTTAAAAATGCTTAATGATGTTATTTTCCCTAGGTTTAGTGTGCCTAGATATCTTATGACTGATGGAGGTTCTCACTTTATTCATGGTGGTTTTAGAAAGAACCTTGCTAAATATGATGTTAATCATAGAATTGCCTTAGCTTATCATCCTCAAACCAGTGGGAAAGTAAAATTATCAAATAGAGAAATTAAATCTATCTTGCAAAAGACTGTTAATAAATCTAGGAAGAATTGGTCTGATAAGTTAAATGATGCTTCATGGGCTTATAGAACTGCTTATAAAAATCCTATGGGTATGTCTCCTTATAAAATGGTTTATGGAAAATCTTGTCACCTGCCTTTAGAATTAGAACACAAAGCTTATTGGGCAGTGAAAGAACTTAATAAAGATTTTAAACTTGCTGGTAAGAAAAGAATGCTTGATTTGAATCATCTTGATGAATGGAGATGTGAAGCTTATGAAAATGATAGACTCTTTAAAGAGAAACTTAAACAATGGCATGATAGGAGAATTCTTAAAAGATATTTTCATGTTGGTGATAAAGTTCTATTGTATCGGTCTCGTCTCAGATTTTTTTGCAAGAAAATTACTCTCGAGATGGGAAGGCCCTTATGTTATTGAAGAAGCGTATCGTTCGGGTGCAATCAAAATTGTTTACCTCAAAGATAACACTACACAAGTGGTAAATGGGCAAAGACTCACACATTATATTTCCGGGGATTCTTATGATGAAGATGTTGATGTTATTCAAGTAATGACTCCGGAGAAGTTCATTAGAGGGGAGATTCCAGAATCTGCAGAGTCTGTTTTGGAATAGGTAACAGTTCTGTTAAGAAAATGTTCGCGGATTACTTCCCAAGTTATAAATTATTGGTTTTTGGAAAATATGAAAAATATCGAGCCAAAAAAGGGTCGGAGATGGTGCCCGAGGGCACCACACCACCTGGGGGCGCGGGCCCACCCTTGGCCGCGCCACCCGTATATCGTTTTCTCGACGTGTTTCTGTTTTGACCTGTTTATGCCAGGATCAGTTTTCAGTTTTAGAATCACCATGGTCTCCGCCAACAACAACAAGGGGAAGGGACCGAAGGAAGATGATCCCCAAGACTGGAAGCCGGAGGAGGATATCGAGAGTGGAGCTGAAGGAGATGTACAAGAAGACTCGCGCGTGCGTCCACGCGCTACCGTCGCAAGCATTGGAGTGGTAGCAAAGCCCTTCAAGTTCAAGCAAGGAGCACGGATGAGCACTGGAGGGATGGTTCCACGTCACTTCCTAGCCCCAGGGATACCACTTCCACGTATCAAAAAAAACCCTTCCATACCTTGATTCATGAATATCAATCTAAAACGGTACCCGAGGCAAAGTTGCCTTCTTGTTGGAATATGGATCATTCTAACCATGCGGATAGAGAAATCTCTCGACCTAACGAAGTGTGGGAGAAAAATCTTGATGGCTGGAATTCACCGTCTGACAAGCACGCAAACCATATTGAGCACAATACAGAGATGATGTGTATGCTTATGTTCGCAATTGAAGATTTGAAGAAATCAATTGCTAAGCTCATTGAGATGGATTCACCACCACCATTGAAGAATTAATTCGTCATTGGTATTAGCATCCCCCTCGCTTGTTCCAAGCTTGGGGGAGTGACGCGGTATCACACCTTTATCTTTCACCTTTTTACCTTTTAGTAGAGTCATATCATGACTAGAAAAATATCATATAGGATGGTTTGCAGTATGAAAGTATCACTCTTTAGTTGGTTATCGTTGTATCCTTTAGTTTGAGTTGCCGTAATGGAATATTAATGAGAAGTTCCATAATCTACTTTCTACACTTTATTTTAGTTTGGAATTTGTGTTATATGGTTGATCTTGTTATTAGTATTGGTATCAATGTTGGAGCATCAAGTTAATCTAGTTGGTTTTGGCAAATTTAGCATTGGTCAGTAGCATCAATACGATAAGACTTAAGTAGAAAAAGAGGGAGTTGCATGTAGATATATTATTCCATGATTTTTCTTTCTTGTTAGCTCAGAAGCTTAGTATTCTCAAGTAATATTGTTCGTACCTTCAAGGAAGATTGCATGATTGGTTTTATCATATGTATATTTGTTTGTTTTCCCTCAACTCTTATGCTTGCTACCCAGCCTTGCTAGCCAAAAACCTGAATTGAGAGGGAATGCTTCTCGTGCAACCAAACCTTGAGCCCCAAATCCATGCCATTTGTGTCCACTATACCTACCTATATGTGGTATTTAACCGCCACTCCTAGTAAATTTATGGTGTGCTACCTTTAAAACCTTCAAAATTACACTTGTTGTGTGCCCCTGTTTTAGCTCATGAGGACGCAAATAGAGAATTTTTATCTCACTTGTTGATTGGACTTTACACACCTGGACTAGTGGCTTCATCCGCTTATCCAAATGATAGAAGAGCTGGCAGCGGGGTTCCCGGCCCCAAACATAATAATACAAATTCTCTTTACTGTTTTTGCCCCTGATTTACCAGTCAAAGCATAATTGTGTAAATAAAAGAGAAAAAGGGATGACCTTCTATACCAGTTGCGTCCTTCAATGGGAGCCGCTCTTGTGAAGTCTAGTTGGCTTGCGACGTACTGTATTTTCTGTTTGCCATTCGTTGACATAAACATACACCACTCCCAAAATTGTTTTCAATAACTCTGTTTATCAAATGAAAATTTCTAGCACGTGAGTTAATCCCTGCTTCCCTCTGCGAAGGGCCTATCTTTTACCTTTATGTTGAGTGAGTAAACCTACTCCTTTCTGTCTTAAGCAAGCATTTGAGTTGTTGTGATCCATCCATCTATATGTTGATTTACTCAATCATGTTCTTTATTTTTCCTTGTTTAGTACAAATGCTTTTATCTGTTTGAATACCACTTTGAAAGTTACCAATGACTGCAAAGAGACTGTTATAATTGAGCATGATAAACTCTACAATATAAGCTCTAGTATAAAGACTCTGATCGAAAGATAAGTACACTGTTAATTGTTCTCTGACCAAGAACAAAGTTTGCCTTCACCAATTATGATTTCCTTTTGCACCTTTATTGTGATTTCCTCTACTTGTTTCAAGTTTAATTATATGATAGGAAGTTGTTGTCTAAAATGACTTGTGCTTTGATAGATGTGATGCTTCTTGTCCGTATTTTATTTATCGACACCTTACTCCATAAACTTGTGGTCATGTTTACTGAGTTTAGTTTCGCTTGGGGACAAGCCAGGTCTAAGCTTGGGGGGAGTTGATATGTCCATTTTGCATCACTATTTTATATTCTTATTTTCTGTTATTCATCTATATATTTCATGTTATGATGCATTACTTATGTTATTTGATCTTATTTTGCATGTTTAATAATTTTTGGTGGAAAAAACACCGTCAAGATACCCTATTTCAGAAGATCAGAAGAAGAAGGGGGGTATACGAGAAGTCTTAGAAGTCCTGAGGAGGAAGCCAGAAGGGCACCCGGAGGGGGGCCACCTGGGGCCCACACCACCAGGCGGCGCCTCCCTCCCCCCTGGTCGCGCTTGGGGGTGGTCTGGCCCCCTGGCCCACTTCTGGGCTCCCCCTTTCGCGTACTTGACCTAGAGGGAACCCTAAGCCCCTGAGGGATCATCGAAGAAATATTCTGCCGCCGCCTCGGGGTTGAAAAAAACAGAGAGAGAAAAGCTCTCAGGCAGGGAGAAATCTGTCGGGGAAATTCCTCGAAGAGGGGGAATCATCGCCATCGTCGCCGTCATCGCTCTGGGCATCAAGATCGTCATCACCAGCACCACCAGCACCATCACCCTCATCATCCACTTTCATCCCGCTGTAACAATTAGGGTTCTTTATCGTTGTTCTCCACTAGATCTCTCTCCCGGTGTGGATTACTTGTTAGTAGTTGATGCTTGTGACATTTAGCGGTGTTTACACTTGATGACCATATTGTTATTATCCATTATATCACCTCTAATTATGATCCATATGATGTCTTGTGAGTAGTTCGTTTAGCTCTTGAGGACATGGGAGAAGTCATGATGTTAGTAGTGGACTTATGTTGAAGTAATATCTAGTGGTTTGATATTTAAGTTGTGGTGCTATTCTTCTAGTGGTGTCATGTGAACGTCGACTACATGATACTTCACCTTTATGGGCCTAGGAGGATGCATTGTGTATTTGGCTACTAATTGTGGGATTGCCGGAGTGACAGAAACCTAAACCCCCGTTAGGAAACCAATGCACGTGGGAGTGTAGAATCCCGGAGTTTTAAGGTTGTGGTTAGATTTATCTTAATTACTTTCTTGTGTTTGTGGATGCTTACGAGGGGTATAATCAAAAGTATGTATTAGTCCTAGTTGGGTGGTGTATTAGCATAGGTTCACCCACACAACACCACTAGTAGGGAATGGCTTATAGCCACCAGCATACTGCTGGCCAACAATAATTACTGTTGCCCAGCGCTAACAGCACTGGCGAACAGAAATATCTGTTCGCCAGCGCTATTAACACTACCGCTGACGAACATTCCATCTGGTTCGCCAGCGCTGTGGTCGGGCCCCACCTGCGCGCGCTACAGCCGCTGCCTGATTTTACCGCTGGCGAACAGGGCTTGGGGTTCGCCAGCGCTACGCTCAATACCGCTGGCGAACAGGTGTTGTTGTTCGCCAGCGGTAACATGTGGGTCCAGGACGCATGTTAGCGCTGGCGAACAACAACACCTGTTCGCCAGCGGTATTCTGGCAGATCTGCCATAAGTACCCCCACCACCCACTTTCCCCTCCACTCTCCCTTCTTCACCCTTGTCCCCTCTTCTCTCTCTAGCTCGAAATTATGCCTATTTCTCCACCCTCCTACTCTATTTTGAACCAACTAAATTTATTTTAGTTGGTATATATATGTTTATCTCTATCCTAACACCATTTCTACCCCAAATTTTCCCTCCCTAGCCATCTAGATCTAGAATTACCCCCTTTCTCTCCAAAGCTCCAAAATTCTCCGGATATCATCGTGTAGCCATCTATTAACTTGAGGTGGGATGAATGATAATATATAATTAAATGAGTTTGTATATAAATTTTGTCCGGATACACGCGATATGCAATATGTGTGAAATTTCACCGGATTCAACAATGGTCGTGTGATGGAGACGATAAATGCATGTGTGTGCAATTTGTTGTGGAATGAAATTGAGTAGCCAAGTATCGCCGGAATGTTGATTCATTTCCGTCTCGGCATAGTTTGGCACTCCCTAATAACCTCCTATTTGTAGGAAGGTCATGCCGAATTTTTTCGTGAATACGACATGAAGTGAAATTTTTGATATGAAAATGAGTTGCCACTTTGCCGGAATGTTGATTCATTTCCGTCTCGGCAAAGTTTGGCACTCCTCTAACCTCCAATTTGTAGGAAGGTCATGCCGATTTTTTTTCGTGAATATCGAAATATATATATATATTATGTTTGGTTCTAATATTAATTATATCGGCGCGCGCTCTCGTGCAGGCGACATATAATGGTGGTCGTTAAGAGTGAACGTGTCGTGAATAGTTACTTGAGACACGCGACAGAAGACATGTTACAAAATGGCCGCAAGGAGATACGATGTCCATGTCGAAAGTGCAAACTAGGGGGCTTGCTCAATCCCTTTACCGGAGACTTGCTCAGTCACCTCCTAAGGTATGGTTTCATGGATGGGTATAACAGTCAGTGGGTAAGTGATGGTGAAGATGATGAAGTCCATGGGGCGGCGGCGGTAGGAAATGATGTGCAACAGGACAATAGCAACGATCGACTAGAACTACAGCAGGACCAACTACAGCAGGACCAAGATCAGCCTCATGACCCCGCACATGATCATGAAGAAGATGTTGAACAAGACGTGGAAGAAGATCACGAGGACACAGGGACACCCCTAACGGAAGTTGTGCGTGAACCTCATCTGAAAGAACTGCTTTTGAGAAAGACGACTAACTCGATATCTGCTGCTAGAGAGCAATCGAAGCTGGCGCAACTAGAGATAGACTCGAAGACACCGTTGTATGCAGGCTGCGGTCCGGGAGAGTCCCGCCTGAGAGTGGCCCTCGATGTTCTGCAGATGAAGGCGAGATACAAATGGAGCGACATAAGCGTCGATGCAAGCCTGCAATACTGGCACGATGTCCTTCCAGAGGGCAACACCTGTCCTAAAAGTTGCGACGAGGCCAAGAAAGTCGTGTGCCCCTTTGATTTACCTCACGAAAAATACCATGTGTGCATCAACGATTGCTACATTTATCGGAAAGAGGACGCGAACAAAACCATTTGTCCAGTTTGCAGCGCCGCTCGATACAAGAAAGGGAAGAAGAAAGCTCCTCGGAAAGTTGTGTGGTACTTTCCGCTCATTCCCCGTCTGCAACGGTATTTCGCAGACCGCAAGGAACCAGAGCTCATGCGCTGGCACGCGAAAAGGAGGAATAAAGTTTTGAAAGATCCAAATCGGAGTGAAAAAGTAATTCTGACACATCCTTCAGATGCAAGTCAATGGAAAGCAATTGACTGTGAATATCCAACGTTCGGGGTGGAGGCAAGGAACATCAGGTTGGGTGTGTGCACCGACGGACTCAATCCGTTTGGCAACCAGAGCAGCACCCATAGCACCTGGCCCGTGTTTGTATGGATGTACAACATCCCTCCCTGGTTGTGCATGAAGAGGAAGTATATTCACATGAGTATGCTAATTCAAGGGCCGAAACAACCAGGCAACGACATCAATCTATACCTGAAGCTGCTTAAAGATGAGCTGGAAACGCTATGGGCCGAGGAAGGGGTGAACACATGGGACGCCTTCGGTGAACAATATTTCACAATGAGAGATGTCTTACTCTGTACGGTTCACGACCTACTAGGCTACGGATATGTGGCGGGCCAGGTGTGCCACGGACATAACGGTTGCGTGAGGTGCATGGATGACCCCACGTTTATGCAACTTCCGAAAGATCCTGGGTCTTCGAAAACAGTTTTCGTTGGCCATCGAAGGTGGCTACCCAACAAAGACCCGTGGAGAAGGCGAGGAGACCTTTTTAACGGTGAGGATGAGCTCCGTGGACCTCCACGTAAGAGGTGCGGCGAAGAAATCTACAATTTGCTGAATGATTGGAAGGAATGCCCAGAGCCGGGAAAGAAGCAAAAGGCGCCAAAACCGCTTCTGGATGTATGGAAGACGAGGTCGGTGTTTTGGGACTTGCCATACTGGCCCATTCTCGATACGCCTCACTGCCTTGATCTGATGCATATCACGAAGAATGTATTTGAAAGTTTGTTTGGCACGCTGCTCAACATGCCGGAGAGGACCAAAGATGGGGTGAAAGCAAGAAACGACCTGAAATATTTTGGTATTAGGGTAGATCTTCAGGGGGGGACGCCCGGATGATGACGACGGCGATCAATCGTGTGATGAGGAGACGGATGGTCGCAAGGCCAAAAGGGTTAAGAGGAATGACTATTACTGCCCCCCCTCCTGCTTCACTCTTAGTCCGGACGAGATCACAAAATTGATGATGTGCCTTCTCGGAGTCAAAGTCCCTAGCGGTTACTCAGGGCTAATAAGCAGATTCCTCGACGCGCAGAAACAAAAGTTTAGCGGGATGAAGTCTCATGACTGTTACGTGATGATGACGCAGATACTTCCGGTTGCGATCCGCGGAATAATGGACAAACACGTCCGGGAAACCCTGTTTGGCCTCTGTAACTTCTTCGACGTTATATCTCGAAAGTCGATCACGGGGAAGCAGATCTCAAGGCTGCAGGAAGAGATTGTCGTGATACTATGCGAGCTTGAGATGTCCTTTCCACCATCATTCTTTGACATATGTGTTCATCTGTTGGTCCATATCGTGGACGATATCATCCATCTCGGGCCGTTGTTCCTGCACAACATGATGCCGTTTGAAAGGATGAATGGGGTCATCAAAGGATATGTTCGCAACAGAGCTCGTCCGGACGGAAGCATCGTTCAGGGCTTTCTCACCGAAGAGTGCATCTCTTTCTGCACGAATCATATGGACGTGGAGGACCCAGTTGGTCTGCCCAGAAACAAGCACATTGGCAAGCTCGATGGAGTAGGTCACAAAAATGGACGTAGAGAAGTGCATGTGGATCGGGCTTGTCGACGCACCGACTTTAACAGGGCAAACTTAGTAGCTCTCCAACACATTGACATGGTCGATACTTGGGTGGAAAAACACAAGAGCTCGATTATGAAAAAGTACAGTGAACAAGGCAAGCGGAGGACCGAAGGAGAAATAATCAGAGAGCATAACTCCACTTTCTTGCGTTGGTTTAAAGATGTGATCGTCGCTAATCCACCGCCAAGGGATTGTGCGAAAAATAAACTATTGTACGCCTTGGCACATGGCCCAGCTCCCAACCTAGCGACGTTTCAAGCATATGATATCAACAGGTTCACTTTCTACACAGAGGAGAAAGACAAAACTTCCGATTATCAAAACTCAGGGGTAACGATGGAATCCTACACCGGTGACAAAAAGTTAAGATACTACGGAAGGATCGAGGAGATATGGGAGCTTAACTACTCTGGAGAGAAGGTGCCTATGTTCCGCGTCAGATGGGCTAGGATGTCGACCGTTAGAAAAGAAGACCAATACTTTACAACCATGGTTATTCCCGAAGCCGGAACCTCATCAAGCGCGAATGTCACAGCGCAAAATGAGCCATGGGTATTGGCTAAACATGTGTCCCAATGCTTCTTCATAACAGACCCCGCAAGGCCTAGCCGTGTTGTCGTGAGGAGAGGGAAAAGAAATATCATCGGAATGGATGGAGTCGTTGATGAGGACGAATTCGACACGTTCGGCGACCCAAATATTGACGATGATCAAGAAGATGATGATGATAGTCATGCAACATACACAACAAGAAGAAGCAGAACAACGCTACCTAGGCATGGTCTTCCATTCATAAGAAGAAGTCATAATGTGGGGTTAAATTATGCAACTGCGACCAAAAAAGGCAAAAAGATCAAACACTGAGAAACTATGTATGCATTTGTCTGCCAATTGTATGCGACGAAACTATGTATATGCATGGGGTCTGATATCGATGTGCACTTATTATAAATTTAATGTACATTGTTCTGTATTTCAAATGTGTGGACTTATATTATTTGAAACATAAAGGAAACAAATAGAAATTAAACAAGAAGGAAACAACGGAAAACAATAGAACAATAAAGAAAAAACAATAGAAGAGAAAACAAGAAGGAAATATTAGAAAACAAGAAGGAAATATTAGAAAACAATTGAAAACATAAAGGGAATAATGAAAAACAAAAAAAAACATTATTATTTGTAATGTGTTTGAAATTAATTTGTAATGTATTTAAATTATTATAAATTAAATGTCTTTGAATAATTTAAACAAATAAAGAAAACAAAAAAAATATTATTATTTGTCATGTGTTTGAAAGTAATGTGTTTGAATTATTATAAATTAAATGTCTTTGAATAATTTAAATAAATAAAGAAAACAAAAAAAACATTATTATTTGTAATGTGTTTGAAAGTAATGTGTTTGAATTATTATAAATTAAATGTATTTGAATAATTTAAACAAATAAAGAAAACAAAAAAAACATTATTATTTGTAATGTGTTTGAAAGTAATGTGTTTGAATTATTATAAATTAAATGTCTTTGAATAATTTAAACAAATAAAGAAAACAAAAAAAAAACATTATTATTTGTAATGTGTTTGAAAGTAATGTGTTTGAATTATTATAAATTAAATGTCTTTGAATAATTTAAACAAATAAAGAAAACAAAAAAAACATTATTATTTGTAATGTGTTTGAAAGTAATGTGTTTGAATTATTATAAATTAAATGTCTTTGAATAATTTAAACAAATAAAGAAAACAAAAAAACATTATTATTTGTATTGTGTTTGAAAGTAATGTGTTTGAATTATTATAAATTAAATGTCTTTGAATAATTTAAACAAATAAAGAAAACAAAAAAAACATTTTTATTTGTAATGTGTTTGAAAGTAATGTGTTTGAATTATTATAAATTAAATGTCTTTGAATAATTTAAACAAATAAAGAAAACAAAAAAAACATTATTATTTGTAATGTGTTTGAAAGTAATGCGTTTGAATTATTGTAAATTAAATGTCTTTGAATAATTGAAACAAATAAAGAAAACAAAAAAAACATTATTATTTGTAATGTGTTTGAAAGTAATGTGTTTGAATTATTATAAATTAAATGTCTTTGAATAATTTAAAAACAGTAATGTTTCTCAAAGAAAAACTAATAAAAAATAATACAGTAAATAAATTAAAAAAAAAATGTAGCGTTGGCGAACGTAGCATTGTTCGCCAGCGGTAGTTTAGCGCTGGCGATACAGCCAAGATGTTCGCCAGCGGTATGGGCGTAGCGCTGGCGAACCAGCCAAGATGTTCGCCAGCGGTATGACCACAGAGAGCTACACAGGGCCGCGCGGGACTTAGCCGTTTTTCGAATCGATCGATCGAGCGCTCGTACACAGACACACTGCACGCGCGCGCACGGTTCCCTCGTCTCCGGCGAGCCTCTTCGTCTCCGGCGACCACCGCGGCAGCGCCCTCTCCACTCTCACCGGCGACGCCCTCCCTCTCTCCCACCCCCACTGCCCCACTCTCCCCCTGCCCACTGCCACTCCACCCGCACTGTCCCACTGCCCTCCCTCTCCGGCCACCGCGCACGCGCCCCTCCCTCCCTCTCCGGCCACCGCGCACGCGCCCCTCCCTCCCTCTCCGGCCACGCCATCCCTCTCCCCTTCCCTCTCTGCCCTCCCCTCCACCTCCTCGGCCTCGCTGCTGCCCCGAGCACTGCCCCCTACGCTGCCTCGAAGGTGTTCGACAGAAGTCCAAAACGAGGTAACGAATCGCATCTCGATGTCCCCAACTCCCTACTGAATCGCATCTCCTTTTGGCCAGAAATACATGCTCGTAGCTAGCCTTGATTAGAGCTGTTCTGGTTGTGCTTGTGCTTGTAGTGGTTCTGGTTTCCTGATGATTGAATAGGATTACTTTGTGTTATTAGCATCAGAATGTATGGACAAAGTAAAAACCATTGTATCATACTCACAGTAAAATAATCAAAACTGCTAATCACAGTCACTAACCCAATTTCAGGTAGCTAAATCAGAGAGATTAACCCAAACTCAGGTAGCTAAGTAAAAAAATATGGTCAACCACCAAGTCCTAGCAGATTCTGTGTAAGCCACATAATAGCTTTGCTTTAAAAAATTCGAAGCCACACAAATTAATCTTGAAAAAGTAACCATTAATCTGTGTTCCAATTTCAAAAAAAGAGCAAGGAAATTTCAGTATGTTCCAAAGCCATTTGTTCATCTTGTTTTCGCCAATGTTACCAAACTGGCAAAGCTTGCAGTTATGTTCCAGGTTAGCAATGTCACAGCTTGCAACTGTCTGAAAACTATGCAAGTTCCAAACATGATCAACCAAAACAATCATCATTAGCAATGTCACAGCTTGCAGCTGTTTTCCTGTTAATTTTCCTGTTAAATTAGTCCCTCGTTTCTTCAATATCCGCTACGCATTTGACTTTCAGGAATGCACGATAGAAAAACTGCAGCCCCAATCAACATGTCAGACTCCAATCCATTAGTTGTCTGCATGATCATCTTAGCATGACAAAAGGATATTAAGTATGCATCTTCAAACAAAATCCGGGACCATGAACTAAATCAAGGACCACAAACACGATCCAGACCATTAAACCAAAGCAAATCTAGTTGAGGAAGATGCATATTCCAGATCCAGTTCTTGTTGATTTCTAGTATTACAGAAAAATTCATGTACGAAGCATTATAGGAAGCATTCTGGTGGCATTACCAGCAGCCATGCATTTACAGCTTCTCTGTATCCGCATGAGCAATATTGTGTACATGATTTCTTAGAGCATATCTCCCATACAAGGTTTGTTTAACAGAAAACTTGTAAAATCATTTTTCTGTAATCTTGGCTAAAAAAATCCCTTCATGAATACAAGAATAGATCTCCATTAATGAGCAAATCCAGCAAATCCATAATAGAAAAAAAAATCATGGATAACCGTTGAACAAAAACAACCAGACCAAACAAAGAATATAAAATACAAAAAGCCCTCCAAATCTGTGGCTGGCCATGGATTCCTGTGTGATTGGAAAGAGGAGGGGAGGATCGAGGTCGTCCTCTCCCTGTTACAGGAAAATTAACAGGAAAACTATGCAATGTCACACCATATCACCGCGTCAAATCTGCCAATTGTTGTATCTATAAAGTAACAATCAAAGTCTCAGACAAATACTAGGACAAATTTATTATCAAATGTGTTATGGACTCATTTAAAAAATGTGTACTTTAAATATGAAGAAATTGTTTCATTTCTGTTTGAAATCTGAGGTAATGAACACAAGGAGATGGTCCTGTAGTTCTCTGTCATTACTTCCATGTACTGTTTTCTTATATAGATTTAAGTTCATTCACTTCATAACAGTTTTAGTATCAGATAATTATGAAAGGAGATGGTCCTGTAGTTCTCTGTCATTGAATTAATGCTACTCTTAGAACCAAAAAATTTGTGGCTGTTTCAAAACAGAAATCATAGTTGGTGAGCTATATATGGTGTGGTGTGTGTGTTGTGGTGTATGTGGTGTGGTGTAGTACCTAGTGTTTTCTCTTAGTACTCAATTGTTAGCAATTTATATGCATGTCCTGTCTTGATATCTAAATATGAATCTGGATATCTCAATTGTTTTTTATGGTTGGTGATGGTTGGTGTGATGGATGGTGTGTATGGATGGTGGTGATGGATGGTTGTGATGGATATGGCGTGGTGATGATGGATGGTGGTGGTGGATGGTGGAGATGGTGTGTGGTCGTGTGGATATGTGCCCACCTTCATGTGGATGACGATGATAATATGAGGGGTGGGATCTATTATATGAGGGGTGGGATTTTATGTGCAGGTACCCCACGTGAGTCCTTATTTGCCGGAATGTTGATTAATTTCCGTTCTGGCAAATTTGGGTACTCCATTTGTGATATTTTTAGCAAAGGTCATGCCGAAATTTTCCGTGAATTTTGGCATGATCTTTGCTAAAAATATCACAACTTAGAGTGTCCGAGAAATTTGGACTCATATGGGGTACATCGTCTAAATTGTAGGATTTGTTGAACTTACTTCGGGTTTTCTCTCCTTCCTTAGATATGGCTCACAACGACGAGGCGGGTGGTTCTGGTCTCGGACACGGCGGAGACAACGACGATGCGTGGCTTTCTATGCTAAGCGCCGGAGGCGGACCCGTAGATCCGCACCCGGATCTAGAGATGGAGGGCGACGATGCAGACGACGAGATGGACGAAACCGTTCGCCAGGAGCTAGAGCCACACAACGATACATCGGGCGCAGAAGGTGATCAAACCGGTAGTGGCACCGGGGATACCGCCTCCGGTAGCGAGGCGGCGGCTAGGCGCAAAGAGAGGCGGCACAACATGCTCGCCACCATGCGGGAAGAGTTCACGGAAGTGGACCCCAAGAGCGGTGCTCCCCTCGAGCCGGAGAGTTATGCCAAGGGCTATGGAAACCAGATAGGCTGCATAGCTCGAGACTTCGGCAACGTTAATATGGAGCACCTCAGAGCTAAAGAAAACAAGGCTAATGCCGCCCTGCTGATTGAGAAGCTGCACACAAGGTACAAATTCCCGGATCCTTACGACAACCAGGACCTGAAGAAGAATCTGGTCAACTCCTTAGCACTGGGAAAGTTCGCCAAGGCGTTTACGACTTGGAGATCCAGTTTGCGGGAGATGCTTGCGAAGGGTAAGGATTTTGATGAGATCCATAAGATGTGGCCCTCCATTTCCGAGGAAGACTTGGCCCAATTCAAGATCGACGAACTCAAACCGGAAAGGATTGCGCTGACTAAATGGGGGAAAGAACAGCGAAAAAAGAACATTGGCCCTCACAATCTCGGAAGCCGGGGTTACCTTGGGAAGCAGAAAGTATGGGAAAAGGAGGATTCGAAGAGAGAAGGGTCGAACCCGTTTGACAAGATCACCGACCCGCAGGTGAGAAATTTTGTCAGGGCCCATTATAGGGAAGATCCCAAAAAGCCCGGCGATCTTGTGTTGAACGAGAAGGTCAAGCTGCTCGAGAATAAGTATCTCGAGGAAGAAGAAAAAGAACGCCTATCTCAATCTGACGGGGGGTCCTCGGCGACGACGAACAAGGACCCGTATGACACCCCTTTCATTAGGGCGCTTAACGCGATGAAGGGAGTGCCCCTTGACAAGAAGCCGCATCGTGGCCATGTGCATGGCCTCGGAAAGGGTCATCGGCATGCGCACTACTACCCCGACACCAAGGAAAAGCGTAAGGAGCGGAACAAGGGCCCGGAGAAGACGGTCGACGAGCTTGTGAACGAGAGGCTCAATGAGCTCCTCCCTACCATCTGTTCGACCGTCGCTCAGTCCTTAGCGCCGTGGATGCTAGGTGGAGGACAAGGGCCGCTCCCGCAGATAAACATAGCCCAAATGGTGCAGCCAGCGCCGCAGAACGTGGCCCCCGTCGTGGCGCCGCAGAACGTGGCCCCCGTCGTGGCGCCGCAGAACGCGGCCCCCGTCGTGGCGTCTGCTGCGCGGAACGAGCCGGCCCCCAACCCTCAGCCGGAAGGTCGCAAAGATCCGTCGCCGCCCCGCCACATCTCTTCAACGCCGCCGCCGACACTTAGCGGTCCATCCCCCTTGTCCGAGCTCAATGCCCTCACGGTAATTCAACGTGCACTGCTTAATTATATATTATGACTTGATTCGTGACGGCATCAGTCTCTAACAACGATCGCGCGACGTTTCGCAGGCCGACGAGACGGGATGCACATTGCTCCTTAATGTGAACGGCGAGTTAAAGGACGTCGCCAAAGGAAAAATCATCACACCTCTGAACCGCGTATCCCACGGCGTTCGTATGCCCGAGGACGTGTTCAGAGTGACATTAAGTCGGGTGCTCCCTGGTTGCGGTGCTCTCGATCCTCCGAACCAACCACCCGCAGCCGACAGCGAGTTGAACCTGGAGCAATGCTTGGTTTGGCCATTGACCTGGCCGAAATCACTAATTCGTTTGGAAAGTACTCCTGCCAACACTCCAACACCGGTCCAGGGGTCGGGGCACCCGAGCCAACACAAGGATTTCTCACCTGCAAAGTCCGTGCAGCACGACGGCGACGATGCTGAAGATGAGAACCCGAATGACTACCTCGTCGACGATCCTTACGAGGGGGCGCCCGGCCTGGATGATCTTGATCAACTTCTCTTGCCAGCGGAGGAAGCGGATAAATATCGATGCACAAAGCGTCTTTTCTCTTCTCAAGAGCCGGCAGTCCCCGAGCAAGAAGTCATCAGCCAGGATGCCCTCAAAGAGGCGGTAGCGGATGTATTTCATAAGAGCCAGCCTAAGAAGACGACACGGAAAAGAACAAAGAAGAGTTCTGCCGTTGCATCGATGAGCCAACCGGTGGAGGGGACCAAGTCTAAGCCGCAGACAGGACGTGTATTGGACAGGATACCCATAACCGACTGGCATCAGATCCATCAGTTGGGCAAACCGATGCTTCCGCCGAGGTTGGTCGCCTTGCTGACAGGTGATATGCGTAGCGTCCATGACGGTGTACTATATATGGAGGAGATGCTTCTGAAAGAGAAAAATCCAACGCTGCCGGTTTTGGTCGCAAAGGTGCCATCTACGGCGGGATTTGTCACTGAAGGCAACGCAAACAAGATCATCATTAGATTTGACGACATTTTCCGGATGTTCCACATGAAATCACTCCACTCGTCAATCGTCCGTCTGTTTACGCTCAGCTTGGCGCATCAGCTATCCGTAGAGAATGTCAGAAACATCGGGCTAGCAGACCCCTACTACATGCACGACATGTACTTGAACAACACCAGGGGTAGGGCAAAAGCGACAAACTACCTCGAACAAGTGTTGCTCACTAACCATATGAACAAGAGGATCACCCTCGTGCCCTACTTTCCTGAGTAAGTTATATTTCCCATATTTACATAAGTTTGCGCATATATAATTTTTGAGGATTATATATATGGACTCTCCTGTTTTGCGCAGAAACAAATACGGCACCCTCATCATGCTCTACCCGAGAGACGCGCACGCAGTATATCTCGACTCCGGGAGTACGATGAAGGAGAAGAACTACACCCTCATCAAGTCTGTTCTCAATGATGCTATGGATGGCTACATCAGGGGGGAAGGATTCTGCGACAGGAAGAAACAAATTCAAGGCAAATATGTGTTCAGACACAGAACAGAGTTTCCCTGCCCCAAGCAGGCGCCAGGCGGCCAAATGGAGGCATGGTACCTCATCCAACACATGACGGAGATCGTGAAGGACCAACATAGTCTGCAATACATGTCTGCTGTGGACAAATGGTCTCGCAGCATCGTGGAATGGTCTGATGCTGAGTACAGACAAAACTTTGGTCGCATCCAGCGCAAGCTCTGCACAATCATCTATAAGGATGTAGTAACTGCAGGATCTACCTTCCACTGGAACACCCCACTATCTAACAATGAGTTGCGACAATGTGTGCTAGAGAAGACTGACGAGAGACCATTCAACTCGTTAGAAGGTTCTCTTCCGTTCCCGCCGGAGAAGAAACAGAAGATCACAACATCGAGGAAGAAATGATCGACGGTATGTATTCGATTCGTTACGAATTGCTCCTAATAAGAACTTGTGATTTCCTTTGCCGGTCTAATGCTTTTATCTTGGTCTACAGAGAGATGAAGAAGTGGACGGTGCGCTGGCCCTAGCGAAAGATCGCAAGCGGAGGCGGACCGTATATCTAGTCTTCTTTGCGATTGATCTCTATATCGCGCGTACGTTGCATAGATGTAGTAGTCATACCTTTGTAATCGTTGAACTAATTAGATGGCTATATTTTGGGTTCAAAATCTTCCGACATAAACGTGTTATTGAGATCAATGTGTTGTATTCGTACTTATGAGAATTGGATATGGATGCATATGTATAGATGTGTTAATTTCGTTATCGATGTGTTAAATTCGTTATGGATGGATGCATATGTATCTATGATTTATCGATGTGCTATCAGTGATTTATATGTGTGAAGTTTATAAATTATAGAATTTGAATGTATTTGGACCTGGGAATATACAGAATCAGAATATACAAACTGTTATACAAAAAAAAAGAAAAAATACAAACCTGGGAAACTTACCACTGGCGAACAAAGTCCCTACCGCTGGCGAACAGTACCACTGGCGAACAGAATGACTACCGCTGGCGAACCAGTACCGCTGGCGAACAGAGGAGCTACCGCTGGCGAACATAGCGCTGGCGAACAAGGCTTTGTTCGCCAGCGGTAACATGCACTATCGCTGGCGAAGTGATGTTCGCCAGCGGTAACCTGCTACCACTGGCGTGGTAGCGCTGGCGAACACATGTTCGCCAGCGGTAGGCCAATTTTGTTCGTCACTGGTAGGGGTTTTCCTACTAGTGCACCTATCAAACCAATAAATATTAATCAACTTTATGAAGCGAAAGCACTTGACAAAATTCCCATGTGTCCTCGAGAACGTTTTCTAATCATAAGTAGAACAACCGGCTTGTCCTTTGCTCTCAAAAGGATTGGGCCACTCGCTGCAATTATATTTACTGTCTTTTATTTACTCGCACTTTATTTATCTGCTATATCAAAAACCACTGAAAACTTGTTTGTTAGCGTTTATAGTGAATCCTCTATCCAACCTGCTTGTTAACACCTTCTGATCCTTGTTGCCTTCGACACTCTTATTTATCAGAAGTATTACGATACACCCCATATACTTGTGGGTCATCAGTCCGCCAGCATAAAATTCGGCCCAAACCGGCGGAATCTAGGCTCATGGGGCCTGGCAGGCGAAAAACAAAACCTCCTAGGACGCTCTCGGGGACGGCTCGAGATGCTCTTAAAAAAGTAAGGCCTTCGGCAATGGTCGTCTCTTAGCATAGTATCATAGACAAAGTGTTGATCTGTCAATATAATAACTGAAGAGAGAGATGGAGATTGTATCTTAGCTAACATACGGATATTACATGAAATCATACCAAAACATTTCAAACTGGACCCAAGTAGTGGTGAATCTCTTATTAGGCAAATCAACTCTCCGCCGAGAAGAAAGGTCCCATTCCCCTCTCCCTGCTCCCCGCTCCCCGCTCTCTGCCGCTGGCCACTCCGGCCATGGCATCCACTTAACCTCCCACCGCTGGCCGCCCCGGCTTCGGCGTCATCCTCCCGTCTCCCCGGATCGATGGCTCCCACGTTCTCGACTCCGCTGCTGGTCGGAGGTGGCCATCACGGTGGTGTTGCGCCCTCCATCCATGCATCGGTCTCGTCCAGGATGGGACGTCCAGTCGTCTCGGGTCTCGGCCTCTCTTTTGGTTCGTCTTTGCCTGGAGAAACGGGCACGTGCGGCTCCGTTGCAGCTACCAGTGTAACGCCGGCTCCAGCAGGGAATGGCATCAACGACCGTCTCACGTGGGTTCCCTAGGCGCCATCTCGAAAATCTCTCTAGAGGAAGCGGAAGGCTGCCTAGCGTGCTGCGGCCGCGGCGGTCGAAATTGGCCTCCTCGCCGCGTTCTCTAGTTCCACTCAAGATGGTGGGGCTCTACTTCAACTACTACTGGCCAGGTCATATGAATAGGGGGTGCCCGAACTCCATGGTGTGCCTGCACTTTGGTGAGGATGGTCACGGGGCGATGGGTGCCCACAGCCCCGTAGCCCCAAATCGGAGGAAGAACTGCGCATGGAGTTGCTAGCCAAGAGGGCATTCATGGTTCCACTGTCTGTGACGTCGCGGTCGTGTCTCGGTGGGCAGAAAAGAGGAGCCGATGCAGCCGAGGTTGAGCGGTTTCCACTCTCGAACATCTTAGCCTTGACTGCTTCGCAGGTAGATGGGCCCGTCATGGATGCACATCGAGTGGAGGATGCGCCGATTTGCGTGGCCCACCGCTCGCCGGGGATGAAAGATCTGGAGAACCGGCTACTCCATGCCATGGTGGCCTACATCGAAGGCTCACGTCCGGAGGTTTCATGCGAGCAGGTCTATGCGACGCTTGAAGCCAAGCTCGGCATCTTCTTCGAAGAGGTTTCGGTGCACAAGTACATGCCATGAGACTTCCTCCTTGTGTTCGCTAGCGCTGCAAGACGGAATTTGGTGGCGTCGCTCCCCTCCCTTCCCGGAGACGGCTTCTCTCTCTTTTTTCGGCAATGGACGGGCCAATCCCAAGTCTTCAAAGGTGTGATGCGCAAGAAGGTGAGCCTAGTGTTAGAAGGAGTCCCTCCGCATGCGTGGTCAATTGAGGTGGTGGAAGATCTCCTTGGAACCTCATGAGTTATCAGCGAGTTTGCATCAGAGACGAGCAACCGCGACGAACTCGCCCTATTCAAGCTCGCGACTTGGACGGACGACATCGACCTAATCCCTCCGGCTCCCAACTTTCTCTTGCTCCCAACTTTCTGAGAAGGTTGTCAATCTTCTCGGCTTGCTGAAAACTAGAGAGTTAATTGTATCAAATGGTTGGAGAATATTAAATCAAAACGGAATAGCGAGCAAGTGACGATGAAAAGCAAGTAAATAAGGATGTAATCAGTGAGGAAAATATGACCGGGGCCATATTTTCACTAGTGGTGTATGTCCTAAGAACAATAACCTGTTGGGTAAACAAATTACAGGTGAGAATTTGACAAATCATGAACGTATAACAATACTATTATGACGATATATAGTTCGCTAGTTCTAACATTGTAGTCATTACGTCCAAATAAATATACCATCATCCGATAGTATCTATTACTAAAAGTCCACCTTGAGACAGATATCCAGTAATTCTCGCTAGTATTAAGTTGTTGGAACAAAGTGATTGTTTTGTGTGCAACAGAAAAATCATTAAGAATAGTACATAATGTAAGAAATAATTCACATATGTAGACAAGAACATCGTTGTTTTCTCTCTAGTGACAATCCCCACATGTCATGTTTGTCACTTGAGCACAGATAAAAAGGAGGCATGAACCCACTATCTAGCATATAAACCCTCTCTTAGAGGTGCATACAACAACTTGGTCAAGGAAATCATACACACTGGAGAGCATTGCAAGACAATATTAATCTTTACCTAATAATAAAGAGAGGAAGGTTTCTTCCGGTCCAACCTGGTGTTTTACCATTTTGCCCTTCTACCAAAATATCACCCCTTTTCGACATCAACTCTGCGTGATTCTAGCACCCTCCCGTTAGCCCATATACTATAGCTATGCTCGTTCGTACTCGTGTTTGACATGTGCTTGGGACGGATTCTTCGATTATACGTACTAAATCCCAATCCATCACGGAATCCAGCCCCGCCCCTAGACGGGTTCAATATATATGTCGCCTAAACTCCTCTTGCCCAGCCGCCACGCCCACAGGGACGAAACCCCCTCCCCGCTCGATTCCATGATGCCAGCTACAGTTCGTCACGTCGGGCGCGATGTGCAACCTGCAACGTCGGCCGGGTACCATAGACACAATTGAATCGAGGGCAACTTCATCGAGGCATGTGTCGTCGTCGAGCCGATAGCGCCGCTTGAGATCAATGGCGATCGGCGTGTTGCATGTGAGCGGGCGCAGCGTGCATGCATGGCATCGATTTGTAGTAATTAGATGGGGTGCCAGGTGCGATTAGTGGGTTGATTAGTAAGGATTAGTGATTACTATATATCTCCTTTCCAGGGACGTGCAAGTTCTCTTCCAGGTGCGATTAGTGGATTGATTAGTAAGGATTATTGATTACTATATACGGAGTATCTCCTTGCCGGGGACGTGCAAGTGCTTCTCCCTGCGTCCGCGGCCGCACCGCCAACGCGCTTGCCAACAACCAGGTCTGGTCCGTCGTCGGCAAGATGCTTCCCTCCATCATTGTTGGTCCGCAGCTCGAGAATCAATGAGACAGGCGTGTCTTGATTTGCCGCCGCCGATGAAAGCTGGAAGGGGCAGCATGAGGCAGAGAAGGAGATCGATAGGTCTCCTTTGCTTCCTCAGATGCATCTCCCCGCGGCAACCGCTGCGCCTAGGCGTCCTCGCGCTGCCTAATCTGCTCCACCGCCGCTGCTACCGCAGGTTCTTGATCTGGAGGGAGTGGTTGAGCAGCTCGGCAAAGGAGGAGGTCCGGCGATTGGTTGACTCTGATTGGTGTTGTTGCATGCCGCTGCTCTGTTTTAGAGATAGAGAGATAAAGAGAGAATCGAGGTGACCGAGAAAGGAGATGATGGATTTTTGATGTTGTTATGCTTGGTTAAGTGCTACTTTGCTACCGACGGGTGCTTTGCATTTGTTTCGGCAGACGAGAAAGGAGATGAAGAATTTTTGATGTTGTTACGCTTGGTTTCAGTGCTTAATGTTTGTTTACGTCCTTTGTTTCATGTCCACAGCATCGGAAGGAAGCCTCCGGCGTACTGCGCGACAACATAGGCCTATAGAGCGGCCAGCCAATTCCAATTAAATAAAGCAACAGCAAACTACAGAAGTACTCCCTCTGTTCCAAAATAGATGACTTCCATTTGTTCAAAAATGTTTGTATATGGACATATTTTAGTGTCTACATACATGCATGTTTGAACAAATGGGAGTCATCTATTTTGGAATGGAGGGAGTAACTTCTTAATTCCTCCTTTCTAACCCGCTCATGGCGGCGTGCGCCGTCTTGCCGGTTCGCGGCGGCAAACGCCTTTGATGCATCCCGCCGGTAGGGGAACGCTGCAAATTTTCTAGAATCCACTTCTTTAGAATAAAATTTGCAAAAAACGGCTAACCTATAGCTTATGCAACGCATGCAACCTATAACTTCATCTTTATCACGTGGGTTCAGTCTCGAGATAACATCAAAATAAGGGTTTCTTGGAGGTTTCAGGTATTTTAGGAACATATTTTTTTTCCTAAATGATGATCACCATGTTCCTTAGTGCATTTTTATTTTTACCTTTTTATTGAAGTTCTTTTACAAGATGAAAATGTGTTCGGATCATCTTGTGTAGGCACACAAGATAATTGTTGGCATTGCTTGGATGGAAGCTATTATATTCGCACTATTGGAAAATATAGCAACGTGCAGATGAATTACGAGTTGGTTGGATTCCTTCCTCTCTTTTTTATCACCCATAGCTGTCTCCCCTGAAACAACATCAACGTCGGCTAAACTTGATGGAACTTTGTAGACGAAGGCCTCAAAGTCAACGGTTATAGAGCAGATGATTGAATAGTCGTCTCGACTCCTCCCCTAACTGGTTTGTTAGCCTAATTCTGGGGTTTTCTACCCCCGATCCCGAGAGACCAGGCGAAGACCTTCCCGAAGTGGGTCAAGGTGGCGATTACAAGCGCTTGGCCTTGCTGGCCCATGTACTGGTTGTAATTGCGGGCAAAGGAGGCATTGGCGGCGGTGAACCGAGACATTCAACTTGGTTGGTTTCCGCGACATCTGTCACCATCTTTCAGTTTTTCTCTATCGTTGCAACGCATGGGCATGTTTACTAGTACTCTCTAAAGATATAAGTGAAGCATCTCAATATGACATGAACAAAATAACCATAATATCATGGTTCATCGGATCCCAGCAAACACAATATGTAGCAATTACATAACAGTGATCCTGATCATGTTAGGCGGCTCACAAGATCTAAACATGGTGGCACAAAGTAGAGAGAGCACCATATAGCTACTGCTATGGACCCGTAGTCCCGGGATGAACTACTCACACATCTTTCTGGAGGCAATCATGGAGATGTAGAGACCTCTGGTGACGATCCCCCTATCCGGCAGGGTGCTGGAGCAGGGGTCCAGAAGACCTAGATTGGACTCTTGAGGTGAAGGTGCCTCTGTATTTGTTTCGTGGAAAATTTCTCCGTCCCCAATTTTTTTTTGGTTAATGTGATTTTATAGAGGAACAGACGATGGGAGGGGGTGCTAGGGGACGCCAAATGACCCCGAGGCGCGGCCTAGGGTCAGGTCGCGCCTGATAATCCTGTGTTGGCCCGATACCACTTCTCTGTCTCTCCTTTGGACTCAGTCTTCATTCCGGTGAAAAATAAATCTTCGTTAATTTTTAGCGCATTCCGAGAATATTTGTTTAAGAACTTCTCTGAAATACAAAAACAAAAGAAAACATGAACTTTCTCTTGGCATCTTTTTGATAGGCTGATCCATGAAAACATTCGAAAAATGAAGGAAAACATGGGAAAACATGTAGAAAACCTAGCATGGAGCATCAAAAATTGTAGATATGTTTGAGACTATCACCTCCTAGTCCAATTCGGATTGGACTAGAGAGTCCTTGCAAATCCCAGCGAAAACCAACCTTTTTTCTCTATTTTGGGTTTTCTGTTTATTTCCTAATCAAACTAGGAAGCCTAGGGAGTGCAATGTGCCTCACCATGTGGCCCTAGTCCTCATGTGGTTGCACCCCATCTCTTAAGATAAAATCACCGACTCTATCCAACCATGTTATAAACACTTTCTAACATCACAAGACATCTCATGCCCGCTTTCATATGCTCCAAAAAGCGTGCAACATAATTTTATCTTCTGGAATAAATTTCCGATAGTAATAGAAATTGTTTCTATTGCTCCAGGACATCCAATGCCCTTTTTATAAATTATCACTGATATATAATTACATATAACATATTCCTCACGGGGAAACATCCTTCCAATGAAACTCACTCCCTTCTCTGAACCATCCAAATGTGAAAACTAACTTGGATGCCTTAAGTGTGTGACCCATACAGGTTCGATAACAAGTAGACATGTTCGGAAAAGTCTTTTCCCAATCAATAATCAACATAAGGACCATGGACGTCCATATTGACTCCTACAAGTTATACGAAGGAACTCGGGTGAACCTGTTATCATGTATGTTCCCATTCACGATACCAATAAATACCTAGGGACGAGATAAATGACATGACCATGATTAAACTCATTAATCAACATGTCACATTATCCTCAGTATCATGTATGATTCCTTTACTCGTTAACGTTCTACAGTATCCCCATGACTTACACCATGCATTTGTCTGCGCAGACTTGTAAATAGATATTATCACACCGAGTGCATTCTTCTCTTTAGAGGAGTAATTCCTAGTCTTGAACTATTTGGGTGAAATACATACAATCGAGGTTACCCAATAATAGCCTTTTCTATCACCTAATTCACGGTCTGATACTTGACTACACCAAATCAATTTTTTTAGAATGCACCACCATATATTCTCATGGTCAAAGGAAGTTAACAAGTTAATCATGATGTGAGGATACTATTTATAGCAATGCTAAAAACATATCTCGTAGCATCTCAGCTACTTGGGTCTACCAACAGTATGATCTCATTAATATTGACATAACAAATATCCATGATCAGGAAAACATGACCATCTAATATTAATGAGTTTGTCTATAAGACGTGACAAGGGGTTATAATGGTGTGTTTATGTTTCTACATGTGCGTATGGCTTTTTCTCTGAATCTCATATTCAGTTTTCATAGCAGTTGTAGCATAAAATCATAATAAATTAATCATGAAAACTGGTGTATTTTATTGTCTCTTAGACATATATCTAATAGTCAGCTGGTCAAAGCTTAGGAAAATTTTGCATTTTAACCCCCCCTAAAAGGGTAGACTCTACCCGCAAGTTCACCTGGAAGAGATAACCCACCAGCCCTGAGCCCCAACCCACCAAACCCTAGAATCTAGTGCCCAGCTCCGTTCCTCCCATTTTGCTCACTCCCAGCCCCGAGCTCCCTCATCCCCGTCCCCTATCCTCGACGGCCAGTGCTCCACCATCCTCGTCCTCTAACCGGAGGCGACCTCGACCTCATATTACCGCTATATCCGCTCTCGAGGGCGCACTCTCGTGGCTCCTCCTCTCCGGCGGGATGAAATAGAAGGAACGGCCAAATCCGGCTAGGTCAAGGCGATCTCGCTGTGTGCTCCACAAGCGGAGCTGTTCAAGGAGAATCCGCCGCAAGATCTGCGTTCACGTAGTCCTACCCGCGGGATGGACGCGCGTCCAGCAAGCCATGCACTACAGGAATGGCAATATGTGCCGACGGCCAAAACAGGTGCCGACGGCCAAATGTCGGGCACCGTCGGCACAGGGGGTCAGACCCCCAGCCTGCGCTAGAGGCCGTCGGCACAATTCTGGCCGTCGGCACAGTACGACATAGGCCGACGGTGGCCCTCGGCAAAACTTTAGCCGTCGGCACAGCCTCAAATAGGCCGACGGTGGCCCTCGGCGGCCGAAAGGCCGTCGGCACTGCTTACTGCGCCGTACTGCGCCCGCTGGCTGGGCCCTACCCAGCACTATGCCGACGGCTTTGCCGTCGGCACAGGTGAATTTTTTTTTTCTTATTTTGTGCATGCATGTGTATTTATTAGTTACTATCAATTGATAAAATTAATATGTTAATATTTCATGTTTAAAATATATTAATTCACAACCGTTACCATGTATCGAGAGATCTAAGTCGATTTCATTTATTCATACTACACCGACACAACTATCGAGTGGGTTTTCACACACTAAGTCTATTTTATTTTTGTTTTATGTTCCTATGGCCTACCCTAACATAACCAATCACCTAGTTCCACAATGCTACCCCCTTTCGACGCCGTTACCGCGTGTTTCCGTATAAGTCCGGTATTTCTCCTGCGGGTCTAGGGTTTCACCGGAGGGGTGGATCCGGAGCGTCTGGACCCCAACACAAGCAAGTTTATGCCATAGCATGTTATTATAGGTGTGTTGTGTGCTTTTGATGGCAAAGATTTCACTCCGGGGTGTGGGCCGCTTCACCGGCATCCACTTCTCTCTCGTGAGTTTACACGCGCTTATAGGGTGAAACCCCCGTATCGGACGAAACGTCGTGAATCTTCCGAAGAGGTGGGTTCTACCTTGTTGTTTTATGTTCCTATGGCCTACCCTAACACAACCAATCACCTAGTTCCACAATGCTACCCCCTTTCGACGCCGTTACCGCGTGTTTCCGTATAAGTCCGGTATTTCTCCTGCGGGTCTAGGGTTTCACCGGAGGGGTGGATCCGGAGCGTCTGGACCCCAACACAAGCAAGTTTATGCCATATCATGTTATTATAGGTGTGTTGTGTGCTTTTGATGGCAAAGATTTCACTCCGGGGTGTGGGCCGCTTCACCGGCATCCACTTCTCTCTCGTGAGTTTACACGCGCTTATAGGGTGAAACCCCCGTATCGGACGAAACGTCGTGAATCTTCCGAAGAGGTGGGTTCTACCTTGTTGTTTTATGTTCCTATGGCCTACCCTAACACAACCAATCACCTAGTTCCACAATGCTACCCCCTTTCGACGCCGTTACCGCGTGTTTCCGTATAAGTCCGGTATTTCTCCTGCGGGTCTAGGGTTTCACCGGAGGGGTGGATCCGGAGCGTCTGGACCCCAACACAAGCAAGTTTATGCCATATCATGTTATTATAGGTGTGTTGTGTGCTTTTGATGGCAAAGATTTCACTCCGGGGTGTGGGCCGCTTCACCGGCATCCACTTCTCTCTCGTGAGTTTACACGCGCATAGAGGAGGCCGACGGGGTTCTGACCTGTGCCGACGGCCTTTTGCCGTCGGCCTATAAGCAGATTCCTGTAGTGATGGGGCCGTTTCCACGGGCTCTAACCAGCGCCGCCATCCATGGTGTATGGAGAGCTTGGTGCACTGCCCACCTTCCCTTACTATGGGGGCGCCACCCACTTCATTTTATTTTCTTGAATTTCTGATGAGATTTTAATAAGTCCGCCTCCAATGAACATAACATTAGAGGCGGGCCATTTTTAAAATCGCCTGGGCGTACAGACGGCCCGCTAAACGAGCTTCCATCGGCCAGATTATCAATAACTGTAGCTTCGAGCCGGATGGGAATATTGCTGAGTCCTATGGACGGACAGAAACCGGGCTGAGCTTGTGGGTTCTCTACTATTTTTAAGATTTTGTTATTGTTATTCTTATTTCAGTCATCACCACTAATCAAAAATCTACCAAGTTATCTCATATGCAGGTGTGGTTGAGGGGAATGCGTCTTATGATAAATATTCTCTTGATCCCATTGTGTAGAATATTATAAATCAGCGGAAAATATTTCCCAACAAAGACTAAAAATGTCTTAAACTTGTGGGTATCAGGTGACGTGGAGGAGCGGCTGGCCTGATATGGGTTCGAGTGGGTCGCGGCTGAGGTTGGCGGCGAGAGCCACTTTTTGTACGTTGTTGTGTTGGACGCCGGGGCTAGTCTAGGGTGGTGTGGTGTGGTGCTACGGCAAGATGGCGTGTCGTTGTGTGTTCGCTTGGTCCTGTGTCGCCACAAGTTGGTGCCTACCCTCCTCCTCGAGGTTTGTTGGGCGGAAGATGCAGCACTCTAGGAGAAAGCCTTGAGTCGAAGGAGTCGGTGATGGTGGTGCGGGTATCGGTGAAGAGCTCGGTTCGTCTCCTTTGTTGAGTCGTTGTTGATGAGGTCTGAGGGATGCGGCATTGACAAGGCATAACCGGCCCCCCCTCCCTGGTGATCTCTGCGGTTATTGTGTGGGATGCTCTTGGCGAAAGCATGGAGTCGACAAGGTCGACGCTCACAAGTGTTTGGTGTTCCTTCTTGGAGGCTTTGTTGAAGACCTAGTTGCACGCCCTACCCATGGCTAGTAGTTGAGCTTGGTGGTGGAGGATAGCTCGACAGTGTTGCCGGCGTTGATTTTATTTTCTTTGTTTTTTACCTAGTTTCCTTTGTCTGGTCGTTTTGGTACTGCTGCAAGAAAAAGGAAAAAAAAAAGTGGAAACTAGGCCCAAAAATCAAAGAAGAGAAAATAAACAGAGGGTGTCCCGGTGTACATGCCCAAGATATCCATAGATGGTAACCTTTCTAAGAAAGCATCTCTAGCTATGATATCAATAAATGACAATTGTTGTAACGAAGAATATTGTTGGAAATAATGGTTATATGAACAGAGATGCCTTTATGAATGACCATCAATTCCTTCTGTAGAAAATGAATAATAATCTGGAGCTAGATACATATCGAATAGTATAGTATATCAGTTGATTTCTAGCATGTCACAATTGAGGTTTACAATTATGTCGAACTAAACAAGTTGTGTCATGGTGACACAGGGAAAGAATATAAAAACAAAATTGCGGGAAGGCAGGGATAAAACTTGATGCAAAATTGGGAAGGGGGAGTGACAGAGTAGAACGTGATATAAATTGGGGAGGGCAAGTGCCCTTCAATTTTTAAAAAAAAAGTGCTATCAATGAATCTCTACACCATAGAAAGATGTGTGTGACGAGCTACCAGGATCAATTGCGTGACAGGAAAAACCGAGGTCTGTTGCAGAACTTCCGACCGTTCTTCTTGACGTACAGTGTGATGCCGATGCAGAGAGCGGCCCACATGAGTGCTACTACCAAATGGCGAAGATCGTTCCGGGCTGCAAAATACGGTTCCAAAAAAAAGGCAATAGAATCAAGTTACATGTCAATACGGGGCGAATTCAACTACATGACTTTCTGCAGTCAGAAAAGTTTACCGTGTCGTAGAGATATCATCATGAACATAGCAGCACCCAGAACCAATGCAAAGGCGATGCGGAAGGACTGCAAAGGGGAAACCGTGCAAGTAAGACAGCCTTCAGTGCGATGTAGAACCAATAATTATTGCAATGCCATATGTTAAACAGGTGTTGGCCACTAGACCGGCTAAATACCCACCTCCAGAGCTCCTGGTTTGCCTGGAACCGCGATGTCCCGACTGACAGATGACGTGTAATGCCCTTGAAGAAGATCCATGGCATCCTAGAAACGCAAGAAAAGTTACAAAATGATGACGTATTGATGCGTTACGATTCCATCTTAAAACATTTGCTCAGACAGACTTAGCCCCCCCCCCCCCCACACACACACACACACACACAAACTATAGTGCGCATTCGAAAACAATCAAAGAAATCAGCTATATTTCAGCCTGTTCTACAGATCCAAGTCTGCTCATGGTGCAGGTACTTCCCCCAGGCCAGAAATTTTTTGCTTAGAGAGCAAACTACCTGCTTAGTACCATCTGCAAAGTTGTTCAAGTAATATCTAGCAAGTGCATTCCACAGATCATTTAGAATTCCCTGAGTAGTTCGTTTCCCGTACCTAATAGAAGAAGAAAACAAAATTCAGAAATATGGACAGCTAACAAATTGTGCAATAGTATTTTCTTTTTTTTGTAATGATTGAACGATAAACATGGATATACAAACATGAAGCTGAAAAATATAAAAGAACCTAATACAACATTAGCAGCTAGAGGATTGAACATACTCAAGGAGGCAAGAATCAATATTTAGTAAACCAAATGCAAAGGGAGGAAATAAGGATGCTAACAATTTAGTTGAACAGTTAATAAATAGGAATTCTCTTTAGTAAACCAAATGAAAAGAGATTACCGGACAAAGTCTCCCTTCAAAGCAGGAGTACCAGAGTACTGGGTGCTTATTGCATCTCCATGATTAGCCCACACTGAAATTGGTTCCAGCAACATTGTTCAAAGCTAAGTGTAGGGAGGGTATAAATAGGAACCATGGTTAGTGAATATCAAACATAATACTTACAAACTTTATAATCTGCATCAAAAGCTGGATAATTGCTGATAGTGTCGTTAGCGCCAAAAACACCTAGCCGTTGGAGCTGGCTTTCGAGAATTTTTCTCCCAACCATGCTCTGTTTAGCCATTGTTTGATATTTCAGTATTCAGTATGCAGGTCAGGATGGAAGATAAGAGAAACGAATACTTCAAAATACCAACACAATAATGGCTGGTCACAAAAATATGGACCTACATGCAAGTACAAATATTTTGAAAATGCTTGATGTAAATGAGGCATTTAATATGGTGTTATGTTCGAGAAATTCAAGTCAATGAAATATAACGATATATAAATTTCAATAAAAATGGAAGATGTAGTGAATGATGGATCAATAGAGATGCATGTTTTATCAATTTATCAGTACCTAGCACTAAGTTCTAAAAAAAAGCTTGTGGTAGGAAGTATGTACCTGAGTTACGTTAGTTCGATCTAAGCAATCGATACAATTTGTTCTGACAGTGCCAGTCTGTTCCTCGATTTTCTTGCCTTCATCATTTAAAAGGAAGTACCTATACCATAAGATTAGTATGACCACATTGAGACAGAAACAATAAGATAAATCAGTAACATAGTACGATCATCATCATTAGTATGCTAGTGTCAAATAAGATTGCTGGTCAAATATAGCACTCTAGCAGCAAGGAAAAGAAATCCAGATATAGTTAAAGTAACTGCAGAAATAGACAACAGAGTAGTTGAAATACTGTTACGTAGTAAATCATACTCCCTCTGTTCCTAAATATAAGATGTTGGGGGAGTGTAAATTTAGCTCCCCCAACGTCTTATATTTACGAACGGAGGGAGTAGGAGACTTCATTTTGTATCTTTGAGTACGCACTTATGCTTCTTCAGATAATCCTCTATTTGGTCATACAACTGAGAAAGGCGCTCAAAATGAATATGGCCACAGATTTTGTGGAAGTCAAAATGTATGAATCTGCAGTAAGTAGATAATGTAGCACAATTAGGAACAGTCAAGCACCATAGGCGAACTCTGAAGTGGGGCATAATATCACCTTATATCTTCACTAAGGATAGGCTCAATCGATTTTGCATATCTTTCATAGAGACGGCCTTCAGCACCACGCTAAATATAGAATTAGAAAAGGCGAGTCAATGCACATGGAAAACAGAGTAAGCTAGTACCATTAGGCCAACAGATATGCATACAATAGCATGACTAGAAACATAAATATGAAAGCCGAATCTGCAAATAAGCTTTTCGCAACTTCTGGAACAACATAGCTAGAAATTTTTATGGGGCATAAGCTGAGCAGAGTAACTTAGTTCCATTGAAAGGAGTGGCATATGCACATTGCACAACCAAAATGCAATAGCAGTGTGCAGAACAAATATGGGGCATATAATTCCTAATTGAAATCTGATCTTGTAAATCAGGAACCCCTTATGCTGGAGCACAGGAGCAGCAACCAAAAATCATAACAGTTTGTCTAGAAACCACTTATTGTAGTGAGTCCAACAGTGCAATACTTACACTATTGACAAGATCAATAGCCACGACAGCTCCATATTTCTTTTGTAAATCATGAAAGTGTCGCTCAAGCACACGAGCCTGCAGAACGAAAACTCGAGGCAAATTAGGATGAAGAAAGCATAAACAATACTGCGTTCAGTTCATAGTTAAAATAATATATCACTGCCCTGATGATAAAACTAAATAGAATAAAGAAAAGTTTGAGACAGCTTACCGCCTCCTCTACTCTAACGACATCAAAACTAGGTTTGTATGTCAAATCAACTATCTGCTCCCACAGAAAAGGCATGGAACCTCGAACCTGCAATATACAGTAGCTATATTGAGTTATTCGGAGATGGTAAAATAAAGTAAGTTGCAGTTTACACGTCCTAATTTGGCATCCCTGGCGTAAAACATGAGGTGTAGTATTTCTTTGCTCCTAACACCGCATATTTCAAGTTAATCATTGCAGTATTTGCCGACACGACCTGCACATCTGACAGTCAGACTGTCATTTGCTTAAGGCAGGCCCGACCTGTCAGGTTCACGGGTCAGATCAGGTTGAATTTAAAATTTTGTGCAAACAACAACAAAAGAGCCTATGGCAGAGAAATATTAATTATGGAGCTTGACTGCAAGCGGTGTCAAATTAGGTGGTGAAACTGTAATAGAGTCTGAAGATCCTCTTGACAATCTGAAGACTTTTAGCACAAAACTACAACAAGTGAAACTACAAAGACAAAAAAGAAAAGAAGACTCTTGAACATTATAAACATGACTTAAATCCGTAGTCTAACAGGCTGATTCTAAAATTGTGTGTAGAAGCTTACTTGTACATATGATGCCGTAAATCCCTTTGATTGCATTATCTGCTCTGATTCAACAAAATTTGCTGCATAGCCCTCTGGATCAGCACCTCGTCTCCAACACCGTGTACCTTGAGTAAACAACAGGCTCTTAAATATTTACTGGTCCAGACGATATTGAATTTCTTGAGTAAGTATGGCTGGGAATGAGTACAAATTAGTGAAAGGGAACTCGTGATCAAACTTATGTTGATGCCTCTGAACTCTCACCTATCCTTCGCGTGCACCTGCGTGCAATCATAGTTACATTTACCTTTTCTGACCGAACTTCTGCATGTATATTCTGAAAATCTGATATGTAGTTAAGTTGCAACAGCGCATATTGATATAACACAACCTAGAAATATTCCCTATGTTCCAAAGCAGATGATGTCCTAGAGGGCTGGAGAGCATGCAGTCAAACTTGTCTATCTTTGATCATTACTTAATTAAAAACAATCAGCTTCTGCCATTCTTTTTCAACGAATTACAGGAACGCCAAAAGTAATGGTCAAAGTTGTATTTTATTTAGACAGTGCAAAGTCAATAGCGTCATCTGTTTTTGAACTGGGAGATTAATTATGATCTGTATGTTGGGTAGCGAGACAGAATATGACAAGAAGGCAAGGATACTTCCTTGAATGACCGGCAACAAGTATTGTTCCAGCTGTCAAGGAAGAAAGGAGAAATCAAAATTCTGTACAGACATTGGATCTTAGATTCTTAAAACTGGAATAAAAGGTTAATCCTACCTTGTTCTCAATTAGTGGCTCCAGCAAGTATCCATTCCATAGAAATCTTGGTTCTGCCTGCAAAGAACACAGTAAATTGGCGTGTGCAATAGTAGTCAGGCGACTCGTGTTCAGAGTATTTGCACATTCAGTATAAGAAACAGTTAGCAAGATCCAGCATCACACGAATCGAAGGCAACAAACCTGTCTCCAAAGTGGAAGTGCCTTGAACTTGTCCCCCAGGTCATATAGCCTCTGCAAACTGTAACAATAAACGGTATGAACATAAATGTCTTGCAGGCTTGCATTGACAAGAGAGGAACATGGGTATATATTATGACGACATAAAGACTAAGAAAGGAACCATATACGATACCCACGTCAGTGTTAAGTTGGTCTCGTAGGAGAAGTACAAGCCTATACTCCTCTCTGCAGCATTGAGGAGCTCTGAGAACTCCGTCTCCGTCTTCGTCTGACGGCACCGTTCAAGGTCAGTTGCAAAAACACAACACAGGTGGAAACAAGTGAGTACTGCCGGACCTGCTCGGGCGAAGAAGCGGTGTGGCAGGGCAGGACTCTGAGCCCCGTCACCTTGAAAACAGCGTGTCCCATGTAGGACCCAACGCAGTCGCGGTCGGTGATCACGAGGCAGTATGGCCCGACCGCGAGTCTGAGCACCCCCATCACACCAAACACGATCCTGACTTTGGGATTTGTAGAGGGGCCGCGCGGTGGCAGCTCTTGCACTAGGCTCATAGAACCATTGCTCCGGCTCACCGACAGGAACAGGTCAGCGAAGCCATCAACCGGCTCGAACACATAGCGGTCCGCCAACTCCCACAGCCTCAGCCGCGTGTGCAGCTTTTGGGGCAGCGGGGATGTGTCGGCCATTGCTGCAGGGTGTCCTGAAATAGTAAAGCATGGTGAATCTTCTGAACTGACGGAGATGTCATAAATAGACCCATAAATACAGGTTTAGCTGTGGGTATGTTGGGATTAAGAATTGCGGAGCGGACAAATTAATCATGCTAGAAGCCTAGAACAGCAAAAATACTCATATAAAAAGAATATCTATATACTAGTTATGTGTGGAATTTCTGCTTTCCAAACAGGCAAAAATTCTGGTGTTTAAAATTTGTTGGATTTTTTCTCTTCCAGCAAAATTCATGGTCATTTATTTGAAACTAATTCATGGCCACGTACTAGGGGCGATGGAGGCAAAATAGTTCTTCCCCGGAACCACGCATTGAAACGGGAAATGTCGAGCGAACGCAGCTCCTTAAAACGATTCGATCGACGATGAGCACAGATGGTCGGGGGTTCGGAGGATTTGGAAATGAGGAGCGTTGGGAGTTACCTGAGAGAGGAACCGAGGAGGAGGCGGAGGCCGTGGATCTGATCCGAGACGACGCGCGGTAGGGGCGGAGGCGAGGTCACGAGAGCTCCCGGGTGGACGATGAGAAGTATACGGCGATGGGAGGGTAGGCGCGCGGCGGGAGTGCTGAATTCGCGGTGGCCCGCGCGTCGCGTCAGGTTGCAGGCGGCTGTCCGCTAAGTTTGCATGCGGATAATGCATGGATTGCGGGTCGGTTAACGCGGAATTGTGCGGGATCCCGCATGCACCCGCACGAGTACACTGAACACAAGGAAAAATTAATTCCGTCCTTTTTGCATGCACGTTTACTGGAAGAGCCTCTTCCGTAACAAACACCTGCCTTTGCATAGGAACCAAAGACAATTAACGGCGGCTGGACAGGGAAGAAGCAGGGGGAGGAGGCATACCTGAACATGGCGAGGAAAAATGGCTACTGGCGGACCGGCACAAGGGCGAGCACGCGTTTCCCGGTGCCCATGGCGACGGCCGCCGCCCTACCGAGGGCCACATCCATGCCGGCGCTCTTCCCCGCCGCCGCGCATACATCCGTCTCTCCCTCTCGCTTCTCGTCCCCCGCGTCTCAGGCCCCGGCGCCGCAGCCCAGGCCGCGGACTCGATCCGCCGTGCGTGCATTCGCAACGCCACACCGCTGGCCGCCCGGTACGGCAAGGAGTGTGTGTCCCCGTCTTCAAGGCGCGCCACTTCGTCTTCCATGCAGCAGCCACGATCCAGAAGCTCGCCTGCGACCAGTTCGACACCAAGATGCAGTCCTGGCTGTCCGGCGCGCGCATCGTTCGCATCCGTATTCGCCGTTGGGAGGGAACTCTGTGACCGCGTCTGCCGGCGAGAGCACGTCCGTCGGCGACGTTGTGTTCTCAGCCGTCGCCGAAGACCAGGGCACCAGGCCACGAGCATCCTATCGTTCGTCGAGGCAGCCGTCGCACTGGCGCGGCAGGCACCGGAGCGGCTGTTCCGCGTGCTCGACGTCCACGACGCGCTCACCGAGACCATCATCCCCGCCATCGTCGCCGCGTTCGGGGACAAGTCGGAGGTCACAGTACGCGCAGTCATGCTCGCGGTGACCAAAATTCCAGACGCGACGCAGGGCATGGTTGCCAGCTTCGAGATCAACAATGGATCGAGAGAGTATAGCCGTTTGGTGCTTTGCGGGACTATGCGGTCCATGCGGCAGGCCGGTGGATTAAGTGGGTTGACCGCTTCGGCCCACTACAGTTGACACGGGCAGCCCGGCGGGTGTTTCGCGGGTTCAACTTGCGGGGCGGCGTCGCGGTGTAGCGGGAGATCCCGCGCCGCGTGAAACCTGAGCGTCGCGGGCTGCACGCCTCCATGGACGGCACGCGCGTGGGGCGGAGTGGACACGCACACATCGGCAAGTTCATTCTCGCGTTATTTTTTTATCAGTAAATAAGGGAGAAATTAGCATAAAACCTCCATATTTCTGTCTAAATTCCAAAAAGCACCACTTTTTGTTATTTGCAAAAAACCACCACAGTTTGTTTTGACTTTCGCATTTCGCACCGATCACGTATTGAATGTGAATGTGAATTGACGCTCGTGCTGAAATGGGGGGGCTACTTGTCAGGGTGACGTGGCACGGGGAACCCACTTGTTAGGACCAATTTGTTGACATGCACTGATCCCCACTGGTTAGCCAATAAAAAAAATCAAAATATCTAGCCTTCTTCCCCATTCCACAGCCTCCCGGACAACTACGGGCGAAGATGAAGGGATGGCCCGATTCCGGCGACTGGAGTCTTATCGGCAAGCGTGCGTTGGCGAGGAGGATGCATACACCAGGTGGGGTTCAGGAGATAAAGTTGCGGCAATTCGAGGCAGGGGCGGTCATGCATGGCTTCGTGGACACCGTCGCCATGTCGGCACGCGCCACGCGCTCCAGCGAGCCCCATCATGTGCGGGTGGTGCTGGTGGCTGCTATGTGTGCGGCTGTGGCCGACGGCAAGGAAGGAGTTGGGGCAACGGCTCCGCGCAAGGCAGGAAGTAGGAGATCCCTCCTTTGACTTTGATTTTTTTTTGAGATATCTAATTTTTATTGGTCTAACCGGTGGGCGCATGTCCACCTCAGCCATGACGAGGGCGGGCCCATGTCAGCGCGAGTGTCAATCCACGTTCAAGACGTGATTAGTGCACATTGTGAAAAGTTCACCAAAATGTGGTAGTTTTTTGTGAAAAAACGAAAACTGGTGCTTTTCTGAAATTTAGGAAAAAGAATATGGTGGTTTTTATGCTAATTTCTCGAAATAAGGTGACTCCTCCCTTTTTGGAGAAGTTACGCTTTAAAAATAAATGTAACACTGAATCAATACAAATTGTTTCCCGAATAGAATCCGAAAACACAGCAAACCATAAAGACTTACAAGAAAACTCCAAAGAATAAGCTAAATAGTGTGCAGCAAAGTTATGCAAAGGACTAACGAAGCATATCGAACACTTGTTGAACCAGCAGCCAAAGATTGAATATCATGTATCACAGGGCCAAAGGCGGACCGGTCATGTCGGATATATGCCAACTAGGGGTATGTCCGGTATTGGCCCAAAGGCCGGGTTACCAGGGTGGCCCACAGGCAATAGAACATAGTCCATTGGGCGGCCCAGTAAGCTGACGCGCAGGAAGCCGGATTCTAGAAGAACCCGGACCAAGTGGTGCGGTTTGGAGGAGAAGATGGATTCCTTACTTTCCAAGTTAGATAATTTCCGTAGTCTTCTAGGTTTCCTTTCTGTAAGGCCTAACCCGGCTATCTATATAAAGTCGGGTGGGAACAAAGAACAACATTGAATCTTAGCTAGAAGCCAACTCGCCGAGAAGTTGATCCTCGTCGAGTTAGCGAAACCATACTCACAGTTGTATTTTGTATACTTCAGGCTTCAGCCCTAATTTAGTGAGATTGCAGGAGTAGGAACGTCGTCTTAGTAGCGACGTACCGAACTTGGGTAAAACTCGGTGTTCTCGACAGTACTTCCACGTTCCATCACGATTCTACCAGTAGGCTCATGACACCCCCGTCTATGAACTCTACTAGGATGTCTCGACAGTTGGCGCCCACCATGGGGCCAGCGACGTCGGGAGTTACGTTCCGAGCGGGAATACTCGGCGGAATCGGCAGAACAATAACTGTCGGAAGCCTGAAATTCCACGGCGACGTCGGACGCTTTCTCGACAACGGATCGTATATGCCAGCATGGAATCACCTGGTAAGTGTCTGCGTTTTACCGATTGGATCTACTAATACCTTTATCGGATTAACAGCAGAAGCAATAGGATTCTGTGGTGGAAGTAAGTTTATCTCACCCGCCCTATACCCAATTGAGGAAAACTATGATACCGGATTCTGCTCAGATCGCCACAACACTTCTAAAATTGTTGCCTCTTCGGGGATGCCCGCAATCAGATCTCACTTTGTTGGCATGGTGCAGTCCGAGATCGCTGAAAACACGGAAGAAAGTAATCTCGTGGAAGAAGCAGAAACAAAAAATCCCACAGAAAAAATGGAAGATCTGGCATCCGCCGATCAGGCGATGAGCTTGGAAGCCAACTCTGTATTAGCTTCTATAGAGGCAAGGCTGGAGTCGGAACCCGGATCTGATGCAGATTCCGAAGATGAAGATGAAGATGCTTTCGAAAGAAAGGTCAAATCTATGCAAGGAAGTTTTCACGAAGTACTCATGGAAAAACCAACTGGTTCGGATGCAGAGGAAGACGAAAACCCCAAAACCCCTCCGCCAGAAGAAGAGGAGGAGGAAGGCGAAGCTAGTCCAACTTACCCTGATGTCAAGGAATTGACGGAAGAAGAAGTACGCCAAGAAACTCTAATCCAAACTCCAGAAGAAAAAGATGGAAAATTGCCAGATATTGCCAACCAAAACCTGGAACTTGGAGGAAGCAGTGGAACCAAGCCTGCGGAGAAGAAAAAGGCGGAAATCCCAGTTCCACAAATGTCGGAACAGGACGAGATCGATCTGATTCAAACCCCGGTTGCACCTCATGAACCACCGGAAGTGTTGGAAGCCATAAGGCAAGCCCTTATGCGGCAACAGAAATGTCTATTCCGATCTCAGGAAAATCTCCTCAGAGCCCAAGCCGATGTAAAGGCAAAACGGGAAGAAATTGAGGAATTTGAGCGTCGGAATATGCCTGGGATAAAACCCAGAAGATTACCCGGAATCTCAAAATCGGATGTACTGCCAGCAAAAGAACGGCTCCAAAACCCTTCTTGGCAAAGACAGGTTAACAGCTTAAATGCTAAGGGCGAACGCATCTATAAAACTGCCGCAGAAAATGCAGAAGCCGCGTTCGCCATCCTTAATGAAGATCTGTATTCAAAGGAAGAAAAGTTGCAGGGAGTGTATGCTTTCCTAGGAAAATCATTACAACAGCAACAGCGAAGACAATCACGTTCCGGGAAGTTACATGATGACTCAGCATTATGCAAAACTGCCACGTGCGCCGCTGGAGCACCTGACCCAGGCGAACTCGGAGATTCAGGCGATTCAAAGGAAAAGAAGGGAGACCCTAAGAAGGACAAGAAAATCCCCGATAACAGGGTTGCAGCGTATAAAACAGGATCCCATGTGGCGAAAGGCGGAAATAATCCCCGGGATAACAAAGAACATGAGGAACAAAACCCGAAAGACGGCAAAGCAATGCCGCCTCCGAGACGCCCAGCTGATAAAGCTGGAAGATATGACAATCCTCACAGGCGTGAGAGATCCTGAACTCCCCCAAGGAACAAAGAAAGATCGAGGAGCAAAACTCCGCCTAATTCCAAAGGACACAATATCGGACGAAACAGGGATGATCCCAGAAAAGCGCATTCGCGCAACAATGGACCAGAACGGAGCAGATCCCCTTCTATTCATTCAGCTGGAAGGTATTCCGCTCACGTCGATAAGGCGGAAAGAGACGATTTGTATTTCATACCAAAGTGCTTCACTGACAGGATCCGGAGAATAAGTCTACATTCTGGCTTCGCCAAAGTTGGTCCAACTTATCAAAAGCATACCGGAAGCACAAACCCGGATACATGGCTCTCAGATTACTATACTGCCGTTTAGATCAACAAAGGGACAGATCTTGAGGCGGTAAAATTCCTCCCCTAATGTTGCTAGATGGAGTCAGAGATTGGATCAACGGGTTTGCGTCAAAAACTGTTGATAGCTGGGAAGATATGGCTAGAGTATTCGCTCAGCACTTCCGGGGCACGTATAAACGCCCCAAGAGTATTAACCAGCTAAACTGCTGCACCCAGTATGAAGATGAGTCATATGTCGACTTTATCTCAAGATGGACTGCAATGAAGAATAGTTGTTCAGGTGTGAGTGATGTACAAGCAATGCATGCTTTCATCAACGGCCAAAAACTCGGCCTCATACCGTTCATGGTTGGTTCGAAAGAGGACAAAGATCTCGGATCTATGCTCACCACGGCCAATGAGCACGCAGCGGCCGAAGACGATATCAGGGCCAGAGGCGGTAATATTGATGCTTTGGTTCAAGCCAAAAAAGACGCCTCGCTCTGAGAAGAAGGCAACTTCTGAGGCATAGCCAAAACCCAAAGAAGTAAACTTAAACTTTGGAAAGGATAATGGTAGCAGATGGAAAGGAAGAAACATAGAACCTATCTCCTACTCTAAGAAAGAGTGGGAAAAGATTAAGTCGGAAAACTGTGTCCACCATTCGCAATTTGGGAAGCCTACCCACACCAATGCGCAATGCCGGCTTAATAAGCACATGAAAGGAGCTGCAGGATCCGGAAATAAGGGAAAGAATTCCAAAAGGAAGTTCAATAAGCAAAAGCTAGAGTCTGAGAAAGCAGACAGCGAGTCTAATACTGATGATAAAATCCAGGAGCAGCAGCGAAAAGGCGAACCCAAATTCCCGAGAGTTGAAGTAGAATGTAAACTAACTTTTCTGGCAACTCTCTCAGCCAAACAGGCAAAGAGAACACTTCGAGAAATCAATGCGGTGATACCTCCAAGACCAAAGTACTTGAAGTATTCAAATACGCCAATTACCTGGGATCAGTCAGATCATCCCGAAAATATCCCAGAACCCGGCACACGGGCTTTGGTAGTAACCCCTATTGTGCAAAACACTAGGCTCAAAAGAGTGTTGATGGATGAAGGATCTAGTATCAACATCTTGTACTTAAGTACACTGAAGCAGTTGCATCTCTCCGAGACTCAGCTCAAACACAGCAACGTGCGCTTCCACGCCATTTTTCCGGGTAGGTAAGCACAGTCCCTAGGAGAAATTTCCCTAGATGTTACCTTTGGTAAAAGAGAACACTTCCGCCAGGAAAAGATCTCATTCGATGTAGTGCCGTTCGAAAGCGTGTATCACGCAATACTCGGACGTCCGGCTTTCGCCAAGTTTATGGAAAGATCATGTTACATCTACAACAAGCTCAAGATGTCGGGGCCGAAAGACGGAGTAATCACTATCTCAGGAGATTTCAAGCTAGCAAATGAGCTAGAGAGAGAGGAAACTCCCTTTGCGCTGAACAAGTAATAAGGAAGGAGAACTGAAGGAGCTGGCCAAAGAAGTATCACCGACAGAAATGCCGACAGGAAAGGAAAGCCGAAGCCGGCGGATAGCTTCAAAGCATCGAAGAATACAAAACAGATTATCCTGGACCCAAAAGATCCGAGAAAGTTTGTCATTGTAGGAAGAGAATGACTGACGCATAGGAAAGCGCACTCATCAAGTTCCTCCGTGAGAGCTAGGATATTTTCGCCTGGTGTCATGCGGACATGCCGGGTTTACCCAGGGAACTTGCTGAGCACCAATTGAAGGTGATATCAGGATCAAAACCCCTCAAACAAGGACTCCGTCGTTTTGATGGAAGAAGACGGAAGGCTATTTGTAAGGAAATTATCCGGCTTTTAGCAGCTGATTTTATCCGGGAAGTCATACATACTAATTGGTCCGTGAATCCAGTATTACTCCCGAAGAAGGATAGTATTGTTCTTAGGATGTGTATAGATTACACCGGTTTGAACAAATTGTGTTCAAAGGATAGGTTCGTGTTACCGCGGATCGATCAAATAATAGATGTCACTGCTGGCTCTGAGCTTTATGATTTTTGGATGCTTATTCTGGATACCGTCAAATACGTATGAAAGAAGAAGACCAAATAAAAACCTCTTTCATAACACCCTATGGAACATACTATTACATAATCATGCTTGTTTGGCCTGAAGAACGCAGGTGCAACATACCAGCGTTGTATGCAAAGATGCTTGCATAGTCAAAATGGAAAAAACGTGCACGTTTACGTGGACGATATTGCCGTTATTTCCAAGGAAAAAGAATACACTCCTTGAAGATCTACGAGAAACTTTTGATAATCTGCGCACTTATAAAATGAAGTTGAATCCATTAAAGTGTGTATTCGGGGTTCCCTCGGGAAAACTTCTGGGTTTCATCGTTTATCACAGAGGAATAGAAGTAAATCCGGAAATAATCATCTCTTAAACATCAAAAGACCCACGTGTCTAAAAGATGTCCAAAGATTGACGGGTTCTGCAGCCACTGTAAGCAGGTTTATAAGCCGGCTTGGTGACAAAACTCTGTCATTATACAAATTGTTGAAGAAATCCGACAGATTTGAATGGACATAAGAGACGGACAAAGCGTTAACCCGGTTAAAAGAAACTTTGATGAAAGCTCCGGTTTTGGCATCGCCAAAAGACGAAGAACTCATGTTATTGTATCTCACAGCAACTAACAGGGTTATCAGTGCGGTGATAATCGTGGAAAGGCGTAAAGATGAACAAAGCATACCAGATCAGTATCCACTATACTACGTCAGCGAGGTATTCTCTGAATCAAAACAAAGATATCCACATTATCAAAAACTGGCATATGGCGTGTTTTTCGCATCTCGGAAACTATGTCATTATTTCCAAAGATATTCCATAACACTGGTAAGCAAAGCACCACTAGGGGATATCATCAACAATGCGGACGCAACAGGACGAGTCGCCAAATGGGGCATTGAATTGGCTGCGTTCGACATTAAGTACCAACCCAGGACGGCAATCAAATCCTAGGTGTTGGTAGGTTTTGTTGCTGATTGGACAGAAGCAATGGAAAACACACCAATGCCGGAGTTGGAATATTGGATCATGCATTTTGACAGATCCAAAATGAAAGAAGGCGCTGGAACTGGTGGACTGCTCAAATCTCCAAAAGGTGATATAATGGAATATGTATTACAAATATACTTCAACGCCAGCAACAACGTGGTAGAATACGAAGCATTGCTCATGGCTTGCATATTGTAAAGGAGATAGGCATTAAGTGTATACTTTGTTATGGTGACTCGGATTTGGTGCATCGCCAGCTAAACCAAACATGGGATGCCAAAAGCCCCATCATGGCCGAATATCAAAGAACAGTTGACAATTTGCCATTTGCTTCCTAGGATTTGAAGTACTTCATATCAAAAGGGAAGAAAATTGGAACGCGGATGATCTAGCCCGCATGGGATCGGAAAGAGTGAAAACTCTACCACCTGGTGTGTTCGTCCAACATTTGCATGAACCATCAATAAAAGGCGGAGATATTGACTATCCTCTAGTTTCCGAGTCAATAAAAGTTTTGCTTGTTAACCCAGATTGGACAATTCCATAATTAAACTTCTTAGTTGATCAGAAGTTCCCGGATGGAGCAGATGAAGTCTTGCAAAGGCAGATACAACGTCGATGCAAAGGATACACGGTAATCAATGGTCGCCTGTATAAACGCAGTACTATCAGAATTTTTCAGCGATGTATTTTGCCAGAAATTCTGCAGGAAATCCATGCAGGAGATTGCGTACATCATGCTCAATCAAAAACTATAGTTAAAAAAGCATTCCATGCTGGGGTTTTCGGCCTCACATCCAAAACAGATGCAGAGCACATAGTGAATACGTGTGCTGGATGTCATTATTACGCCAAGCAGACGAATATGCCAGCTCAAGCACTCAAAATTATCCCCATAACATGGACATTTGCGGTTTGGTGGCTAGATATGATGAGACCATTCAAAACTGCAAGAGGCGGACTTACACATCTACTCGTCGCAGTGGATAAGTATACCAAATGGGTGGAAGCAAAACCTATAAAAAATTGATGGTGTAACTGCCAGAGATTTCTTCATTGACATAGTCATGTGATACGGCATTCCACATAGTATAATCACGGATAACGGGACAATTTTCTCTATTGGAGAGTTGGCAAAATATTTCCGACAAACGGGAATTCGCCTAGATCTTGCATCTGTGGCACACCCACAATCCAATGGACAGGTTGAACGAATGAATACTTCAATCCTGCAAGGAATACGCCCAAGACTCGAATCTCCTCTTCATAGAGCAGCTGGAGCATGGGTAGAAGAATTACCTTCTGTACTTTGGAGTATTCGAACGACGCCAAATAGATCAACAGGGCAAACACCCTTTTTCCTGGTTTATGGCGCAGAAGTAGTGCTTCCTACGGACATGATGCATTATAGCCCAAGAGTGCAAGCATACGATGACTCAGATGCCGAAAGTGCACGACATGATGTCGTCGATCTCTTAGAAGAAGAACAAGAACTAGTGTTACAAAGATCCGCCATTTATCAGCAAGGATTACGACGATATCATAGTCGGAAAATCAAGCACCGATCTTTTAAAGAAGGTGATTTAGTGCTAAGACTGGTACAAAACAGTTTACACAAGTTGGCTCCAATCTGGGAAGGACCATTTGTCGTAAGTAAAGCTATGCAAAATGGGTCGTATTACCTTGTAGATATTCGAGATACGGAAGATGATCCCAAAAATCTGAATCGCAAGAGAAAGAGAAAGATAGATGTAGAACCAAGAGAGACAAAGAGGCCCTGGAGCATCCAGCAGTTACGTCCCTTTTACACTTAGTTCAAATTCTATGTAAACATCATTGAGATCATGAAATAAAGTTGTCAGAATTCATGCATTTTTTGTTTGTCTTGTTATTAGTGTTCAAAGCATACGTCCGCCTTATCTATTTCCTAATGATCTTTCAAATTGCTTCAATGTTAACCCGAATTTTTTCTGCGTGCTCGGAGTTATAAAACTGAATGCTTTTATAGCCTAAGGAGGCTTAAGAAACCCAGATTGTGCCTGCATGCCTGAGTTTCATACTTTTCAAAATTCCTTATTTTCCATGTATTATCTGATAGTTTGTATGTTGGGTCACTAGAATTAGTGAGTGAAAGTGCATAAGTGCAATCCATGATTCCGAGTTTTGGCTGATAGGTATGAACCCAGTCACTTGGCATGAAGATTACGTACTTTTGAGCCACTTCAACACTAAGGAAAGTTAAGGCATACAAACCAGAGAACTTAGAAGGAAAAGGAATTAAAACCTAGAAAAACTTGCAAAGACTTAAACTTTACTGCAAAAGGACAAGTACTTGTTTATACAAAAGATAGATAACATTACAATTGATATTACATTTGAAGAATAGTAATGCTTTCTATTATCTCGGCTGGCTACGCAGGAACTAGACGGCTTCTTCATAGTCCTCATCATCATCCCCGTCACTGTCGCTCGGGTTCTACAAAGTTGCCGAAATTCCTTCCTTCGGGTAGAACGTCGAGGTTGACACCATCCGAGCTATCTTGAAGGCTTGCCCCTTGACAGACTCGAAGATATCGGCCCTCTGAGCTTCTGTGTATCCTTGAGGGATACCGGTAGCGACGCGTCAGGACACCGCGGTGGTGTAATGCATACGCATCAGCCCAAGGGCCATGCGCACACCACCGTGGGCAGCAGAACGAAGCCAGGATTCCCTATGGTACGCCACCTCTTCCATAGCTTCCGGAAGATTGCTGAGTTCCGAGTAATCTCTAGCTTTTTCGAGAATCCACTTGTTAACAAGTAGCATCCCCGCAGTCTTGAGGTCGGCCAAGATTTTCCCGAAAGCTCGGATTCTATCGATCCGGGTGAGCAAAGGATTCCCTTCTGTTGAAAAAACCAAGAAAGGTTAGAAAAACACGGAAGGAGAAAAAAGGTAGCATACTGCACAAAGTATAGAGGAAAAGACTTGGTAAAAGAACTAAAAACTTACCGAGAATTTTGTCCATCTCAACGCCTTCTTCAAGGCGTTGATTGAGGGCATTCTCTAAGTCCCGGATAGTCGCTTTATCCTTCTCAGCTTGAGAAGTAGCGCAGGACTTGGCTAATCCGACAGCCAGTTGGCTCGCCTCCAGGTCTTTCTGGAGCTTTACAAGTTTTGAATTTTCCTTGCGGGGGGTTTCGACGTTGCCAGAATCTTCAGCAATTTGTTTGGCCTTAGCCAAAGAAGCTGAAAAGAATGAAAATTGAGAAGTTCAAAAACTCAGAAAAAAGACTTCAAAAAGTTCAGGAAAAAGCAGTAATAATGGAGAAAGACATTTACCTACTGTATCCTTCAGCTGCTGCTGAACTACGGCTAGTTCTGAGTCCTTATCATTAAAGATACCAAGAAGAGATTTTACTTCCTGGTTCTTAATGGTAAGCTTCGAGAAAACTTCCACGCTTATGTTCTCGGCGGTTTGCTGAAAAGTATATAAATGGAAATTTTGCTTAGACAAAAATAGTCAGGCAAAAGAAAAAAAAACATTAAGGCAAAAAAATGAAAGAATATTTTTGTCTTAATACTTGGGGGCTAGAGATATTTACCTAGCGTATTATGCGAAGGTAATTCCCATATGGTGGAGGCAGTCTTGCATGACCTGGCGAGGCGAGAATACGTAATTATTCCTAACAATAACTCCACCTTTTGGCCAATGACAGATTAAGGGAGTTCGGGCAAAGTACTTCTGCGCCCACGGATGAATGTATTCGCGTTCGTCGAAGCATGATTCTTGCTTTACCTTGAACTTTTCCTCGAATGTTGGCATTGCTTTCGCCTCAGGAGGGTTCGAAGGCCCGCCTTGTTTGGGTTTCGCCCTTTCCCTCTTATCCGTGTTGGGTGCAATAGGCTAGCTGGTCTACAGAGGATATTCCTCCTCCCGTGCAACCAAGCTTTCATCCCTAGCCGTCATCGGAGTATCTGGAGCAGTGGCGGGAGACGGCTTGGGTCCACGTTGGGCAGCAGCTTTCTGTTTCTTCCGTCTTTTTTCCTTCAAGGTGGTAGGGTCAAGGATAGAAAAGGAAAAAAAAGGAAGGATTCGAGATTGAGATTCTGAGAAAAGAGAATACGCAAGAAAATGCATGCAAATATAAAAACTCCGGGTTTTTACCTTGAAGTGGCGACGGGCACTCCGTCAAGAGCGATGACTTCCTGGTTGGCGGATGGCTTCTTGCGCTTCCGCCCTCCAGACTGAAAGTTGTCACGTAGCATGGCCAACTCGTCATCAGTTGCAAGCTCGCTTTCAGCAAGTTCAAGGAGCTGGAAAAAGAATTAATCCAAATACCGGATTAGTACAAACAGCCGAGAAAAGACAAAACTCGAAAAATCCCCCAAATGACAAGAACATACCTTGGGAGCGGGGTTCTTCACGTGGTACATTTCTCGGCTTTCCTCGTATTGGTCACGAGTAGAGACGAGCTGGTTCACGCGCTTTTTGAACTCCTTTTTGCTCAAAGAGCCCTTCGTCGCCCTCATCGCACCATCTGGGCCAGTGTATTCACACATGAGCCGCTTTCCGCGATAAGCAAGGGGCTGGATCCGCCTTCCGAACCAGCATATGATTGTGTCCATGCCGGTTAACGGAGGAGTGGAAGAGACGAGTTTTGCGATTCGCCTCTTGATCCTCATCAGATCTGGAGGCAGAACCTGGACCACGTACAACACCCAATTGTCTTGGGGTGTGGCCGCGGAATGGACGAAAGATGGAATGCCCATTTCCTTTCTAGGAAATGGAACATCCGCGTGATAGAAGAACGAGTCCGTCCAGAATTTGACGGACTCGGATGTTTTGATCTTGGGGAACCAATCCTCCCTAAACCTACGAAGGGCTAAAGAGATTGTCCCGCAAGTCGGAAGTGCGCCCTCTGAGGTATTGTGTTTAACGCTAAAACAATATTGGAAGAAATCTAGGGGGTTCTATCCCTAGATAACTCTCGAAGAGGGCCTGGAATCCGGCTAAGTATAGGATGGAGTTTGGCGGCAGATTGTGTGGTTGGATCTTATAATGGTCTAAGACCTGGCAGAAAAACGCGGAAGGCGGAAATCCCATACCTCTGTTGATATGGGAAGCTAGAAGAACGCGTTCGCTGGGTTGCAGAGACGGCTCGGTGTCGTCATCGCCCACCCGCCACTTGTCCTTGATCACGAAGCCGTCCTTCTCCATTCCTCGGAGAAGAGACGGAACCACATTGCAGTGGTTCCAATTTCCGGCATTTTCCTCCCCTTCTTCCTCGCCTCCGACGGCGGTGGAAGCGGCAACGTCCTTGCTGCCGCGAGAAGTATTTTCCTCCTCCGTAGGCTCGGGGAATGGAGGAGGACGAGGAGTGGTCGATGGCGGTGGCATTTTTCCGGCCGCGGGAGGTGAATACCCGCCCGTCGGCTCGCTGGTGGCTCCCTCCGGCGCGCTCGCAGCAGTGCGCGGGGGAGAGTCGAAGAGGGGGTACAAATCGTTGATGATGTCCTCGATTTCCATGGCGGCGCTCGCCGAATTGGAGGCACTGGGAGAATCTCCGGTTACCATCTTTTGGCGGCATGGTCACGAGTTTGATCCTCCAATGATCTTGCCGGAGAAGATCTCGGGGGCTAGGGTCTCTGCGTTCTCTGGGACTTAGGCTCTGGGTGCTAGGTGCTTGGTGCTCGGAGTGCTCGAGGAGGAAGAAGGAAGCAGAAGAGAAAAAGGAGCCCCCGAGACGGCTATTTATAGCCATAATGCGTGGAGATTAGCTCCAACGACCCTTTTATCAGTTGGATGCATGACTCGTGTTGCTCCCGAAAATCCGGGAAACGAGTGGACGTGGTGATAATTGCTATTATGTCAAACGTCAGTGAACATCAGCAGGATGTCATCGCTGATGTCATCGCTGATGTCATAAGTTCCCTTCTCCACGAAGACTCGTGGAAGAAAAGCCGGATTTCGATAAATCCGAGTTTGGCATTGAGAAATTATGCTAAAACAAGAATAAAGACCAAAAGCTAGCATTTAGAAAAAATAATACAAATCCACGAGGAATGGCAAAATGAAGTTTTAATCCTTCTTGGGGGCTACTGTCGGATATATGCCAACTAGGGGTATGTCCGACATTGTCACAAAGGCCGGGTTACCAGGGTGGCACACGGGCAATGGAACATAGTCCATTGGGCGGCCCAGTAAGCTGACGCGCAGGAAGCCAGATTCTAGAATAACACAGACCACGGTTCAAAGTGGTGCGGCTTGGAGGATAAGACGGATTCCTTACTTTCAAATTTAGATACTTTCCATAGTCTTCTAGGTTTCCTTTCTGTAACCCCTAACCCGGCTATCTATATAAAGCCGGGTGGGAGCAAAGAACAACATCGAATCTTAGCTAGAAGCCAACTCGCCGAGAAGTTGATCCTCGTCGAGTTAGCGAAACCATACTGACAGTTGTACTTTGTATACTTCAGGATTCAGCCCTGATTTAGTGAGATTGCAGGAGTAGGAACGCCACCTTAGTTGCGACGTACCGAACATGGGTAAAACTCAGTGTTCTCGTTACAGTACTTCCACGTTCCCCCACAATTCTACCAGTAGGCTCATGGCACCCCCGTCTATGAACTCTACTATGATGTTGATAAGTCATAAACGTATCCCTAATTTCTGATGCTCCATGATGATATTATGCCAATTGCTACATATTTTTCTCCCTTCTTTATGTCATTTTTATCGATTTTCCAGACTAACCTATTAACAAGATGCCATAGAGCTAGTTCCCTGTTTTCTGTTGTTTTTTAGTTTCAGAAAAGTTGTTCTGGAAATATTCTCGGAATTGAAAAATTCGAAGCCCGGAAGTCCTATTTTCCCCGGAAGCATCCAGAAGACCGAAGAGGAGTCGAAGAGGGGCAGCAGGGGGCCACACCATAGGATGGAGAGGCCCCCCCCTTGGCCGCGCCAGCTATGGGTGTGTGCCCCCGGCCTGCACCGCCTTTGCCCTTTTGCCTCTTTAAGCCCCCGGATGGAAAACCCTAGGCACCTGATCAAAATCCCCGAAAAAGTTCCGCAGCCGCCGTCACCGTCAACCCCAGATCAGGGGGGTTATGAAGCTATTTCCGGCACCCTGCCGGAGAGGATATCATCACCGGAGGCTTCTACATCACCATGCCTGCCTCTGGAGTAATGCGTGAGTAGTTCATCCTTGGACTACGGGTTCGTAGCTGTAGCTAGATGGTTGTCTTCTCCTCATATGACTCCATGTTTAGATCTCGTGAGCTGCCTATCATGATCGAGATTGATCTTATGTAACTCTATGTGCTGTGTTTGCTCAGATCCGATGAATATTGACCTTATGCCAGGTTGATTATAGTTTTATTGCATATGTTATTTGTGATCTTGCATGCTCTCCGTTGCTACTGGTTATTGAAGGGGTCGTCGCATACAAAACAAAATTTTCCTACGCGAGAGACACCCGAAAGGCCAAGATCTAATCTAGGAGACGAAGAGCAACGGGCAACAAGAGGGTGAAACAGAACACATACCCTCAAAGACATAAAGCATTACGAGATCAAATCTCGTTGTTGGCGTAGTCGTACTCACACCGATCCCGATAGCGAGAAGATGTGCACCGCATCCGGCGGTGCCTCCGTGATCGGTCACACGTACGGTTGATGACGACCTCCGTTCCCTCGATCAAGCGGGGCGCGGAAGTATACGTCCCTCGGAACTCCAGCAGCACGACGACGTGGTGGTGGTGAAGAATCCCACGGTCAGGGCTTCGCCAAGCCGGAGACCATGAAATGGAGCAACGGGTGGAGGGAAAGGGAAGTGTCCAAGTGTGTGAAGGAGGCAGAGCTCAAACCCTCCTTTTATATGAGAGGGGGAGGCAGCCCAAGGGGGGTGCGGCCAGCCCATGGGTGTGCCCCCACCTCTTCCCTCATCATGTGAGTGGACACTCCACTCACCTCCACTCATTTTCCCATTATTTCCCACTTGGAAAATCCAAAGGTTTTCTTTTAATAAATAAATAAAAAAATTATTTCTTTATTTCAGCATTTGTTAATTCTATTAACAAACTTTTGCATATAGCACCTCAAATCATTTGTTAATTCTATTAACAACCATTCGACAAAAAAACCCTTGAACTATTTCAATTTTCCCCGAAACAATTTCGGTGCTGCCCAAAATATTCTTCGATATTCCGTATCCTCTCAAACGCGTCATCGAACCTTAAATGTGTCACCCTACGGTTCGCGAATAAGATAGACATGATCGAGATTCCTCTCTGATCAATAATTAACAGCGGGATCTGGAGATCCGTGATGACTCCTATATATTCAACGATGACTCTCGTGATCGTGTGAACCAACAACGTCGTGAACTATTCCCTTGTCTTGCGATATTTTACTTGTCCGAGATTCGATCATTGGTATGAACCATACCTTGTTAAATCTCGTTACTGACAAGTACTCTTTTCTCGTTCCCGTGATATAACATCCTTGTGATCATATCACGTGCTTGCAAGCGGTTTCGATGTGATATCACCGAGAAGGCCCAGAGTATATCTCTCAGTCATTTGGATGGACAAATCCCACTCTTGATCCATGATCCTCAACTAATACTTTCCGAATACTTAACGAAACCTTTATAGTCACCCTGTTACGGTGTGACGTTTGATGCCATCAAAGCACCCTTCCGGTATCAGCGATTGACATGATCTCATGGTCTAAGGAATAAGTTACTTCGGATGTTTGATATAACAATGTAAACTAAATAACTTGATCGCATTTCTATATTATCTTTGGGTATATGTTCATCACATCATTCTTCTAATGACATGATCCCGTTATTAACAACATCCAATGTTCATGATCAGGAAACCTTGATCATCTATTAATCAACGAGCTAGTTAAAAGAGAGGCTTTACTAGGAACCATTGTTTGTTTATTAAACACACATGTATCAACGTTTCTGATTAATACAATTCTAGCATGAGAAATAAACATTTATCATAAACAAGGAATAAGATAATAACCAATTTATTATTGCCTCTCGGGCATATTCCCTTCAGTCTCCCACTTGCACTAGAGTCAATAATCTAGTCTGTAAGCACTAAACACATATGGCGTTCCAGTGTTATTACCATGCTTCGCATGTGGTAAACATCATCAAAAAGATCTGAACTGTTCAGGTCCTATTGTTTTTGCATGTCCTTTGTGTCTACACGCATCACTCATTCTCTAATGAGATGGCTTTGTATATATATGGTCAATCGGTGAAACTTTAATTCCTCAGCTTAAACCATTGTCACTAACATTGTGAAAATGTAGCTTCATAGTGTTAGCTTCTTGGAAATTCACCAAGTTCCGGTGATACCTTAATTCCTCAGCTTAAACTGATGTTACTAACATTGTGAAAACGTAGCTTCATAGTGTCAGCATTCTTGGAATTTCACCAAGTTCAATAAAGAACTCCTTGACACAAAATATGCTTATTATCAGTTGTCAACACAACAATATACTTTAGCCTTTGTTGTAGTATCTGTCACAATATTTTAATTTTGAAACTCTTTCAAATCCAGCATGGAACTTTCTTCCAGCCTATTGTGATACCCTTCATCACGTATTTTAATTGAGATAAATTTATTTAAATAAATGACAAGACTATTAGTGTAACAAATCACAAATAATATTTTGTCATTACTACATAGGAAAAAACATCCTTATCATTTCTAAAATGACACAAGGATCTCTCCCACCGTTGTCTAATCATCATATGAATTATCCTGCTATAACATTTTATAGCATAGGGATCATATGGTTGTGTACATAGCCTGGAAACATGACTTAGAAATCTCAATTTCAATGATGCTCATCATGTGTCAAAACACTTGAATCTTGCTCAATTATTTTCCATGTGACAAGAACTCCTTGTTATATCACGGAAACGAGAAAAGAGTACTTGTCAGTAACGAGATTGAACAAGGTATGGTTGATACCAATGATCGAATCTCGGACAAGTAAAATATTGTGAGACAAAGGGAATAGTTCACGACGTTGTTGGTTCACACGATCACGAGAGTCATCGTTGAATATATACGAGTCATCACGGATCTCCAGATCCCGCTGTTGATTATTGATCGGAGAGGAGTCTCGATCATGTCTATCTTATTCGCGAACTGTAGGGTGACACACTTAAGGTTCGATGACGCGTTTGAGAGGATACGGAATATCGAAGAATATTTTGGGCAGCACCGAAATTGTTTCGGGGGAAATTGAAATAGTTCAAGGGGTTTTTCGTCGAATGGTTGTTAATAGAATTAACAAATGATTCGAGTTGCTATATGCAAAAGTTTATTAATATAATTAACAAATGCTGAAATAAAGAAATAAAAATGTTTTTTATTTATAAAAAGAAACATTTGGATTTTCTAAGTAGGAAATAATGGGAAAATGAGTGGAGGTGAGTGGAGTGTCCACTCACATCATGAGGGAAGAGGTGGGGGCATACCATGGGGCTGGCCGCACCCCCCTTGGTCTGCCTCCCCCTCTCCTATAAAAGGAGGGTGAGATCTCTCCCTCGTTCACACACTTTCCACTTCCTTTTCCCTTCCACCCGCTGCTCCATTCCATGGTTTCCGGCTTGGCGAAGCCCTGACCGTGGGATTCTTCTTCACCACCACGCCGTCGTGCTGCTGGAGTTCCGAGGGATCCTCTACTTCCGCGCCCCGCTGGATCGAGGGAACGGAGGTCGTCATCAACCGTACGTGTGACCGATCACGGAGGCACCGCCGGATGCGGTGCACTTCTTCTCGCTATCGGGATCGGTGTGAGTACGACTACGCCAACAACGAGATTTGATCTCGTAACGCTTTGTGTCTTCGAGGGTATGTGTTCTCCTTAACCCTCTCTTTTCCCGTTGCACTTCGTCTCCTAGATTAGATCTTGGCCTTTCGGGTGCCTCTCGCGTAGGAAATTTTTTGTTTTCTATGCAACGACCCCTTTAGTGGTATCAGAGTCGGATCTATGCGTAGATATTTTGTACGGGTAGAACACATAGGTGTATGTGAGCGTTTATGATCATGTTATTACCTCCTTGATTATTTTATGATCTAGTGCCATAGTGGGATGAAGCGGCCCGGACTAACCTTACATGTCCACGTACATGAGACTTATTCCACAACTGACATGCAACTTGTATTGCATAAGTGTCTTGCGGGTGTCTGTTTCTCCTACTATAGTTAAGATCTAATCTACGAAGGGTTGTTAAAAATATGTTTTATCAACGTTGTGGTTCTTATACGTAGGTATGAAAGGTTATATCCTCGTAATCCCAAAGCCACATAAAATATGCAAAAATAAATTAGAGGCGTCTAACTTGTTTTTGCAGGGCATGTGATGTGATATGGTCAAGGTTACAAACGTTATGTATGAGATGATATCTTTTGTAAATTATTGACATACCGGCTGGAGCCATATGGTTGTCTTATTTTATGGCTTGTGTGATGTATATCATATCCATGTGATATGTTGTAATGGACAATCAAGATGGAGGTGCCACGGACCTTGGTGCCACGCCGGTGGAATGATGGAGATCATGCCATGATGCACAAGATGGAGATCAAGTGCAAGAAGTACCATATCATATCACATTATCCATGCATGTGATGTTTATCCTTTTATGCATCTTATTGTGCTTAGATCGCGACGGTAGCATTATAAGATGATCCCTCTCACTTAATATCAAGATAATAATGTGTTCTTCCTTAAGTATGCACCGTTAAGAAAGTTCGTCGTTTCGAGACACCACGTGATGATCGGGTGTGATAGACTCAACGTTCGCATACAACGGGTGTTTTCAAGCCTAGCATGTACAGACATGGTCTTGAAACACACGCAATACTATGGTTCTACTTGGCGAGACTAGCATGTACAAACATGGCCTCGGAACACATAACCGAAAGGTAAAGCATGAGTCATATGGATGATATGATGAACATGTCGATGTTCGCCTTTTAAGCTACATCATCTCACGTGATGATCGGTTTTGGTGCAGTGAATTTGGTTTGTGTAATCACTAAAGACGACTAAGAGGGATGTTGTTTTTTAGTGGGAGTTCATGGCATAATTTTGAATTAACTTGAACTTATTTATCATGAACAACCAATCAAAGTGTTTTTGCACAAATTGTAGTATTCATTGGCATCCTTACACTTAGATTGTTGATTGAGATATAACTGTTATGATCTGGTAAAAATCATTTAAGATTGGTACCGATTGGTGAAATTTAAAATTGAGTCCTATTGTAGATTTTTGGTATTTCCTACCTAGATCCATATGGTTAATGATTGATTGATCTAAAGAGCAACCAATTCCTATTTAGAATCTAGAGTCATGGTTGCTTCCATATTACTTTATCTTCAAAAGAATGTTTTGTTGATCAAGGTGATTTTGGAACTGAAAAGAATTGTTTTCAGAAACAATCAAGTGAAAGATATATTGATATCTAGAAACTTATTTGTGGCAACATGACTGAGTATAATTTAGGGTGACAATGTTTGCTTATATTATCTGAATATATGCAATGATTGAAGACGCTAGGCGTTTGAATATTCCAAGAAGTTGGGCGCTAAAATTATCCTCTAAATTTTTTCCTTCGAGCTATAGTAGCTTAATCATAAAATTGTTATGATGGGATGGATTAAAAGTATGGGTAAAGTCGTTTACCTTACTTGGAGATTGCTAAGAGTGGAATCTAGAAGAATACTATTAATATGGTGATATTAGTAGAACAATCAAACTCAAAGTATGACTCAATGGGTGATAGTATATGACTAACACGCCAAAGAAAATGAGCTAGTATGACTAGCATTGTTTGATGTTGAATGATTCTTCTGTAAAGGAAAGGGAATATTGAAAATAGAATTACAAAAAGATATATGACAGAAAAAGAAGATAATAGGAAAAGTCCAGCTCAGGAGTATATGCTTGATATACAAGTTATAGATGTTTTACTAGTTAACAAAGTATTTTTGGGTATTTAGATACCACATTGGTTGGTATGAGTTGTCATACAAAGCAACGCAATGGAAGAAATACAAGTGACTAAAAGGAACTAGTAATAGATGTGGAATCGATTATGACAAGAACAGTAATAAAGTGTTATTGTGTTCATTGTCGTATCGAACCAAACATTCAAGATTTATTTTAAGAACTTAATAAGTTGTTATTTTGTCCTGGTCTTTTGTGAGAACAAATGAGATTGTTCAAACTATGACCATATTCCATAATTGATGGATATGTTAATATAAATCATGTTGGTAAAGTAAACATCTATAAAACTAAATGCTAAACGTTGCAAGACGTAAAAGAGTTTCACTTAAATTGTGACACCACCATTTTAGTTCATATCGGAAAGGAAAACATGAAGGAACACCATATTGATGGACATCTGGAGTCATTTTGTTTTGAATAAATTGACGCTTGTGAGACTTCTCCCAAAAGATGACTAAAATTCCGTTCATAGGCCAAAGTAGAATGGACGACTAATTTAGTGGAGATTATACATGTTGATCTATATAGTCCATTATGTGTAGTCATGTATGGTGGATTAATTTTTCCTTCAGAAAATTCTATCGATGATTTGAGTAGATATGTGAGTATATCTATTTATAGAGAACGGAGTTTGACATTTTGAATTGGTTCAAATGGTTGTTAATATGAAGTAAAAAATCAATTGTAACAAGATAATATAGTATTTATGATTGGATCATAAAGGATAAAGTTTGAGTTACAAGTTTAGCAAAACATATGAGGAGTTGCAGAATTGTTCTACAACTTATACTTCTCGAATACCCCACATTAGTTTGGAGCATTCAAGAAACAAAATCAAACCTTGTTGGACATGGTAAGATTAATAAAATAGCCATTATAATTTTGTAGTTTATACATTAAGGACAACCGTTTTTCCACTGAAAAGAGCACCATCATGATCCGTTGAAATTGACAACATATAAGATATGGTTTGGGTAGTGACCCGAATTGTCATTTTCTTAAGTTTTGGTATGCATAGCATATGTAAAATGTTTACAACCAAAATGGGATACATATATGTTTATAAGGTTATCCCAACGAATCTATTGGGTATTTCTCCTATCACCGACCAAAGACAAATGTTGTTTGTCAGAAAGGGTTGACTTCTCGAGAAAGTAGTTCCTGCGAAATAAGTGTGTGGGAGGAAAGTACAAACTCAACGAGATTAGAGAATCTTTGTTACCATGTCAAGAGTAGCGCAGCACTGGAAGTTGTTCCAGGGTTTCCTATTTTGACTAAGTAGAAGACACTACATGTGATTGTAGATACTTCGATTGAGTTTGCGAACTGAACCTCAAAAGTCCTAAAGCTTTGTACTTAGACCAACTTGTGGTTTAAGAGTAAAGTGTTGTTTTGACAACAAAAGGACTTGGACCTTATAAAGGAAGCAAATGATGGGCCCTGACTTCGTAAAGTTGACTATGAGTCATTATTCCACCATAGTATCCTTGTATGAATACCAAGTATGTGACTTGGTAGTCCTTTCAATAGGCATGATGCCTAACGATAGCAAAAGGGTCTATATAGAGACAAAGACATGGATTTTTACATCCTTTGAAAGTTGTACTTATCTAAAAGTTGTTTTCGACGAAGTTCAAAGAGTTGACTACTACAAGATTTTGATCTTCCGTAGTGATGCTTTTAGTCTTTGCGGATAGTTCTAGCAAAAAGTTACATATTATGATATGGCAGTTGAATAACAAAACCAACTCTCCTCTCGAGGAAGTTTGATCGAGGATGTGTACTTGACACATTCTAAGAGTTTTTGTAAAATTCTAAAGGTTGCTAGAAAGGTATGCACACTTCAATGGTTGAAATGATCATAACGGAGTTGAAATCTTTACCTTAATGAAGTTATCAAAAGAGTTTGATTCCATCATGAACGATAAAGATGCTTGTAGAGTTACAAGAAATTAAGTGGGAGCGCTATGACATATTTCCAATACTTTATGTAGATGGCATATGGTTGATTGAAATGACATACGGTTAAGATTTTCGATTTCATATTGATGAAAGGCTTAGAAGATATTGGGCATCGATATCTATAAGAGATGGATTGAATCGCCTGATATGATTGAAGCCAAATTACATAGATGAAATATTGAAGTAAGTCAATATCGAAATGACAAGGAGTTCTTGTCACATGGAAAATAATTAAGCAAGATTCAAGTGTTTTGACACATGATGAGCATCACTGAAATTGAGATTTCTAAGTCATGTTTCCATGCTATGTACACAACCAGATGATTCCTATGCTATAAAATGTTATAGCAGGATAATTCATATGATGATTAGACAACAGTGGGAGAGATCCTTGTGTCATTTTAGAAATGCTAAGGATATGTTTTCCTATGTAGTAATGAAAAAAATATTAGTTGTTATTTGTTACAATAATAGTCTTGTCATTTATTCAAATAAATTTATCTCAATTAAAATACGTGATGAAGGGTAGCACAATAGGCTGGAAGAAAGTTCCATGCTGGATTTGGAAGAGTTTCAAAATTAAAATATTGTGACAGATACTACAACAAAGGTTAAAGTATATCGTTGTGTTGACAACTGATAGTAAGCGTATTTTGTGTCAAGGAGTTCTTTATTGAACTTGGTGAATTTCCAAGTATGCTGACACTATGAAGCTACATTTTCACAATGTTAGCGACATTAGTTTAAGCTGAGGAATTAAGGTACCACCGGAACTTGGTGCATTTCCAAGAATTCTAACACTATGAAGCTACATTTTCACAATGTTAGTGACATCGGTTTAAGCTGAGGAATTAAGGTTTAACCGATTGACCATATATATACAAAGCTATCTCATTAGAGAATGAGTGATGCATGTAGACGCAAAGAACATGCAAATACAATAGGACCTAAACAGTTCAGATCTTTTTTGATGATGTTTACCACATGCAAAGCATGGTAATAACACTGGAACACCATATATGTTAAGTGCTTACAGACTATATTATTGACTCTAGTGCAAGTGGGAGATTGAAGGGAATATGCCCGAGAGGCAATAATAAAATAGTTATTATCTTATTCCTTGTTTATGATGAATGTTTATTTCTCATGCTAGAATTGTATTAATCGGAAACGTTGATACATGTGTGCTTAATAAACAAACAATGGTTCCTAGTAAAGCCGCTCTTTTAACTAGCTCGTTGATTAATAGATGATCAAGGTTTCCCGATCATGAACATTGGATGTTGTTAAAAACGAGATCATGTCATTAGAAGAATGATGTGATGAACATATACCCAAAGAGAATATAGCAATGCGATCAAGTCATTTAGTTTACATTGTTATATCAAACATACGAAGTAACTTATTCCTTAGACCATGAGATCATGTCAATCGCTGATACCGGAAGGGTGCTTTGATGGCATCAAACATCACACCGTAACAGGGTGACTATAAAGGTGTCGTTAAGTATTCGGAAAGTATTAGTGGAGGATCATGGATCAAGAGTGGGATTTGTCCATCCAAATGACGGAGAGATATACTCTGGGCCCTCTCGGTGATGTCACATCGAAACCGCTTGCAAGCACGTGATATGATCACAAGGATGTTATATCACGGAAACGAGAAAAGAGTACTTGTCAGTAACGAGATTGAATAAGGTATGGTTGATACCAATGATCGAATCTCGGACAAGTAAAATATTGTGAGAAAAAGGGAATAGTTCACGACGTTGTTGGTTCACACGATCACGAGAGTCATCGTTGAATATATAGGAGTCATCACGGATCTCCAGACCCCGATGTTGATTATTGATCGGAGAGGAGTCTCGAAGAATATTTTGAGCAGCACCGAAATTGTTTCGGGGAAAATTGAAATAGTTCAAGGGGTTTTTCATCGAATGGTTGTTAATAGAATTAACAAATGATTCGAGGTGCTATATGCAAAAGTTTGTTAATAGAATTAACAAATGCTGAAATAAAGAAATAAAAATGTTTTATTTATTTATTAAAAGAAAACATTTGGATTTTCCAAGTGGGAAATAATGGGAAAATGAGTGGAGGTGAGTGGAGTGTCCACTCACATCATGAGGGAAGAGGTGGGGGGAACACCATGGGGCTGGCCGCACCCCCCTTGGGCTGCCTCCCCCTCTCCTATAAAAGGAGGGTGAGAGCTCTCCCTCCTTCACACACTTTCCACTTCCTTTTCCCTTCCACCCGCTTCTCCATTCCATGGTTTCCGGCTTGGCGAAGCCCTGACCGTGAGATTCTTCTTCACCACCACGCTGCCGTGCTGCTGGAGTTCCGAGGGATCCTCTACTTCCGCGCCCCGCTGAATCGAGGGAACGGAGGTCGTCATCAACCGTACGTGTGACCGATCACGGAGGCACCGCCGGATGCGGTGCACTTCTTCTCTCTATCGGGATCGGTGTGAGTACGACTATGCCAACAACGAGATTTTATCTCATAACGCTTTGTGTCTTCGAGGGTATGTGTTCTCCTTAACCCTCTCTTTGCCCGTTGCACTTCGTCTCCTAAATTAGATCTTGGCCTTTCGGGTGTCTCTCGCGTAGGAAATTTTTTGTTTTCTATGCAACGACCTCTTCACTACTCGTGCATCCAAACTCCCTTGAACCAAAGTTTTTTCCATTGTGTCCACCATACCTACCTACATGTGGTATTTAACTGCCATTTGAAAGTAAATTGCTCATGTGTTACCTTTAAAATCTTCAAAATTACTCCTGCTTTATGTTCCTGTTTTTGCTCATGAGGACGTAAATAGAGAATCTTTATCTCACTTGTTGATTGGATTTCGCATCCTGGACTAGTGGATTCATCCGCTTATCCAAATGATAGAAGAGCTGGCAGCGGGGTGCCCAGCCCCAAATTAATACAAACAAATTCTCTTCACTATTTTTGCCCCTGATTTATCAGTCAAAGCATAATTGTGTAAACAGAAGAGAAAGAGGGATGACCTTCTACACCAGTTGCGTCCTTCACCATGGGAGCCGCTCTTGTGAATCCAGTTGGCTTGTGACATACTGTATTTTTTGTTTACCATTCATTGACATTAGCATACATCTCCCAAAATATAGACACTCCTCCGCGGTATGTGATTGTTGGTAGGCACCCGAGGATTCGGTTAGCCATGGTTCGTGAAAGATGGATGGGAGGAGTGTCAAACTTTTAATATCTCTGTTTAATAAAATAAAATCTCTTGCACATGAGTTGATCCCTTCTTCCCTCTGCGAAGGGCCTTTCTTTTACTTTTATGTTGAGTCTCCATCTTCTAACTTTGTGCACACTTGAGAGAGCATTTTTACCATTCTGAGTTCTATGTGCATTTGTCCCATAAACATCAATAATTACTTCATGATGTGATATTATTTGTTCTTAAATTATTTGTTCTAGTCTTCCTCTTGAACTTTGAAGGTGTCCTGGCATTTATGTTTTGCCCCACTCTTAAGGACTATCGAAATATCACGTTGCCATGCTTTCTGTATACCTGAAACAAACGTTTACCTTTCTTTGCATTATTATTCATGATCCTTTATTTGAGTTACTCTTCGTGATGCAAAGTAATTACTCTTCTTTATTATTAAATTTTTATTTACCATGCTTGTGTTTAAAGTTTTATGATCTCAGCGTGCATATGCTTTTACATTAGATTGATCAAGTTTATGTTAGTAGCATGTCACCTCTGAAATTATTGTTTTATTGTTTACCTACTCGAGGACGAGTAGTAACTAAGCTTGGGGATGCTTGATACGTCATAAACGTATCCCTAATTCTGATGCTCCATGATGATATTATGCCAATTGCTACATGTTTTCTCCCTTCTTTATGTCATTTTTATCGATTTTCCGGACTAACCTATTAACAAGATGCCACAGAGCCAGTTCCCTGTTTTCTGCTGTTTTTAGTTTTAGAAAAGTTGTTCTGGAAATATTCTCGGAATTGGAAAATTCGAAGCCTGGAAGTCCTATTTTCCCAGGAAGCATCGAGAAGACCGAAGAGGAGTCGAAGAGGGGCAGCAGGGGGGCCACACCATAGGGTGGCGCGGCACCCCCTTGGCCACGCCAGCTATGGGTGTGGGGCCCCTGGCCTCCACCGCCTTTGCCCTTTCGCCTATTTAAGCCCCCCGGATGGAAAACCCTAGGCACCTGATCAAAGTACCCGGAAAATTTCTGCAGCCGCCGTCACTGTCAACCCTAGATCAGGGGGGTTCTGAAGCTGTTTCCGGCACCCTGCCGGAGAGGAGATCATCATCGGAGGCTTCTACATCATCATGCCTGCCTCCGGAGTAATGCGTGAGTAGTTCATCCTTGGACTACGGGTTCGTAGCTGTAGCTAGATGGTTGTCTTCTCCTCATATGCCTCCATGTTTAGATCTCGTGAGCTGCCTATCATGATCGAGATTGATCTTATGTAACTCTATGTGCTGTGTTTGCTGGGATCCGATGAATATTGACCTTATGCCAAGTTGATTATAGTCTTTATTGCATATGTTATTTGTGATCTTGCATGCTCTCCGCTGCTAGTGGTTATTCTGGCCAGGTAGTTGCTAGTGACTCCAAGAGGGAGTATTTATGCTCGATAGTGGGTTCATGCCTCCTTGTTGCCTTGCTCGAGTGACAGAAACGTGAAGGGGGATGTGTTGTTGCTATTAGGGAGAAAACAACGGTGAGAGTGCCCGCATGCATAATAATTGCTTACATTACACACTTTTTTTAATGCAATTATCTGTTGCTTGTAACTTAATACCTAAGGGGGTTCGGACGATAACCTGAGGGTGGATTATTAGTCATAGATGCAGATGGAAGTCGGTCTATGTATCTTGTTGTAATGCCCTCACTAAATACCATAGTAATCTTCATGTTATATTGTGCACTACGGTGCAACCTCTATTTGTCAATTTCCCAACTGTAATTTGTTCATCCAGCATGCTATCTTTTATGGAGAGACACCACTAGTGAAACTATGAACCCCAATCCATTTATCCACACTGTTAAACAAACCACAACAATTTCCTGCTTTCTTTTCTTACTGCAAGCATACACTGTTTTCCACACTATACCTTCCAGCGGCGGAGACCGTGAAACTACCATATGGGTATCAGGACTGTGGTTGGATCTTGATGATGATTGATGTGTCAAGATAACTTCGACATAGGCCTTGATCTTCAGGCCAACGCCAACAAGTGAAGCCTTGCCTCCTTCTTGGCGGAACTTATTGCAAACATCCCATAAATCCCCGCATCTTATAGTGAGGACCAAAGCCTGGAGCTCACTGCACTTGGACATGAAATCCATCAACCAAACTTTAGGAGAAATGGAAAACTTATGGTTCAGATGTACACTTCACATGGGTCCAAACTTCTGCGGCAAACGGGCAGAAAAGCAAAGCGTGCTCCACGCTTTCCTCCACCGAACAATGGATACACAAGGGAGAAGCTGGAATATGGCGACGTATAAATTGTTGGCCATTTGGAAGACAATTGTGGAGAGTAATACTCATTTTGCCTCGAGCCTTAATTTCCCAAAGGACCTTCCAGAATCCTGACTCCGCCTGTGTATTAGAGGCCATACCATGCCAAGTTGTGATGCGCTTCACATGAGTAAGCTCCGCTCTTGCAAGATAGTAACCATACCAAACAGTGTACATACTGAAGCGGCTATGTGGCTAGGACATGAAATCTTCACCTCCAAAACGTCTGATCGGGATTTGGAGAATCTGGTCCGCAACATCATCCTCAAAAACAGAGCGAACCCGAGCAATGTTCCATGACCGTGCCTCCTCGTCGAGCAAGAAATCCACAGTTGACCATCTGTAAGAGGTGTTAGAGTACGGAGCATATCATGTCTAGTTCCTGGTATCCAATTTCTTGCAAAATCTTGATTCACGAGCCATCTCCGACACACCATCAGACTCCTTGTTTGACAAGCTGGTGTCCACGTAGGATGCTCATCTGTGTATATGAAGAAGACCGAGAAAAAGTCGCATCCCAGAACTCACAATGCGGAAAGTAACGCCCCTTCAACACCCATATACAAAGAGAGGTAGGATCGTGAGCAAACACCAGCATTGCCAACCCAACATAGCCTGATTAAATAATTCCATATCCCGAAACCCAAGCCCTCCCATGTCCTTTGGAGACGACAACCAATCTTAGGACCTCCGGTGCATTTTCTGCCAACCATTCTCCCTCTCCCACCATTGGTCGGTGATGACTTTTCGCATTTTCTAACATATTGCAACTTGAAGCTGGAAGCAACTCTTAACGTATGTCGGAATTGCCTGGATTACAGCCTTCGACATGATCTCATTTCCTTTTCTAGAAAGGGGTCTATCCGACAAGTCGTTGACCCGCTCCCACATGCGATCGTAGAGGTACCGAAACATGGCGATCTGGAAGCGGCCAACAATATTAGGCATGCCAAGGTAAGAATCCTGAAGAAGCTATGTATGAACACTCAAATTATGTTTCATTTCAAGTTTGATGTCCTCCCTGCATCCAATGTCAAAAATAATAGTTGATTTGTCCAAGATTATTTTCTGCCTCGAACAGTCACAATAAAGGCTCAATGTCCGCTTCAAGGCATCAACACCATGGCAATCACTTCGAGCAAAGAAGATAGTGTCATCTGCAAAAATTAGTGGGAGATAGAAGGACCAAGTTGACCATTTTTAATACCATGTAGCCACCTTGGACCTCCTATTTATGTAGCAAACATGATAGACCTTCCATGCATATAATAAATAGTTGGGGAATAGGGACTAATGGGATCCTCCTGGCGTATGCCTCTCGTTGGTAGCACCGGCTTTTTAAGGTCGCCATTAACCCAAACAGCATATCAAACAATTGTAACATGTCTCATAATTGAACCAGTCCAAGCATTCGAGAATCGTAGCCAAGTTAAGAAGCCATGCAAGTAGCTCCACTTAACCCGATCATAGACTAGCATCATTTCCACCTTTAGAGGCGAAGAATAGCCTCTTGTCCCATTGTTGTCGAATAATCCCTCCATTCCATAATGTAATCATTTTTAGCAAACTAAACTAGCTTGCTGAAAAAGGATTACATTATGGAACAGAGGGAGTAGTATGGAGGCATTCAAACGCCGTCAGGAAATTATCAGTAATTAATCTACCAGGAGAAAATGCACTTTGATTTCCGTACACAATGGAAGGAAAAAATAAGCTTCATTCTATTCTCCAATACCTCTGAATCAGTCTTTTACCGGACATTACATAAGCTGATAGGTGTGAAGTTCTCCAACTGAGTCACACAACCCCTCGAGAATGCTATCACCTCCGAGAAAGCTTCGGACCGCATAACATATCTCATCTTTGAGAAAAAACCAATAGGTTTGGTAACATTATACGGGAAAGCCATCATGCCCCGGCGCCTTGGTAGGGCCCACTTAGAATAATGCATTCTTTATCTCCTCATATGGGTACTCCTTAGATAAAGACTCATTCATATCATCGGTAATCTTATGAGGTATAGAATCAAGAACATCATTCATCCAAGGGCATGTTTCTGAGGTAAAGAGATTCTCAAAGAAATTATGCACCATACCCTTTATCTCCTCATATCCTTGCACTTCGAAACATCATGTCGTGCAAGGCTAGTTATTTTATTAGCATGTTTCCTATTTGTTGCCTTTGCATGAAAGAAGTCGTGTTTCGATCTCCCTCCCGGAGCCAATCCACACGAGACTTATGTCGAGCCATAATCTCCTTTCTCTCTCTCAAACAGCTCATAGAGATTCTTCTCCACTCATGTGATCTCACTTGTATCAGTGTTGGACAACCGAAGATCCTTCAGCTTATTCTCTAGCTTGCGGATCTTTTTCTTAATGTCGCCAAATGAGTCATGGCTCCATCTTTTGAGAGAACCAACTAGTTGGTGAAGGGTTTTTTTGTCGCGTACCATGTATGTCACGTGGTAGTTGGTGAAGTTTTTGAAAGGTGGATTTAAGTGTGGTCATACTCTTCCTTCACTCGACCCACGCCTTTTCCATCAGCATGTAACCAGGCAGCCTCAAAATGAAAAGATTGATGCACTAGGGCGCATCCATGTGAATCGTCCATATTTGAAATAGTGATGAAAATAGCCAAGTGATCTGACGAAATATCGATCACATTCTCCACCCTGTATTTGTTGAACAACTCTATGAAAGCACCATTCTCCACCGCCTGGTCTAACCGGACCAAGATCAGATCGGACCCCTCCCATCGGTTGCTCCATGTGTATTTAGGACCAGAAAAACCTAGGTCAATCGGTCCACAATCTTGCATGCACTCTTTATACAACGATATTTGCGCATCTGATTGGTCACTTGAGCCCAAATGTTCATCGCCACTGAGGACCTCATTAAAATCCCCACAACATATCCACGTGCATGTCCCCTCTTCATGAAGCTGGCGCAACAGCTCCAAAATTCATGTCTGAGTTCACGCCGTGGCTCCCCTAAAAAAAAGTTGCGCGCCATTTTGGCTGGTTTTCAAATGACACCACGGGGGCCTTCCTGTGTAGCCCAAAGACCACATGAAGTTTTGTACTCTCGAATCCTGCATCTTCGTCTCAAAGCGGAAGAGGAAGGTAGGCCGGAAGAACCTCACTAACCAGTGTTCCAACATAGTAGATTCATTGCGTGCTGCAGGTCTGCTCTGCAGCTGCTGCGTGATACACGGATCGATTTGAGATAGAGGTTGAAAATGTCTTCTGCTTTTTATGTACTTGAAGGGTTATGTAAGAACACATTGTTGTTGAAGAATTTAAGTGTTGTAAGTTGTACTTCCTCCGTTTCTAAATATAAGATGTTGTAGTTATTGCTCATGGTGTCTACATACATGCTAATATGAGTGAACATGTGCACTAAAAGTTGTCTAGATAGGTGTAAACATGTGTGTATATAGAAAATGGCTAAAACATCTTACATTTAGAAACGGAGGGAGTACATATTATTGTTCAATTCATTTTCAGTTCACTTTTCAATTCATTGTTGTATCTTGTATGCCTCATGTTCAACTCTTCCTTTTTCCGGTGCTAAAGTTTGCGCATTGAAATACTTTTCCGCTGCTCGTTTGATTAGATTTGGTCTCTGTCTATAGTTAACTAAATTTGATGTTTGTCTTTAGTTAACTGAATTAGATTTGGCGTTGACCACTTACTGGCCGTTGGATGCAAACGAATGGCGGATGTTGGGCCGCAAGGCACAGCGTGCGTCTCAGTCTAGGAATTTCCCCCTTCGTCCTCTTCTCGCCTCGCCGCCGCTGGGATGCAAGCAGCTTCACGGAGGGGCGCGGCGGCTGCAGCTGCGGCGGCCGCGGTGGCGAGATTCCACTCCACCGCCGCCGCGGCGCTCTCCAAATCCACGGTACGCCCTATCCTCCGCTCCAGCGTCTCCCTGTCCCTCTTTCGCTCTGTCAAAACCAAATCACCCGTCCAGATTCCAGTTTCTTGCACCTCAACGCCGAGCCTTGCCACGATTCGGCCCCGTTAGATCGACAAACGAAACTAGCGATACTTTAGAGGAGGAATCTCTTACTACGCGCAGCCTGCAGGATGATCACGGAGAGAGCCGTGTACCTTCTGCATCTGCATCCTTGCTGCAGCCCTAGATGGTGCCAGCCAGTAAACCATTCTTCAGTGTGAACTCTGAAGTATAGCCGATTCATGCCCTTTTCAGCTTGTGTTTGGAATTTTTAGCACCGACGAATTTCATGCACACGAACAACTTCCTGATGATGCACCTACAAACATGTACTCCCTCCGTCTCATATTAGTGTTACATACATCTATTTTTGTTCAACTTTGAGACAATTAATTTGGTACGGAGGGAGTAACAAACAAGCCGTGAGCAGAAACGGATGCCTGCCCGCCCGCCGCCAGCTTGCACGTCGCAGGGGCAAATGTAGCGTTTGCGCCTATTTCGATTATGTGAGACTTGGGTCTGACAGTTCAGGGACTGTTTCCCCGTGCAGCCTCGTATCCGGTTCAGCGTCCAAGAGAAGCGCACCGACGCGAAGAAGGCTCTCAAGAACATCCTGCTCAATGGCGGAGCCTTTCAGGTACCACGAGCAATTCCTTTGATTCCTATATATTCTTGTGAAACTAGTTTTTGTGAAACCTGTCGGTAAACGATAGCACCAGACTGATCTAGCTACCAGGTTAAACAAAGAGGGCATTCAGAACATTTTATCCTGGTGCAATTGAACTATGTGGGTTCTCTTTAACTATCGCTGATCATATGTTCATTGTTTCACCAAGCCAATGGGAAAAATCAGATACACGTAGGATACATTAAGTGAATAAGTACTTTTATTCAATTGCTTAGAAGGCGTTGTATTTTTTGTAAAAAGAAAGACTTGTATCTTGTAATCAATCTGAACATTGTCAATAGGAAAGAAGCAATAAACAAACGAGGCAGCAGAAAGCTGGTGGAAAATCGAAAGTCCGTTCTGGCCCTGGAAATAATCCACATAGCAAAGGCAGACGTAAGTTAACTCTCGGACCTTTTTTTTTTACCTTCCAGTTCATTGCATTTACTCAAGAGCAGAATTGTATTTTCTGATTCTCAAAAGAGCCTGCTACCAAACATATTTTAGCGTCCGTTGGTTGGATTGATTAGAATTGTGTGACAGCATTTACTATCTTCTCAAAATTTACGTTTCCAACATTCAGCCGGATTGTCATTTCTGCGACATACTTGTCTTCCTAGCTCCTTAGGCCTGTGCCATTATGGACTTCAACTTGTAGTACAATAGCATTGGATTTAATGCACATCAACTATCATTCGAAGGATATTCATTTTGTAGCTGTTTTTGAAGCATGGTTTATCTTTATCTACCTTCAAAGCATAAACACCATTATTATTTTACGCTTACGTGGATGATAACAAGTGCGCCCATGTCTTTTTTTACATAGGTGGGATAGACTGGCGAAACTTCGATGACGGTGACTGCAGTGATAGCCCCTCCGGGAGCTTCGGTGGCAAGACATCTTTTACCTGGTACTGGCCCGGGGAGGATGATGACCTTGGCGGCACTCCTAGTGGGTTTCAGTGGAGGGATGATTCTCAATCGACCAAATCAAGGGGAAGAGTTTGGAACGAAAGTGATGTAGACGAGGAAGAGGAGCCCCGTCGTGATGATCTGAAGAGCCATAGAGTATCTCTCGGCTTGCCAGTGTCGGGTCCCTTAAAACTTGACCATATCAAGTCTGCGTAAGTCCTAGAGCATCGCTATCGCATTGTGCAATGTTTCCTACAGTAGGGTTTTTAATTGGTCTTTCTTTTCTGGGTGTAACATTTCTGCAGCTTTCGTGCATCGGCTCTCAAGTGGCACCCAGACAAGCACCAAGGATCTTCACAGGTTAGTCAGTACTGATTGTCTTTGCTGGCAACCCTGCAAACTCTGAGCTAGGAAAAACCTCTGTATGGTTGTTATTCTCAGCACTGGTTGTATGTATCGCAGCCTGAAGCAGAGGAAAAGTTCAGACGCTGTGTAGAAGCATACAACGCGTTGGCTGGCGCTTTCAAATCGAGTTAATAACCAGCCGCTGGTTCGGTTCATGTCAAGGCATGCAGGAGGCATTGATGAAATTTGGGTTTGAACAAGCTGTTCATATTCATGGAAGCATAACGATGAGCTGATCCCCTAGCAGAACAGGAAGTGGATAGATACATACATAGCCTTTGCCATGAGTTGCCAAGAAGAGCTTGTTGTTTTCAAGTGTTCATGTAATATAAACTGAAGTAGGGCCAGACTGTTTCTAAGTGTCCGGCTAATGCACAATGTTCTAATAAAACAAAGCCAGGTTTTGTTGGCTATTCAAATGTTTGCATTACGTTATAATTAATAACACGCAAGTCTTTTAATTTTTCATCAGGTAACTGAACCGGAACACTGCACCAACTGAACCTTTCATAGCACTTTCCAGATTAAGTGAACAGCTGATAATCCCATGGATAAAATATGTCATGCTTCATCCAAGGATAACCCCTATATAACAATTTCAGATTCTAAAACAAACCCAAAATTTTAACATCATTGTTCCCATAGAGCAATAATAAAATACACATATAACTTATAAGCTATTACAGACACCTCCAACAAATCCAATCAAGCCAACCAACAAGTCTGACAAAATGATCTCGCAAAGACACAGTAACATGCACAAACATACATAGACAGTGTACTTGAACTTGCACATGGAGCCACCACACATATAAGTGGGAAGTCCTGAGAGTAGTCATGTCTGGGGGAAAAACATAGCTTGCAAATCTGCAATACATATCTAGAAGAATGGACCAAACATAACTCCAAGGCCAGACGATAACGGCGGAGGCACTCATGGAGATCAGAAGCACTTCCTGTGGACGATCGCGGGGCCAGATTCATCGTACTCGTCCTTTGATATCCACATCTGGTACAAACCGAGTCACATGTTATAACATATTTCAGATGATGGTTCGACTGAAGCCTGATATCAAGTTATAAAGGTGAAGCTGAACAAGGGGCCTACCTGTTGGAAAGTGCTGAGCGAGGCCAGAATGGACCCTCCGATCCAGACACTGTACTTCCTCTCGGGCGGAGCGACGACCTTGATCTTCATGCTGCTCGGAGCGAGCGCGGTGATCTCCTTGCTCATACGGTCAGCAATGCCTGGGAACATGGTTGTGCCTCCGCTGAGCACGATGTTGCCGTACAGGTCCTTCCTGATATCCACGTCACACTTCATGATGGAGTTGTAGGTCGTCTCGTGGATTCCAGAGGACTCCATGCCGATCATGGATGGCTGGAAGAGGACCTCAGGGCACCTGAACCTCTCTGCACCGATCGTGATGACCTGACCGTCAGGTAGCTCGTAGCTCTTCTCGACGGAGGAGCTGTTCTTGGCAGTCTCCAGCTCTTGTTCATAATCGAGGGCCACGTACGCGAGCTTCTCCTTGATGTCCCTTACAATTTCCCGCTCGGCTGAGGTTGTGAAGGAGTAACCTCTCTCAGTGAGAATCTTCATAAGGGAATCCGTGAGATCCCGACCAGCAAGATCCAAACGAAGAATTGCATGAGGAAGCGCATATCCTTCGTAAATGGGCACAGTGTGGCTGACACCATCACCAGAGTCGAGAACAATACCTACAGGCGGACAAAACCTTCAGCCACAAATTACTGCACTAAATAAAGCTCCTATAGAATCACGGTATGATGGTTAGTTACTTTTTTTTTCTGAAATGCATATGGTATAGTAAGCACTGAGCAGTAATCACAATTGCATAACCAACTTATGCAAGCTAGTGAGCATTGCGAAATTTGTTAACATCAATCGTGACTTAAGTACATGAACTTGACAAAATTTCTAAACAATTGGTCGATGGCAGCATAAGCAAAGCATCAAATTGAACAAGAAAGTGGAAACAGTTCATACCAGTAGTACGACCACTTGCATAGAGGGAAAGCACGGCCTGAATTGCAACATACATGGCAGGAACATTGAAAGTCTCAAACATGATCTGAGTCATCTTCTCTCTGTTGGCTTTTGGGTTCAAAGGAGCTTCAGTGAGCAAGACAGGGTGCTCCTCAGGTGCCACACGGAGCTCATTGTAGAAGGTGTGATGCCAGATCTTCTCCATGTCATCCCAGTTGCTCACGATACCATGCTCGATTGGGTATTTCAGGGTGAGGATACCTCTCTTGGATTGCGCCTCATCACCAACATAGGCATCCTTCTGTCCCATCCCTACCATAACACCAGTGTGCCGAGGGCGGCCAACTATGCTAGGGAAAACAGCCCTTGGTGCATCATCTCCAGCGAAACCAGCCTGGATAATCACCGATAAGAAAATGAGATATATTAAGGAATGCAGGAGGTGACCATGTGACAGTTGAGAGGAAAAATTCTTACCTTGACCATTCCGGTACCATTGTCACAGACAAGAGGCTGGATGTCCTCACCGTCCGCCATTTCCTACAGAATATCTGCAAGTAACATAACAATGGTATCAGTTAACAGCAAGCGATATTGTCACTGTAGAGAAACCCATGGCTCGTGAATTTCTACTAAACAGCCTTTGATGTGCCATGTGTTGTCAAGAAAGCCAAACGACACCAGCCACAAATTTACAGAATGAAACTGAAATACATGAAATGGAGCCAGGGAAGGGTCCCTGATTTTCCGTAATTTTCTGGATAAAAAATTAAACAAGTGCCTGTGAAAACATTTAAACGTGGAATAGTTCAATGTTCCTGTTAAATGAAAAGTTCATCAAAAGCAATGCATTGGACTAATCTGCAGTTTGTGGGCAATACTTTATGACTAAAACATCTGCATGCTGCAACTGCACAATTCCACCAAGCTATCATGCTTGATGGTGCGATTTCTACCATAAAAAAAAAACCTTTTTTGTGCTGAAACTGCTCCACATAATACTAGGATTTTACCTAAAGTTTCAAGACAGTTACTGAGGCCTGACACAAGCAGCACATGAGCTCCAGGCCTCAGATCATCCAGCTTGCCTATGAGGCTTGGCGATGAACCCGCACAAACTAATCGAGGTGTGCCAGCGATTTCTCAGAGTTGGCTCCCACGCACGAGCTGTTTCGCAAGACTCTAATGTGTAATTTGGACAATTTCCATGTGTAAACGGTAAAAGAAGAACTGAAGAAGGATTGAGTACCACATATATCGTTCGTCCTCTCGTCTACACGGCCATACACGAGATCAGCAGTCATTTCCCCAAATCCAAACTCAAACTCAATCGGGTATAGCATTCCTGGAGCTACAACGATAAAACGCAAGCAATCGCCTAGGGAGCAATCGACAGGAACGGTAGCAAGCCCGCCAGCACGGATCTACGCAGGAGAGCAGCACAGGAGCTGATGGTGCTCCGGGACAGAAACAGCAACTCGACAACCCGGTGGCAGCGTCACGGGCTCACAGGTCACAGCATCCACGCACGCGGCCTGGACCAGACAAGAACCAGAGCCAGACCCAAGAATCCACTGAAGTAAGCTACTTTTCACCGGATCTTCGCGACGGTCGCCCAGATCCGGCGCCGCGGGACCGGATCTCCGACGCCATGAACTCGACGGAGTGAGCAAGATCTAGCTCTCCGCCACAACATCAACAACACGCTCCAACGAGAGAGAGAGAGAGAGAGAGAGAGAGAGAGGGAGAGAGAGAGAGAGAGAGGGGGAGAGGGAGGTGCGTTACCTTTGCGCGGCGAGGAGGCTGAGGCCGGACGCGATCGGAGCAGGAGGGGAGAAGGTGTGGTGGGCGAGCTGGCTGGCTGGCGCTATAATGGCAGCCAGAGTGTTGATATCGCCAAATCTGCTGTGGCAAAGGCTCTACAACGATCGTGGTTCCAAATAGCTGTACCACCGATCCCAGATTTTAAACAAACAGCACTAAAAAGTATTTTCTTTTCCAACCAATTTCTCGCCCTCACACTATTGTTTTCCTTCCAAAGAGCATCTCCACTTGCCACCCATTTAATTTGTATATGGCACCCACCAATGAAGCTCTCTTTGGAGGGTCAGTTTTGTGTACGGAAATTTGGTGAGTGTCGCCCGAGGTTGCCCCCAAACGCTGAACCCCCAATTGGTGACCTGTTTTGATCATTTTTTATATGAAAACTCTCGCCAAAGTTGATACAATCATTTTACAATGCTTCAAATTGTTCAATAGTCACTACAAGATTTTGGATAATTTAAATTTGATTCATGCAGTCAAATCATCGTGATCAAACTACTCGTGAACTCTGATAGCCCACAAGTGCGCAACAATATCAGTTTGTAAATCAGTTTGTAGTTGATCGTGAATTCCTTCGTCACAAATTTCGTGATAAACACCGAGAAAAGCATCAAACTCGGCAGACACGCACGGCAGTTGATCCGCAAGACGGTACTGAAAGTTGAACGGCTCATCGAACACTATTCCCACGTCTCTCTCACTCTTAATACAAGCGTTTATGATATCACACATTTGATCTAACGACCGTGATAGAGAAGGGTACCCGGTCACATCAAACCGTGCTTGGAGTACACCAAATGTCCGCTCCACATCTTTCGGGTAGCCTCTTGCTTCTTTGCAAAAAAAAAATTGCCTCGCCGATAGGGTCAGGAACTGTCTTCACAAATCTCGACCAGTTGGGATATATGACATCAGCTAGGTAGTACCATTTGTCGTACTCATGGCCATTGATCGAATACTGCACTCCGGAGTGTGGCCTTCAGCTAGTCTCTAAAACACCGGAGAGCGTTGCAGCACATTAATGTCATTGTGAGAACCGGCCATCGATACGTCTCAATCGTATCTATAATTTTTTATGCATCATGCTCGTTTCCTACATATTTTCCCTTGTTTTCTATCAATATTGGACTAACATATTAACAAGATGCCTAGTGCAAGTTCTTGTTTATTTGTTAGTGCATTGCAGAAATAGGTCAAAAATCAAAGTAAATTTTCTCGTGTGCTACCTTTAAATCTTCAAAATTATAACATGATTTGTGTTCTTGTTTTAGCTCATGAGTACGTAGTTTTAAAATTTATTATGATTTGTGTCAAGTAAAGTTCTTCTTCCTTATTTCACATGATGAGTATAAAATCTATGTTCTAAATTTGCAGAGAGCTGGTGCTAAATAATAACAAAAAGGCATTTCCCCATGGTTTGATGAAAACTGGTGGATATCTGTGAACACAGCTAGCCCTGGTTTGTGAAAAAAAGGTGTGGGAAGTGTCAAACTAATAAAACAACAGAAACCGCTCTCAAAAGACTAAACATTTTGCTTGACATGGATTACGATAAGTTTTTCATTACCACTCGTTGGCATAGACATACACCTCTCTCAAAATTGTTTTCAATATCTTTGTTTTATCAAATAAAAATCTCTAGCACATGAATAATCACTGCTTTCCTCTGCGAATGACTTTTCTTTTACTTTTATGCTGAGTCCTCATCTTCTCACTTTGTGCACCAGCTAAGAGAGCATAGTTCTCATTCTGAATCATGGAAAAAAAATAGCGCGCTATAGCGCCGTTAATAGCACGCAATAGCGTTTTGAGAATTGTCACGCTAAATCAATCATGTACAATGTCTCGTAAATAGCACGCCATAGCGCGATATAGCATGCTAATAGCGTATTTTAATGTCGGCGCTATTTTTCTATAGCACGTTATTTTTTTCCTTGTAATCTGAATATAATGTGCATAATCCCAAAATTTATTATTGATTGATCCATAACTTGTGGTATTGCTTGCTCTCAATTTATTTGTATCTAGTCACCATTTAAACTTTGAGGTATCCTGGCATTTATGTTTTCCTACCACACGAAGGACTAGATGGACACCACTTTATTATGTTTTTCCTTATGATTGAAACAAACGTATCACTTCAATGTTTCATTATTCATTTTCTTTTGTTTGTGTTACTTTTCATGTGCAACATAGTTGATAAGTTTATATTAGTTGAAATATTATTTATCATGTTTTTGTTAAAATATTCTGATCTTAGATTGCAATGCTTTTACAAAACGTTGATCAAGATTTGTGTTGGCTTCATGTCACCTCAAAAAGTATTTTGTTATCACTTACCTACTCGAGGACGAGCAGGAGTTAAGCTAGGGTCTGTTGATATGTCCCAAACTTATCTATAATTTTTTATGCTCCATGCTTCACTAGTAGGAAACTGACTTTCTATAAAAGGCTTTCTATGGTGCACCAGACAACCATGCGCCACAGAAAATAAATTTTGTGGCACACGACAAGAAATGTGCCACAGAAAAGAAAATTTTTATGGCGCACAAGACAAGGGTGCGCCACAAAAAACTGGATGGGACTCGCCCCCAATCATTGCCCTGGCATATTCTGTGGCGCATGTAATCTGGTGCGCCACAGACATGTCATATTCCTTGGTGCATGTGTTTTGGTCACAGAAATGTCATTTCTGTGGCGCACCCATACACATGCACCACAGAAATGTTCTCCCCCAACTTTTTCTCTCCGCATCCCGCCCCCTCCCCCCCTCCCCCCCCCCCCCCCCGGGGATCAACTTTCTAGTTTTGTCACGGGAGAGTTCCAGGTCTAAAAATCATCAAAAAAAACCTTATAGATCTAGGGAGAGTTTAAGGTCTACTTTTTTTAATCAAATTTTGAAAAATGAATTTCGACATCGTATGCAAAAGTAGGGGAAAAAAGTAAAATGGCCATAACTTTTGCATACAATGTCGAAATTTAAAGTTTAATATACCAAAAAAAAATTAGAGAAAAAAAGGAACTCAACCTCACTCGCCTTCGGCCTGTGAGGTGTTTTTAGATTCTCCAAATTTCAAAAGGAAAAAGGTTATTTCAAACAGAAGATATTTTCCTACAAGATAAAAAAATTGGAAAAAAATTATGTGGTGCACGGGTGGTGGGTGCGCCACAAAATTGTTGGGCGGGATTCGAAATTTGAATCCTGCCCAACAACCCTTCTCTTCTTCCTCTTCTTTCCCCTTCTCTCCTTTCTCTCGTTTCACTTCTCCACTTCCTTCTCCTCCACTTCTCCTCTCCCTTTCTCTTCTCTACCTCTACTTAAACTCTACTCCGACGATCTCCTCCTCCTCCACCACCTTCGGCGACCTTCTCGTCCACCTCCTCATCCTCCGCCTCCACCACCACCTCCGGTGAGCTTCTCCTCCACCACCAACTCCGGCGACCTCCTCCACCACCACCTCCGGCGAGCTTCTCCTCCCCCACTAACTCCGGCGACCTCCTCCACCACCACCTCCGGCGAGTTCCTCCTACTCCACCAACTTTGGTGACCTCCTCCTCCACCACCTCCGGCGATCTTCTCCTCCTCCACCACCTCCGGTGAACCCATCCTCCACCCACCACCGACCAAGCCACCTACATGGCCACGGGCACCACGGCATCCGACGAGCCCAGGCGAAATTCCGGCGACTAGATCTCCTTTTTTTCTGAAATTCAAAAAAAAATGTGGCGCATGGTGGTGGGTGCCACAGAAATATCGTCACAACAATTTCTGTGGCGCACGGAAGGGGTGCGCCACAAAATTATATTTTAGTGGCATAGATTCTGTGGCGCACCTACCAAAATTGGGGGTGCGCCACAAAATTGTTTTTTCGTGCGCCACTAATAGGCGTTTCTGTACCAGTGCTTGTTTTCTACATGTTTTCCCTTGTTTTTGATCATTTATTGGACTAAACTATTAATAAGATGTCCAGTACCAATTTATGTTTATTTGTCGGTGCATTACAGAAATAGGTCAAAAATCAAAATGCTCGGATAGAGCTTAAGTTTTTTGTGGATTTTTTTACTCCCCGAAAAACTCCAGGAGCGAGAAGGGAAGCCTAGGAGGGTGGTGGCCGCGGCCTTTCCTAGTCCGCGCCTAGGAGGTGCCTGGGAGCCGTGGGCACCGCCTCATGTTCCCCATTCACTTATAAAAGCACTCGTGACCTAAAAATAGAGGAACGCCACCATCGAAAACTCTACTTCGGGGGACAAAAGTTCTTGTTCTGGCACCCTGCCGGGACGGGGAAGTGCCCATGGTGACATCTCCATCGACGTTGCTGCATCCCACGATAATACGAGAGTAGTACCTCCTCGGGGCTGAGGGATCGTGCTAGTAGCTATGTGGTTATCTCTCTCTCCCATGATGTGATGTTGATTGTGATTGTGTGCTATGTTATTATTATTATTGAATCTATGATGTTTTCTCTTCATTATGTAATGGATTTGATGTACACCGGTAGAACCCCCCCCTTTAATCCCGGTTTTTTAGGGCCTTTTGTCCTAGTTGCCCAACCGGGATGGAGCAGCCGGGACAAATGTCCCTCCCCCCCATTCGTCCCGGTTGTGTTAAGAACCGGGATGAATGGGTCGTCCACGTGGCCGCAGAGGGCTGGCCCCTGACCAGGACCATTCACCCCGGTTATTAACAGGAACCGGGATGAATACCCTCGCTGCCGCAGTAGCATTTTGGACGTTTCTTTGCCGCGGCAGAAAATTAGTTTTTTTTTTCTATTTCTTGTTTTCCTTGTAGAGTTTGGTCTGTTATATTCCATTTTATTAGTGGGCGCCGGGGGGGGAGAAAGTACTCTCCCCCTGTCGTTGTTGTCCCAAATCAATAATATGTACGAGGGCCCCCGAGCGATGCGGTTGGGGCAACCTCCGCTGTAGTGGGCACCGGGGGAGAAGAGGTTGTCCCCCACCGATCGGTAAGCGGGCGCGACACCCTTTTTCTCACTGGCGCGGGTGGTCCTAAGCCACCATGGTTATTTATTGTATTCCATTTTAGTAGAACATACAAGTATATATGGTGATCGCATTAGAATATACTTGAAAAATATACAAGTAAGTACGCACCATGACTCAAATATACAAGTAAGTACTATGCATCAAGGTACTCTTTCCCATAAGTACTCGAATACACCACCACATGCACCATGACTCGAATATAGAGGTAAGTACTATGCATCTAAGAATTCAAGTCTCAATTTGTGAAAGAGTGATAGCATTCTCCTCCTGGCTTTAGGACCTCCGTGTCCAAGAATCCGCAAATTTCCTCTTGAATTTCTCGTATGCGATCCCTTGGTAGAAAACCGTCCTGCAGCCGTTCGATCTAATATAAAGAAGAGTGGTCAATATATAAGGATCTATCAATAGATGGTAATAAGATAAAAGTGATGGTTGACGTACACGAAGTTTTTCAAAATCTCTTCCCTTGGCGCAGGTCGTCTGACGAATGAACTCGCAGACATAGTATCCACATAAGTGGTTCTCGTATCCCTGGTCCAAGCACTTTACAAGAACATAGTTTAAATAAAATTAATAATCAAGCATTATAATGGTATCAAAACTAGAATCAAGTAGATGCGCGGATCTAGCTAGTAGTACTTACTGGAATACGTTGAAATGTAAGCTTCTCCTTCCATGGTCCAGGAGCCTTTCTTGTGAACCATTTCCAAGCGCTGCCCGACAAAGAAAATGAACAAAATGAGTTATCAGAAAATGAACGAAAGTTGTCAATATAGTGTTGGCCCACAGATCAAGGGGTTTATTTTTTTTAGTCCATTATCGATACTTTTCCTTTGCCAGTTTCAAATATGAGCAGAATATAGTGAAAGCTGCACAAACATAACTCATCAGTTATACACTTAATATCAAGTAAGGAAAACAGAATGTTTACAAGACAGTAACACTCACCCGAAGTTGTACGGAAAAAGTATTTCCCTCTTGGTTTCGTGAAACCTTAACGCCATCACAATATTATCTTCTGTCTCCTTGTGTTTTGTTTCAAGAGTTTTATGATTAACCCAATATGGGTCAATGAACTCAATGTCATAGATTTGTCCTCTATTGCATTCGAAAATCTTCATTCTGCAATTATAATATAGCGAGTGTTATTATAAATGCAATGAACAAGGTGAGCTAGCTAGAGACTTAATTAAGTACAGAAATAAATACTTACATACAATAGGCACTGACGATAGATTTGTCGAGGGCCAGCTGCTGGAATAGCTGAAATAATTCTGAAAACTGAATCAGGATAATCCTCTCTCCATACCCGTGATGGCCGTTTCTAACTCTCATCGGTATCCGGTCATTAGATTCCTTTGAGGCTTCCATGTACCAATTATGAACTCTTCGCATTTTTGTTGGTAGATCATTTTCCTCCCTAGGTCTGACTAGAGGATGCTGATGCTACGTGTTGGGAACCCCAAGAGGAGGGTTGATGAGCACATTGGTAGGAAATTCCCCTTAGTTAAGAACCAAGGTTATCAATCCAGTAAGAGGAAGAGGATCTTTGGAAGGTTGATGCCACTGCTGGTGGTGCTGGCGCTTCACCGGTGTCAGCAACAACGTGGAACCTGCACACAACACAACCAAAATACTTTGTCCCAACGGTACAGTGAGGTTGTCAATCTCACCGGTCTTGCTGAAAACAAAGACGAGACATATAGTATGGAAAATAATGTATGCTTGCAGTAAGTAAAGAAAGCAGGAAATTGTGGTGGTTTGTTTAACAGTGTAAGAAAATGGACCGGGGTTCATAGGTTCACCAGTGGTGTCTCTCCATAAACGATAGCATGCTGGGTGAACAAATTACAGCTGGGCAATTGACAAATAAAGGTTGCACCGTAGTGCACATTCATGACATGATGACTACTATGATATTTAGAGCGGGCATTACAACAATACATAGACCGTAATCCAACTGCACCTATGACTAATAATCCACCCTCAGGTTATCATCCGAACCCCCTCAGGTATTAAGTTACAAGCAACAGATAACTGCATTAAACAATGTGTGTAATGTAAGCAATGATTGTACACGTGGGCACTCTCACCGCTGTTTTCTCCCTAGTGGCAACAGTACATCCTCCCCTGTCACGTTTCTTTCACTCGAGCACTGGCGAAAAGGAGGCATCAACCCACTATCGAGCATAAATACTCCCTCTTGGAGTCACTAGCAACTACTTGGCCAGAGCAACCACTAGCAACAGAAAGCATGCAAGATCACAAATAGCATATGCAAATAAAGACTATAATCAACTTGGCATAAGTTCAATATTCATCAGATCCCAGCAAACACATCACAAAGAATTACATAAGATCAATCTCGATCATGTTAGGCAGCTCACGAGATATAAACATGGAGGCAAATGAGGAGGAGACAACCATCTAGCTACTGCTATGGACCCGTAGTCCAAGGATGAACTACTCATGCATCACTCCGGAGGCAGGCATGGTGATGACGGGGCCTCCGGTGATGATTTCCTCTCCGGCAGGGTGCCGGAGACAGCTTCAGAACCCCCTGATCGAGGGTTGACGATGACGGCGGCTGCGGAACTTTTCGGGGATATTTGATCAGGTGTCTAGGGTTTTCCATCCGGGGGGAATAAATAGGCGAAATGGTAGAGGCGGTGGAGCCCTGGGGGCCCCACACCACCCCCTGGCGCGGCCAAGGGGACGCGCCACCCCATGGTGTGGGCCCCTGGTGCCCCTCTTTGACTCCTCTTCGGTCTTATGGATGCTTCCGGGGAAAATAGGCACTTCGGGCTTTGTGGCTTCTAATTCCGAGAATATTTCCAGAACAACTTTTCTAAAATATAAAACAGCAGAAAACAGGGAACTGACACTTGGCATCTTCTTAATAGGTTAGTCCCGGAAAACGTGTAAAAATGCTATAAAGAAGGGAGAAAACATGTAGCAATTGGTATAATATTATCATGGAGCATGAGAAATCATAGATACGTCGGAGACGTATCAAGCATCCCCAAGCTTAGTTCCTACTCGTCCTCGAGTAGGTAAACGATAAAACAATAATTTCTGAGATGACATGCTACTAACATAATCTTGATCATAAAAATGTAAGGCATATGCAAGCTGAGATCATAGAACTTCAAACATAAACATGATAAATAGAACTTTAATAATAAAGCAAAGCAATCACTTTTAATCATGAAGAGTATCTGAAATAAAGGATCACGAATAATAATGCAAAGAAAGATAAACGGTTGTTTCAAGTACATAGAAAGCATGGAAAAGTGATATTTCGCTAGTCCTTAAGGGTGCGGCAAACCATAAATGCCAGGACACCTTCAAAGTTCATGAGGAAGACTAGAACAAATAATTTAAGAACAAATAATATCACATCATGAAGTAATTATTAATGTCTATGGGACAATGCACATAGAACTAAGAATGGCAAACATGCTCTCTCAACTGTGCATAAAGTTAGAAGATGGAGACTCAACATAAAAGTAAATGAAAGGCCCTTCGCGGAGGGAAGCACGGATCACTCATGTGTTAGAGCTTTTTATTTTATTAAACAGAGGTATAAAAGTTTGACACTCTCCCATCCATCTTTCACAAACCATGGCTAACCGAATCCTCGGATGCCTGCCAACAATCACATACCGTGGAGGAGTGTCTATATTTTGGGAGATGTATACTAATGTCAATGAATGGTAAACATAAAATACAGTACGTCACAAGCCAACTGGATTCACAAGAGAGGCTCCCATGTGAAGGACGCATATGGGTAGAAGGTCATCCCTCTTTCTCTTTTGTTTACACAATTATGCTTTGACTGATAAATCAGTGGGGGGAATAGTGAAGAGATTTTGTGTGTATTAATTTGGGGCTGGGCACCCCGTTGCCAGCTCTTCTATCATTTGGATAAGTGGATCAAGCCACTAGTCCAGGGTGTGAAATCTAATCAACAAGTGAGATAAAGATTCTCTATTGACGTCCTCATGAGCAAAAACAGGAACATAAAGCAGGAGTAATTTTGAAGGTTTTAAAGGTAACACATGAGCAATTTACTTGGAGTGGCAGTTAAATACCACATGTAGGTAGGTATGGTGGACACAATGGGAAAAATTTGGTTTAAGGGAGTTGGATGCACGAGTAGAGCTCATACTCAGTACAGATGGAGGCTAGCAAGAGACTCGGAGCGACAAATCAGGAGAGCATAAGAGCCATAATCATGCATAGCGACATAATATCATTAATTAAAGCATAAGCGGTATCATAGTTCAAAAACTAAGTGGTCATGGAGGGTATTCGTGACTGGTTCATAGTCATAAACATGGTGTGAGCATGCGCCAAGTCAACCAAATAAAACAGTCGAAAGAGAATACCATAAATTTATGCTTCCTTATGACAAGAACAACTCATGAATCTTTCAATGACATATTAAACACTCTCAGCTATTTGAGGCTAGTCATGCTACTCAACATCACAAGGCTTTAGAACTAAAATAACATTTAGCATGACATGAAAAAGTTCTAGCAACAGTCTATACGAACTTCTACTTGCACTGTTATAAATTCTACTTTAAGCAGCAATTTCTTTCTCCCAACAAGCACCATACAAGATATGTTTAAAAAAATACTCTTTATGATACAACAAGCAAACAAGAGAGTACTCACATAACACTATTAAAACTAACAACTCTGATAAAAGATGCATGCAAAACAGGAGCTAAATAAATGCAGCAGCCAGACAGAGACTAAGAATACAAAGTATTCCCACGAAAAAGCGGAGCGTGTCACTCTCCAATAAAAGAATGCTGGGGTCCAACCAAGCTTATTGCAAAAAAAAAAACTGAAAGAAAAAATAAAATAGACTCCAAGTAAAGCACATAAGATGTGATCGAATAATAGTTTCACTAGAAGCGACCTAATAATTTGTCGATGAAGAAGGGGATGCCCTGGGCATCCCCAAGCTTAGACGCTTGAGTCTTCTTGGAATTTTCTAGGATGTACCACCGGGGCATCACCAAACTTAGGCTTTTCACTCTTCTTGATCACATCATGTCATCCTCTTCTCTTGACACTTGAAAACTTCCTTCACACCAAACTTCTCACAATCTTCATTAGCAACGTTAGTGCAATCGAAATAATAAATTCACATGGTTCAGTTTCAACACATGTCTAACACTCAAAAACACATTATCTACTGTCACAACTTCTTTTAAAACTCTTTTTCTCAAAAGAACACCAAAAGAAAGCGATTAAGATGCAAATGCAATTATTGGCAGAAATCTGTCAAAACAGGACAACAGATAAAGATGTTTTTTTCGAAAATCTTATGTTGCTCAAATCAAAAAGTGGTCAACTAATAAAAGTTGCGTATACGGCCCAGGATTACGCAAAAAACAATTCAGGTAATTTTGATTTTTCTGTGATTTTATACGGAATAAACAGTGGACAGCAGAAATCTGTTTCCTGCGCAGAAATCTGAAATATAGCCTCAACTTTGCACTAGAGGCTTTACTTGGCTCAACAAAAACACAAAAGAAAAGATACAGAGGGGTTTCTAAGGAAATATAAAACACCTAGGTGCAAATCACACAAAATAAAACAAAGGAAAACGGGCTGAAAACAGAGAAATAAAACGGGTTGTCTCCCGGTAGCGCTTCTTTCAGCTAGGCATAGAAAGCAACTCAAGTATTTTAAAGTGAGGAATTCAAATCAATATTTGGCAATTCTTTAATGATGCATTGTATTTTATCTAAGTGAGTTTCAGAGCCTCCTCTCTTAGTACTTTTTGTCTTACTATCTTCATCAAATAAATTTTCAGGAACAATCCAATCAAAAATCTTTTGTTGGGCTTCGTGCAGTGCCACCAATTTAAAGGTGATTGGTATTTTATCCTTGTTTTCATTATTAGATTCAGTTTTTTCTAGAGCACCAACAATATCTACACATGAGCCAAGCATATTGAATCGATCGATAACTTTTCTAGCTTCTATAGCAACATCTCCAAATTCTTTAAGCATAGTTTCGTTTCTCAACATCTTCAATGTTATTAAAGTTGAGGAACATATGTTGTAATATGGGATGGAGGTTAACAAACCTAGCTTCTAGCATGTGAACTAAAGAAGTTGCAGCAGTCTCGTAACTGGGAGCAAGTTCTACTATGGATTTTTCCTCAAGGTTATCATGCTTGCTAACATGATCAAAGAATTCTTTGATAGTGTCCTTTCCAAGTATAGAACCACTTCCTACTGGCAAATCTTTCGAGGTAAACCTAGGTAACAACATGATGAAAAATAACAACGTAGTGACAAAAATAACAACTGAATAAGAACTATTTTTTGTGTTTTTATATAAAGAAGCAAAACAAGACAAAAATAAAAACAAGACAATAAACAAAATAAAGAGGCTGAGAGTGAGAGACTCCCCTTGCCAGAAGACTTCTTCCTCCCCGGCAACAACGCCAGAAATTTCCTTGATGCTATGTGCTGGGAACCCCAAGAGGAGGGTGTGATGAGCACAGCAGTAGGAAATTCCCCTTAGTTAAGAACTAAGGTTATCAATACAGTAGGAGGAATATCAATACAGTAGGAGGAAGAGGATCTTTCAAAGGTTGACGCCACTGACGGTAGTGCTGGCGCTTCACCGGTGTCAGCAACAACGTGGAACTTGCACACAACACAACCAAAATACTTTGTCCCAACGGTACAGTGAGGTTGTCAATCTCACCGGTCTTGCTGAAAACAAAGATGAGACGTATAGTGTGGAAAATAATGTATGCTTGCAGTAAGTAAAGAAAGCAGGAAATTGTGGTGGTTTGTTTAACAGTGTAAGAAAATGGACCGAGGTGCATAGGTTCACTAGTGGTGTCTCTCCATAAAAGATAGCATGCTAGGTGAACAAATTACAGCTGGGCAATTGACAAATAAAGGTTGCACCGTAGTGCACATTCATGACATGATAACTACTATGATATTTAGTGCGGGCATTACAACAATATACATAGATCGTAATCAAACTACATCTATGACTAATAATCCACCCTCAGGTTATCATCCGAACCCCCTTAGGCATTAAGTTGCAAGCAATAGATAACTGCATTAAACAATGTGTGTAATGTAAGCAATGATTATACACGCGGGCACTCTCACCACTGTTTTCTCCCTAGTGGCAACATCACATCCCCCCCCATCACGTTTCTGTCACTCGAGCACAGGCGAAAAGGAGGCATGAACCCACTATCGAGCATAAATACTCCCTCTTGGAGTCACTAGCAACTACTTGGCCAGAGCAACCACTAGAAACGGAAAGCATGCAAGATCACAAATAGCACATGCAAATAAATACTATAATCAACTTGGCATAAGTTCAATATTCATCGGAACCCAGCAAACACAGCACAAAGAATTACATAAGATCAATCACGATCATGTTAGGCAGCTCACGAGATCTAAACATGGAGGCATATGAGGAAGGAGACAACCATCTAGCTACTACCATGGACCCGTAGTCCAAGGATGAACTACTCACGCATCACTCCGGAGGCAGCCATGGTGATGAAGAGGCCTCCGGTGATGATTTCCTCTCCGGCAGGGTGCCGGAGACAGCTTCAGACCCCCCTGATCTAGGGTTGACGATGACCGCGGCTGCGGAACTTTTCGGGGATATTTGATCAGGTGTCTAGGGTTTACCATCCGGGAGGAATAAATAGGCGAAAGGGCAGAGGCGGTGGAGCCCTGGGGGCCCCACACTACCCCCTGGCGCGGCCAAGGGGGGCGCGCCACCCCATGGTGTGGGCCCCCTGGCGCCCCTCTTCGACTCCTCTTCGGTCTTCTGGATGCTTCCGGGGAAAATAGGCACTTCGGCCTTTGTGGGGTCCAATTCCGATAATATTTCTAGAACAACTTTTCTGAAATAAAACAGCAGAAAACAAGGAATTGGCACTTGGCATCTTGTTAATAGGTTAGTCCCATAAAACGTGTAAAAATGCTATAAAGAAGGGAGAAATATGTAGCAATTGGCATAATATTATCATGGAGCATCAAAAATTATAGATACGTTGGAGACGTATCAGATGCCCGTCCCGGTATTTGTACACTAATTCAGAAGCGGAGAAGGTTGCTAAGGTCTGCATATACTCCAAAATGGAGATACCCGCAGCAGCGGCCGCTTGTCCGTACATTGCAATAAACTCCGGGTCAATTTGCTCACCCACATCTGTGCTCCGCCCCACCTAGGTATTGGAAGACACTATGCGCAGGGGGATGGATTGATTCCTCTGTTGTCCAAGCTAGTCAACCGATTTCCCGCACTTCCCGCTTGAGCTACTGCTCTTCTTCGACCGCACCACTTTGTCGTGTGACTTCTGAATAGAGCGGTTATAGTCCGATGACAGCCTTGGCTCGGGTTGATAAAGGGTCTTCACCATTTTCAACGCTCGGGATTTGTCTTCTTCGATGTCAGAAAAGTCTGGCTCTATCAGCGCCTTCGCCTTACATTTCCACGCCTCGTATTCGGCCTGTGCGATCTCCTTGGTTTGCTCGTCAGTATAGTGGTAAGGTAACTTGGGTAGATTCTGATGAGGTACTTTTGGTAGGGCGATAGTTGACACTTTGGTGATGCGGTGGTTCTCCTCCGCTTTTTGCTGCGCTAAGATGTCGTGGGGGGAGACGGCTGACGCGACGGCGTAGATGCACACGCTGGAGATGGCGAGCGAGCCGGAGAGTACGCAGACGATAGTTGCGCTGAAGACTGGTCTTGAGGAGGCGGCAGAGAAGGATCCCTTGGCGTCCAATTTGGAAGCACAATGTGTTCTTTTAGCCATAGAATGGGCAATTTCCTTGTGTCTCCAAGTTCAGTCACCTCCCCGTCTTCACCTTCAGGATAGTCAAGCTTCACCCGCTCGAATCTGTTCATAACCTCATCCACCCCGGCAACAGCGTTGCCCCGTGGAACTAGCCTACCATAATAAGTAGGTTCAGGGCCCATTGGTCTCACATAGCCGACTGTTGCCTTAATGGTTATGTTTACCACTTTCACATGCAGCTCACAAGGTGTCATCTCCGTAATATAATCCACCGGGTGCATAATCGGCAGTGCATCAACATCATCACCCTGGATCTGCGTGGAAGCAAGGCTACTTTTCCGATTTGATGGTGCGGCGCCGGTACTAGCGAATGCACAGTCTACCATATGCCGGGTAGTACTTTGCTTCTGGGTTAGTCTATCAATTTGTTCCTGCTGCCGCTCTCCGAGTTCCCGCTGCCGCTTTAATTCTTTGTCAATTTTCTGCCACCCGTCTACCTGATGCTGTGTTTCAGCTTCCAGCAAGTCATTTCTCCTCCGACGGCTTCTATCCGGATATTTCTTCTTCTCATCGGAAAACCCAAGTTTCCAAGGAACAGAGCCTATTGTGGTTCGTGTCCGTCCATAGTGTTCCTTATTCCCAAGGGCGCGTGTGAGCTCGTCGTTCTCTCTATGCGGCTAGAACTTCCCCTCTTTAATAGCCTGTATTTCTTCTCTATAGTGTTCCTTATTCCCAAGGGCGCGTGTGAGCTCGTCGTTCTCTCTATGCGGCTAGAACTTCCCCTCTTTAATAGCCTGTATTTCTTCTCTAAGTCTTTCGATGGGTACAAGATTTTCTGCATGTCTTATATTATAGATGCACTTCCCTTCTGAGTCCAACGTGCCCCCATGCACGAAAAACCAAGACCTTGTACGTCCGTCCCAGAAGAGTGTCTCTGGAACGATCTCCTGAGCAAGCAAGTCGTCCTCAAGTTTATCCCACTTAGGCATGCTACCCCTGTAGCCGGCTTGCCACATAGTATGGTGATAGATCTTTTTAGCGGCGTTTGCTGCATTTCTGTTAGACCTTGTCAGAGCTTCTTCCGACTTCTTGTACGCAACAAATTCTGCCCAGAAAGGTTTTATCTTCTCATACGTCCCAGTGAAATCCGGAGTCTTGTCTTTCTTGATAAAGGTAAGGTGCAAAATTTTCTTTCAGTTGCTGAATTGCTGGGTCATCTTCCTTAAAGTGGACGCCTTGACCAGTTCCACTAAGGCTTCCTTTCGTTGTAATATCACCTTAGGATCCTCCTTATTCTCATCCACCTGATCATCCTGACACACCTCCGGCGTCGGTAGGGTGAAATTAGCCATCATGTTTCTGAAAAGAGCTTCTTTGGCTTTGTCGCCGACATATGAGATTCGGGCGGCCTCACGTGGCATATTCCACTCCCGAACGGTGATCGGGATGTGGTCCCTAACAAACACTCCGCATCGCTTCACATATTTTTGGGCAACTTCTTGGGGAAGCTCTGGTGCGCCGTCTGCAACGATCTTTTCGATCATGTACCTTTTATGCTCCTTCAACTTCTTCGTTGCGCCTCGTTTAGTCTTCTTTCCGGTGGATTTGCTAGATCTGTATGGCTAAATTAAGAAAGAGTATTAATACATGTATATAGAAAACAGATGCTTCATTTAATTAACATATATATATGCACCTCGCTAGAGTGTGTAATTTCTAAGGTTGGACCGGATTCGTCGGCTTATCTCTCATGGGAGCCGTCGGCTTCTCCATCATCGTCTCCCTCGACGAAGTTGTAAGCTACTCCCTCAATGGAGCCGTCTGTTCGGGCGAGCTCTGTATCAACCTCACCGGAGCCGTCTGTTCGGGCGAGATCCGGATCTCCCTCGCCGGAGTTATTCATCCACTGGGCGACATCGGGGTCTCCCCCGGTCCCGTAGATAAAATCCGCGAGTATTTCTTCCGCAGCTTAATCTCTGATGTTTGGGTCCATACTTTCTGCAAATTAAAAATTGCAAGTAAGAAAAATGACTTAGCGGGTTTTTAGAAAAACAACAAAACAGTTTCATCATCCATTCTTATAACCATGTTTTCAATGCCTAAACAATTTGTTTCAAAATATTAAAACATGTAATAACACATAGAATAACACATGTAATAGCACATAAAATAACACATAGAATAACACATAAAATTACATAAACACATAGAATAACACATGTTTTCTAATAGGGGAGTGGATAAGTAGATGGAAAACAATGGTACTAGTGTTTGAACCTCACTAAGGACTAAGCCTTGGTCCAAAATAGCCACATCACATGAAACCATATATGCAAGAAAGGGAAACACTTCGAAAACATATACGGGCAGATAAGAGGTTATGCTTGACTTGCTTCAAGAAAACCAGATAAAGGCTTCATGGATAAGTGCTTGACTTGGTTGGTGAGACCAAGTATTCGCCAAGAGGGGTGTTGAGCTTCACTCCGGATTCGCGTTCTACCGATAAGAACAAAAACCGGAAAGAAAGAGAACAACATTCAACACCAATGCAATGCGCATTATGTATGCATGAACATTTGAATGCATAAAAAAAGCCCTAAACATGTATCTTGGGTTGCTACGGTTCATATAATAAATATGCATTTTTATTGAAATTAGTCCGAAAGTGGACGTTACAGGGCGATTTGGATAATTCTAAAAGTGCAACAAAGTTAAAGTGCTGAGATGGGTATGAAAACACCATGAACAGGTTGCATTTCTTATTTTGAGCATTTTGATATATAACTTATAATATTTCTAATTTTATTGCATAAAAACTTATTTTCTCCATTTTAAACGAATTATTTTAAATTCAAATAATGGTAAAAAATAAAGTTGTTCAAACATGTTTGAAAATGTTATAAAACAAGTAGAGTTTATTTTTCTAAACATTTTGGTGTATTGATCACATTTTTCTGATTAACCAATTCAAATATATTGAATTTACAATTTTATTCTTTTTCTCGAATTTAAATAGAGGTGGGGCCCACGTGTCAGATAAATTTCCATTTAAAAAGAAAAGGGCTGACAGCTCGGGACCGTGTGACATGGGCATGATGTCATGATGACGTGATCCCGTGGCCGGAATTGCACTGTCGCGGTGCAATCCGTCGATCACACGCGAGATTGAAATCGAACTACGCCACGGGAGAGAGAGGACCGCGTGGAGTCTAGTGGTGGCGGCGCCGCCCGGAGAGGGTCACCGGAGGCTCGCCGAGAAGCGGTGGCGCGTCGGCGGACAGCGGCCGGCAGCGGCACGGCGAAACAGAGGGGAAGGGAGGAAGGGAGAGCACCCTCGGGTGCGGTAGCTGAACACGAAGATGATGGGCCGGTCGGGGACACGAGGCGGGGCCGTAATCGACGGTGGCGAGAAGAACACGGCGGCGGCTGTGGCAGATGGCGGTGGGGAAAATTGGAGCCCTCCCGGGCTTCCTTGGTGCTGCACGAGCTTGAGGAGGACGAGGGGGTACGGCAAGGACGGCAGTGGAGAAAGAAGGGCGCGAGGTTGACCGTAGCGCCAGCGGCAAGCGGCGACTGCCTCGGGTAGGGCACGTAAGGACGGAGGCCGCGTGGGAGAGAGAGGGAGAGGGCGCAGGCGCAATGTGATTATATCTACGCGTGTGCGCGGCGCCCGGGGGTGGCATGCCGGGCGACGACGACGATGTCGCGCGGGGGAAGCCTGGTGGCGTCTGTGTCTCCGTCCGCGAGTTCCTTTGCGAAAATTCTAAGTGCGGGGAGGGGGAGGAAGGCGAAACTGCTAAGTGGGGGGCATCCGTCCCGGTTATTGCCAACAACCGGGATGAATGCCCCATTCGTCCTGGTTGTTGGCAATAACTGGGACGAATTCCCCACCCATTTGTCCCGGTTGTTGGAAGCAACCGGGACGAATGCCCTAGACACTGGAACGGTGCGAAGAGGGGCTTTCCTCCCGGTTGTTTGCATTAACCGGGATATATGCTATATTGTTTTTCAATTTTTCGTATTTGCAAACATTCCAGCCCTATTTAAATTTTGAATTTGCATATTTGCTAGTTTAATAATCAGAAAAATATGAAGAAGATACCAAAACATTTAGACTAACTGAATATATTACTTTCAAATATATTTGGTGAAGTTCAAAATTTTGAAGAATTTTAATGAATTCATTTAAGAAATGGAGAAAATATCAAATAATTCAATAAACTCTAAAAACTGCAAGTTATATATCAAAATGATCAGAAAGATAAATGCAACGCACTTATGATGTTTTAAAACTCATTTGGGCGACCGATAAGGTGGACTTTTCTCCAGCGGGGCTATGGTTTCGCCACGGAGGGGCTTCGGAGCGTCGGGATGTCACCAAAAGCTAGGGGTTGGCATACCAAGTGTTTATATGTGTTCTTAGGGTTGTACATGCCAAATATTCACTCACCCTTTGTGTTGGGTCTTCACCGGCATCGATTCCTGTCTCCGAGTCTAAGTACTTATAGGCTGAAAGTCCCAGAACCGACGAACGGGAGGGAATGTTGTGTAGAGGTGGTTCATGCCATTGTTTTGGGACTTCCTAGGGTCCACCTAACACAAATCAAGCAAAGATTTTCGCATTGCTACCCACTCCAGGCTCCGGTCAAAGCTGTACACCAATAAGGTGGACTTTTCTCCAGCGGGGCTAGGGTTTCGCCGCGGAGGGGCTCCAAAGCGTCGGGATGTCACCAAAATCTAGGAGTTGTCATACCAAGTGTTTACATGTGTTCTTAGGGTTTTACATGCCAAATATTCACTCACTTTTTGTGTTGGGTCTTCACCGGCATCGATTCCTCTCTCTGAGTCTAAGTACTTATAGGCTGAAAGTCCCGGATCCGACGAACGGGAGGGAATCTTGTGTAGAGGTGGTTCATGCCATTGTTTTGAGAATTCCTAGGGTCCACCCTAACACAAATCAAGCAAAGAGTTGCACATTGCTACCCACTCCGGGCTCCGGTCAAAGCTGTAGACGGATAAGGTGGACTTTTCTCCAGCGGGGCTAGGGTTTCGCCGCGGAGGGGATCCAGAGCGTCGGGATGTCACCAAAAGGTAGGAGTTGGCATACCAAATGTTTACATGTGTTCTTAGGGTTGTACATGCCAAATATTCACTCACCCTTTGTGTTGGGTCTTCACCGGCATCGATTCCTCTCTCCGAGTCATACAATCGGAGGTAGAACAAAACAATTGGTATCGCCAGCATACAGCCTGACCGTGGCTCCTGAGTGCATATATGCATATCAAATGCACGGTCGGACGTATGCTGGCAAATCCGGATGATTTGTATTCGGTCGATGAACTAAATGATGTATCAAACCTTTTGTCAAACCTTTAATGGGTGATGTAGAACAAAACAATCGGTATCGCCAGCATACATCCCCACCGTGGCTCCTGAGTGCATATATGCATATCAAATGCAAGGTAGGACGTATGCTGGCGAATCCGGATGATTTGTATTCGGTCGATGAACTGAATGATGTATGAAGGGAATCCGAGAGGTGGGCTATATATAGGGTCGTCTGGCTCACAAAGTGTTGTGCTAGGGTTTCGATCCAACGGTTAAGAAGCACTCGAAAGAAACACCCCTGATCCAACGGCTCACAAACTCTTGAAATAAACACACAATACTCCTGATCGAACGGCTCAAAGGAGCTCAAAAGAAACACACCCCTGATCCAACGACTCACAAGCGCTTGAAAGAAACACACAATCCGTGTGATTCTTTCTGATTGGTCCCAACGAAACCCTAACCATTTAGTCCCGGTTGGTAAAACAGGCCGGGACTAAAGGGACGATCCTTGTGATTCTTTCTGATTGGTCCCAACGAAACCCTAACCATTTAGTCCTGGTTGGTAAAACATGTCGGGACTGAATGGTCTGTTTCTTCTCACTATATATATATGTATGCATTGCCACCATTGGCATAAACACATATAAACTCACATCTGCAACCTCACCACTCTCCCATGGCTTCTACCGTACCCACTCTAACCTTCCTAGAGGCGGAGGCGCTTTCCACCTCGAACTACCCCTGCCCGCCCGGCTACAGCATCCCCGCCGGTTGGATGCTGAGCGACGGAGGAGTGTCGGTCCCTCCTGTTCCTCAAGGTGTGGCATCAGCTGTGGTGGGGCGTCCCACCTCCTTCGAACTTCAACGAGGTCGGTCGTCAGCTGTGGTGGGGCGAAGGACGGACTCTTCAGGGC